>CM055119.1:34490512-35090512 GCA_029206835.1 Rana muscosa
ACATCACTGCGGCGATAGCCGGAATGTTACTTCCGGGTATCGCCGCACCAGCCAATCACAGCGCCGCTCCGGCGCTGTGATTGGCCGGAGCGGCGGAGACGTCACTCTGCGCATGCGCGCGGGAGGCGTCCCACTCGGCTACGCCCAGCAATTGCTGGGAAGTAGCCGAGTATGTGAATGGGATTAACCCCATAAATGCGCCATTGTCTACGGCGCGCATGCGCCGTAGATAGCGGCGCTTGACATTTTAGTAAATATCTCCTAAACCGTGTAGGTTTAGGAGATATTTCTTGCACCTACAGGTAAGCCTTAATCTAGGCTTACCTGTAGGTGCAAGTTGAAAAAGTGGGTTTACAACCACTTTAACACTATGCTATTAAAACCTTTATAGTTGAAATAGTATGACCCCGAACGGGGTGGCGGCACTATGTGGACGTGCTTCCCATCAATTGCCCCTCCGCAGTTGGGGAAATCCCACCGCTGGGCAAATTGGGAGGCCACAGTCAGCCATTCCTGTGGTGTGCTAGGGAACTGTGGAGTCAAACAAAAAGAAGACATTAGTACGGTTTATGGTTACAGTGCAAGCAGATTACACACAAAAACATTGTTGAGTAACATTATTATTTAAGGGAGTTTTTCCTACCAATAAACAAAGGCCCACTTAGCAGATGCTTCACCCCCGCTGAGTGGACATTCTAAAATAATCTAAGGGGGGGGGCTAAGGTGATTGTGGGGGATCCCAAAAAAGGCTCTACCACTCTGCTGAGCTTGATTGAGAACTACTAATTTTTTAACATCTTTAGGGGGGGAGGGAGGGTTGTCAAACTACGAGGGCAATGACCACCCAAAAATGAAAAGGAAAATAGAAGGCTAGCTGGGTTTGCGCCCACGATAGCATGCTGGAGAGGTTAGTGAAGGGAAATAGGCATGTAGGGCCCAAAAAGGGATTTACAGGTAAAAAAAGGCATGGGGAAAATGGGGACATTACCAGGATATTACAAACAGGCATATTTGTGTTAGGAGAAAAAAAATAAAATAAACCAACAGAATAAAAACAGATAATGTGAGGTTAAAGGAGCATAATTACCTTCATATAGTCCTTCTGCAGGACCTGAATGATGGCCGAACACGTCTCAGGGATAATGATCCCGAGAGCCTGGGGGGAGAGTCGTGAACTTGAGGTCCTGCAAGCTTCTCCCAGTCGCCAGGTATCTCAACGTGGCAATAAGCCTCTGCTCGGCAGTGATGGCCTGGCGCATCACAGTGTCCTGCCTCGTGATATAGGGGGACAGCAAATCCAACAGACGGTGAAATACGGGGTCCATCATCCTGAGATAATTCCTGAAATCATCAGGATTATTCTCATGGATTTCCCGCAGCAGAGGCATATGAGAGAATTGGTCCCGCTGGAGCAACCAATTCTTAGTCCATGAACTCCTCCTCACCCTGTTCACAGACTGAACTCGGGTTACAGTGTTAACTGCAACACGAAGCCCAAAGCCAGCACGAGCTCGAGAACGAGAACGCACTTCAAACATGGTTTTAAACCGGTCGGCTGGTCAGAAGGCACTCAAACAGAACGCACCGTGGAACAGCAAGGCCTGAGAAGAACGATCTGAAAAACAGTCAATGAACGGCCAAGAAGACACTGCAAGGCAGTAACGACCTGACTGCACGCACTGAATCACAAATACAAACCCACAAGCACAAACTGAACAACAGGAAACGATCTGCAAAGCACGGAGACTGAAAAGCGCGAATCGGCTCTCACCAAACTTTTACTAACACGCGGTAACACGAAATCAGCAAAAGCAGCCCAAGGGGTGGCGCCATTAGATTTTTTCGGCCCTTTTATAGCGCGTCGTACGTTTTGAACGTGCCGTCGTTTTCTTGCCGTCGGTTTTTAGACTGATGGTGTGTGGCCAAGACTGATGAAAAACAGTTTCATCGGATTTCCGATGGACAAATCCATCGGACGAAAATCCATAGGTTATCCGATCGTGTGTACAGGGCTTAACTGTGAAAAAACCTTTCCGTATTTGGACGTGAAATCTCTTTTCCTCTAGACGCAAACAGTGCCCCCTTGTCCTCTGTGTTGACCGTAAAGTGAATAACTGAACACCAAGTTCACTATATGGACCCCTTATATATTTGTACATGTTGATCATATCCCCCCTTAATCTCCTCTTCTCAAGAGTGAATAAATTCAGTTCCTCTAATCTTTCCTCATAGCTGAGCTCCTCCATCCCTCTTATCAGTTTGGTTGCCCTTCTCTGCACTTTCTCCAGTTCCCCAATATCCTTTTTGAGAACTGGGGCCCAAAACTGAACTGCATATTCCAGATGAGGTCTTACTAATGATTTAAACAGGGGCAAAATGATATCTCTCTCTCTCTGGAGACCATACCTCTCTTAATACAAGAAAGGACTTTGCTCGCTTTGAAAACCGCAGCTTGGCATTGCATGCCATTATTGAGCTTATGATCTACTAAAACCCCCAGATCCTTCTCCACTATGGATCCCCCCAGTTGTACTCCCACTAGTATGTATGATGCATTCATATTCTTAGCCCCCAAGTGCATAACTTTACATTTATCAACATTAAACCTCATCTGCCACATAGTCGCCCAATTAGACAGAGCATTGAGGTCGGCTTGTAAATTGGCGACATCCTGTAAGGACGTTATTCCACTGCATAGCTTGGTGTCATCTGCAAAGACAGAAATGTTACTTTTGATCTCAGACCCAATATCATTTATAAACATATTAAAAAGTAAGGGTCCCAGCACTGAACCTTGGGGTACACCACTGATAACCTTAGACCATTCAGAGTAAGAATCATTAACCACTACTCTCTGAATTCTGTCTTTTAGCCAGTTTTCTATCCATTTACAAACTGATATTTCCAATCCTGTAGACTTTACCTTGCACATGAGCCGTGTGTGGGGAACTGTATCGAACGCTTTTGCAAAATCCAAGTATAGCACGTCCACAGCCACCCCTCTATCCAAGGTCTTACTTACCTCTTCATAAAAAGAAATCAGGTTTGTTTGACAACTTCTGTCTTTCATGAATCCATGCTGTCTGTTGCTTAAATAGTTTTTTTCCAGCAAGAACTCATCTATGTGGTCTTTTATTAATCTCTCCAGTATTTTCCCAACTATAGAAGTTAAACTAACAGGTCTATAGTTACTTGGTAAAGACTTAATTCCCTTTTTAAATATAGGCACCACATTGGCCCTGCGCCAATCCAGTGGTACTATTCCTGTCATTAATGTGTCCCTAAAAATTAAATACAATGGCTTTGAAATTACAGAGCTCAATTCTTTTAGGATCCGTGGGTGTATGCAATCTGGTCTAGGTGCTTTATCCACCTTTATTCCATCTAAATATTTCTGGACCATATCACTTTTGAGCCATTGTGGATTTGGGGCTGTGTCACTACCACCCCCATTTTGGACATGAGCTCCCCCATGCTCCTTTGTATACACAGAACTGAAGAAAGTATTTAATAAATTAGCCTTCTCTTTGTCCCCAGTCACCCACTCTAGATTATTTTGTAAAGGGCCTACATGCTCAGACTTGACCTTTTTACTATTAATATATTTGAAGAATTTTTTGGGGTTTGTCCTACTATCTTTTGCAATCTGTCGTTCATTTTGAATTTTTGCATCCTTGATTTCCTTTTTACATATCCTGTTATATTCTTTGTAACATTTAAATGACACTAGTGTTCCCTCATTTTTATATTTTTTAAAAGCTCTTTTCTTATAGTTTATAGCTTTTTTAACTTTGGCAGTGAGCCACATAGGTTTTATTTTTAGCCTTTAAACTTATTGCCCATGGGAATATACTTTGCAGTGAGTTCACAAACAGTCTTTTTGAAGAATTCCCATTTCTGTTCTGTGCCCATTGATGCCAATATTCCTTCCCAGTCTAAGTCCTGGAGAGCAGCGCTCATCCTTGGAAAATTTGCTCTCTTGAAATTAAGTGTTTTTATCTTTCCCGTATATGATTTTTGCTTACAACTAACATCAAATGAAATCATGTTATGGTCACTGCTACCCAGGTGTTCCTTTATCTGAACATTAGTAATACGCTCTGCATGGTTTGAGATTACCAGGTCCAACAGAGCATCATTCCTAATTGGGGCCTCAATAAACTGGACCATAAAATTGTCCTGCAATAGGTTTATAAATTTTTGCCCTTTAACTGTCCCAGCAGTTCCATTACTCCAGTCAATTTCTGGGTAGTTAAAATCCCCCATTATTATCACCGTCCCAGCCCTTGCAGCCCTTTCCATCTGTGCAAGGAGCTGAGTCTCCAACTCCTCATTAACATTGGGTGGTCTATAACAAACTCCAATGATTAGCTTTGAACTACGCACATCTGTATGCAGTTCCACCCATAATGCTTCAGACTCATCACACTCTCCATCCACCAGGTCCTCTTTCACACTTGCTTTGAGATCACTTCTCACATAGAGACAGACCCCTCCACCTTTACTTTTTACCCTGTCTTTCCAAAAGAGTGCATAGCCAGGAATATTAATAGCCCAGTCATGTGAGGAATGAAGCCAAGTTTCAGCAATACCGATTACATCATAGCTCTCCTCATGCACCAGAGCTTCCAACTCACCTATTTTGCTTGGCAGACTTCTGGCGTTGGTGAACAGACACTTTAATGCATTAATATATTTTGACCGGTCACATACTATCCTCTTGGGTGTTCCCAGATTGCAACTAGGACTTGCTACTATACTTACCTTGGGTTTATGTGCTTTGGTTACCCTACCACTAATGCCCCTAATACTACCCTCTAGAATATGTTCCCCGCTGACTCTCACTATCTCTGGACCCTCCCCCCCGTCGCCAAGTTTAAAAACCCCTCTAACTTTTTGGCCATCCTTATTCCCAGCTGATCTGCACCCTCCTCATTTAGGTGCAGTCCGTCCCTTCTATAGTACTGGTTATCGACTGAGAAGTCGGCCCAGTCCTCCAGGAACCCAAACCCCTCCTTACTACACCAGCTCTTCAGCCACTTGTTCACTTCCCTAATCTCCCTCTGCCTTTCTGGTGTGGCTCGATGTACCGGTAGTATTCCTGAGAATACTACCTTGGAGGTCCTTTTCCTCAATTTAGCTCCCAAGTCAATAAAATCGTTCTTTAGGACACTCCATCTGCCTCTGACTTTGTCATTGGTGCCAACATGCACCATGACAGCTGGGTCTTCCCCAGCCCCTCCCAGTAATCTGTCCACCAGATCCGTGATGTGCCGAACCCAAGCGCCCGGTAGACAACATACAGTTCGGTGCTTCAGGTCTTTGTTACAGATTGCCCTCTCTGTCCTTCTAAGAACTGAGTCCCCTACCACCAGAATCTGTCTTTCCTTTCCCTTTGCTTCCCCCCCACTCTCACTGGAGGAGTTCTTCCCCCGGTAGCTAGGAGAGTCCCTCAGCTCCAGCAGTGCTGGTCCCTGACTGGTTTCACCAATGTCACTCAATGGAGCATACTTATTGGGATGCTCCAGCCCTGGATCGGCCTCCCTGGCACTTCGCCCTCTACCTTTCCTGACTGTCACCCATCTACTATTTTCTAGTGCCTGCACCTCTTTGTCTCCACCCACCTCTGTGCTGGCCCCTGCCATCACCTGCCGGGTACATATCCAGCTCGCCTTTAGTGTGGAGGGACTTCCCAGTGCTGACAGTTGCTTCCCTAGATTCAGAACCTGGGCTTCCAGGGAAACAATGTGCTTACATTTTGCACAGCAGTAATCGCCCTCGATCAGATGATCAAGGAACGCATACATGCTGCAAGATGTACACCGAGTCACCTCGCCACACCCGCCGGCCATCGTACCTATTAATTTAATGAGGATTCGAGATTATACCCTGTCCAAATTACCTAACACTAGCTTCCTGACCCAACTATTCAACAAGACAATACACAGGTACTCAACAAGACAATACACAGGTACTCAACAAGACAATACACAGGTACCACGCAGACCTACGTGCACCCGCAGACCAATGGACCCGCGTGCACTCGCAGACCAGCGTGCACTCGCAGACCAATGGACCCGCGTGCACTCACAGACCAGCGTGCACTCGCAGACCAACGGACCCGCGTGCACTCGCAGACCAGCGTGCACTCGCAGACCAATGGACCCGCGTGCACTCGCAGACCAGCGTGCACTCGCAGACCAACGGACCCGCGTGCACTCACAGACCAGCGTGCACTCGCAGACCAACGGACCCGCATGCACTCGCAGACCAACGGACCCGCGTGCACTCGCAGACCAGCGTGCACTCGCAGACCAACGGACCCGCGTGCACTCGCAGACCAGCGTGCACTCGCAGACCAATGGACCCGCGTGCACTCGCAGACCAGCGTGCACTCGCAGACCAACGGACCCGCGTGCACTCACAGACCAGCGTGCACTCGCAGACCAATGGACCCGCGTGCACTCGCAGACCAGCGTGCACTCGCAGACCAATGAACCCGCGTAGGGGTGTTTTACTTATTTATCACTTATCTTCAATAAACAGTATTGTTATTCACCTTATATATGTTTTGGTGTCCTCTGTCACAGTTTACACAATTCTGGTCACACCCCATATGACAGCTGCCAGCCCCTCTGCCCCGCCGCCAACAAGTTCAGTGTCAGTAGATCACTGTCACCTCTAATACATTGTACACAAAACCACAACATTAGCAGATTCAGGCCTGATCTCTGCTAGCACTAGCAAGTGCATTTTATTTCTAGCAGTCCAAGCAGTCCCTGACAGCCAGGAGCTCTTTTCCCCATGAGTTGCACTATGTACCTATAAATAAATGTGAACTAGTGAAGAGGTCTACAGTATTCTGAGTATGACAGATGAGAGTGAAGGGGAGTCCTCTTTGTCAGTATCAGGCTCAGAATATGAACCTGTAGAAAGCAGGAACACCCCAACAGGGAGCTCGGACGATGGAGAAGAGGTACCTGCTAAGGTCAGGTGCACCCGACCCCAGGTAGATGAAATGCTAGGAATGTATGACTTGTCTCATATGCAGCAGGGTCCAAGTACTAGTGCTGCACTACCTTTTGATAGACTGGCAGAGACCAGCAGCCTAGTACATCCTGGCATTTTACACACCAGCACTGCGGTATCTCATGGTGACGTGGAAAATTCCAGAAGTGCAGTCCAAGCTGATGAGGTGGCTAGCACTCGTAGCATAGTGTCCTTCCAGAGGTGCTTGCAAATTCTGATTGGCAGCCCCCAGATTTAGCAGCACCAGTTATTTCCCCATTCACTACCCAATCCAGAATCCAGGTGGAAACAGCAAATTTAAAGGGATTGTAAACCCTGGTGTTTTATTCACCTTAATGCATCCTAGGTTGTTATCTGATGCCAGGAGGAGCCAGGAGCGCTGCTGGGGGACCCCAGAAGAGGACGATCGGGGCCACTCTGTGCAAAACAAGCTGCACAGTGGAGGTAAGTATGACATGTTTGTTATTTAAAATAAATAAAAAACGAAGGCTTACAATCACTTTAACAACTCCTCTTGATTTTATGAGCAGTTTTTCATGGAAGATCTGTATCAATTTTTTTATGGAACAAAGCAATCTATACACACAAAAATACACCACCGCCCACCCAAATTCAACTCTTGCCAGACAATTTGTATGGAAACGTATCACAGTTTCCCAATTTAAAACTTTTTTTGGCCTAACCCATGGACTTTACAAAAAAGAATGAATTGCAGTCATATTGGTCCACAGACCCAGGTCATTATATGTCCATGTTCTCTGCTGCAATGGCCAGGCAGAGATATTAGACAATAATGCGTTTCATACATTTTAGTGATAACACACTCTGTCATCCTCTGTGACCCTGAATATGATCGGCTCTACAAATTTCGGCCCCTCATAAACTACCTCTCTGAGAAATTTGCAGATATGTATATGCCCCAAAAAAAATCTATGTAGACAATGGTTTGAAATCAAGCAGTATCTCCCCAACAAGCGTGCCAGATATGAGGTCAACATGTATAAGCTCTGTGAGAGGGTGACAGGCTATACATACAAATTTAGAGTTTATGGGGGAAAAGACAGTGAAGTAGAGCCCCCCCCCCCACCACTGCCCAGACTACAGGGGTAGCAGTGACAACATAGTATGGGACTTAGTGCTGTCTTTGTTCTGCAAGGGGTACCACTTGTATTCAAACAACTTCTATACAAGTGTGCCTCTTTTTAGACACTTATTCAATCTTGAAATTGAATGGCTACTACTACTATAGATATTGAAACCTAAAAATATATTAAAATCTGTAAAATAAAGTTGCATTAATTAACAAGAGTGCTGTGCTGGTTAAAGTACTTATTCCCTACTGATCTATCTAAAGTAACCAATATGAAACTAAAGAACAAGAGAGGAGACACACATTTCTTTAGCCAACCCTAACATGTACAGTGGTTTCCTAATGTACAAAACCCTTTTCTACTCATGTGTATTTCAGGCCAGCTAGATAGTGTTTATTTCCTTGGAAGTTAAAATTATATATATAGGACTAAAAATTATGTGGTTCTTTTTCTAACATTGATAATTATTGCTGTCACAAAAGGAGCATTGTGGTTCAGAATTTAAGACAACAAAACCACAAAAAGCTTTTTTTGTTCAACATAAAAAATGGCTATACACATAAGGTGTGGCCATCTAACTTATTTGGATCCATGAAGCTTAGTTAACCTTTTTTGTCATGAAAATTTCACATGTAACCACTTATTAAATAAAATAAAAATCTTCACCCTTAACTTGTATTTGAATTTTGGGTTGGGTTGATTACTGCATTTTGTGTATAAAAATTATTTTAATTTACAGATTCTCTGGTATGAACATCCACTGCCATTTTTTTTTTTGATTTTTTAAGGATTTTGGAACAAAACAGCCTGCAACTGCAGGTAGCAAAGGTACAAAAGTACAAAAGCTCAAAGGAACAAAAGAGTTAGCCTCACACGGTGCCATAAGGAAAAGACACGTATACAGAAGGGATGCAGCGTAGTTATATAAAGTTATATAAAGCTACATATGTAAATAAAATGATGTAACATAGAAGAGAATATGGATCAGGTAGATAGGTTTACATTCAAGTTATTATGGAAGTTCTCTAGCTCTAAGTTTAGTACTGGAGAAGTCCTCTATCTCTAAGTTTAGTACAGCTAGGTCAGTTTTGGGGCTAATGAGGGCCCCTATGACCATGAAGAGGAACCGGAACACACTCCGCCAGAAGCTGCGCAGGTTTTTACAAGACCATAAAATATGCAAAAGGTTACCATTATGGCCCCAGCCTGGCCTGCAGAGAGGAGACCTGTTTGGAGTAAAGTGGGCTATACGGGGTGGGCTAAGTTACCATCTAGATAGTATTTTATGGGTAAGTTCCCAGTGATTAACACAATGGGAGACACTCAGTGAGTAGGGAATGGATTTAAAGTGTATGTAAACCCTCACAGAGGAAAACAACCCATTCAGTTTAAAATAGAAATGAAAGGCAAAGCATTTTTGTATTTAATATTATTAAATAATGAATGTATTTATACATTTTTTGGTATAAATGTGAGCATTGTTCTGTTTTCTCTATTGGACAACAGGCAACATGAACCAAGAGCCAATGTCCAATGATGAAGAAGTCGATGAGGGGGAAGCTTCGATTCCATCCACCTCAGGAACTAGACAGACAACTCTGCTAACCATCCCACCAGCCAAGTCTGGTGAATCAGAGATGCCAGCAAATGTTCAGATGCAAGCTTCTCAGGTATCTATCTATCTATCTATCTATCTATCTATCTATCTATCTATCTATCTATCTATCTTCTGGATCAAATGAGATAGGAGGAGGTAGTGGTCAGGGCAGAGGGCGTAGAAGGCCAGCGCCAGAGACGGAAGCTATATTCCGGGTTAATCTTTGGCTTATGGAACTCCTGAGAGCGGGTCACTTTTATAGCAGGATCCATTTGCTGATCCCAGGGATGGGAGAGCTGTGTCCTGCCACCATCTCTGGCACCAACTAAAACATTTTGAGGGAAGAAAATTAGATGGCTGTGTGTAATGAGATCTCTTTGTTTGTTGCAGCATGCCAGGCAGCAGAAAAAAGTGGGCTTACCTTGCCCTCCCTCATTACACCTGCTCTGCAGTTGTCACCTATGCCCTGTCCCCCTTCTTCATATCATCTTGCCCCAGTTTCTCAATGCCCCACTCTTCCTTTCCACCACCATGCCTTTCCCCACTCTTCCAGAAACACCCCCCCCCTGTTTTTTTCCAATGCCCAACCTTCCTCACCTTAGCCATTGTACCAGGACCTCTGAGCTTACAGGACACTGGTTTCATTTGTTTTGCAATTTGCAAGTTTTTTTGTTTTTGGGCACATACAAAAAAAATAAGTTGGCCTATGTTTACAGGCCATTTTTTTCGGCCTCTTCTATAAGTTATTTTCTATAGTTCTTTTTATTGGGTTATTTGTTTATGTCTAGTTCAAAATACAATACAAGTTTTTATTTTACAAAACAAATACAAATTATATTTTCTGTAACAAAAATAAATATGTTTTGTTATATCCATCTGTCTTGTTGTCCTCTATTTATTTGATCTATTTTTCAGCTACTATCGTAAAACTTATTCCTCCAGTACATTAGTTATTAAGGCACAGGTCAAGCCTTTGTAATGGACAGGTTTATGCATTACAAAGTACTGAGGCTGGCTTTACACTAGTGTGATTTGGATGCGGGTTTTCCACATCCAATTCGCATGGAAGAAGAGTGTGCCGTCTCTCAATGGAGCCGGTTCACACATCTCCATGGCAGCTGCGGAGTGAATTGCACAGGGGTCCTGTGTGTCTTTCGCTCAGTTTCAGGTCCGAATTCAGGCAAAAATTGTTCTGGAACACATGTGTCAGTAGTTTAGTCCTTTGTAATGCACAAAACAAAGGCATTACAAGGGACTGAAGTGTGACTTAGAAAATACTGATCTGGAACGCATGCATCAGTAGTTTGTGAGCCAGTTCAGGCCTTTGTTTTGTGCATTACAAAGGCCTAACGTGTGACTTACAAACTACTGCTCTGGAACGCATGCGTCAGTAGTTTGTGAGTCACATTTCAGGCCTTTGTAATGAACAGTTTTGTGCATTACAAGTGACTGAACTGAAGTACTGAACTTTGAACACAGAAAGAGCAATGGACAAATACAAGCACATTTTTTTTTTTTTTTACTTTATTAAAACATCATTACAAAGCCAAAAATATATGTGAACAAACTGAACAAAAAAATAAGTAAACTGATGATGAGAAATTGAACTACACATGATCGTCCTGCCAAGCCACACAACCGTCTGGGGAAACAAAATATTGATTTTGAATGTTCATGATCTGCGCAGTGGAATGTAAGTCCATAAACTGAACATCCTGAGATGGATTTCTGGACACAGGTTTACAGTAGTTTTGCTCCTTATTGATCAACAAATTATGGAGTATGCAGCTTGCCAGTACCACTTTGATGGCATTTTCCACATCCAGCTGCATGCAGGAAAGTAGACTTCACCACTTCACTGTGCATCCACCAAATGCGCACTCCATGACTCTTCGAGCACAGCTCAATCGATAATTAACAATTTTCTGGTTATGACTTAGTCTATGGCCACTGTATGGTCGCATTAAACTTTCCATCTGCCATGATGACTAGCGGCAGACTCGGCTCTGTTGTGCCAGGAAGAGGCCTTTGTGGGGGAATGCGAAGACGTCCTTTGATGTAGTCGATGACCAAAAGCTGACTCAAAATATTCTTGCATCCCTGTGACCGCCATAGGCTCCTACGTCAATGGCTGTGAATTTAAGATGGGCATCCACCAATCCCAATAGTACAATGGAAAAATATCCTTTGTAATAGTAATGCAAGATAATGAATTGGGAGGCATTTTCACCGTAATGTGCCATCAAGGGCTCCAATGCAGTTTGGAAATTGCGTCTTCTCCCAAAAAGCAGCTGCTACCTCTTCCCACATCTTTTCAGTTGGCTCTGGCATCACAACCGAGTGCAGCCCCTCCCACAATGCCAAGCATGTTTTCCTGATTACTTTGGACACTGTGCTCACACCAAGAAGAAAGTAGTGGTGGAGTGACACATAACTCTGTCCTGCTGCCAGAAACCTAAAAGAGGAAAATATGTTACCGTTTTAAAAAACAATAAATAAATAATCAAAGTAAATAAATTTAAATAAAAAACATTTAATTTAAATATTTTAATCAAGCTTACTTAGTGTTTAGAATGTTAATATAATATAAAAAAAAATGAACACAAAAAATTTAAATGAATGTCATTTTTTTAATAAAATTATGTTTTTGTTTTTTTAAACATGCACATTTCTCTCTCTCTCTATCTCTCTCTGTATATATATATATATATATATATATATATATATATATATATATATACAGGTGTATATACAGTGCCTTGAAAAAGTATTCATACCCCTTGAAATTTTCCACATTTTGTCATGTTACAATCAAAAACATTCATGTATTTTATTGAGATTTTATGTGATAGACCAACACAAAGTAGCACATAATTGTGAAGTGGAAGAAAAATTATAAATGGTTTCCAAAATTCTTTACAAATAAATATGTGAAAAGTGTGGCGTGCATTTGTATTTAGCCCCCCTGAGTCAATACTTTGTAGAACCCCCTTTCACTGCATTTACAGCTGCAAGTCTTTTTGGGGATGTCTCTACCAGCTTTGCACATCTAGAGAGTGAAATTGTTGCCCATTCTTCTTTGCAAAAAAGCTCAAGCTCTGTTAGATTGGATAAAGAACGTCTGTAGATAGCAATGTTTTAGTCTTTACACAGATTCTCATTTGGATTTGGATTTTACTGGGCCATTCTAACACATGAATATGCTTTGATCTAAACCATTCCATTGTAGCTCTGGCTGTATGTTTAGGGTTGTTGTCCTGCTGAAAGGTGAACCTCTGCCCCAGTCTCAAGTCTTTTGCAGACTCTAACATGTTTTCTTCTAAGATTTCCCTGTATCCTTCCTTATTCCTATCAACTCTGACCAGCTTCCCATTTCCTGCTGTAGAAAAGCATCCCAGAACATGATGCTGCCACCACCATGTTTCACCGGGGGGATGGTGTGTTTAGAGTGATGTGCAGTGTTCGTTTTCTGCCACACATAGCATTTTGCTTTTAGGCCAAAAAGTTCAATTGTGGTCTTATCTGACCAGAGAACCTTCTTCCACATGTTTTCTGTGTCCCCCACACGGCTTCTTGCAAGCTGCAAATGGGATTTTGTAGGGCTCTCTTTCAACAATGGCTTTCTTCTTGCCACTCTTCCATAAAGGCCAGATTTGTGGAGTGCATGACTCATAGTTGTGTTGTGGACAGATTCTCCCACCTGAGCTGTGGATCTCTGCAGGTCCTCCAGAATTACCATGGGCCTCTTGGCTACTTCTCTGTTTAATGCTCTCCTTGCCCGGCCTGTCAGTTTAGGTGGACCGCCATGTCTTGATAGGTTTGCAGTTGTGCCATACTCTTTCCATTTTCTGATGATGGATTGAACAGTGCTCCGTTAGATTTTCAAAGCTTGGGATATTTTTTTTTTATAACCTAACCCTGCTTTAAACCTCTCCACAACTTTATCCCTGACCTGTCTGGTGTGTTCTTTGGCCTTCATGATGCTGTTTGTTCACTAAAGTTCTCTAACAAACCTCTGAGGGCTTCACAGAACAACTGTACTTATACTGAGATACATTTACATTGATTTTAGATAGGGGTATCAGAGTGAAGGGGGCTGAATACATATGCACGCCAATATTTTCAGATATTTATTTGTACATTTTTTTTTTTAATTCATAATTTTGCTTCCACTTCACAATTGTGTGCCACTTTGTGTTGTTCTACCACATAAAATCCCAATAAAATACATTTACGTTTTTGATTGTAACATGACAAAAAATCTGAGAGGTGTACTCACTTCTGTGAGATAATATATATATATATATATATATATATATATATACAGTATATATATATATATATATATATATATATGTGTGTGTGTGTGTGTCTATATTAATAATGAATGAAGAAATACCTGATTGTGATCAGTAAACATTCTTCGGCTGACACTGGTCCACAGCTGTGTGTTCGTGTGGGTAATTCTGTCTTGTATGAGTTCAAGGAGTTCCTCGAAGGTGGCAATGGACATATGTAAATTGTAAGTATTTGTCAGGATTTTGCTGCAGTTCCCCATACAAATTTGAAAAGTATCCAGTAGAAAATCTCTAAAACATCAAATGATGTGTCCAATATCTCCCTTTGGATCTCCTGTGTTCCGGTCATCTCTGCCTTAATACCCCTTCTCAGCATAATCAGAAGGATCATTTTCTCCAATTTGTAATTTGTGTTTAGAATTGCAGAGTAGAAAGGCATGGCTCTCCGATCTCAGAAGCCCTGTACACACGATCGGATATCCTATGGATTCCGGATATCCTATGGATTCTAATCCGATGGTTTTTTCCATCGGAAACTGTCTTCCATCAGTCTTGCCCACACACCATCAGTCAAAAAACGGACCGTTTCAAACACGGTGACGTAAAACACTCCCATGAGCCGAGAAAAATTAAGTTCAATGCTTCTGAGCATGCGTCGACTTGATTCTGAGCATGCGTGGGTTTTTTATCCGATGGATTTCCACACAGACGATCGGATTTTGCTATCGTTTTTTTTCCCATCGGATAAATTTAAAACATGTTCTATTTTTTCACACCGATGGAAAAAAGACAGATGGGGCCCATAGACGATCGGTTCGTCCGATGAAAACAGTCCATCGGACTGTTTTCATCGGTAAAACCGATCGTGTGTACACAGCTTTAGTATTCAGTCTCTGCTGTTGTGTGATAACCAAAAACTTAAATGTATTTTATTGGGATTTTATGTGATAGACCAACACAAAGTAGCATATACTTGTGAAGTGGAAGGAAAATAATAAATGGTTTTCATTTTTTTTTTTACAAATAAATATGTGAAAAGTGTGACATGCATTTGTATTCAGTCCCATTTACTCTGATATCCCTAACTAAAATCTTGTGGAACCAATTGCCTTCAGAAGTCACCTTATTAGTAAATAGAGTCCACCTGTGTGTAATTTAATCTCAGTATAAATACAGGTGTTCTGTGAAGCCCTCAGAGGTTTGTTAGAGAACCTTATTGAACAAACAGCATCATGAAGGCCAAAGAACACACCAGACAGGTCAGGGATAAAGTTGTGGAGAAGTTTAAAGCAGGGTTAGGTTATAAAAAAATATCCCAAGCTTTGAACATTTCACAGAGCACTGTTCAATCCATCATCCAAAAATAGGAGTATCGCACAACTACAAACCTACCAAGACATGGCGGTCCACCTAAACTGACAGGCCGGGCAAGGAGAGCATTAAACAGAGAAGTAGCCAAGAGGCCCATGGTAATTCTGGAGGACCTGCAGAGATCCACAGCTCAGGTGGGGGAATCTGTCCACAGGACAACTATTAGTCATGCACTCCACAAATCTGGCCTTTATGGAAGGGTGGCAAGAAGAAAGTCATTGTTGAAAGAAAGCCATAAGCAAGGTCTTTCCCAGGCAAAAGATTTCAAATCAGACTGGGATTTCAAGATGTGCTCTTCAAGCTCTTTTGAAGAAGCACAAAGAAACAGACAACGTCAAGGATTGTAGAACCAGTGGTTAACTAAAGGAAACTTAATGCATAGGATGAAAGACACATCATGCTTACTTCCCTTAAACATCGAAAGATGTTCAGCAGTGCCATCAGCACAGAACTGGTGGAAACCAGTGGGGTCTTTATGGAAGAATTACAGCCAAAAAGCCATATTTCTGATGTGAAAACAATTGGGGTGCAGAAAAATGTCAATAAGTGATCTGGACTGATGAGTCAAAATTTGAAATATTTGGCTGTAGCAGGTTGCAGTATGTTTGCCAAAGGGCTGGAAAGTGGTACAATAATGAATGTCTACAGGCAACAGTGACGCATGGTAGAGGTTCCTTGCAAGTGTGGAACTGCATTTGTGCAAATGGAGTTGGAGATTTAGTCAGCATCAATGGTGTCCTTAATGCTAAGAACTACTTATCCATCATGTCATACCATCAAGGAGGCAGCAGGACAACAAAACCTCAAGCAATGTCATTAAGAACTATCTTTAGTGTAAAAAAGAACAAGGAGTCCTGGAAGTGATAGTTTGCCCGCCCTGATCTCAACATCACTTCACCTATGTGAATTGGTTGCGGCTTACACTGCATCCAATTCGCATAACATTATAAAATACATTGATTTTAATGAGGCTGGTTCACATATGTGCGATGCATTCGCACTGCGCATTGCCCAAAAAATGTGTGTGTTTTCTAGGCATTGCAGTGCGGCTCAGGTGCGATTTCAGGCCCATTATCTTCTATGGGCACGCATCTGATTCACAGATGTGTTCAGTTCTCAACAGGATTTCTCTCCTTCTCCTCACTACACTTCCCCCCTCCCCCTCCTCTCTCCCAGGTCACCAAATTCGCAGCTAAAATGGAGATGATCTGCTGAACAACTCTCTTATCTCTTTGCAGAGATAACAGAGCTGAAACTCGCACTGCACATGTGTGAACCCAGCCTAAGTCTGTCTGGGATTACATGAAGAGACAGAAGGATTTGAGGCAGCTTACATCCACAGAAGATCTGTAGTTAGTGTGCCAAGATGTTTGGAATAACCTACCTGTCAACTTCTTTCAAAACCTGTGCAAGTGTACCTAAAAAAATGTATAATGTTTTGAAGACAAATGGTGGTCACACCACATATTGATCTGGTTCGGATATCTCTTTGACTTTCCATTTTGTTAAATGATAAAAAAATACATATATATATATATATATATATATATATATATATATATTAATTACCACTTCTGTTCATAAAAGCATACTTAACTACTTGCGCACCAGCCGCCACAGATATACTGCAGCAGGGCAGTTCTATTGAATGAATCGCCATACCGGTATGATGCTTCATGTAATAGCTATAGAAGGCGCACATGCCTGCGTCATGTCACTGGAGCTGATGCGTGAGGCCGGCGGCCGCGATGTCCGCTGGCCACCCGCGATCGCTCCACAGAGAGCCAGAAGGGGGATCTGCCAGGGTAAACAAAGCAGATCCCCGTATTGACAGTGGAGTAGAGAGAGATTGTTTGTTCCTAGTGATCAGGAACAGCGATCTCCCTCTACTCCCAGTCAGTCCACTCCCCTCACAGTTAGAAACACCTGTCTAGGGAACACTTAACCTCTTGATCGCACCCTAGTGCTAACCCTTTCCCTGCCAGTGTCATTTATACAGTGATCAGTGGATATCTTTAGCTCTTATGACTGTAATAATGTCACTGGTCCCAAAAAAGTGTCAAAAGTGTCCGATCTGTCTGCTGCAAGGTCACAGTCCCGCTAAAAATCGCTGATCCCCGCCATTATCCAATAAACAAAAAAAAATGATCAAAATGCCACAAATCTATCCCCTATTTTGTAGACGCTATAACTTTTGCACAAACCAATAAATATACGCTTAATGGGATTTTTTTATCAAAAATATATAGCAGAATACATATTGCCCTAAATTGATGAACACATTTTTTTATTTCTTTTACTTTTTTTTGGATATGTGTTATAGCAAAAAGTAAAAAATATTTTTATTAAATTTTTTTAAATTGTTTTATTTTTTTTTGTTTATAGCACAAAAATAAATACATAAATGCAGAGGTGATTAAATATCACCAAAAGAAAGCTCTATTTGTGGGAAAGAAAATGACATCAATTTTATTTGGGTACAGCCACGCAATTGTTGGTTAAAGTAACGCAGTGCCGTATCGCAAAAATGGCCTTAAGGCCTTAATTAAGGGGGTAAATCCTGAAGTGGTTAATTTACAGAATTTTTTTCCACATCTACCTAAAACGTTTGCACAGTAGTGTATGTGTGTGTGCTGTGAGTGTGTAGATCAAGTGGAGGGTGTTGAGGGTTTGCTATCAGATGTAATGGTACATATCTAAATATTTTGACATGTGGAGCTATGCAGCATCCAATTTTTGAATGTTGTATTGTTATACGTAAAGCACTGATTTGAAACATTTTTAACAGTTTTTAATTGCTCTTGGCACATTTAAAGTCCCATTCATACAAACAGTTTTTTTTCTTAAAGTAATAAAGAATGTGGAGCCTGTGATCACCGATCAAATTGATAGAGATTATTTACTACCCTATACAAAAGTGAAAGAAAAAGTGTTGGCTATAGATACAATATGGTTAGGGGCCTGGGGCTGTGTTCAGTGCCATTTTTAGGATTCAGAAGATTAGGTGTTACCGATGCATTTACTTTGCCATACCGTTTAGTTTTACCATATTCATCCTTCCCCCTTATAAGAACATTTCCAAATACAAAAGGGCATAAAGGGGGTTTAAACAAGAATGCAGCTTGATACACACCCCCAACCAGCCGCTCAACAGGTTTCCAGGATGATAAGAAGACAGTAAAAGGAGAGTAGCAGAAGAAGTGTGAATCAGAATAAGGGACAGGAAGCCCTTGGACACTTTTGCTTCAAAAAATTTAAGCATAGGCAGATATTGGTGGGGAGCACCAGAAGAAAATTGAAAAGACATATAATATATTCCTTGCAAATACATTTATTAAAAACAAATAGAAAGGGAAATAATCCACTGTGTTTTGGGGATTAACAGGCACAAAAGATCAATTATGTAACTAATATATATATATATATATATATATATATATATATATATATATATATATATATGTAGCGGACCCCTAAATTTAGGGGGTCGCTATGCCCAAATTTAAGGGACGGCCTGGGCAATAGTTTGGCTCAGGTCTCTTAATTTGATACTGGACTCTGTTCTGCTGTGGTGTTGTCTGCTGTGCGGTTCCCCTTTGGCCTGTGGGTGGCACTGTTGCCCAGGCCCAGGGTCGAACCTCAGGTGACACAGTGGCGGTATTGGATGTCCTCTCTCGGCTGCCTGCAGTGGGCGGGGCCTCGCCTGTTGTGCATGCTGGGAGAGGGTATATGAAGGGCAGACACCATGTTTAGGAAGGAGTGCCCGGGGAGAGAAGTACCCGGAGGAGTGTGCCCCCCTGGGGGGTGCGTGAACTGGCCGAGGAGTCTCGGGCACCTTTAGCCCAAGGCTACAACATTCCAGATAGGCCCAGTACCTTTAACTGGGTCTACAATCAGCATATTGGAGTCCCAGGGTGCCCAGGTGAGGGTACCCGCTCTGACCGAGAGGAAGCCAGGGGAGGATCGGTCCCACAGGGTAGACGAGTGATAGTAGGTCACTGTCTCGGGAAAGGCCTGGTGACTTGTCAGAGGGAAAGATTCTTTATTCAACAAGATAACCCTGTAAAATGCCCATTGACATCATCGTTTCTCTAAATTTTACAGAGGTTTAAGCAATGTTCTGGATTCAGGAATAACAGGATTCTGCTACCATTAGAGGATCTCCTGAACCCGTCCCTGGAGGGGACAAAGTGATAGTGCTGTCCGAGCTCTACTCCGGCTGCTAGAACTGTGAGAGGGATCTATCCGGGAGAGCTAAACCCACTCGGGGTCGAGTGACGACAAGTGAGTCAAGTGTTGTGTGCCTGAATCTACCTTCTAACTTCGCTAGCTTATTTCTCTCTTCAATTTCCCGTTAACTGAAGCAAAGTAAAATAAACTCTTTGTTGGAGTTAAAGTTGTGTGGACATTGGCTTTCTTGGGGAAGAATATAGACTTTTCCCTATATTCTAGGGACGAGAACCAGTGGAAAGAGGTAACTCACTGCAGGACCCAAGTCTGTGAACACCGCCTGACCTCTGATAAGGAGGAGACGGGCTTGTGGCATGGTGTGTCCTACCCCCGCAGGTGAAGGTAAGCGGGGGCAAAAGGATTGGTGTGCTACATATATATATTTATATATATATATATATATATATATATATATATATGTATACTGTATACTGTAGTACTCGGACGGATTTTATTTTTTGCAAAACATATAAATCTGACAACAAAGGATTTCTGACTTTGGTACCATTGCCTCAATATGAAACATGGCATTACGCTGGTAAAAATATAAATTATATGATGGATTAGTATGGAGTTACAAGAATACGGACATTTTTCTTGACGCCAGCTACAATGATAATGAAAAAGTGGTAGAACTCACACAGGGACAGGAAGAACCATACTAATTTTGTACAAGGCATCATATAACCTACAACCAGCCCTGTGCATTTATTTGAGCAGAAATTTTGTATTTTATGCTTTGCAGGTCAATGACAAGGACATGTGTTATTACTTACCCCCAGCTGTTCCAGTTTTGTTTTCCTGGAGTACAGTCGAGGCACACTGTCAGGGTTGTAATGAAAGTACAATGCAAACTGTAGTACTGACCAGATGGGGATAACCTTGGTGCGGTAGATCAACTTAGCATATATATTTCAATATTTGGAACCAGTGGGCATGTTAGCTGGAACCATATTCAAAAATACAAAAATTGAGATACATCGAACCTGGGACTTTAATTATACCTTCAAAGATATGACACAAAATAAAGGTCTAAAATATTAACATTTTATTTTGAAATATCCATTAAAAAACAGCTTAAAACCAAAGGTACAAATTAGCCATCTGAAGTTACTGTATATATGGCCTTGAGATCAACCTGTGAGGGTCAATGCATTTCTCAGGGAATCTCACTTCATCAGGACCTGGGATCTCAATATAAAAGTGCTTTGAACAAAAGTGTATGAGGATGGCTAGTGGCAGGGTCTGTCGGGCCTGTAGGGAGGAACCAATTCAATATCGCTCCACATCCAAAAAAAAAGAAAAAAAATATGTATATGCCTATGAGAACAAAGTTGGCCTGTATGCCATATATACAGTATATATATATATATATATATATATATATATATATATATATATATACTTGGAATGGGGGGACTAAAGTGTACAGTTTTTGGTACACAATGTCACCATTTAACATTATTTTGCGTCTATAGCTTTGGAGGTTAAAGTCTCAGGTTCGATGTACTGTATCTATATTTTTGTATATTATGGTAGGGATGTTACCTCCAAAGGCAAAAGTTGTTGGAACACCCTGCCCTTGTATGTAATACATTTCTCTGTTTATCCAAAAATAGTGACAAGCAAGAAGTGAAGCAGATTGTTCACAAGTGATCAAGATTATAACTGATTACCTGCTTTCAGATTTTTTCAAATAAAACAATTACTTGTACCTGTATAGTGTATATTTACTTAACCTTTTCATTGCTGGAATTATTTATTTAATTTTGGCCACTTATGCAGTATATTTAATGTAAACTGAGACCCTGTAGAATAGTATGGTTTTAGTTGCAAATTTTTATGTAAAATTATATTTTTGCTATTGTTTATAAAATCTATATTTTCTTGGTAAAATAAAAAGGTGAGGTAGTGTTGAGTAAGTAAACACCAATAATGTCAAATTCCCAAATTATGCAAGCCTGTAAAAATTACAGTACCCAAAGTTGTCCTTGGTTGGCTTGGCTTGCTTTAAACACCTTTACTAAGGTCATTAGCTTAGAGTTAATGTGAATGCTGGCTCTAGAATTATTGCTCTTACTACAGTGTGACTAATAAGTGTGGTCAGGGGGTTACAGCTCTGAACCTGAAAGTGTTCAGAGCTGAGTGCTTCTGGGTTCAAATTACCCAGGGCAGATCAGATCACTAGTCTCCAACTGCTCTCCTTGCTGACACCTGTCATAATTGTCCCTAGCACCCAGGAGGGAATGTAAAAGCAGAACTAAACCCTAGCCAAGGAGGCTGCCATCTTAGCCTCTGTTTGATCTGCACTTGCTATGGTGCTGCACATTTGATCAGCTAGGTAAAGAGCACAAGCAAATATTCTGTTTTGGGGAATAGTTAATCAATAAATTATGTTCCACTTTAAGTCTGCTACACATGGCTGGGAAGGGGCAGCTCCATTATAGGTGTATTGATCCATGCACATTTCATCGTCCTAATTTCTATGTAAATGCTGGAAACTTTTTTCCCCTGCTATATCAGCTGGGTTTTTTTTTTTCATGCTGGCACTGTAGCCACTTTAATAGTTATGATAGTGGCACAGAGAAACCTAATGACCAACTCCAGCTTGGGCAAAAAATGAATTATTCAGTCTTTAGCATCTTAAGAAAATCAATAAAAAGCAGCTCAACTGTCATAATCACCCAATCTCCAGCACTGACTCCCCCCCCCCCACCCCAGACTCACCGATCCAGAGATGTTGAGCAAATCCTCTCCCAGGTTTAATGCCAAGTCCCTCCTTTATGCAGCAGTTTGGGTTTAATATTTAGCCACTCAGGCCTGAGCATTGCATCTTGGAAGGAGGGGAAGCAAAAGCACTCAGTTTTGGAAAGGGCTCTACAGAGTAGAGTTGATTGTGGAAAATATGACAGATTCTCTTCAAGGTATGTATGATGGGACATTGGATCGTGTCTGCCATATGGAAAAGCCATTACATGTGTTCCTTTACCTAGCATTTAGGTTTACTTTAAACATGCTAGATTAAGGCTTGCTTATGTAGTGGGCAGTTCCTCCCCTCTCCCCGTCCCAACTATTAAAGTTCTGCTCGCAATGTCTCTGGTCTAGGGGTATGATAGGGGAGGGAGAGGGTGAGCTACGTCTGGCTTCCACCACAGATGTATAAGTGGTATCGGCAATGCCTTTCTTTACCTTTGGGCCTGTGTTGTGCATCGGATCCTCCCTCCAAGAGTCTCCGAGAACCTCGTCTGCCAGGAACTTGAGCCACACACCGTTAAAGTCCAACACTCCTTTATTTAGAACATAATATGGACTCCCTTGGCTATAGAACAGAAAAGGAGGTGTGTGTACGAATAGGCCCAGACACAAGTTCGATCCCCCACTCTTCTCCAAAGAGTGGGTTATGGTCTCCGCACAAGGGAAATTCACCTTCCGGACGGTTTCCGACAAGAGACTCTCCCGTCATCGGCAGTATGCTGCACCGGGTCTTCAGGTGAGGAGCTCTCCCCGGTCCATTACACCCACCTTGGATTCAGGCATCCATCTCCGGAGTACCTTAGGCTCCTTCCCTCGCGGAACTCAGTGTTGGGCACTGAGCTCCGGACCGTCATCCGAGTACCTCACCTCAGGCTAAAGGTGCCTGAGATGGAACACGATCTCCGGTGGTCCTCTGGGCCTAGTCCGCCTAGAGGACAAGCACGAACTCCGTCCGCAGGCTAAAGGTGCCAGGGACCAAGACTCCCGTGACCAAGATGGCCGGCCCTTTTATCCCCTCTCCCAGCAAGCACGGCGGGTTCCCCGCCCCACCATACCGCTGCCCATAGAGGACAAAAGCAGTCCAGCACACAGCGGTATCCGTCCGTCGGCCCATGGTGACAGCGCCACCCAGTGGACCGCCAGAGACACACCACTGGTGTCACCGAAAAATTCAAAAAATTACTGCGGGAAAGTAAATACCCGCTACACTTATATGTGAGAAGAGAAACTAATTTAATTCTCATCAAATCTGAAGAAGGCTGGGACAAAGTTTAAACAAAGTATCTCCAAATGTTCAATTAACATTCTGACCTTCACATCAGAGTACTTCTGGTATTTAGTCCCTTCTCTCATCAACTACTATGCTTTATATTATTGTAAGCATTGCTTATGCAGATAAGGGTTTTGCTCAAGAGCAGTGCTTTTATGGCCTAAAGACTAGACAAGTGCACACTGAAATATTTCGTTTCGGAATTTCGTTTTAGTTCGAAAAATAAATTTATTTAGTTACTCCCGAAATTCGTTTTTATTTATTTAGTTTTTCGTTAAAAATTGCATTCGTCCGAAATTCCGAAATAATTAAGGTCGAATCTGTCATTGAAGGCTTATATGGTGTGTGTGTGTTCTAAGAAGATTCGACGGAGCAGCTAAACTATTCGACGCAGCAATCGTACATTTCCGGTCGAATGTTCCGCCTACAAGCTAGCTATAGTAGAATTCTAATGTTGTATGACTAGTAATAATTATATTTATTAATTATTATTACTAGTCATTCAACATTAGAATTTTTCTATAGACCATGAGCGGATGCATTTAACCGGAAATGTACGATTGCAGGCAGCATCGTACAGTGTGTTTAACTGCACCGTCGAATCAACTTGGAACTTTTGACAGACACCATAAGCCACAGATTCGACGTTTGTATGTTTTTCGATGCTTTGTCGAATCTTCGTCGAATCTTCGTCGTTCATGTTGAATGGATGGTCTATCCCAACAGTCAGCCAACTACTTTCACATTCGTTTGTGCACGTCCTCTGACGTTGTGTCAGTGTCGGATAATATGGCGACCCATTTCGACCACATGGAGGACGTTCCTGGGCCTTCTATGGAGGCAGCAAGAGCAACATCCCCATCATCCAAAAAGCGGCGCTTGGGGACACAAGCTGCAACCAGCAGGAAGCGTAACCTTATGTGGACTCACATTGAGTCCCAGGTCCTTGTAAAGGAAACGCTTCCTTACTGGATACAGCTGTGTGGCCCCCGCTCCAGGGATACCACTCAGGAGTGGAAGCTGGAGAAGTGGGAGGAGATCTCCAAAAAAGTTGAAGGGATGTATCGCCATCGGCGTGACCCGACTGCCTGTCGGAAAAAATTCAGCGACATTAAGCGGTAAGTAACATGTCTGATTATTATTTTTTTTACATTTTAACCACTTCAGCCCCGGAGGATTTGGCTGCCAAATGACCAGGCCACTTTTTGCGATTCGGCACTGCGTTCTTTTTTTCCCCACAAATAGAGATTTCTTGTGGTGGTATTTGATAATCTCTGCGTTTTTTTTTTTTTGCGCTATAAACAAAAAAAGAGCGACAATTGTGAAAAAAACCACAATAATTTTTTTACTTTTTGCTATAATAAATATCCCCAAAAAATATATAAAAAAACAAATTTTTTCCTCAGTTTAGGCCGATACGTATTCTTCTACATATTTTTGGTAACAAAAATTGCAATAAGCGTTTATTGATTGGTTTGCGCAAAAGTTATAGCGTCTACAATATAGGGATAGTTTTATAGCATTTTTATTATTATTTTTTTTTACTAGTAATGGCGGCGATCAGCGATTTTTATCGTGACTGCGACATTATGGCGGACACATCGGACACTTTTGATGCCATTTTGTGACCATTGTCATTTATACAACAATCAGTGCTCTAAAAATGTACTGATTTTACACCATACACAGTTCACACAAGCGCATAATTAGAAAGGTGGACTGGACATCTATATTTTATTGGCACAATCCCAATCCTTTCTTTTATATTTTATTGTGCACCAAAAAAGCATACGTTTTTCTTAAAATAAATTTGGTTAATAAAAAAATGTGCAAATCTTGTGCTACGTGAAAAAAAGCGCCTAATCCAAAAATTCCATTTGCATTGTTTCATTCTACGGGTTCATTCTACATTTGTTTCATGTGTTGATGTAATTTTCAGATTACAATTGTAGTTTAATTATGGAACCTGTTTCTCTTCTCTTTTTGTTTTGCAGTTCCATAGCGCGTAAACGCCGGCAGTTGGGGCGCAGAGGGAAGCAGGTGCCTCTCCTCCCCCATGAGGCAGAGCTTTTAGCGGGTATAGGGGAGGATGAGATCACCCATCTCCTGGCTCATCAGGGTTGGTGTCAGCATTGCATTGTGCAGGACATTTTTTTTGTCAAGCATCCGACATTTACCATATTGTGTTTGATTTTATTTAAAGATCGCATCCAGTCCCAGCGCCGCCGGAGGTGGAGGGCGGAGGAGCAGGAGTCCTCCATGTCATCAACACCCAGTAAGTAGTGTAGTAGTGACACTAATACAGTGGGTCCTTTTCCATTTTCCAGCCTTCCATTGTCGATTCCAGTGTCATTGCTTCTCGCTCAAGCAGTGACAGGTAGAGCCTCTGCAACCTTCTGTCAGGTAACGCAACCACTTGCGTAACTTACGCAATCTGACAGAACGTCGCTGCTCTGAACTGAGGCACCTGATCAGTGGCGGTGCACCTAGCACTCGCCGCTGGAACCAGGACAGGTAAGTGCCTCGTTTTTTTTTTTTTTGAGATTTTTTCTAAATGGTTGAATGCATGTCCCTGCCTTGTAGATAAACGTTAGTGACCTGACCTGTATTGCCATGCTAATGGATAATTAATTTTATCTATATACAGTATTTATTTATAGTAATTTGAAGCTTGAACATTGTAACGTTCAACATTTCTCCTTTATATTAAATAGGTGTCATCCAATCAGAGGGGGAGACTCAGGAGGAGGAGGCTGAGGCGGCAACGCCCACATGTAAGTTAGTATAATCTTGCTGGTGTCTGCTGAGTGATCATACATGTTTCAATGTTCTTGTACTAATGTGTGAGATTGTTGTACACTGCAGATTGTAATGTTCTTTTCTATATTAATCATAATCAACAGCTGCTGAGGCTGAGCAGGAGGTGGAGGAGACCTGCACTGTAGAGGCTGCTGGGGATGCGGAAGATGGTGAACAGCCAGACGCGGCAGATCCAGGGAGTAAGTATAACTTTTTTTGTATTTTCCAGGCAAATATAGTATTTTAAATATGAAATGCTGATGGCAAACCTTGTCTAGAAATGGTTGTGATTTATTCTCCAAGGCTTCGGTTTAGCTGGAATTATTAATTATTAGTCCCCCTTTGCAGCTGATTCCAGTCTTCCCGTTAGCGTGACCTGTGCTTGTTATTTCCTCAATGTCACTTCCCTGATCACGCCAGCTTCTTGCTGCAGTTCAGGTTCCCAGTCTGAGCCAATCACTGTTAACCACTTAACGACCGCCCACTGTAAATATACGTCGGCAGAATGGCACCGACAGGCAGAATCACGTACATATACGTGATTGCCTTTGTATAGTTGGGGGGTCCGATCGGACCCCCCTTCTTTACAGTGGGTGGTCGTTTTACCTTTGGGAGCGATCCGGCATGAGGGGATGGCCGTTCGATTCTGCCCCCCCCCTCTCGATCGCTCCCGGCGAATGAGAGCTTCCCCTGCCTGTGTACTGTTTACACAGGCGGGAGGAAGTGATGTCATCTCTCCTGCGGCGCTCACATATACCGAGCGCCGTACAGGAGAAGATGCAGGTTAGTGCACACAACACTACACTGACACCAGGACACATAGGCACATAAATCGCCCCCCCAGATCACCCCCAGATCACCCCCCAGCCCCCAGTCACAGTGTCACTGATTGCAGTGACCATTTATTTAGTGATCACTGCAATCAGTGACATTTGTGACTGTAAAAGTGTCAGTACATTCAGTTTTAGGTCCAGTGTAGCCCCCTAACCCCCCCTAATAAAGGTTTAACCCCCTGATCACCCCCCAGATAACCCTTTCACCCCCTAGCACCGCCGTCGCTAAGCGATCATTTTTCTGATCGATGTCTTAGCGTCGGTGATGCTGATCGGTAGCCAGTAATTTTTTTTAGGTTCGCCGCAGGTTTTTATAGCGTCAGGTACCCCCATATATTACCTAATAAAGGTTTTAACCCCCTAATTGCCCCTAGTTAACCCTTTCACCAGTGATCATCATATAAGTGTTACGGGTGACGCTGGTTAGTTAGTTTGCTTTTTATAGTGTCAGGGCACCCGCCGTATATAACCCAATAAAGGTTTAACCCCCTGATCGCCCGGCGGGTGATATCAATTAGGTTTTAGTGTCAGAGAGGGTCTGCGTCACACCCCAGGCAGCGTCAGGTTAGTGCCAGTAACGCTAACACCCACGCGTGAAGCATACACCTCCCTTAGTGGTATAGTATCTGAACAGATCAATATCTGATCTGATCAGATCTATACTAGCGTCCCCAGCAGTTTAGGGTTCCCAAAAACGCAGTGTTAGCGGGATCAGCCCAGATACCTGCTAGCACCTGCGTTTTGCCCCTCCGTCCAGCCCAGGCCACCCAAGTGCAGTATCGATCGATCACTGTCACTTGCAAAACACAACACACATAACTGCAGCGTTCGCAGAGACAGGCCTGATCCCTGCGACTCCAGTGCTGTAGGAGGTGATTTTGCCACCACAGTTAAAAAAAAAACCATATATGCCGAAGCATTGGGGCAGCAGGAGCGGAGGAGCGATTTTGCTCCTAATGCCGCGTACATACGGTCGAAATTCTGATGGAGGCTTGCCCGTGGAAAAGTCTGACCATGTGTACGCGGCATAACTTTTGCGGGAAGATGCCCCCATGCTTCGGCATATATAAATGGTGCATGTATGCCCATCATTAGAAGTGGGTGGATGAAGGGCAGTATTCTAATGGTGGGCATACCCACCGATCAATCTTTTTTTTTCGTTCAGCCAACAGGCTGCATGAAAAAAAAGATTACAATACATGTCCAACAAGGACCAGCAACGTACTGGTATGTTGCTGGACTTTGAATGTTTATAACAGAATGATGCCTGCGGGTTTAGGTATCATCTTGGTATCATTCTTTTCAGCCAGCGGCCGGCTTTCATGTAAAAGCAATCCTAGTGGCTAATTAGCCTCTGGACTGCTTTTACAAGCAGTGGGAGGGAATGTCCCCCCCCCAGATATAAAAAGCGCCATTGGGAAATTGGGAAAGTATTTTATCACACCGATCTTGGTGTGGTCAGATGCTTTGAGGGCAGAGGAAAGATCTAGGGTCCAATAGACCCCAGTTTTTGCAAAAAAGAGTACCTGTCATTACCTATAGCTATCATAGGGGATATTTACATTCCCTGAGATAACAATAAAAATGATAAAAAAAAATAAAAAATATGGAAGCAACAGTTTAAAAATAAAATAAAAAAGCAAAATTAATAATAAAAAAAAAAAAAAAAAAAAAGCACCCCTGTCCTGCCCTGCTCTTGCCCAATGGCGAACGCAAGCGTCGGTCTGGCGTCATATGTAAACAGCAATTGCACCATGCATGTGAGGTATTACCGCGAAGGTCAGATTGAGGGCAGTAATTTTAGCAGTAGACCTCCTCTGTAAATCTAACGGGGTAACCTGTAAAGGCTTTTAAAAATGTATGTAGTTTGTCGCCAGTGCGCGTTTGTGCGAAATTTTAAAGCATGTCGTGTTTGGTATCTATGTACTCGGCCTAAGATCATCTTTTTTATTTCATCAAACATTTGGGCAATATAGTGTGTTTTAGTGCATTAAAATTAAAAAAAGTGTATTTTTTCCCCAAAAAATGCGTTTGAAAAATCGCTGCGCAAATACTGTGTAGAAAAAAAAATGCAACACCCACCATTTTATTCTGTAGGGCCTTTGCTTTAAAAATATATATAATGTTTGGGGGTTCAACATAATTTTCTTGCAAAAAAAAAAAATGTTTTCATGTAAACAAAAAGTGTCAAAAAGGGCTTTGTCTTCAAGTGGTTAGAAGAGTGGATGTAAGCTGCCTAATGTTGTGTATAAAATGCCAGAACAGTTCAAACCCCCCCAAATGACCCCATTTTGGAAAGTAGACACCCCAAGCTATATACTGAGAGGCATTACGAGTCCATGGAATATTTTATATGTTGACACAAGTTGCGGAAAAAAGAATTTTTTTTTTTTTTGTCATTATTCAATCACTTGGGACAAAAAAAAAATTTCAATGGGCTCAACAGGCCTCTCAGCAATTTCCTTGGGGTGTCTACTTTCTAAAATGGGGTCATTTGGGGGGGTTTTGTACTGCCCTGCCATTTTAGCACCTCAAGAAATGAGATAGGCAGTCATAAATTTAAAGCTGTGTAAATTCCAGAAAATGTACCCTAGTTTGTAAACGCTATAACTTTTGCGCAAACCAATAAATATACGCTTATTGACATTTTTTTTACTAAAGACATGTGGCTGAATACATTTTGGCCTAAATGTATGACTAAAATTGAGTTTATTCGATTTTTCTTATAACAAAAAGTAGAAAATATCATTTTTTTTCAAAATTTTCGGTTTTTTTTCCGTTTATATCGCAAAAAATAAAAACCACAGAGGCAATCAAATGCCATTAAAAGAAAGCTCTATTTGTGGGAAGAAAAGGACGCAAATTTCGTTTGGGTACAACATTGCATGTCCGCACAATTTACAGTTAAAGCAGCGCAGTGCAAAATTCTGAATTCACCTCTGGTCCTTTAGCTACCAAATGGTCCGGGGCTTAAGTGGTTAATCATCGTGAATAACACAGCAGGCTGGAAGGGGTGTGTCAGACAAAAATCTCCAGCTATTGGCTGGCAGTCCCTGGACATGGTCAATCTCTGGCATGCCCCTAATTCATGCATTAACACTTTCCTCATGATGTCTGGTGCCTCCTCTTTGGCATCATCTAAAGCAGGGGTCTCCAAACTGCGGCCTGAGGGCCAGATGTGGCCCTTTGGTAGCTTTTATCCGGCCCTTGGGGCACTAATTCTCCCACTCACACCAACAATGGGGCATTTTTTTCTTCTATGGATACTAATGATGGGATACTATTCCTCCTACTAATAGGGGCACCACTCCTATTGACCACCAACCCTGAGGCCATATTTATTCTCACTGATGATGGGCCCATGACATTTTCTGCCCCTGTTGGCCACAATCCGCCCCCCCTAGAGTCTGAAGGAAAATAAACTGGCCCTTTTTTAGAAAAGTTTGGAGACCCCTGATATAAAGCAAAAAATTGTAAATGACCTCGTAGATCTTTGTGCAGGCAAATATCTATAAGAAGTTGAGTCTTGCATAGGTCTTGAAGGCTCAGGGAGAGACCAGACCACTGCAGTAGCAGAGGGGAGCAGATGAAGCACCGGATATCGAAGGTTCAGTAATTGTAAATTCTCTGTTATACCTCCTAGCCTAGACCAGGAGTGAGTAACCTACCTAGCCTAGAACAGAAGTGGGGCTTATTCAATCAGTGGCTGTATAAAATTATCAACTTTAAAAAGTAGCCTGCTATATTTTATTAAACAACTTTTTGTTAGGTCATCCCTAATGCAATGGCTTGAATGGCTTCTCTTTGGTGAGTGTAATGTTAATAGCTGGTATAGCTGATATGTTTTTCTGCAAGTGCAACTGATCTTCCATATTTGCGACAGTCAATCAGTCTGGATGAGGTAGAGTAGTTAGTGGTCAGTGTGACGGATCTCAGATACCCCAGGTGGGAACATCCGCCAGACCTGTGTCTCCTGTCCTCCAAATGCACCTGCAGCCTGCAGATTCGCCATAACCAGCCCTTAACCCCTCAATCACGAGACAATCCACGCAGGTGTTGAGGGTTAAACATGCAGAGCATCCACAGTTTATTAAATCCAAAACATACACTTTTACACACAGTTAGGGACACTCCCCTTAGCCTTGTCATAGAGGGGGGTAGGGGACAAGGAAGAACCAATGGGAACTGAACATTGAAACAGAGACTACAGTTAAACATAAAGGGATTATGGTAAGCAGGCAGCCCTTCAATACACATCCCCTGCGGAGAGATGTCTGCAGTCCAGACCATTGCCTATGTGCCATGAACCAACACAATTAAGCACAGCAACAAGAGGGGGGGATGGGGGGGAGAAGGGATGTAGCATTACATTACATTTTCTCAATACCAGCTTTCCCCAAGTCTCTCAGTCTCTTCTGGGCCATAATCTGTGGGTAAGAGGCCAGCCCTCAGTCCCTTCCAAAACACACAGTGATAGTGGGTTCTGTCACAGTCAGCACTTAGGCATCCATTACACCTTAAGATTTTCTCCAGCCGGCCGTGCGACCAAGCAGATAAAATCTTTGGGAGATTCTCCTTTACACTGCTCGATGTGTAGAGGGGAATCCCTTTGTACTCTGGCCGGGGAGGACACTCAGCTCCGCCCCGGTCAGAGTACAGTAAAGTACTACACCTTCCTGCACAGCTCAGCAAACCTGGGATGACGCAGCAAATTGACACAGACACCACTATCTCCTACACATAAATTGATTAGGTGCATCTCACTGAATATCAAAAATGGAAAACTGGTATGTAGAAGTGAAAACATCTCAAGATGTTACATGATTGTCTACAAGCGTTTTGAGATAATTGTCTTTATATAATGTTAGGGTGAAGAAGTCATGTGTATTGTATTATCTATCTAATGTATTTTCTTTTCTTCACAGGTGAAGTCTTCATCCTTCACCTCCACCCGGTGGACGAAGGCCTGGACCTGCCCGCATCTGGTGATTGTCCTTCCTCCCCAGCGGTTTCTCCGGCGCATGTTCTCCTCCACCCTTCACTATCCCCCCACCTGGACACACCCATTAGTGCCTCCTCCCCAGTGCGTCCTGGTGAGGATTCTCCAGCCGCTCCAGTACACATCCCCCCTCCAGAGCCACATGTGAATGCGTATCTGCGACGCATTGTGGAGGTCGAAGAGAGACAATATGCCGAAACCAGGAGGCTATGTCACTCTTTGGCCCTCCACAATCGCCGGGCAGCTCTGTCACTATGTCGCTCTGGAGAGGTACCAACGCAGCCTTAGGAGCCAACTGGAGGCTACTAGGTAACTCGGTGAACAGATGGCTGGCATCAATATGTCCCTACAGCGTCTGGTCACCAGGTTGGGGGAGAATATTTTTTCATAATTTATTTTATTTTATTTTTTATTTATGTTAAAAATAAAAAATGTTTTTGTTCATAACTAATTGTTTTCTTGAATCTTGCTTTCCTTGTTAGGTTCATTAATCATTATGTGATGTTTATCTAAATGAACTAGTCCATTTATTTTTACTAACTTACTAGAGGCCTTATAATTGTCTTTTCTACATTTAACCATCAGGCTGAACTTAGAAAATTTAAGAGATTTCTTTCTACACTATTTCAATGTGCAAAGGGTAATTCCATTTATCTTGTGTTCAGTCACGCCGTTCAGCTTTCCCCCCACCAGAATACTAGGGATGAGCCGAACACCCCCCGGTTCGGTTCGCACCAGAACCCGCGAACTGACCGAAAGTTTGCACGAACGTTAGAACCCTATTAAATACAATGGATGCGAACGTTCTAAATCTAAAGTGCTAATTATAATGACTAATATGCATGTTATTGTCCTAAAAAGGGGTTGGGAACCCGGGTTCTCCCCCAGGGGACATGTATCAATGGAAAACAAAGTTTTAAAAACGGCCGTTTTTCGGGAGCAGTCATTTTAATGATGCATAAAGTGAAAAAAAAAAAAAAGTCAAATATTCCTTTATATATCGTACTTGGGGGGTGTCTAAAGTATGCCTGTGAAGTGGCATGTGTTTCCCGTGTTTAGAACTGTCCCTGCACAAAATGACATTTGTAAAGGAAAAAAAGCCATTTAAAACTGCTTGCGGCTTTAATGTAATGTCTGGTCCCGGTAATATGGATGAAAATCTTTAAGAAAAATGGCATGGCTACCACACTGACACTGTCCCCTGCCTATACTTCTCTGTCCCTGTATACCAACACACTGTAAATGCACAAGGTTTAGCAAAGAATATCACTGACACTGTCCCTGCCTATCCTTCTCTCTCCCTGCACGCCAACACACTACACAAGGCCGCCGCGCTGGCGGGCTTTTATAGTGTGGGGCGTGTACTAAACCCCCCTGAGCTATAATTGGCCACAGGCATCCTGCCTGTGGCCAATTATGGCTCTCCTCACTGCCGGCGCTGTGATTGGCCAAGCATGCGGGGTCACAGTGCATGCTTGGCCAATCACAGCGCCGGGATTGCACTGCGATGGCGCAGTGTATTGTGGGCCGTTCGCGTCACTCGAATTTGTCGCGAACGGCCCAAAACGTTCTATCTTCGGCGAACGATCGAACAGCCGATGTTCGAGTCAAACGTATGTTCGACTCGAACACGAAGCTCATCCCTACAGAATACACAGCAGATAGTAACAGCAGGGGTTAACCATACAGTCCTCAACAGTTCACAGGGCATAGGTTGCAGGCTTGCAATCATGAGGGCAACAGTTAACCGGACAGAGGTTCCCAGGCGAGCGCAATCACAAGGGGCAACAGTTCAAAGGGCAGTCATCATTTCCAGGGCTTGAGTAACATGGGAGCAGGGTAGATTACTCACACTGGTGACTTCGGACAATTGCAGATGATCATGAAACAGGTGGAGGATCAGAGAGGGCCCTGGTGTCCCCAGGGTCAGAGATGGCAAATGGGAGGGGTCCTGGGCATCTGGATGCAGTTCAGCAGTGATCAACTAGTCTATCTTGCATAGAATCACGTTTCCAGCTGTATGCTTCCTTGTTCTATGTTGTGTTGGTAACAAATTCTGATCCTTGAGTTGACAGTCTCTCCATCAAGAGGAACTGTCATGCTGTTGAGGTCATCTTTAATCATTGTCTCTTATTTCCAGACCATCATACAAAAATGGTTAAATTAGCACACGTTGCTATTTGTATTTACAAAGACAGCAACACGTGAGCAGTAGCGCCACGTCAAGGCTTCAACCCTTGCTACTGTCCATTCACACAACATTCATTCATACAATCACGCACACTCTAGTCACTCTACACAACACTCATTACAAAAAAGGGTGATGGAAGGAATAAAGGGAAAAATTTGGATTGCTTAAAACAATATAATTCTATTTAAATCTTGGGGTCACACTAAAGACAACTGCTATTGTCAAGTGGTAAGAAAAAAAAAATGTATTTTCCTCAACATTTGGATGGTTCCTCTGAGTCCCATCTATCTTCACATGGTGATAATGATTCAGGTCTCACAAGTTAAGGGTAGGGTAACCAAGCTTGGGGAGGTTACATTTCAGGAAAGTTATTTGTTCCATCAAATGGGGTGTCAGTTGTGCACGGTGTGGATTAAGGATGTTCCCAGTAATAGAGAAAACTCTCTCACTTTGCACAGTGGTTGGAGGACAGGATAGTAGTTGCTGGGCAACCAGACAAAGACCAGGCCACAAACTTTTCTTACTATCCCAATAGGTCAAAGGGTCCTCTGAAGGAAGCAAAGGTGCTTCATATAGGTAGGCCCTGACCATTTCAGAGGCACTGCTCTCTTCTCGATTACCTGCTGCTTACCTGCATCCACCAGATTGTCAAGTGCCTCTACCCAACATGCAGATGCTCCACTTGGTTGTTTTTGAGTGATGGTGCCAGGTCTTGGAATAGCAGACATGGCAGGTGAATCTTCCAAACTGGCCTCATCCGGCATACATCTCTGTTGCTGCAAATTACGGACCCTTTCAATCAATTTTTCTTTCCAGTAGGAGAGGCTGTTGTCTCTGAGTGCCAGTTTACCTTTGATCCTGGGATCACATAGGGAAGCCAGCATGAGTTCAGGGCTTTTGCGGACACGATCATTTAGCCGATCTTTTAAGTTGGCTTGTAGTTTTCTGATGAAAGACGCTACATCGGCATGAAGTGGGCTGCCACAAAGAGGCTCACTGTTTTCTAGGAACGATCCCATCTTATCTATGAGATAGGTAAACAAGGGTATGACCTGTCCTAGGCTGGCATTGCTCTGACTCAAGTTTTCCGTCACATTCCGAAAGGGTTTTAAGACAGAAACGAGCTGCCCAATTATACACCAGTCATCACGTCCCAGTGTGGAATCAATCCCAATGCTGTGGCGGGATGATAGATTGTGGATGGCTGTCTTTTGCTCCAAAATGCATTCCAGCATTTCCAGGGTATAGTTCCACCGGGTGCTGACATCTTGTTTCAGTCGATGTATGGGGAGCCCTGATTGTTCTTGCTCCTCCCTCAACAGTTGACTAGCCCCTACACTGCGGTGGAAATGCCCTGCAATCTTCCTGCAAAGGTCCAAGATTTGAGAAATCTTGTTGTTTTTCTCCACTGGGATTGCACCCTTGACCACTAAATGCAGTATGTGTGCAGAACAGCGGACACCGACAAAAGATCCATCTTGGAGCGCTTTAACCATGTTTGAACCTCCGTCTGTCACTATGAACCCAACAGAAACATTGGTGACTGCCAGCTCTCCAAACCAATTGGCCAACATTGATCTAATTGCTCGCAATATGTTGGCAGAGCTGTGTTTGTCATCACGGACTTCTGTGTGGAGCAGGAAAGCTTGATAACCCTGCTGGTCTTGCGCTGCAGACCGTCCTGATGAAGTTTGAACACTTACACTAGTGCCACCACCAACAGGCACAGTGGCCTGCCACCAGTGTGCAGTCAAAGACAGGAAAGCGTGTTGACCGCTGGGAGCTGTCCACAAATCAGTGGTCAAATGAATTGTCTGACCCTCGGCTTTGGCCATTTTTTCCTTCAATACTGCAACGCACGAATGGTATAGTGCTGGAATAATCTTTCTGCTGAAAGTTGTTCGTGCAGGAACAACGTATCGTGGAGCAAGGGCATGCATGAGCTGTTTAAACGGCTCCCCTTCAATTATGCGAAAAGAGGCTCCTCCAACAGAAATGAATTGGCCAATGAGGCGGGTGATCTTGTTGGCCTGCTGTTTTGACATGCCCTTGGAACTAAAGCCAACAAAACTATCTAGGGTAGGCTGACGATGTCCTTGGGAGGATGAGGAGCCTGATTGGGTCTGCAGTGGAACTACTGCACGTGGACGGCTTGTCTTAAACGAACCCTCTCTATTGGCTGTGCTCTGAGTAAGTGGTGTGGTTGAAGAGGTACCACCAGTACAGTCAGATTCCGTTATGCTGCTTCCTGCGCTACCATCTTATTTTTCTGCCTCTGCCCGCTGTAAAGTAGAGTGGTGGTAATTTTTAATGTGTAGGTTCATACCAGCATTGGTTAAATGTCCCAACTTTTTACCCCTACTCACTTGCTTCCCACACAATTTGCACTTTGCAAAGAACCCGCCTTCCAATGTTTGAAAGTATTTCCAAACGTTGCTGCAGCGGGATGAAGCCCCTTGACCCTGTTGATCTCTAGTATGGGCTGATATAGCTGCAGCAGGTAGCACACCAGTGGTGGAAGAAGTTGCCACTACAGTTACACTTGGTGAACTAGTGCTAATGGCAGGGGTGCTGGGGAGGTCGGTGTTATCATCACAGGATTCTTCCTCTATAATAACAGAGGGAGAAGGGGAGTTAGCAGCAGATGAAAAAAGTGAACTGCTCCCTGTCCTACTCCTCACAGAAAATCCCTCTTGCACTTTCTCTAAGGCATGCTGTAACTCTTGTGGGGTAAGACTGTATAAAACGTCTGCAGTGGTTGGGGAAAGAGGAGCATCACATTCAAAATCATTCTCTTGGGGCAATGAAGAAAACGTCTCACACTCTGTCTCTGCTGATGTCTCCCTCAATTGCTTCTTTGGGGAGCTGGGCAGTGGCACTGGCACTGGCAGTGTCATTGGTGGTGGTGATTGTATCGGCAACTCCACTTGTTTTATACTATGTTTCTTGCCTATCCCATAAAAATAGGAAGCCATGACACCTGTAGAAGAAGGCGCTGCACTGGCAGTGGAAGCGGCAGCAGATGTTGGTGGTCTGGCAGGAGGAAAACTAATAGTAGAACTGGTGGTGGTGGAACTAGCTTTGCTGGTGGCAGTGGTGGTGACATCCACTGTTGTGGATAGCATGTTTGTGGCGGCAGAAGTGTCAGAGACACTAGTAGCAGAGACCTTGCCACTTTTTTTAGCAAGGCGTCCACCACGACCGCGACCATTACCTCTACCTGCCTTCACTTTTCTCATAGAATGGTACATTGCTGTTGCTGTATATAGTTCAAATAGAAAATGGACTGGTGATAGTGATCACTGATAAGACAGGTAACAAGACAGGGTATATAGAACTTATATAGAATCTCAATCTATAATATAGAATCTATAATAATAAACCCCCTCCCCCTCCACAACACGGGCAGCCTCTGAGGCTATCACAATACTAGCAAGTTCACTAGGAGTTCACAACACTAACACAATAGCAGCAGATTATTATGAAAAAGTGAACTTGATCTGTAGCTTGTGCTTATGCTTAATTGCTAATAATTCAGGTTCTCTGAAAAACGGACCAGCAAGATTAACTGTCTTCTGAAATGATTCAGCGTGTGTGTCTCTCTCTGCTAGCAATCGTAAGTGAAAGTAAGTTGGCTGTACATGTGTACTTAGTTCTAGCTATTTTACTGCTCCTCCTCTTTGGTTACAATCAGCCAATAACATTCATCATCATCATTATTTTTATTTTACTTCCCCCACCCAATTCCAGCAGCAAATTATCTTTTTTCCCTATGTCGAATCTTTTCTCTCTATAATGTCGAATCTATTCTCTATAATGTCGAATCTATTCTCTCTATAATGTCGAATCCTTTCTCTCTATGTCAAATCTTTTCTCTCTATATCGAATCTTTTCTCTCTATGTAGATTAATCTTGGAAGTTAAGGTTAGGCACATTCGACCACAGGTTCGATAGATACAGATTGTTATTGTTAGCGTCGTGTCGAATCTCCTATCTATATCGAACTGTTGTTGCAACGAAAACGAAAATAAAGCATTTGTTTATGTCGGATCTTTCGGTTTTCGTATTCTGTGCTTTCGTTTTCGTTTGTTAAAACGATAACGAAAATACCTGAAATTCGGACGAAAATGCATTCGGACTAAAACGAATGCACATGTCTACTAAAGACCACAGTTTACAGCATTCAGTTCATAGTAAGTTAGATGACATGCAATAAATGACAAAATAACAGACCAAAATGTAAAGCAATGGTGTTTATGGTAGTGGTAATGGTAAGATCATCACTAGAGATTGGCAGAGGCTGTAAATATTTATTTAACGCAATTAGGGATGAGCATTGAGTTTGAGTTGAACCCATATTCGACTCGAACATCGTCTGTTCGGCCTTTCGACAAATTTTGAACATTATGGGCCGTTCGCGCCAAATTCGAGTGGTGCGTCACGCCCCATAATTCACTGCGGCATCGCAGTGCATTGCTGGCTGATGATTGGCCAAGCATGCACTATGACCCGCATGCTTTGGCCAATCACAGCGCGGAAAAAACAGAGAGCCATAATTGGCCAAAGCCAGGGTGGCTTTGGCCAATTATGTCTCAGGGGGTTTAGTACACGCCCCACACTATATAAGGCTACCTGCATGGTGGCCTTGTGTAGTGTGATACGGCGGTGGTTAAAGATAGAGAGAGAGAGATAGTGTCATTTAATTTGAGTTAGATAGAACAGGCAGGTGAGTCAGTTAGCTTCAGTTACAGTGTGTAGAGGATATATATATGCATCCTAGGTGTTGTATATATATTTACACACTGTATTCAGTTTAGCTACAGTAGATCCGTTCCTGTTATTCTCTATACTGACAGGCAGGCAGGTGATTGTGCTAGCTGCAGTATTTTCACTTAGTGTACTGTGTCCTTTGCACAGTGTGCACCTAAAGCTTACCTCAATAAAATTGCTGGTGTTCTGATACAAATACAGGCAGGGAGCTGCAGTATTTTGCTTTAGTGTCCTTTGCACAGTGTGCACCTAAAGCTTACCTCAATACAATTGCTGGTGTTCTCATACAAATACAGGCAGGGAGCTGCAGTATTTTGCTTTAGTGTCCTTTGCACAGTGTGCACCTAAAGCTTCCCTCAATACAATTGCTGGTGTTCTCATACAAATACAGGCAGGGAGCTGCAGTATTTTGCTTTAGTGTCCTTTGCACAGTGTGCACCTAAAGCTTACCTCAATACAATTGCTGGTGTTCTCATACAAATACAGGCAGGGAGCTGCAGTATTTTGCTTTAGTGTCCTTTGCACAGTGTGCACCTAAAGCTTACCTCAATACAATTGCTGGTGTTCTGATACAAATGCAGGCAGGGAGCTGCAGTATTTTGCTTTAGTGTCCTTTGCACAGTGTGCACCTAAAACTTACCTTAATACAATTGCTGGTGTTCTAAAACAAATACAGGCAGGGAGCTGCAGTATTTTGCATTAGTGTCATTTGCACAGTGTGCACCTAAAGATTACCTGAATACAATTGCTGGTGTTCTCATACAAATACAGGCAGGCAGCTGCAGTATTTTGCTTTAGTGTCCTTTGCACAGTGTGCACCTAAAGCTTATCTCAATACAATTGCTGGTGTTCTCATACAAATTCAGGAAGGGAGCTGCAGTATTTTGCTTTAGCGTCCTTTGCACAGTGTGCACCTAAAACTTACCTCAATACAATTGCTGGTGTTCTGATACAAATACAGGCAGGGAGCTGCAGTATTTTGCTTTAGTGTCCTTTGCAGTGTGCACCTAAAGATTACCTGAATACAATTGCTGGTGTTCTCATACAAATACAGGCAGGCAGCTGCAGTATTTTGCTTTAGTGTCCTTTTCACAGTGTGCACCTAAAGCTTACCTCAATAAAATTGCTGGTGTTCTGATACAAATACAGGCAGGGAGCTGCAGTATTTTGCTTTAGTGTCCTTTGCACAGTGTGCACCTAAAGCTTACCTCAATACAATTGCTGGTGTTCTCATACAAATACAGGCAGGGAGCTGCAGTATTTTGCATTAGTGTCCTTTGCACAGTGTGCACCTAAAGCTTACCTCAATACAATTGCTGGTGTTCTCATACAAATACAGGCAGGGAGCTGCAGTATTTTGCTTTAGTGTCCTTTGCACAGTGTGCACCTAAAGCTTACCTCAATACAATTGCTGGTGTTCTGATACAAATGCAGGCAGGGAGCTGCAGTATTTTGCTTTAGTGTCCTTTGCACAGTGTGCACCTAAAACTTACCTTAATACAATTGCTGGTGTTCTAAAACAAATACAGGCAGGGAGCTGCAGTATTTTGCATTAGTGTCATTTGCACAGTGTGCACCTAAAGATTACCTGAATACAATTGCTGGTGTTCTCATAAAAATACAGGCAGGCAGCTGCAGTATTTTGCTTTAGTGTCCTTTGCACAGTGTGCACCTAAAGCTTATCTCAATACAATTGCTGGTGTTCTCATACAAATTCAGGAAGGGAGCTGCAGTATTTTGCTTTAGCGTCCTTTGCACAGTGTGCACCTAAAACTTACCTCAATACAATTGCTGGTGTTCTGATACAAATACAGGCAGGGAGCTGCAGTATTTTGCTTTAGTGTCCTTTGCAGTGTGCACCTAAAGATTACCTGAATACAATTGCTGGTGTTCTCATACAAATACAGGCAGGCAGCTGCAGTATTTTGCTTTAGTGTCCTTTTCACAGTGTGCACCTAAAGCTTACCTCAATAAAATTGCTGGTGTTCTGATACAAATACAGGCAGGGAGCTGCAGTATTTTGCTTTAGTGTCCTTTGAACAATGTGCACCTAAATCTTACCTCAATACAATTGCTGGTGTTCTCATACAAATACAGGCAGGGAGCTGCAGTATTTTGCTTTAGTGTCCTTGGCACAGTGTGCACCTAAAGCTTACCTCAATACAATTGCTGGTGTTCTCATACAAATACAGGCAGGGAGCTGCAGTATTTTGCTTTAGTGTCCTTTGCACAGTGTGTACCTAAAGCTTACCTCAATACAATTGCTGGTGTTCTGATACAAATACAGGCAGGGAGCTGCAGTATTTTGCTTTAGCGTCCTTTGCACAATGTGCACCTAAATCTTACCTCAATACAATTGCTGGTGTTTTCATACAAATACAGGCAGGGAGCTGCAGTATTTGCTTTAGTGTCCTTTGCACAGTGTGCACCTAAAGCTTACCTCAATACAATTGCTGGTGTTCTGATACAAATGCAGGCAGGGAGCTGCAGTATTTTGCTTTAGTGTCCTTTGCACAGTGTGCACCTAAAACTTACCTTAATACAATTGCTGGTGTTCTAAAACAAATACAGGCAGGGAGCTGCAGTATTTTGCTTTAGTGTCATTTGCACAGTGTGCACCTAAAGATTACCTGAATTTAATTGCTGGTGTTCTCATACAAATACAGGCCGGGAGCTGCAGTATTTTGTTGTAGTGTCCTTTGCACAGTGTGCACCTAAAGCTTATCTCAATACAATTGCTGGTGTTCTCATACAAATTCAGGAAGGGAGCTGCAGTATTTTGCTTTAGCGTCCTTTGCACAGTGTGCACCTAAAACTTACCTCAATACAATTGCTGGTGTTCTGATACAAATACAGGCAGGGAGCTGCAGTATTTTGCTTTAGTGTCCTTTGCAGTGTGCACCTAAAGATTACCTGAATACAATTGCTGGTGTTCTCATACAAATACAGGCAGGCAGCTGCAGTATTTTGCTTTAGTGTCCTTTTCACAGTGTGCACCTAAAGCTTACCTCAATAAAATTGCTGGTGTTCTGATACAAATACAGGCAGGGAGCTGCAGTATTTTGCTTTAGTGTCCTTTGCACAGTGTGTACCTAAAGCTTACCTCAATACAATTGCTGGTGTTCTGATACAAATACAGGCAGGGAGCTGCAGTATTTTGCTTTAGTGTCCTTTGAACAATGTGCACCTAAATCTTACCTCAATACAATTGCTGGTGTTCTCATACAAATACAGGCAGGGAGCTGCAGTATTTTGCTTTAGTGTCCTTGGCACAGTGTGCACCTAAAGCTTACCTCAATACAATTGCTGGTGTTCTCATACAAATACAGGCAGGGAGCTGCAGTATTTTGCTTTAGTGTCCTTTGCACAGTGTGCACCTAAAACTTACCTTAATACAATTGCTGGTGTTCTGATACAAATACAGGCAGGGAGCTGAAGTATTTTGCTTTAGTGTCCTTTGCACAATGTGCACCTAAATCTTACCTCAATACAATTGCTGGTGTTCTCATACAAATACAGGCAGGGAGCTGCAGTATTTTGCTTTAGTGTCCTTTGCACAGTGTGCACCTAAAGCTTACCTCAATACAATTGCTGGTGTTCTGATACAAATGCAGGCAGGGAGCTGCAGTATTTTGCTTTAGTGTCCTTTGCACAGTGTGCACCTAAAACTTACCTTAATACAATTGCTGGTGTTCTAAAACAAATACAGGCAGGGAGCTGCAGTATTTTGCTTTAGTGTCATTTGCACAGTGTGCACCTAAAGATTACCTGAATTTATTGCTTGTGTTCTCATACAAATACAGGCAGGGAGCTGCAGTATTTTGTTGTAGTGTCCTTTGCACAGTGTGCACCTAAAGCTTATCTCAATACAATTGCTGGTGTTCTCATACAAATACAGGCAGGGAGCTGCAGTATTTTGCTTTAGTGTCCTTTGCACAGGGTGCACCTAAAACTTACCTCAATACAATTGCTGGTGTTCTGATACAAAAAGAGGCAGGGAGCTGCAGTATTTTGCTTTAGTGTCCTTTGCAGTGTGCACCTAAAGATTACCTGAATACAATTGCTGGTGTTCTCATACAAATACAGGCAGGGAGCTGCAGTATTTTGTTGTAGTGTCCTTTGCACAGTGTGCACCTAAAGCTTATCTCAACACAATTGCTGGTGTTCTCATACAAATACAGGCAGGGAGCTGCAGTATTTTGCTTTAGTGTCCTTTGCACAGTGTGCACCTAAAGCTTCCCTCAATACAATTGCTGGTGTTCTCATACAAATACAGACAGGGAGCCGCAGTATTTTGCTTTAGTGTCCTTTGCACAGTGTGGACCTAAAACTTACCTCAATACAATTGCTGGTGTTCTCATACAAATACAGGCAGGGAGCTGCAGTATTTTGCTTTAATGTCCTTTGCACAGTGTGCACCTAAAAGGACCTTAATACAATTGCTGGTGTTCTAAAACAAATACAGGCAGGGAGCTGCAGTATTTTGCTTTAGTGTCATTTGCACAGTGTGCACCTAAAGATTACCTGAATTCAATTGCTGGTGTTCTCATACAAATACAGGCAGGGAGCTGCAGTATTTTGTTGTAGTGTCCTTTGCACAGTGTGCACCCAAAGCTTATCTCAATACAATTGCTGGTGTTCTTATACAAATACAGGCAGGGAGCTGCAGTATTTTGCTTTAGCGTCCTTTGCACAGTGTGCACCTAAAACTTACCTCAATACAATTGCTGGTGTTCTGATACAAATACAGGCAGGGAGCTGCAGTATTTTGCTTTAGTGTCCTTTGCAGTGTGCACCTAAAGATTACCTGAATACAATTGCTGGTGTTCTCATACAAATACAGGCAGGCAGCTGCAGTATTTTGCTTTAGTGTCCTTTTCACAGTGTGCACCTAAAGCTTACCTCAATAAAATTGCTGGTGTTCTGATACAAATACAGGCAGGGAGCTGCAGTATTTTGCTTTAGTGTCCTTTGCACAGTGTGTACCTAAAGCTTACCTCAATACAATTGCTGGTGTTCTGATACAAATACAGGCAGGGAGCTGCAGTATTTTGCTTTAGTGTCCTTTGAACAATGTGCACCTAAATCTTACCTCAATACAATTGCTGGTGTTCTCATACAAATACAGGCAGGGAGCTGCAGTATTTTGCTTTAGTGTCCTTGGCACAGTGTGCACCTAAAGCTTACCTCAATACAATTGCTGGTGTTCTCATACAAATACAGGCAGGGAGCTGCAGTATTTTGCTTTAGTGTCCTTTGCACAGTGTGTACCTAAAGCTTACCTCAATACAATTGCTGGTGTTCTGATACAAATACAGGCAGGGGGCTGCAGTATTTTGCTTTAGCGTCCTTTGCACAATGTGCACCTAAATCTTACCTCAATACAATTGCTGGTGTTTTCATACAAATACAGGCAGGGAGCTGCAGTATTTGCTTTAGTGTCCTTTGCACAGTGTGCACCTAAAGCTTACCTCAATACAATTGCTGGTGTTCTGATACAAATGCAGGCAGGGAGCTGCAGTATTTTGCTTTAGTGTCCTTTGCACAGTGTGCACCTAAAACTTACCTTAATACAATTGCTGGTGTTCTAAAACAAATACAGGCAGGGAGCTGCAGTATTTTGCTTTAGTGTCATTTGCACAGTGTGCACCTAAAGATTACCTGAATTTATTGCTTGTGTTCTCATACAAATACAGGCAGGGAGCTGCAGTATTTTGTTGTAGTGTCCTTTGCACAGTGTGCACCTAAAGCTTATCTCAATACAATTGCTGGTGTTCTCATACAAATACAGGCAGGGAGCTGCAGTATTTTGCTTTAGTGTCCTTTGCACAGGGTGCACCTAAAACTTACCTCAATACAATTGCTGGTGTTCTGATACAAAAAGAGGCAGGGAGCTGCAGTATTTTGCTTTAGTGTCCTTTGCAGTGTGCACCTAAAGATTACCTGAATACAATTGCTGGTGTTCTCATACAAATACAGGCAGGGAGCTGCAGTATTTTGTTGTAGTGTCCTTTGCACAGTGTGCACCTAAAGCTTATCTCAACACAATTGCTGGTGTTCTCATACAAATACAGGCAGGGAGCTGCAGTATTTTGCTTTAGTGTCCTTTGCACAGTGTGCACCTAAAGCTTCCCTCAATACAATTGCTGGTGTTCTCATACAAATACAGACAGGGAGCTGCAGTATTTTGCTTTAGTGTCCTTTGCACAGTGTGGACCTAAAACTTACCTCAATACAATTGCTGGTGTTCTCATACAAATACAGGCAGGGAGCTGCAGTATTTTGCTTTAGTGTCCTTTGCACAGTGTGGACCTAAAACTTACCTCAATACAATTGCTGGTGTTCTCATACAAATACAGGCAGGGAGCTGCAGTATTTTGCTTTAATGTCCTTTGCACAGTGTGCACCTAAAAGGACCTTAATACAATTGCTGGTGTTCTAAAACAAATACAGGCAGGGAGCTGCAGTATTTTGCTTTAGTGTCATTTGCACAGTGTGCACCTAAAGATTACCTGAATTCAATTGCTGGTGTTCTCATACAAATACAGGCAGGGAGCTGCAGTATTTTGTTGTAGTGTCCTTTGCACAGTGTGCACCCAAAGCTTATCTCAATACAATTGCTGGTGTTCTTATACAAATACAGGCAGGGAGCTGCAGTATTTTGCTTTAGTGTCCTTTGTGCGGTGTGCACCTAAAGCTTACCTGAATACAATTGCTGGTGTTCTGATACAAATACAGGCAGGGAGCTGCAGTATTTTAATTTAGTGTCCTTTGCAGTGTGCACCTAAAGATTATCTGAATACAATTGCTGGTGTTCTCATACAAATACAGGCAGGCAGCTGCAGTATTTTGCTTTAGTGTCATTTGCACAGTGTGCACCTAAATCTTACCTTAATACAATTGCTGGTGTTCTAAAACAAATACAGGCAGGGAGCTGCAGTATTTTGCTTTAGTGTCATTTGCACAGTGTGCACCTAAAGATTACCTGAATTCAATTGCTGGTGTTCTCATACAAATACAGGCAGGGAGCTGCAGTATTTTGTTGTAGTGTCCTTTGCACAGTGTGCACCCAAAGCTTATCTCAATACAATTGCTGGTGTTCTTATACAAATACAGGCAGGGAGCTGCAGTATTTTGCTTTAGTGTCCTTTGTGCGGTGTGCACCTAAAGCTTACCTGAATACAATTGCTGGTGTTCTGATACAAATACAGGCAGGGAGCTGCAGTATTTTAATTTAGTGTCCTTTGCAGTGTGCACCTAAAGATTATCTGAATACAATTGCTGGTGTTCTCATACAAATACAGGCAGGCAGCTGCAGTATTTTGCTTTAGTGTCATTTGCACAGTGTGCACCTAAATCTTACCTTAATACAATTGCTGGTGTTCTAAAACAAATACAGGCAGGGAGCTGCAGTATTTTGCTTTAGTGTCATTTGCACAGTGTGCACCTAAAGATTACCTGAATTCAATTGCTGGTGTTCTCATACAAATACAGGCAGGGAGCTGCAGTATTTTGTTGTAGTGTCCTTTGCACAGTGTGCACCCAAAGCTTATCTCAATACAATTGCTGGTGTTCTTATACAAATACAGGCAGGGAGCTGCAGTATTTTGCTTTAGTGTCCTTTGTGCGGTGTGCACCTAAAGCTTACCTGAATACAATTGCTGGTGTTCTGATACAAATACAGGCAGGCAGCTGCAGTATTTTGCTTTAGTGTCATTTGCACAGTGTGCACCTAAAACTTACCTTAATACAATTGCTGGTGTTCTAAAACAAATACAGGCAGGGAGCTGCAGTATTTTGTTGTAGTGTCCTTTGCACAGTGTGCACCTAAAGCTTACCTGAATACAATTGCTGGTGTTCTCATATAAATACAGGCAGGGAGCTGCAGTATTTTGTTTTAGTGTCCTTTTCGCAGTGTGCACCTAAAGCTTACCTGAATACAATTGCTGGTGTTCTCATACTAATACCACAGGCAGGGAGCTGCAGTATTTTCAGTTAGTGTACTGTGTCCTTTGCACAGTGTGCACCTAAAAACCCCAAATTTTCAAAAACCGATTGTCATTGGGACAGAAAGTGAGGTGAAATGTTCTGAACAGGTGCACAGACAGCAAAACAAATGTTACAGGGGTGATAACCCTTCCCTATGTTTTCCAAAAAGCTTAAAAATAGATTTTTTGGCTGGAGCTACACTTTAAAAATGTACCAGTTCATAATTACAAACAGATTCTACTTAACAACAAACCTACAGTCCCTGTCTTGTTTTCACTGCCTGTATACTGCTGTTAAGAGTATATAGGGCCTGGGGGCCCCACGCCTTTCCTTTTTTTTGGGTGCGGGGTTCCCCTTAATATCCATACAAGACCCAAAGGGGCTGGGGGGGTACCCATGCCATTTTTCTCAATGATTTTCATCCATATTGCCGGGACCAGACATTACATTAAAGCCGCAAGCAGTTTTAAATGACTTTTTTTTTCCTTTAGAAATGTCATTTTGTGCAGGGACAAATCTAAACACGGGAAGCGCATGCCACTTAATAGTTATACTATAGACACCCCCCAGGTACGATATTTAAAGGAATATTTCACCTTTTTTTTCACTTTAAGCATCATTAAAATCACTGCTCCTGAAAAAAAACTTCAGTTTTTAAAACTTTTTTTGCCTTAATACATGTCCCCTGGGGCAGGACCCGCGTCCCTAAATCCTTGCATATTAGCCTTTAAAATTAGCACTTTTGATTCCGAACGTTCGAGTCCCATAGACTTTAATAGGGTTCTAAAGTTTGCACAAATTTTTGGTCCGTTCGCAGGTTCTGGTGCGAACCGAACCGGGGGGTGTTCGGCTCATCACTAAACACAATATATATAAAAAGAATTGCAAAATTTCCAAAATACCTTCCTTAATTTTGTCACAGATCAGATTGTACATGCATTGCAAAGCTGATTAGTATAATTAGTCCTAAAAACCTGTAAGTCTTGGCTGCAGTATTATCAGTTAATTATAGTAGAAATACAGGGGACCCACTGTCCTTATAAATAACAGTTGCATTAAACAAGAATTCAACCTGTTTCAGCTAGATAGAGGATATCTGCAATTCTTTCCTGATCTGACAACTTCACTAAATCACTTGTAATGTTTTAATTTTTTAATGCCTCCCCCAATTTACTACTTACCATAGATCATTTCAACAGCAGTTAAAATTATTTTATAGGGCTGTGGAAATTAACTATTAATTCCTCGATTAATCGATTAATTGTTTTGATCGATCAAAATTCTTTTGATCGATCAAAATTCTTTGGGCTTGCCGTGTCCATCTGAAGGGCTCCTTTGCTGTGCCTTCATATCTGCATGCCGGCGGGACCTTACTATCTGCCACATGCAAGGGCTGTTACACTTCCCTCTATCAACCTGGGATTCTACAGCCAACCACTGGGAGATTTGATAGTTCCCTTCACGGGACATCTACATGCCGATGGACTGATGTTAACCCCTCCTCATCTGGATTCAGCAGTGGTATCGTTGTACACATTTTTATACCAGTATCATACTTAGCTACATGTTTTTATGACTGCTTTTGCTACCATTTTTACAGTTTATGTAGCTACATCGATTTTATCTCCAGTGCAATATTTATTTTGTTACCTACTTGAAGACTATAAAAGTTTTAATGCTATTCTCATCGAGCGCTGCCTTTGTGTGTTTTTTGTATCCTGCTATCCATTTTTCCAGTGGTTGGTAGCTGCACTGGGAATCAGCCTGCAAGGAGATCAGCTAAAAGTAGTTGGTTCTATGTGCGTTATAATTAATCGAAATTAGTCGATTAATCGATTTAAAAAAAATCGATTAATCAAACACAAAAAATTTAATCAGTAACAGCCCTATTATTTTATAAAGATTAATATTGAATGTTCACTGGTTTATTACCAGCACTCCCTTATTTACACTTTTTTCTTTCCCAAATATTTCTGTAAGACAAATTTTGTCTATACAAACCCATGCTGCTTTATGCCAGTCATTTATCCTTATGTTCTTTTTTATTTTCAAATAAGTTTTACATTTTCGTATGACACGATCATTTTCTATAACCTTTCGTGTATTGCTACTGCATAATTATTTGAAAACCATCTAAAACTGCAAGTCGTCCTGGGTAATAAAATACAAAATAGTTTCTGACGAAGTTACAGAGAGCATATTTGTTAATTATTATAAGCACAGCCTATGCTGTACCTTATGTTCTTTTGAATTTTTTTATACTGTTCTAACAATTTGTTTAAAAAAAAATATAAAATTCTATAGAAAATAATAATATTAGAAAACTATATTGTTAAAAAATTGAGAATATCCCAGTCAGAGCTAAAACCAATAATAGTAAAATAATATTGCTATCAGTATGGCTCTATGGCTGTTGCAAACACCATTTTATTCTGCAAAACTAAAGAATACGGCATTCTCCTTCAGAGTTAACAATGCCACAAGCCTGTCTTTTTCCCATTTCCCAGGTTCGTGTAAAATTAGGCCATTTCTCCCTGTCACAATCAATCATCATTTCAACTCCAATCAGATAAACCTTTCATCTTCTCCCTATCTAAATTGTTCCTCCCAGGGTGATTCACTGAAGCTTGGAGCAACCATAAGACTTCCAACAAAAAAAAACCCAAGGAGATATTTGATAGTTCACCTGTTCGTTGATGGTATTTACATCTTGTGCTGTTGAGACTTTATTAAAGGCCAGTTATGGGTTTACACAGAGGAGGGAAACAATGCATCTCTGTGTCTGTAGCTATGCAATGCTACTTTAGTTTCATCCTCACATAACACATAGCTCAGAGGTATATTCTTAACATTGCCAAAGCTTGAAAGGGAACCTTGGATGATGTTTGTGTTGAGCTAGCCACAGACCAGCCTAATAACGATGTGATGATGTATAGATGAATTTCTGTTCCTTCGTGACACAAGGATTAAGCCTCATCTTATCTTCAAAACATCAGAAAAAAGTGTCTGGATTCTGTTTTCACTATGAAGTCACAGGGGACAACAGTTATGTGCCTATGAACTAAGTAGTCTTCCCCCAAGCCAGGGCAAGAGTGGATTACCTTAGATAAGGAAGAAACTCATGAGAAGGTTGAGGAGTGAAAAGCTTACACAATAACAATAAGCAGGGACTCGCAATGTTGCTGCTGAAGAGTCATTATCTTCTAAACAGGAAACAGATAAATGGGCACATTATATTGGGATGGTGATAAATGGATAGCTTCTTTCAAGATGAAGATGACTAAATAAACTATGAGTAACACTTGGTACCCTAATGGATCATTACAATGTTTTTTTTTGTGTCCAGTTGTCCACGTACAACCTCCAGTTAGCCCCTTGTCTCTGCTTTTATACCTCGGAAAGAAATGATTGTTCCTTCTTACTGTGATCTCATGTTTAAAAGGCGTTTTCCACAATTTCTAGCTTCAAAATTTACATGCAGATTTACTAAACATCTTGAGCTTGTTTCATTTTTTAAAGAATCTGGATAGACAATTTTTTACAATCAGTAAATACTTTAGAAATAGTAAATTAATCAATTTACTAATTTCTCTTGTTTTTGAATCTAAAAATAAATTGATAGACGACAAGTATCTAGTCATTAGTATTGCTTGTGGTCTCCTGCAGCTGATCTTCTCCCTAATACTGACTCACCATGTTTTTTTTCTGTACTGTTTCTTTGTGTGGAGGTGGCCATCTTGATTGAGAAAGGACTTTGCTTCCTCATGTCATAGCTAGTGATGGGCCAAACACCCCCCTGGTTTCAGTTTGAACTCCCGAAAAATGGAAAAAGTTTGGACCCAAACTGCGAACTTTATTAAAGTCTTAAAGTCTTAAAGCCCCCATTTTGAAAGCTTATATGTAAGTTATTGGACATAAAAAGGGTATGGGAGCATGGGTACTGCCTTGGGGGATGTGTATCAATGCAAAAAAAAAATATTTTTTTATGTCATTTTTAAAGGAGCAGTGATTTTAAGGATGCTTAAAGTGAAACAGTAAAAATTAAAAATCCCTTTATATATAGTGCCGGGGGGGTCCTCTTAGTCTGCCTGTAAAGTGGCGCATCTGTACTGTGTATAGAACCTGCTGCAGCAAAACTGACATTTATAAAAAAACACATTTAAATAGATTTTCCGGCTGCAAGCCATTGCCGGCAATACAAAAATGTAAAAAAAAATGGTGCGGGGGTTCCCCCTCCAGAATCCATACCAGACCTTTGTCCGAGCATGCAGCCTGGCAGGCCAGGAAAGGGGGGGCGAGCGCCCCCCCCAGCCTGAACCATACCAGGCCACATGCCCTCAACATGGGATGGTGCTTTTTTCCAGGGGGCTTGTGACATCACCGACCAGTGCATGCTGGGTCGGTGACATCACATGATGCCGGTGCCACCAGGTGACGTTGCCAGGTGGCCCCGCCCATTACCTATTTAATCACTTCCCGACCACCTGCCCTACATATACTGCAGCAAGTTGGTTCTGTTGCGCAAACCACATACCTTTACATGATTTTGTCAATAGCCACTGGGAGCGTGCACGTCAACATTTGTGTAAACACACAAATCCCTGTGCTATTAGAGGAGAGGAGACATGTTGTTTGTTCCTTGTAAGTAGGAACAGCAAAATGTCTCCTCTCCTACTCAGTCCTATCCCCATATGGTTAGAACACAGTGAGGAAACACACATTTAACCCCTTGATCGCCCCTAGTGTTAACCCCTTCCCTACTAGTGTCATTTACACAGTAATCCGTGCATTTTTATAGCACCGATCGCTGTATAAATGTCAATGGTCCCAAAAATGTGTCAAAAGTGTCTGATCTTTCTGCCGCAATGCTGCTATTACTAGTAAAAAATAAATAAATAATAAAAATGCCATAAAAATACCATAAATCTTTCCCATAGTTTGTACACGCTATAACTTTTGCGGCAACCAGTCAATATATGCTTATTACGATTTTTTTTACCAAAAATATGTAGAAGAATATATTTTGGCCTAAACTGATGAAGTTTTTTAAAAACATTTTTGGGGATATTTATTATAGCAAAAAGTTTAAAACGTTTTTTTTTTTTCAAAATTGTCGCTCTTTTTTTGTGTATAGTGCAAAAAATAAAACCTGCAGAGGTGATCAAATAGCACCAAAAGAAAGCTCTATTTGTGGGAAAAAAAGGACGCAAATTTTGTTTGGGTACAGCATTGCATAAATGTACAATTGTCAGTTAAAGCAACGCAGTGCCAAATTGTAAAAAGTGCTCTGGTCAGGAAGAGGGTAAAACCTTCCAGGGCTGAAGTGGTTAATAAAGGAATTATCAAAAACTGTGTGTATTTTTTTATTTCTTTTTGACACTTTTATTGCTGAATGAGTATTGGGTTCAATGTACATTGGGAGGGCTGGGATCTGGGGACCCCTTTGTTAAACGTGGCTTCCAGATTCAGATAAGCCCCCTGGGTTGTGGGGATGAGGCCCTTGTCCCCATCAACATGGGGACAAGATGCTTTGGGGTGGGGCATGCGGCCTGGTATGGTTCAAGAGGGGGGGGTGCTCTCTCACTGGCCTGCCAGGCTGCATGCTTGGATAAAGGTCTAGTATGGATTTTGGGGGAGACCCTACGCCATTTTTTAAAAACATATATACTAGACCCAAAGAGTGTGGTATTATGTGTATTAACGACAATGGGGTTTTTTTTTTGTTTAGCTGTCAGCCCCCAAACTTTTTACATATTTATTTGTAAAAAGATTAGAGAACCATTCATCATTTTCCTTCCACTTCACAATTATGTGCCACTTTGTGTTGGTCTATCACATACAATCCCAATAAAAAAAATGTAAGTTTTTGGTTGTAACATGACAAAATGTGGAAAATGTCCTTGTCAAAAGATTTTATTGTGTGTACAATAATAAGTATAACATACATGTTAATGAACAAGTACAAATAATGAAGATAAACTTTTGTAAATACATGGGCAAAAATAAAGATAAAAAGAGAAAGTAAAATTACAAAGCATAACTTGAGTTACAGAATATACTGTACTTGAATGAATTGGAGAAGATATTTTAAAGATGGTACAATATAGTTAAGATAATAAGCCACTCATATAATAACAGTTGTGGCTAAGCAAAGTAAGAGAATCATTACAAAAATTTAAAATAATGAGTGTAAGTAACTCAATAGTCAAAACAAAGATAGGAAAGAAAAAGGGAGAAAGAGAGAAGAAAGAAAGACGAGAGGTTCACCCGATTATTCCCAGAGCATCATGAGAACTGGCCATAACTGAGATCGTCAATTTTCATCTGCTACCATGGCAGAAGGACAGATTCATCTACTGACGATGATGTGAAAAATTTTATCCAAGGGTGCCATATTTTTTCAAAGTGAATCATGAAATTATTAATTCTATTTTTTGTCTCAGCTACCACCAAAGACAGGGATTTCCATGCTTTTGCCAACGTTTGCTTAGCCGCAGTAAGGAGCTGGGTCAAAAGTTTAAACTTTAGATGAGTCATATATACCAGTTTTAAGTTAAGTAATGCCATGAAAGGGTCAGGGTGAATTTTTTTTTTTTTTTTTCATCAATGAGTTTTTATTGGGTTTTTACAATTAACATATGCATACATAAGCAATGTAAGAACAAAAAGAAAAAGAAAACATTGGTTGTCGTAGGGCGGTAGAACAAGTGAATTGTTTTTTTGAACATTTCGGAAGCCAAATATTTCTTTCCAAAAGTTTAAGCTATCGGACGGACAGGCCCACCATACATGCATTTGTGTGCCCAAATCCGAACATCCGCGAAAATGTTGAAAATGTCAAGGGGTATGAATACTTTTTCAAGGCACTGTATACAGCTATGAGGCTGTAGGCAAGGGAAGAGCAGGGGCCTCTAAGCATTTATTGTGGGTCACATGCATGCTCTGTTGATTGGTGTTTCATACATCTGTTGCTTTCTAGCATACCTACTAGTAAAAAAAATGTTTTTATATTTTTTTACAAGTATGCGGTGAATGAATTTAAAAAAATATAGGCAATGCGACACTGCTCTGAACCATTAAAGTCACTATAAAGTATTAGTGCAAAACAACCTATACAAAATTATTACACAAGGTGGGCAAAAAAAACCTCAAAAATAGTATCTGTGTGAATACAATGTAAAAAACACAACACAAAAACTTTCCAGCGAGACCAAACAAATATTTTAAAAGTTGTTAATACCCCCTAGGGATTAAAAATGCTGCAAAAAATGGATGTGATATGTACAATAATGTTGTCACCCTCTATGGTTTCTATAGAGATATACAGCCTGAATGTGTAGCAAAAACCCTTATAAAACAACAGTGTGCATAAAAAATGCAATATAACAATAATGGCGCCACCCTCTGCAAAATATTGAAATCAACCATGAAATGCATGGGGAAAATGCAAACCAAACACATACAAGTATTACAGTACAGTGGAAAGAGTAACTTGGTTTGAGAGCAATTTTATTTGCGAGCAATAAAAAAAAAAAATTCTGACTTGGTTTGCGAGTGTTGACTTGCAAGACAAGCAGAATTCAAGCTAATTAGGCCTGCAGTACTGCATTTGGCCTGAGGTACGGGGGCACAGGAGCCGAGCAGAGTCGAACAGCGATGATCGCAGCCGAACGCCGCCGTTTGGCAATGCTCGGAAATACACGGAAATACTCAGTTTCTGTGCCTTTCCGATGTTTGCCGAGGTCAGCCAAAGTGTCCTCGGGCCTTTTCGGCCGTTTCCAAGGCTCTCCAGCGCCCCCCCCACCTCTGGCCACATTCGGTATTGCATCCCATTGAAGTCAATGCGGAACAAATTATTTTCGTTTCCATTGACTTCTTTGATATGCGAGTACTTTGGATTACGAGCATACTCCTGGAACGGATTATGCTCGTAACCTGAGGTTCAACTGTGTTATGAAGACAAGCCTCCTATGAAGGAAAACCTCCTAAATACATACAGAACATACATACACATTCGTTAGAATTGCAAAAATTGTATGACAATATAAGTGACACCCTTTTATTGGTTAGCAGAACTCAAAATAAATATAATAAATGTCTATACATATATCCTGTAAATCTATGTAACAGTTCACATATATTAAGTGTGTGCTTGATAGAGTGCACCTCTCTTTTAAAACACATGCAATGACTGAATGCTGTTTATAACACCACGTGAATCCTTCACCAATAAGGATGGCAGCTCTCCTCAAAGTTTGGACCTAATAAATATAGATCTAATGCACATTGTATATTTCAGTGCGTTACTGCACGTTTACCACAGTATATATCAGTGTGTTACTGCATGTTTAACCAATTCAGCCCCGGAAGGATTTACCCCTTAACCACTTCCGGCCCACCGTATGAAGAATGATGGATGGAAAGTGGTTCAGTTATCCTGACTGGGCGTCATATGACAACTATCAGGATAACAAGCTATTGTGCGCCCGTGGTGGCGAGCAGCACAGCGATCGGTGGTGTGGTGTGTCAGTCTGACATACTGCATCTCCAACCTTGGTAAAGAGCCTCTGAGGTAGGCTCTTTACCATGTGTCCAATCACAGCGGATCACAGTGTAAATAGGAAGAGACATTTATCAGCTTTTCCTCCACTCGCACTGACAGGCATGAGAAGAGGAGAGCTGATCGGCTGCTCTCCTGACAGGGGCTTCATTATCAGTGCAGTCCCCCTGAGGATGCTCACTCAGGGCCACAAAGGGTGCCCACCCAGGACCACCAGGAATGCCCGCCCAGAACCACCAGGGATGCCCACCCAGGACCCCAAGTTATGCCAATCAATGCCCAATAGGGATGGCACTCAGTGCCCATCAGTGATGCCTGCCCATCCATACCTATCAGTGCCCATCAGTGCCCACCAGTGGCACATATCAGTGCCACCTATCAGTGCCCATCAGTGCCACATATCAGTGCCCAGTGCCACCTATCAGTGCCCATCAGTGCCGCCTATGAATACCCATCAACACCACCTATAAGTGCCCCTCAGTGCTGCATATCAGTGCCACCTATCAGTGCTCATCAGTGCTGCTTATCAGTGCCACCTATCAGTGCCCATCAGTGTTGAATATAAGTGCCTCATCATCAGTGCCGCCTCATTAGTGCCAATCAGTACTGCCTCATCAGTGCCTATCAGTGCAGCCTCATCAGTGCCCATCAGTGAAGGAGAAAAATTACTTATTTACAACGTTTTCTAACAGAAACAAAGAAAAACATATTTTTTTTCTACATTTTCTGCATCTTTTATTTGGAGCGCAAAAAAAATAAGAACCCCAGTGGTGATCAAATACCACCAAAAGAAAGCTCTACTTTTAGGAAAAAAATGCTAAAAATATTGTTTGGGTACAGTGTTGAATGACCGTGCAATTGTCATTCAAAATGCAACAGCGCTGAAAGCTGCAAATTGGTCTGGACATGAAGAGGGGAAAGTGCCCTGTATTGAAGTGATTAATGACCAGGCCATTTTTTACGATATGGCACTGCGTTACTTTAACTAATAATTGCAGGAGCATGCGATGCTGCACCCAAACAAAATTTATGTCCTTTTCCCCCACAAATAGAGCTTTCTGGTGGTACAGTGGGGCAAAAAAGAAAAAAAGAAACAAGTACAGACAATCACATTGTCTGATTTGGAAATAATTTATTTGCAAATTATGGTGGAAAATAAGTATTTGGTCACCTACAAACAAGCAAGATTTCTGTCTCTCACAGACCTGTATCTTCTTCTTTAAGAGGTTCCTCTGTCCTCCACTCATCACCTGTATTAATGGCACCTGTTTGAACTTGTTATGAGTATAAAAGACACCTGTCCACAACCTCAAACAGTCACACTCCAAACTCCACTATGGTGAAGACCAAAGAGCTGTCGAAGGACACCAGAAACAAAATTGTAGACCTGCACCAGGCTGGGAAGACTGAATCTGCAATAGGCAAGCAGCTTGGTGTGAAGAAATCAACTGTGGGAGCAATAATTAGAAAATGGAAGACATACAAGACCACTGATAATCTCCTTCGATCGGGGGCTCCATGCAAGATCTCACCACGTGGGGTCAAAATGATCACAAGAACGGTGAGCAAAAATCCCAGAACCACATGGGGGGACCTAGTGAATGACCTGCAGAGAGCTGGGACCAACGTAACAAAGGCTACCATCAGTAACACACACGTGTCCCCCTGCTTAAGCCAGTACATGTCCGGGCCCGTCTGAGGTTTGCTAGAGAGCATTTGGATGATCCAGAAGAGGATTGGGAGAATGTCATATGGTCAGATGAAACCTAAGTAGAACTGTTTGGTAGAAACACAACTCGTCATGTTTGGAGGAGAGAGAATGCTGAGTTGCAACCAAAGAACACCATACCTACTGTGAAGCATGGGGGTGGCAACATCATGCTTTGATGCTGTCTATCTGCAAAGGGAACAGGACGACTGATCCGTTTACATGAAAGAATGAATGGGGCCATGTATCGTGAGATTTTGAGTACAAACCGCCTCCCATCAGCAAGGGAATTGAAGATGAAACGTGGCTGGGTCTTTCAGCATGACAATGATCCCAAACACACCGCCCGGGCAATGAAGGAGTGGCTTTGTAAGAAGCATTTCAAGGTCTAGCCAGTCTCCAGATCTCAACCCCATAGAAAACCTTTGGAGGGATCTGAAAGTCCGTGTTGCCCAGCGACAACCCCAAAACATCAATGCTCTAGAGGAGATCTGCATGGAGGAATGGGCCAACATACCAGCAACAGTGTGTGACAACCTTGTGAAGACTTACAGAAAACGTTTGACCTCTGTCATTGCCAACAAAGGATATATAACAAAGTATTGAGATGAACTTTTGATATTGACCAAATACTTATTTTCCACCATAATTTGCAAATAAATTCTTTCCAAATCAGACAATGTGATTGTCTGGATTTGTTTCCACATTTTGTCTCTCATAGTTGAGGTATACGTATGATGACAATTACAGGCCTCTCTCTCATCTGTTTAAGTGGGAGAACTTGCACAATTGGTGGCTGACTAAATACTTTTTTGCCCCACTGTATTTGATCACCTCTACGGTTTTTATTTTTTGCGCTATAAAAAAAAGAGCAACAATTTAAAAAAACAAAAAAAAACAATATTTTTTTACTTTCTGCTATAAATCATACACAATAAAAAAAAAATATAAAACATCAAATTTCTTCAGCAATTTAGGCAAATATGTGTTCTGCTACATATTTTTGGTAAAAAAAAAAAAAAAGTTATAGCGTCTACAAAATAGGGGAAATATTTATTTATTTTTTTTTTTTTTTTTTTTTTTTACTTGTAATGGAGGTAATCAGTGATTTTTAGCGGGACTGCAACAATGCAGTGGATGGATCGGATACCTAATTGACACTTTTGACACTTTTTTGGGAACCAGTGACATTATTACAGTGATCAGTGCTAAAAATATGCACTGACACTATATAAATGACACTGGCAGGGAAGGGGTTAACATCAGGGGCAATCAAGGGGTTAACTGTGCTCCCTCAATGTGCTTACTAACTGTGTGGGGGATGGAACAGAGAGATCTGTGTTTCCGATTAGCAGATCTCTCTGTTTCTGTCTGACAGAAGGAAGGTCTGCTTTGTTTACATCAGCATACTGTCGTTCTGTCATTGCCTGGAGCAATCGTGGGAGGTCAGCAGCCATCATGGGCGCTGGGCCCGCTGATTGGCTCACACTGTGTCCATTCACAGAGGGAATGGGTCGCCGGTGGTGCACGCTGCCCCAGACCAGGTCGCGCAGGCAACGTACTTGTTAGTTGTTTCACGCAGTATATGTGAGGTGGGCTGTCCGTAACTGGTTAACACAGTATCGTGCCCCTGGATGACGACAGTTTTTGTCGAAATGACGTAGGGAGGAGCGGCGTGCTGACGTCACCACATACGTATCCCGGAAGCAACGGGTAGCGAGAGCCGGCCGGCCCTTCATACAAACCACTGCTATTTTTGACCTCATATGCTGTAAGTGGAATGTTTTACTTTCAAATAAATGTTTTATATTGGATTACGCTAAGGGGCTTTCTTTCTCACCCAAATATGATTTGCTGAGACTTTGGGGGAATATTGATTTGGAAGAGGAGGGAACCAGGACCGTAGAGGAAGCTAATCAGAGACCCTGGCGGGGGTAACAGCTAACTTGTTTGACTGATCTCTCTCAGGGATCAGGCATTCTGGTAAGCGGCTTGTGAATACTTTGGTGGTGGATTCCTTTTCTATCACATCGCACCCTCCAATGGTGTTTTCTGCCTGAAGTCACGATTTGCTGGAGAGACTTAACCCCTTCACTTCACTTTTTTCCCGAGGACTCTCTTGGTGTCTTTTTAAATACTGTCATTTGAGATTTTCACACTTACAGACCTAGGATAAGGAGCGATATCATTCCAAGACTTTGTTGGGAATTCATGGTCTCTTCATATAATTTTTTTTCACCATAATTTTGTTGTTACGTTGCATGTGATAATGCACTAAGACTGGACATTTTGATCACTGATTTAGTTCTGTAATAATTCAATATTTATTTCAGATACGTTGTTGCGCAGCTTATAGTTCTTTATTTTATTTTACAGTATACTGTATATCAGTGCGTTACTGCACGTTTAACGTAGTATATATCAGTGCGTTAATACACATTTAACTCAGTATATTGCAGTGCATCAGTGCAGTTTTGCTGCAGTATATTGTAGTGTGTCAGTGGAGTGTGTCTGTGTAGTAAGTACTCAAGTTAAAGTGCACCAAACACCACTTTTCATTGATTAAAGTGCATGCACATACACATTTCTACATATTTATAAAATTTTGGTAATAAGCGTGTCTGGGAGGCCAACAAGGAGAGGCAGACATTCCCATGGCACTGTGAGGGGGCCAGCAGCGTATGTGTCTACAGGCAAAGGTGGACGTGGTCCGTCCTCAGGCAGGGCATAATTTTCTCTGTTAAGTGATGATGATGAAAAGGGATGCAATTCTGCTCTTCCTCACTCCTCACCTTTACGGTCTTCCTCCACTATACCTCATGACCTCTCAGCAGCCTCCACTGACAGGGATGATGGTATAATGCAGGGTGCCCCAGGTCCTTGCAGCACATCTGCCAGTAGTACACCACCAGCTTTATACTATAGCAGGCAAATTTCTCTGCCCTATCTGCTGCAGCGGAAAAAAAAATACAGTCACTGCTACGCACATGCCCAGCGTCTAAATTCAAGCTTGTCTAAGCTGCTGGCTTTACAACTCCTGCCTTTAAGTTTGGAGGATTCTGCCCACTTCCGTGAATTTGCAGAATGTGCTGTACCACAATGGCAGGTTCTTTTCACGTAAGGCTATTCCAGCTCTCTACCATCACGTGGAAGGCAATGTTGTGGCATCGTTGGGCAAGGCAGTGAGCCGCAAGGTCCACGTTACTGCTGACATGTGGTCAGGGACGATATATTTCATTCACAGCACACTGGGTAACTCTGCTTGCAACGTGGAAGGATGCAGGACAGGGCTCAGTGCTGCAGCTTGTTTTGTCACCACATCTCCAGACAGCTGGTCCGCCCTTAGACAGGGAAAATTGACACGTGCCATGCCTGGCACATGTGCTCAATTTGGTGGTGCATCATTTTTTTAATCGGTACCAGGAGTTGGAAGCTCTCCTAAAGCAGGCCAGAAGAGTCTAGTCCTTTTATGCGGTCATACACAGCCGGTGCTCGGTTGGGTAAAATTCTGCGGGAAGTCCACCTGCCCGCAAACCAGTGTTGCCAACCTACCAGATTGAAATTTACTGACATAACACAATAAAATTTCAAGTTTTTACTGGCATTTCCAAAAGTTTTAAGTGCACATGTTAGTATTTAGGCTACAAACAAGTATTTAAGGTAGATATTAAGGCAGAAAAACCTATATATATATTTTTTTTATATATAGTAAGTAAGTAGCTCAGGGACGGGACTCAGGGGGGCAATAAATTACAATGGGGAGGCACACACACATGAAACTGACTCTCACAGTGACATTGACAGCAGTGTGCAGCAGCACAGATAATAATGACACCTCACCAACACGACACGTTCCCTCCTGAGTAGGGATGAGCTTCGTGTTCGAGTCGAACATACGTTCGACTCGAACATCGGCTGTTCGATCGTTCGACGAAGATCGAACGATTTGGGCCGTTCGCGCCAAATTCGAGTGACGCGAACGGCCCACAATGCACTACGCCATCGCAGTGTCATCCAGGCGCTGTGATTGGCCAAGCATGCACTGTGACCCCGCATGCTTGGCCAATCACAGCGCCGGCAGCGAGGAGAGCAATGATTGGCCACAGGCAGGATGCCTGTGGCCAATTATTGCTGAGGGTGTTTAGTACACGCCCCACACTATAAAAGGCCGCCAGCACGGCGGCCTAGTGTAGTGTGTTCCGGAGCAGGGAAAGACAAGCATAGGCAGGGACAGTGACATTTATTTCTTTCTTGCTTAACCTGGATTCCTTTAGTTTAGGGAAAGAGAAGGATAGGTAGGGAGAGTGTCAGTGTGTTTTACTGTGCGAATCCTTGTTTCTAGGGACAAAGAAGGAAAGTGAGGGGAATTCTCCTTGTGCTATAGTGTGCTTTAAAAAAACATTTTTTCTAGGGACAGAAAACTCTAGGTAGGGAGAGTGTCAGTTTCTTTCACTGTGCGAGTCCTTGTTTCTAGGGACAAAGAAGGAAAGTGAGGGGAATTCTAATTGTGCTATAGTGTGCTTTAAAAAAACATTTTTTCTAGGGACAGAAAACTCTAGGTAGGGAGAGTGTCAGTTTCTTTCACTGTGCGAGTCCTTGTTTCTAGGGACAAAGAAGGAAAGTGAGGGGAATTCTCCTTGTGCTATAGTGTGCTTTAAAAAAACATTTTTTCTAGGGACAGAAAACTCTAGGTAGGGAGAGTGTCAGTTTCTTTCACTGTGCGAGTCCTTGTTTCTAGGGACAAAGAAGGAAAGTGAGGGGAATTCTCCTTGTGCTATAGTGTGCTTTAAAAAAACATTTTTTCTAGGGACAGAAAACTCTAGGTAGGGAGAGTGTCAGTTTCTTTCACTGTGCGAGTCCTTGTTTCTAGGGACAAAGAAGGAAAGTGAGGGGAATTCTCCTTGTGCTATAGTGTGCTTTAAAAAAACTTTTTTTCTAGGGACAGAAAACTCTAGGTAGGGAGAGTGTCAGTGTCTTTTACTGTGCGAGTCCTTGTTTCTAGGGACAAAGAAGGAAAGTGAGGGTAATTCTCCTTGTGCTATAGTGTGCTTTAAAAAAACATTTTTTCTAGGGACAGAAAACTCTAGGTAGGGAGAGTGTCAGTTTCTTTCACTGTGCGAGTCCTTGTTTCTAGGGACAAAGAAGGAAAGTGAGGGGAATTCTCCTTGTGCTATAGTGTGCTTTAAAAAAACATTTTTTCTAGGGACAGAAAACTCTAGGTAGGGAGAGTGTCAGTTTCTTTCACTGTGCGAGTCCTTGTTTCTAGGGACAAAGAAGGAAAGTGAGGGGAATTCTCCTTGTGCTATAGTGTGCTTTAAAAAAACATTTTTTCTAGGGACAGAAAACTCTAGGTAGGGAGAGTGTCAGTTTCTTTCACTGTGCGAGTCCTTGTTTCTAGGGACAAAGAAGGAAAGTGAGGGGAATTCTCCTTGTGCTATAGTGTGCTTTAAAAAAACATTTTTTCTAGGGACAGAAAACTCTAGGTAGGGAGAGTGTCAGTTTCTTTCACTGTGCGAGTCCTTGTTTCTAGGGACAAAGAAGGAAAGTGAGGGGAATTCTCCTTGTGCTATAGTGTGCTTTAAAAAAACATTTTTTTTAGGGACAGAAAACTCTAGGTAGGGAGAGTGTCAGTTTCTTTCACTGTGCGAGTCCTTGTTTCTAGGGACAAAGAAGGAAAGTGAGGGGAATTCTCCTTGTGCTATAGTGTGCTTTAAAAAAACATTTTTTCTAGGGACAGAAAACTCTAGGTAGGGAGAGTGTCAGTTTCTTTCACTGTGCGAGTCCTTGTTTCTAGGGACAAAGAAGGAAAGTGAGGGGAATTCTCCTTGTGCTATAGTGTGCTTTAAAAAAACATTTTTTCTAGGGACAGAAAACTCTAGGTAGGGAGAGTGTCAGTTTCTTTCACTGTGCGAGTCCTTGTTTCTAGGGACAAAGAAGGAAAGTGAGGGGAATTCTCCTTGTGCTATAGTGTGCTTTAAAAAAACATTTTTTTTAGGGACAGAAAACTCTAGGTAGGGAGAGTGTCAGTTTCTTTCACTGTGCGAGTTCTTGTTTCTAAGGACAAAGAAGGAAAGTGAGGGGAATTCTCCTTGTGCTATAGTGTGCTTTAAAAAAACATTTTTTCTAGGGACAGAAAACTCTAGGTAGGGAGAGTGTCAGTGTCTTTTACTGTGCGAGTCCTTGTTTCTAGGGACAAAGAAGGAAAGTGAGGGGAATTCTCCTTGTGCTATAGTGTGCTTTAAAAAAACATTTTTTCTAGGGACAGAAAACTCTAGGTAGGGAGAGTGTCAGTTTCTTTCACTGTGCGAGTCCTTGTTTCTAGGGACAAAGAAGGAAAGTGAGGGGAATTCTCCTTGTGCTATAGTGTGCTTTAAAAAAACATTTTTTCTAGGGACAGAAAACTCTAGGTAGGGAGAGTGTCAGTTTCTTTCACTGTGTGAGTCCTTGTTTCTAGGGACAAAGAAGGAAAGTGAGGGGAATTCTCCTTGTGCTATAGTGTGCTTTAAAAAAACATTTTTTCTAGGGACAGAAAACTCTAGGTAGGGAGAGTGTCAGTTTCTTTCACTGTGCGAGTCCTTGTTTCTAGGGACAAAGAAGGAAAGTGAGGGGAATTCTCCTTGTGCTATAGTGTGCTTTAAAAAAACATTTTTTCTAGGGACAGAAAACTCTAGGTAGGGAGAGTGTCAGTGTCTTTTACTGTGCGAGTCCTTGTTTCTAGGGACAAAGAAGGAAAGTGAGGGGAATTCTCCTTGTGCTATAGTGTGCTTTAAAAAAACATTTTTTCTAGGGACAGAAAACTCTAGGTAGGGAGAGTGTCAGTTTCTTTCACTGTGCGAGTCCTTGTTTCTAGGGACAAAGAAGGAAAGTGAGGGGAATTCTCCTTGTGCTATAGTGTGCTTTAAAAAAACATTTTTTTTAGGGACAGAAAACTCTAGGTAGGGAGAGTGTCAGTTTCTTTCACTGTGCGAGTCCTTGTTTCTAGGGACAAAGAAGGAAAGTGAGGGGAATTCTCCTTGTGCTATAGTGTGCTTTAAAAAAACATTTTTTCTAGGGACAGAAAACTCTAGGTAGGGAGAGTGTCAGTTTCTTTCACTGTGCGAGTCCTTGTTTCTAGGGACAAAGAAGGAAAGTGAGGGGAATTCTCCTTGTGCTATAGTGTGCTTTAAAAAAACATTTTTTCTAGGGACAGAAAACTCTAGGTAGGGAGAGTGTCAGTTTCTTTCACTGTGCGAGTCCTTGTTTCTAGGGACAAAGAAGGAAAGTGAGGGGAATTCTCCTTGTGCTATAGTGTGCTTTAAAAAAACATTTTTTTTAGGGACAGAAAACTCTAGGTAGGGAGAGTGTCAGTTTCTTTCACTGTGCGAGTTCTTGTTTCTAAGGACAAAGAAGGAAAGTGAGGGGAATTCTCCTTGTGCTATAGTGTGCTTTAAAAAAACATTTTTTCTAGGGACAGAAAACTCTAGGTAGGGAGAGTGTCAGTGTCTTTTACTGTGCGAGTCCTTGTTTCTAGGGACAAAGAAGGAAAGTGAGGGGAATTCTCCTTGTGCTATAGTGTGCTTTAAAAAAACATTTTTTCTAGGGACAGAAAACTCTAGGTAGGGAGAGTGTCAGTTTCTTTCACTGTGCGAGTCCTTGTTTCTAGGGACAAAGAAGGAAAGTGAGGGGAATTCTCCTTGTGCTATAGTGTGCTTTAAAAAAACATTTTTTCTAGGGACAGAAAACTCTAGGTAGGGAGAGTGTCAGTTTCTTTCACTGTGTGAGTCCTTGTTTCTAGGGACAAAGAAGGAAAGTGAGGGGAATTCTCCTTGTGCTATAGTGTGCTTTAAAAAAACATTTTTTCTAGGGACAGAAAACTCTAGGTAGGGAGAGTGTCAGTTTCTTTCACTGTGCGAGTCCTTGTTTCTAGGGACAAAGAAGGAAAGTGAGGGGAATTCTCCTTGTGCTATAGTGTGCTTTAAAAAAACATTTTTTCTAGGGACAGAAAACTCTAGGTAGGGAGAGTGTCAGTGTCTTTTACTGTGCGAGTCCTTGTTTCTAGGGACAAAGAAGGAAAGTGAGGGGAATTCTCCTTGTGCTATAGTGTGCTTTAAAAAAACATTTTTTCTAGGGACAGAAAACTCTAGGGAGGGAGAGTGTCAGTTTCTTTCACTGTGCGAGTCCTTGTTTCTAGGGACAAAGAAGGAAAGTGAGGGGAATTCTCCTTTTGCTATAGTGTGCTTTAAAAAAACATTTTTTCTAGGGACAGAAAACTCTAGGTAGGGAGAGTGTCAGTTTCTTTCACTGTGCGAGTCCTTGTTTCTAGGGACAAAGAAGGAAAGTGAGGGGAATTCTCCTTGTGCTATAGTGTGCTTTAAAAAAACATTTTTTCTAGGGACAGAAAACTCTAGGTAGGGAGAGTGTCAGTTTCTTTCACTGTGCGAGTCCTTGTTTCTAGGGACAAAGAAGGAAAGTGAGGGGAATTCTCCTTGTGCTATAGTGTGCTTTAAAAAAACATTTTTTCTAGGGACAGAAAACTCTAGGTAGGGAGAGTGTCAGTTTCTTTCACTGTGCGAGTCCTTGTTTCTAGGGACAAAGAAGGAAAGTGAGGGGAATTCTCCTTGTGCTATAGTGTGCTTTAAAAAAACATTTTTTCTAGGGACAGAAAACTCTAGGTAGGGAGAGTGTCAGTTTCTTTCACTGTGCGAGTCCTTGTTTCTAGGGACAAAGAAGGAAAGTGAGGGGAATTCTCCTTGTGCTATAGTGTGCTTTAAAAAAACATTTTTTCTAGGGACAGAAAACTCTAGGTAGGGAGAGTGTCAGTTTCTTTCACTGTGCGAGTCCTTGTTTCTAGGGACAAAGAAGGAAAGTGAGGGGAATTCTCCTTGTGCTATAGTGTGCTTTAAAAAAACATTTTTTCTAGGGACAGAAAACTCTAGGTAGGAAGAGTGTCAGTTTCTTTCACTGTGCGAGTCCTTGTTTCTAGGGACAAAGAAGGAAAGTGAGTGGAATTCTCCTTGTGCTATAGTGTGCTTTAAAAAAACATTTTTTCTAGGGACAGAAAACTCTAGGTAGGGAGAGTGTCAGTTTCTTTCACTGTGCGAGTCCTTGTTTCTAGGGACAAAGAAGGAAAGTGAGGGGAATTCTCCTTGTGCTATAGTGTGCTTTAAAAAAACATTTTTTCTAGGGACAGAAAACTCTAGGTAGGGAGAGTGTCAGTGTCTTTTACTGTGCGAGTCCTTGTTTCTAGGGACAAAGAAGGAAAGTGAGGGGAATTCTCCTTGTGCTATAGTGTGCTTTAAAAAAACATTTTTTCTAGGGACAGAAAACTCTAGGTAGGGAGAGTGTCAGTTTCTTTCACTGTGCGAGTCCTTGTTTCTAGGGACAAAGAAGGAAAGTGAGGGGAATTCTCCTTGTGCTATAGTGTGCTTTAAAAAAACATTTTTTCTAGGGACAGAAAACTCTAGGTAGGGAGAGTGTCAGTTTCTTTCACTGTGCGAGTCCTTGTTTCTAGGGACAAAGAAGGAAAGTGAGGGGAATTCTCCTTGTGCTATAGTGTGCTTTAAAAAAACATTTTTTCTAGGGACAGAAAACTCTAGGTAGGGAGAGTGTCAGTTTCTTTCACTGTGCGAGTCCTTGTTTCTAGGGACAAAGAAGGAAAGTGAGGGGAATTCTCCTTGTGCTATAGTGTGCTTTAAAAAAACATTTTTTCTAGGGACAGAAAACTCTAGGTAGGGAGAGTGTCAGTTTCTTTCACTGTGCGAGTCCTTGTTTCTAGGGACAAAGAAGGAAAGTGAGGGGAATTCTCCTTGTGCTATAGTGTGCTTTAAAAAAACATTTTTTTTAGGGACAGAAAACTCTAGGTAGGGAGAGTGTCAGTTTCTTTCACTGTGCGAGTCCTTGTTTCTAGGGACAAAGAAGGAAAGTGAGGGGAATTCTCCTTGTGCTATAGTGTGCTTTAAAAAAACATTTTTTCTAGGGACAGAAAACTCTAGGTAGGGAGAGTGTCAGTGTCTTTTACTGTGCGAGTCCTTGTTTCTAGGGACAAAGAAGGAAAGTGAGGGGAATTCTCCTTGTGCTATAGTGTGCTTTAAAAAAACATTTTTTCTAGGGACAGAAAACTCTAGGTAGGGAGAGTGTCAGTTTCTTTCACTGTGCGAGTCCTTGTTTCTAGGGACAAAGAAGGAAAGTGAGGGGAATTCTCCTTGTGCTATAGTGTGCTTTAAAAAAACATTTTTTCTAGGGACAGAAAACTCTAGGTAGGGAGAGTGTCAGTTTCTTTCACTGTGCGAGTCCTTGTTTCTAGGGACAAAGAAGGAAAGTGAGGGGAATTCTCCTTGTGCTATAGTGTGCTTTAAAAAAACATTTTTTCTAGGGACAGAAAACTCTAGGTAGGGAGAGTGTCAGTTTCTTTCACTGTGCGAGTCCTTGTTTCTAGGGACAAAGAAGGAAAATGAGGAGAATTCTCCTTGTGCTATAGTGTGCTTTAAAAAAACATTTTTTCTAGGGACAGAAAACTCTAGGTAGGGAGAGTGTCAGTTTCTTTCACTGTGCGAGTCCTTGTTTCTAGGGACAAAGAAGGAAAGTGAGGGGAATTCTCCTTGTGCTATAGTGTGCTTTAAAAAACATTTTTTCTAGGGACAGAAAACTCTAGGTAGGTTGAGTGTCAGTGTCTTTTACTGTGCGAGTCCTTGTTTCTAGGGACAAAGAAGGAAAGTGAGGGGAATTCTCCTTGTGCTATAGTGTGCTTTAAAAAAACATTTTTTCTAGGGACAGAAAACTCTAGGTAGGGAGAGTGTCAGTGTCTTTTACTGTGCGAGTCCTTGTTTCTAGGGACAAAGAAGGAAAGTGAGGGGAATTCTCCTTGTGCTATAGTGTGCTTTAAAAAAACATTTTTTCTAGGGACAGAAAACTCTAGGTAGGGAGAGTGTCAGTTTCTTTCACTGTGCGAGTCCTTGTTTCTAGGGACAAAGAAGGAAAGTGAGGGGAATTCTCCTTGTGCTATAGTGTGCTTTAAAAAAACATTTTTTCTAGGGACAGAAAACTCTAGGTAGGGAGAGTGTCAGTTTCTTTCACTGTGCGAGTCCTTGTTTCTAGGGACAAAGAAGGAAAGTGAGGGGAATTCTCCTTGTGCTATAGTGTGCTTTAAAAAAACATTTTTTCTAGGGACAGAAAACTCTAGGTAGGGAGAGTGTCAGTTTCTTTCACTGTGCGAGTCCTTGTTTCTAGGGACAAAGAAGGAAAGTGAGGGGAATTCTCCTTGTGCTATAGTGTGCTTTATAAAAACATTTTTTCTAGGGACAGAAAACTCTAGGTAGGGAGAGTGTCAGTTTCTTTCACTGTGCGAGTCCTTGTTTCTAGGGACAAAGAAGGAAAGTGAGGGGAATTCTCCTTGTGCTATAGTGTGCTTTAAAAAAACATTTTTTCTAGGGACAGAAAACTCTAGGTAGAGAGAGTGTCAGTTTCTTTCACTGTGCGAGTCCTTGTTTCTAGGGACAAAGAAGGAAAGTGAGGGGAATTCTCCTTGTGCTATAGTGTGCTTTAAAAAAACATTTTTTCTAGGGACAGAAAACTCTAGGTAGGGAGAGTGTCAGTTTCTTTCACTGTGCGAGTCCTTGTTTCTAGGGACAAAGAAGGAAAGTGAGGGGAATTCTCCTTGTGCTATAGTGTGCTTTAAAAAAACATTTTTTCTAGGGACAGAAAACTCTAGGTAGGGAGAGTGTCAGTTTCTTTCACTGTGCGAGTCCTTGTTTCTAGGGACAAAGAAGGAAAGTGAGGGGAATTCTCCTTGTGCTATAGTGTGCTTTAAAAAAACATTTTTTCTAGGGACAGAAAACTCTAGGTAGGGAGAGTGTCAGTTTCTTTCACTGTGCGAGTCCTTGTTTCTAGGGACAAAGAAGGAAAGTGAGGGGAATTCTCCTTGTGCTATAGTGTGCTTTAAAAAAACATTTTTTCTAGGGACAGAAAACTCTAGGTAGGGAGAGTGTCAGTTTCTTTCACTGTGCGAGTCCTTGTTTCTAGGGACAAAGAAGGAAAGTGAGGGGAATTCTCCTTGTGCTATAGTGTGCTTTAAAAAAACATTTTTTCTAGGGACAGAAAACTCTAGGTAGGGAGAGTGTCAGTTTCTTTCACTGTGCGAGTCCTTGTTTCTAGGGACAAAGAAGGAAAGTGAGGGGAATTCTCCTTGTGCTATAGTGTGCTAAAGCATTCCTCATCAACCATCTTTGAAATCCTTGTTTTTTGGACAGTCAGGGAAATTGTCGTTGTGCTATTCTGTGCAAAAGCAATCATCCTCAACCATATTTAGAAATCCTTAAGTAAAGGGACAGAGAAGGACACCTGAAGGTAGCCCTTATTGCTTTTTTCCCATCTCCCTGCAGGCCATCTATTAGAATGTCTGGAAGGCAAACAAGGAGAGGCAGACAGTCAGGAGGCAATAAAAGAGGGCAAGCAGGCTCTGTGTCTGGGGGCAACAGTGCTGGTCGTGGACGCGGTGCATTGTCATCAGCACATGGCCATGGGACACGCTTGTCCTTCTTTTCGGCAGCTGGACATGTTGAGCCACATCATGCCGAAGACTTGGTAGAGTGGATGACCAAGCCCTCCTCCTCCTCCTCATCCTCTCTCACCCAGGCTCAGGGTACTGGCAAAGCAGCTGCCAAAGCGTCCTCTTCCCTGGTATCAATGTCAGACTCATCATCAGTCACTCCTTCCCTAGACCCACCATGTCCTCCTCCTGAGGAGTCCCCCGAACTGTTTGAGCACAGTGTTGGGTACATGCTCCAGGAGGATGCCCAGCGTTTCGAAGGGTCTGATGATGAAACCCAGCTACAGGAAGGCAGTAGCGTGAGAGCAGACAGAGGGGATGCTCAAGAAGGACACCAATCTGGCAGTCATGTTCCAGCAGCTGCAGCATACTGCCAGATTGGCTCCAGTGATGAGGAGGGAGGGGATGATGAGGTCACTGACTCCACGTGGGTGCCTAATAGGAGAGAGGAGGAGGAGGAGGATGAGGAGGAGGCACATCTCCAACGAGGCAGGATGCCCTTTGGTGGCCAGCGTAAGGGCAGTACACCGACGGAATCACACCGCAGAGCTCCGCCTGTGCAGGGCGCTGCCTCTGCCCATCATTCAAAAAGTTCCTTGGTGTGGGCCTTTTGAGGCTAGTGCATCAGATCGCACAGCTGCTGTTTGCAACATATGTCTCAAGCGTATATCGCGTGGCCAAAACATCAGCCGCTTGGGTACCACATGCCTGACCAGACATATGTTGACCTGCCATGCAGCTCGTTGGCAAGCCTACCTCAAAGACCCACACCAAAGAACAAAGCGGACCTCTCCTTGCACCGCATCAGCTGGGATCTCCAACCCCACTATAACTTCAGTCCTCTCTGAAACATGCACTGAGAGGAATGAAGGTGTAGAATTAGGTGTGTCACAGCCAAGTACTTGCGGCCACTCTGCTAGCAGTACACCGACGTCCGATTCTAGCAGGCAAATTTCCCTGCCCCAGCTGCTGGACCGTCGAAAGAAGTTCACTCCCAGCCATCCACATGCCCAGCGGTTGAATGCTAGCTTGGCTAAATTGCTAGCGCTTCAACTGCTGCCTTTTCAGTTGGTAGACTCGGCCCCCTTCCGTGAGTTTGTGCAATGTGCGGTTCCTCAGTGGCAGGTTCCCAAACACCACTTTTTCTCACGGAAGGCTATTCCGGCTCTCTACCGGCATGTGGAAGGCAATGTCTTGGCCTCGCTGGACAGGGCGGTCAGCGGTAAGGTGCATATTACCGCTGACTCATGGTCCAGCAGGCATGGACAGGGACGTTACCTTTCTTTCACGGCCCATTGGGTCACTCTTTTGGCAGCTGGGAAGGATGCAGGACAAGGTGCAGTAGTGTTGGAGGTTGTTCCACCGCCACGCCTCCAAAATGCTACTACTGGTTGTGACACACCTCTCTCCTCCACCCCCTCCTCTTCTTCTTCCTCCATGGCCTCTTCCTGTGGTTTGTCCTATGATACAGCGGTGCTCCGTAGCCGTTCACGGGGCTACGCAAGTACGCAGGCAAAAAGATGCCATGCCGTGCTTGCGCTGGTGTGTTTGGGGGACAGAAGCCACACTGGGGCAGAGGTCCTGTCTGCTCTGCAGGGCCAGGCCGGGAGGTGGTTGACGCCACGCCAGCTTAAGCCAGGAATGGTGGTTTGCGACAATGGCACCAACCTCCTCTCCGCCCTCCGACAGGGACAACTGACCCATGTGCCCTGTGTGGCTCACGTCCTTAACCTGGTGGTGCAGCGGTTCTTGGGCAGGTACCCGGGCTTACAGGATGTCCTGAGGCAGGCCAGGAAAGTCTGTGTGCATTTCCGCAGATCTTATAATGCCAGTGCTCGCCTGGCTGAGCTGCAAAAGGAGTTGAACCTGCCCAAGAACCGCCTTATATGTGACATGCCCACCAGGTGGAACTCAACGTTGGCCATGCTGCAGCGGCTGCACACGCAGCAGAGGGCCATCAATGAGTACCTGTGCGACTATGGCACCAGGACAGGGTCAGGGGAGCTTGGTTTTTTTTCTCCACGCCAGTGGGGCATGATCAGGGATGCATGCACTGTCCTGGCACCATTTGAGGAGGCCACGAGGATGGTGAGCAGTGACAGTGCATGCATCAGTGACACTGTACCTCTTGTCCACCTGTTGGAGCACACGCTGCGTGGAATAATGGACAGGGCACTTGAGGCAGAACAGAGGCAGGAAGAGGAGGACTTCCTTGCCTCTCAAGGCCCCCTTTACCCAGACAGTGTTCCTTCTGTCCCACCCATCGCACAGGAAGAGGAGGAGGAGGAGGAGGAGGAGGAGGATTGTGTCAGCATGGAGGTGGAGGCTGGCACTCAGCATCATCAGCAGCAGTCTTTTAGGGATGATTTACAGTCCCAAGAAACCAGTGGACTTGTACGTGGCTGGGAGGAGGTGGCTGCGGATCATGTCGTCCTTAGTGACCCAGAGGACTCCGGAGCGAATGCCTCAGCAAACCTACGCTGCATGGCCTCCCTGATCCTGCAAAGTCTGCGGAAGGATCCTCGTATTCTTCGGATCAAGGAGAGGGACCATTACTGGCTGGCCACTCTCCTTGATCCACGGTACAAGGGTAAGGTTGCGGACCTTATGTTACCTTCGCAGAGGGAGCAGAGGATGAGACAACTCCGGGAGGCCTTGCAGAAAGGTCTGTGCAACGCGTTCCCAGAGACTGGGAGGTTACAAACTCCTGGTCCTGGACAACGAGTTGCTGAGGCTTCGGCCAGTCAAAGAAGGAGCGGTGGGGAAGGTGGCCGTCTGACCGATGCGTTCAGACAATTCTTTAGTCCGCAGCCCCAAAGTATGATCAGTTCCAGCAACCATCGCCAGCGTCTGATAAACATGGTGCAGGAATATCTAGGGGCAAGGTCAGACTTGGACACCTTCCCCACCGAAAATCCTCTGGCTTACTGGGTCTTGAGGATGGATCACTGGCCAGAGCTTGTACAGTATGCAATTGAGCTACTGGCCTGTCCTGCATCCAGCGTTCTTTCGGAACGCACATTCAGTGCTGCTAGAGGATTTGTCACGGATCACAGGGTGCGCCTGTCCACCGACTCGGTTGATCGACTGACTTTCATCAAGATGAACCAGTCTTGGATCACCACCAGCTACCACACACCTGATGCTGATATAACAGACTAATTGATTTTAACATGTCACATCCCTTCAAGACTGATGCTGATGCTGAGTGCCTGTGCTGTTATGTTGACTGGCTATCCTCCTCCTCCGAGTCCTCAATGATACGGTTGATGATGATAGCTTGGAAGATCATTTTTGTTTATGGGTGCCGCCACCAGTGGCTAAGGCCCAATTTTTCAGCCCCTGTTTTACAGGGGCGTGTAATTACAATTTTTGAAGCAATAATTTGCCATAGGGCTCATTGCTGTGCTCCAAGTACAGTATCTGTGAGGGGTTGGAGTGTTGTGCCACCAGTGCCTAAGGCCCAATTTTTCAGCCCCTGTTTAACAGGGGCGTGTCATTACAATTTTTGAAGCAATACTTTGCAACAGGGCTCATTGCTGTGCTCCAAGTACAGTATCTGTGAGGGGTTGTAGTGTTGTGCCACCAGTGCCTAAGGCCCAATTTTTCAGCCCCTGTTTAACAGGGGCGTGTCATTACAATTTTTGAAGCAATACTTTGCAACAGGGCTCATTGCTGTGCTCCAAGTACAGTATCTGTGAGGGGTTGTAGTGTTGTGCCACCAGTGCCTAAGGCCCAATTTTTCAGCCCCTGTTCAACAGGGGCATGCAATTACAATTCTTGATCTAATAATTCACAGCAGGGCCCATTGCTGCACCCACCAAGAGTAACTCTGAGGGCTTACAGTGTTGTGGCAACGCCACCACCACCACCACCACGAAAGGCCCAATTTTTCAGCCCCTGTTCAAAAGGGGCATGTAATTACAATTCTTGATCTAATAATTCACAGCAGGGCCCATTCCTGCACCCACCAAGAGTAACTCTGAGGGCTTACAGTGTTGTGGCAACACCACCACCACCACCACCACCACGAAAAGGCCCAATTTTTCAGCCCCTGTTCAACAGGGGCATGCAATTACAATTCTTGATCTAATAATTCACAGCAGGGCCCATTGCTGCACCCACCAAGAGTAACTGTCAGGGCTTACAGTGTTGTGGCACCAGCACCACCATCAAAGGCCCAATTTTTACTACCACTGTTCAACAATTATATGTAATTAAAATTCCTGATATAATAGTTGACAGCAGGGCGTTCCAGCACCAACCAAGAGTAACTGTGAGTGCTTACAGTGTTGTGCCAACACCAACAACTAAGGGGCCTATTTCTGCAGAGTATATACGGCAGGTCCCTACTTTCAAACATCCAACTTACAAACGACTCCTACTTGCAAACGCAAGAAGACAACAGGAAGTGAGAGGAAATCTACCACTAGGAAGGAAAATTCTCTCCTGTAAGAATAAATATGGGAGAAAGGTGTCTCCTCTGTACTGATGCTTTATCAGCAATCCTTGTTTCAAGAAAAACACCACATTTCAAAAACAGTTGTCATTGGGACGGAAAGTGAGGTGAAATGTTCTGAACAGGGGCACAGACAGCAAAACAAATGTTACAGGGGTGATAACCCTTACCTATGTTTTCCAAAAAGTTTAAAAATAGATTTTTGGGCTGGAGCTACACTTCAACTTTCTTAAAGATTTTCATCCATATTACCGGGACCAGACATTACATTAAAGCCGCAAGCAGTTTTAAATGGCTTTTTTTTCCTTTAGAAGTGTCATTTTGTGCAGGGACAGTTCTAAACACGGGAAACACGTGGCACTTCACAGGCATACTTTAGACACCCCCCAGGTACGATATTTAAAGGAATATTTGACTTTTTTTTTTTCACTTTATGCATCATTAAAATGACTGCTCCCGAAAAACGACCGTTTTTAAAACTTCTTTTTGCATTGATACATGTCCCCTGGTGCAGAACCCGGGTTCCCAAACCCTTTTTAGGACAATAACATGCATAATAGTTGTTATAATTAGCACTTTAGAATTCGAACGTTCGCATCCATTGTATTTAATAGGGTTCTAATGTTCGTACGAACTTTCGGTCCGTTCGCGGGTTCTGGTGCGAACCGAACCCGGGGGTGTTCGGCTCATCACTACTCCTGAGTCACAGTGACAGTCTCTCTCCACACCGAGTGGTCCCTTCAGTTCACTCCAGTCCAAACAGCACTGAAAGTCCTGCTCCCAGTTTGCCTTGCTAATGTCCCACAGACCTGCACATGAGGCTTAGCTGCTCCACTCCCTTGCACCATGACATCATATGACACACTCAAGCACCGCCTATGCCAGACCCACCCCCACAGGTGCTGCCCAAACACACTGTAGCAGGCACTCCGATGAATTTGGCTGGCTCTGGATGCGCAGTTCCGAACGGAGCATCAGAGACATATTTTTTTACTGGCAACCTTTTCCTGTCACTGGCATTTATTGGCAAAAGAAATGTGTAAATTTTTTACTGGCTGCCAGTAAAAATACTGGCGGTTGGCAACACTGCCATAAACTGCCTGATTTGTGACATACCCATCAGGTGGAACTCGACCTTGGGAATGCTGCAGCAGCTTCACATGCAACAGAGGGCTGTCAACAAATACCTGTGAGAGTATGGCACAATGACAGGCTCAGGCCGGCTCGGCTAATTTTCCCTACACCAATGGTTGCTGATAAAGAAGGCCACAAGGATGGTGATCCATGACAATGCACGCATCAGTGACACAATCCCTGTTGTCTTCCTGCTGGAGCATACTTTGTGTAACATTATGGACAGGGACCTCGAGGTAGAGCAATGGGAGAAAGAGAAGGACCTCCTTTCCTCTCAAGGCCCGCTTTATGCAGACACTATTCTTCCTACGCCACAGAACAAACAAGAGGAGAGAGAGGAGGAATTCTTCTGGAAGCTTTGGAGGCATTAAAGCAGAGAAAGACATAGGTCAACCCTTAACAGATGGTTTTCCATCCCCAGAACCCTTAGAAGTAGTACGTGGCTGGGCAGAGGCAGTTCCAGATACTGTAATCCTCAGTGACCCAGAGGAGTCTGCTTCTCATGCCTCTGCAAACTTGCAGTGCATGGGCTCCCTCATTCTTCAAAGCCTGTGAAAGGACTCGGGAATACGTGGTATCAAGGAGAAGGATCACTATTGGTTGGCCCCCTTGACCACCATTACACAGGGGAAATCTCAGAACTCATCCTATCCCCACAGAGGGAGCAGAAGTTGAAATCTCTTGAGGACACCTTAAAGAGGAGTTTATGTAATGCCTTTCCTGACTCTGGTAGGTTACAGTCTGGTGGAAAACATAGTTTTGAGGCCTCTGTTGGTCAAAAGAGAAGCGGTGGAGAAGGGGGCCGCCTCAGTAATGCTTTTAAAAAAAATGTAATCCTCAGCTTCCACATTCCATCGGCAGCGTCATCATCATATGATAGGAGATTATCTAGGTGGCGAAAACAGATATGAAGAGCTTTCCAGTTGATGATCCCCTGGGTTACTGGGTCATGAGAATAGACCACTGGCCAGAACCTGCCCAGTATGCAATAGAGCTGATGGGCTGCCCTGCATCCAGCTTGCTTTCCGAACAGACATTCAGTGCTGCCGGAGGTTTCGTGATGGATAAGAAAGCATGTCTGTCCACAGACTCCATTGACCGGTTGACATTTATCAAAAAGAATCAGTCCTGGATTACCAGCACTTACAGTATCTCACAGAAGTGAGTACACCCCTCACATTTTTGTAAATATTTTATTATATCCTTTCATGTGACAAAACTAAAGAAATTACACTTTGTTACAATGTAAAGTACTGAGTGTACAGCTTGTATAACAGTGTAGGTCTAGGCTGCCTAGCTTTGTGGGTGTTGTTTTTATCTGGAAGACATTTTTCAGCACCTGCTTAACCGGTGCATATCATTGCAATTTTTGACAGCAATGCCAATTCTTGCTTTCATCAAGAGTACCTCTATAGAGTTACGGTGTAAAGGCACCACGACATCCAAAGACCGATCTCTTCGCAACTGTTTGTGCGGGGCATCAAGTTTAATCTTAAAATTTTTGACAGAAAGACCAATTCTTGCTTTCATAAAGAGTACCGCTATAGGTAGGCCGCGACTGCCTCATAGAGCCAAATACAGCACCAGAGAGGCCATCTATCACCCACAGTACACAGCAGGACCTCATCTGAAGCTTCCAGCCCCACTACCAGAAGACCAATAAAATCTAAGCCCCGCAAGGACTCCCCAGACTGGCCACAGGTGAATCATAGCATGGAGGTGAGGGGGCCCCAATCCATCAGATTTCCTGCGCCAACTGACCCAATAGCTGCCTTCCCCACCTCAGGGCAGCCTATTTCAGTCACAATGCTGAAATAAATGCTGTTATCTGTGTGGGCATCACTACATGCTGACATAGTGTCTAGAGTGAATCAATGTCAAGCAGATGTACAGGCCATGGGAGAGAAGATTAATCATATCGAGCACATAATGGATGAATATCCAACTTCCTTCAACACACTAGTAGATGCTCATACAGAGCAAAAGGAGGAAATTGTTTGGCTAAAAGAAAAAATAGCTGATTTAGAAGACCGATCAAGGAGGAACAACATAAAAATTAGGGGCATCCCAGAATCGATCGCTGCCCCTCAACTGCAGCTATATGCTCAAACCCTGTTCTCCTCCTTAGCTCCAGAACTATCAGCTCTAGAACTCGCAATAGACAGGATCCACAGAGTGCTGAAACCCTCTTTTCTCCCCGCTGAAACCCCAAGGGATGTCCTCCTAAGAGTGCACTACAATCATGTGAAGGAGCAACTGCTTGCTGCATTCCGCAGAATTGGCAACAGATCAGTATGCATCAGTCCAACTACTCCCATATATATTCAGGTACACCTTACAACACCGCAGAAACCTGGCAACAATTACTAAAGGCCTGAGGAACCACAAAATCCTGCATAAATGGAAATACCCAGCCACACTCTTCATTACTCACAATGGAGTTACCACTACAGTATCTGCCATAGAAGAAGGGCTGGAAGCCCTACTCCAGTGGGGTATCATCCCAGAGCCACCACCATCCACTGTGCCAACTGCACAGCCCACCATGCTCCAGAATGAGTGGCATGTGGTGTCACACAAAAGATCCTCCAAAAAAGGGGACTCTTAACTATCAGCGCCACGTAACACTGCATATCTAATCCCTCCAACTAAGGGGAAGCTCGTTCCCTCTTTCCCCTCGGTAACACCAGCAGAAGAATCTTCTCACGGATCCCCCAATGGATCCTCTTTTTATGGTTTCTTACCTGTTGCTTTTGTTGACTTTAATGTTGTTCCCTTTACCCTCACCCATGTTTGGTACACACAGAGTCGTTAGCCAACATTTGTTTGACTCCTTTCAAACCCACGCTCCTGAGGACTATCTTGTACATAACCTGGAGAAGACCAGCCGCATGATGGGATCCCCACTGACCAGCTGTGCCACGGTATCAAAGATCCTACAACTCCAGAAAAGTTTCTCCTGTGTCACTCTATGGCATACCATAACTGTGAGTAATTTACTACTAAAACCATTAAAATACAACACACCAACCAATAATGTCCCTTAAATGTATTTTGCTGAACGCTAGAGGGCAAGTCATGTGGAAGGAAGCGTGTAAACACCAGGTGGACATCCTGAGAATTCAGAAAACTTATTTTGCAGCACCCAAGACCCCCAAGTGTTCACACAAAGAATACCCACATGCCTTTCTAGCATGCGCCCAGACAAAAACACGATTGCCTTCCAACTCAAGGAAACTGCTCTAAATGCGGCTTATTCTGCCTTTGTGTCCACAGCTATTCCTGCCATAGCCCCAGCATCATGCATGGAGGAGTCAGCTGAATAATTTGAACACAGCGTCAGCCATTTTCTTCTTGAGGATACACACACAGTACTTGATTCTGATGTTGGTTCTGAGGTTGAGGAAGGGAGTAACATGAGCCTACAGAGAAGGGAAAACACTAATAAATAACAAACATCCGCAGAGTGTTGCCAGGTTGGCTCCAGTGATTATGACGATGAGGGGATGATGATGATGAGGTCACTGATGCGACTTGGGTGCTGGAAAGCGCAGAGGAGGAAAGTGAGGGGGAGGCATGTCCCAAATGAGGCAAGATATCCTCCAGAGGCAGCCATCATGGAAGAGTAGAGGGCAGCCACCCTATTCCATAAGATTGTAGAGCTGTTATCTCCCGGCCCATTTGCCACAGCTCAGCCCATTGGCAAGAGCACCTAATAGCCACGCACAAGGGTAACAATTCTTCTCCTCCTCACTTCTCACTTTTGATGTCTACCTCTGTTATATCTCATGACCTCTCAGCAGTCTCCACTGACAGGGATGATGGTATAGCAAAGGGTGTTGCAGGTCCTTGCCACACATCTGCCAGCAGCACACCACCAGCTGTAGAGTATAGCAGGCAAATTTCTCTGCCCCAGCTGCTGCAGCAAAAAAAAAAAACGTTCCCTGTCACCCACATGCTCATTCATTCCATGAATGCTATGCTGTACCACAATGGCAGGTTCCCAGTTTCTATTTCTTTGCAGGTAAGGCCATTCCAGCTCTGTACACTCACGTGGAAGGCAATGTTTTGGCATTGTTGGGCAAGGAGGTCAGCCGCAAGGTCCACATCACTGCTGACACGTTGTCCAGAAAGCATGGTCAGGGACGATATATTTTTTTCACAGCACACTAGGTACCTCTGTTTGCAACTAGAAAGGATGCAAGAAAGGGCTCAGTGCCATACAGCTGGTGGTGATGCTGTGAGATCTGTCAACTCTCCCCCCTCCTCCTCCTTTGTGCCCTCCTCTACTGGATTGTCCTATGAACCACCAGTACCCCCTAAGCATTCAAGGGGCTATTCAGCGAGTCAGAATGCCTGGGGCTGCATCTCAAAATATATTCCAACCTGATTGAGAAACCCTCTGCAGTGAGCTGGATGTCCCCTAAAATTCTGGGGAAGCAGAGCAGAACCAGTCATACCTACTACAGCGGTAGTATTAGCAGGGGGTGCCTAAACAGAGACCAGTGCAGCAGCAGGGATGGCTTGCAACAGTGGTTGTACCGGAGCAGCCGGAGTGGGAGGATCCAGATGTACAGTTTGAATGAGGAGCGTCTGTACCAATATGGAAAAATTATCTATGCAGTGGTCCTGCTTATCCAATCTGGAAAAAATATTACAACTAGGTGGATTGCCTGCATCTTCTGAATTCCTCGCACTCGCATAATGTTGGGAACCATAATTCAGGCAGAGACAGAAAATGGAGTTAAAATCACACCTTTAATGTAATAGCAAAAATAACAGTTCAGGAACGTAGTCAAAAACAGAAGCCAGAGTGGGTAATCATAATCCCAGGATCAAGGAACCAGAAGTCAGCTTTGTCAGGAGCCAAAAATCAGGAGCAGGAATCAGAAGAGAAGTCAGTCAGGTCAAGTCATACACAGGAATAGGGATGAGCTTCGAGTTCGAGTCAAACTCATGTTCGACTCGAACATCGGCTGTTCGAACGTTCGTCGAATGTCGAACAATATGGGCCGTTCGCACCAAATTCGAGTGGCGCGTCACGGCCTATAATTCACTGCGGCATCGCAGTGCATTTCTGGCTGATGATTGGCCAAGCATGCACTATGACCCGCATGCTTTGGCCAATCACAACACGGTAAGAACGGAGAGCCATAATTGGCCAAAGCCAGGGTGGCTTTGGCCAATTATGTCTCAGGGGGTTTAGTACATGCCCCACACTATATAAGGCCGCCTGCGTGGTCAACATCGTGACGCGAGGGCACAGAGGGAATGAGCAAAGCTGTTTAAATAGCCAAAAGAGGCTGGTTGTAGACTGGACTAATAAGGCAGGTAATGGTAACCAGGTGAGTCACTGTGGAAACAATGAATGACTTGTAATTAACCGGCATCTGAGCAGCCTCTGTGCACTGAAAGAAAGAGCTGCTACTAAATAGCAGGAGCCCAGCCCTGACAAGATGGGGACATATCCCCCCTTAATCTTCCTGAGAAAATAAATTCAGTTCAGCTAATCCTTCCTTATAGCTGAGCTCCTCCATGGCTTTTATCAGTTTGGTTGCCCTTTTTTGCACTTTCTCCAGTTCCCCAATATCACTCTCTCTCCCTCTCTCTCTCTCTCTCTCTCTCTCTATGTATATCTTTTGTTCACTTTGGAAACCACTGCTTGGCATTGCATGCTATTATTAAGCTAATGACCTACCAAAACCCCCAGATCCTTCTCCACCATTGATTGCCCCAATTATACTCCCCCTAGTATATATGATGCATGCATATTCTTAGCATAACTTTACATTTATCAACATTAAACCTCATTTGCCACATAGTTGCCCAATTAAACAGTGCATTGAGGTCATCCTTTAAGTTAGAGACATCTAGAAAGGACATTATTCCACTGCATAGCTTGGTGTCATCTGCAAAGACTGATGTGGTACTTTTAATCCCAGACCCTATATCATTAATAAAGATATTAAAAAGTAAGGGTTCCAACACTGAATAAATAATAATAATCTTAGACCATTTAGAGTAAGAATCATTAACCACTACTCTCTGAATTCTGTCTTTTAGCCAGTTTTATCCATTTACAAACGGATCTTTCCAAGCCTGTAGACTTTACACCTGGGAGGCCTTACAAGTGTTTGATGGTGATGGCCTAAAGACTCATCCGATTTTCTCATCATGGAATTTGGGGCTCTTTTTATTCTGTCCTAGTGTATTTTGAAGTGTATATGCCTCTATATAAATTCCTGGATTTAAGTACTTTGTTGATTTATGTATTTGTCTATTATCACAATATCACATGATAATATATCATATTTATGCAAAGCATTTTGATTACACATATTGCTGTTAACAATAGACATTGGTGGTAAGTCCAAAGGTCTCACCACCCTGAATGCACCTAATCTTGGAAGCTAAGCAGGGTCGGCCTGGTTAGTACTTGTAATGGAGACGTTGGGGGTAAGATCTTGGTGGTTCATAGGAACCATTTTAGTTTAGCACTGCACTTGTTATATACCTAAAATAATGAATAGACTGCAGATAACACAGCAGTACAAAATTGTCCAGAAGAAGGACATTTTTAACGGCAGTTCTAGGCCCAAATTGATTGCAGATAAATGGTACAGGTAGGTTTTTTTTTTTACAAAAAATAAAAAAAACACAGAGGATACAGCAGTATAAAATTGGGCAGCAACAGGACAATTTATTCAAGATAATAGGCCTAACCAATGTGTGCCTAAATTTTATTTTACTCATGTGAATGATGTGTAGTGAATGTGAGTGATTTAATGGAAGGTGGTTAGGTGCATATTGTTTTTGCACTTATTGTTTCTAAATTCAAATGATGCTCCTGAACAGACTGTCAGCAATAATTGCCAGTTGTGTTCTAATCACTCCAAGCTAAAGGTATTGTAGCGCACACACCCCTCTCTTTACCTGCATTAACTTTGGCTTCTCGCAGGAAGGGAGAGGCACACTGCACCACAAGCCCGTACCCTCCTGTGTAAAGAGGTTGAGCGGTGTTAGTTTTGGGCCTTGTCTGCGGCCAGAGTCAAAGTCCTCCCGAGAATGATCTCACCTGTACCTTGGATAGATGCAAGTCCTTGCTTTCCCCAGGAATGTGAATGTCCACACCAGCTGAAAGTCCAACTCAATATTTATTTCTCACAGGATAATAAACAGCCTCTTTGATAGCAGACAGGTTGGAGTGAAGATACAGGACAGCTTAGATGTGGAGGAGGTCCAGGCACAAACGTAGCTCAACTCTTTAAGCTGTTTAGGATTCTCAAACAGCTTTGGCGCACGATCTCTACCACAGACCGTGAGGTTGGTCTCTGCCACAGACAGGGTGAATAAAGTCACTGCCACTGACTTGGAGAACAGAGTCACTGCCACTGACCGGGTGAATAGGGCATTGCCCTATGAGGCCACTGCCACTGACCTTGAACGTGAACTTCCTTCATAGAGTATCTGGCCCATGTCAAGGAGAAGACATCCCTCCGGAGAGTTACCAGAGGCCCCCACCGTCACCACGACTCTGCGCTGGGTCTTCGGAATGGGTCACCTCCCTGGCCTCCTCATCCAAGATACGGGTCCCCTCGCAAGGCGGCACCCTGGGAATCCTCGATCCCTGGCAGACCCCAGCCAAAGGTGCTGGGCCCCGGGCCTACAAAATAGTACCTCACCCCAGACTGAAGGTGTCTGGGATGGAACAGGAACTCCACCCACGGGCCTAGGGCAACCGGAGACGACCCTCACTCACCCCCAGGCCGAAGGTGCCTGGGCGTGGACCTCAAACGGAAGATGTCTGCCCCTTGTATACCCTCTCCCGACAGGCACAGCAGGTTCCCCGCCCTGCCGTACTACTGCCGAGAAGGGACACAAAAGGCACAGCCCTCTATCGTGTTTCAACCCTGGCCCACGGCGACAGCGCCACCCGTAGGCCACAGGGAACTGTACACCAATACTATCCCCCGTGAACAGAAATGGTCCATAAACCCTAACAATCAGTGTGTCTGAACCTAATTACCACTCAGACACTCCCCTTAAATTGAACACCCCGCTACGGTATAATCTAAAAAAAAAACAAGGGATAAGCCCCCAATTGGTAAAACATTTAGCTAAGGTGTTGACAATTGAATAGCTAGCTATCATTCAGTTGTTGCAGACAGATATCGGTAAAGCCAGGCACATAGAATAATTTTAAGGCAAATGTAAACTCAACCACCAAAATCTCATGTAAGCTTTAACATATGGTAATACTCATAAAAGGGCCCTTGTTTGGGCACTTAGTGTTATAGGATGCCACTATCTCCCACAGCCCCTGCCTGTAAATCACCCAGTTACATGTCTTCCAGAAGAAAAGATGAGCTGCTGTTCCGATTAACAATATTACACTGTTTTTGAAAGGGACATTTTAAAAATGTTAGTCAGTAACAATTAGGAAATACTGTATATTCTGTGAGAAAAAAACCCCACATACAGCTGATTACAGTGACGTGGATATGGGCAGGGACAGGCTATAGAAAGAAATCAATTGCAACCAGCAGAAATTAAGAAATATGTAAAAGCATGTGTGGTCTACTAAGACTGCAGTGCATATGGACAAGGACAATTGTAGCCAGCAAAAAAATAGAAAATATGCCCTGTGAAAAAACACATGCAGCCTGTCATAACTGTGGAAAGTAGAGGCAAAGAAGTTGCAAAAAAGCTGCAGTTTACACATCGGCAGCATTGAGACATCAAAAACAGCTCTCTGCCTGTACTAATAGGCGTACTGGCAGGACCGACTCCTAAACATGTGACCACTGTGACAGCCAATAGCAGTGGTCACATGATTAGGAAGACCTTCCAGCCCCCTGGTTATATTAGCCCAGTTAAAGGGGCGGGTGGAAAGGGGTGAAATCATTTGTTAACCCCCCAAAAAATGGATCCTGCTCATTTAAAGCATGTTATATGACACAGTGCTTGTGCTTTGTCATTTGGCCCCCTGTAACACCTGAAATACCTGGTTGATCCTGACAGTTTCTGCCCTCCCCCCTGTAAACTGAACACAGTGTAACATGTTTGCTGAGACCAGACACTGTGGTCAGTTTACGTGCCTCTGTTATACGCAGCCTGCTATCTGCTCTCCTCTCTGCTCCTGTGTCCTCTTACCCCCTCTCTGCTCATGACAGTGCTGCCCTTCCCCCTCCTGATGCTTGCATAACACCAACCTGTATACACCATCAGAACTGCCTCCTATTGCAGTGTCCCCCTCTGTGTATGATTTATAAATATAAATGCTGCAAATACCTAATTTTACAGCCGAAATTGCGATCCCATGACCAGCCAGCTCTCTCCCCACTTTCTCACCTCCTCCTCCCCTCCAGACTGACATAAGCAGGGGAATCTCAGCCCTGCACCCTGAATTTCTCAGAGGGAGAAAGACGAGAGCTGGCTGGTCATGTGATTGCAATCTCGGCTGTGAAATTAGGTATTTGCAGCATTTATTTTTTATAAATCACACACAGAGGGGGGCACTGCAATAGGAAGCAGATCTGATGGTGTATGTGGGTTAGAGTGGCTTAACAACTACTTTAAAATAAACAGCTATCTGTAAGAGACCAGAGAGTGCCTACTATCCCTACACTAATCTTTAGCCGGCCATACATTGATAAAAATTCAGCTGGTTCAGCAGGGACCAGTTGATTTTTGATCCATGTTTGGGCTAACTGTTTGTACACCAACTTGTCTAACAACCAGCCTGTAGGGGTTTTCATAAATGATTAGTACCACTGGTTATAGCCAGCAACACTGATCATTGTATTCTGCCGGCAAATGAAATAGCTCAGCGAAAGTGATTCTCCCATCCACATCAAATTTGTGAATGGGGAATTGGTTCATTTTTTGTTCAACCTGCCGGTTGGAAGAATAAAACATGAACCATGTATGACCAGCCTTTTCCTAAGCACTTTATAAGCAGCACTCCCTATGTTTTCCCTATTAGAGTTAGGCACATTGTCAATAGAACGAGCTGGAAACTCTACCTTATATAGTGACATGGCTGGCACATAACAAAGCCCTCATTAACCACTTAAGCCCCGGACCATTTTGCAGCGAAAGGACCAGGCCCCTTTTTGCGACTCGGCACTGCGTCGCTTTAACTTACAATTGCGCGGTCGTGCGACGTGGCTCCCAAACAAAATTGGCGTCCTTTTTTTCCCACAAATAGAGCTTTCTTTTGGTGGTATTTGATCACCTCTGCGGTTTTTATTTTTTGCGCTATAAACCAATATAGAGCGACAATTTTGAAAAAAATTCAATATTTTTTACTTTTTGCTATAATAAATACCCTCAAAAAATATCTAAATTGTTTTTTTCCTCAGTTTAGGCCGATACGTATTCTTCTACATATTTTTGGTAAAAAAAATCGCAATAAGCGTTTATTGATTGGTTTGCGCAAAAGTTATAGCATCTACAAAATAGGGGATAGTTTTATGGTATTTTTATTAATATATATTTTTTTACTAGTAATTCTGGCGATCATCGATTTTTATCGTGACTGCGACATTATGGCGGATACATCGGACCCTTTTGACACATTTTTGGGACCATTGTCATTTTCACAGCGCTATAAAAATGCACTGATTACTGTGAAAATGACACTGGCAGTGAAGGGGTTAACCAGTAGGTGGCGCTGTAGGGGTTAAGTGTTCCTGTTTGAGTGTTTCTTACTGTAGGGGGGATGGGCTGTGTGTCACATGACACTGATCTTCGCTCCGAGTACACGGAGCGATGATCCGTGTCATTGTCACTAGGCAGAGCGGGGAGATGCTTGTTTACACAAGCATCTCCCCGCTCTATACCTCCGTGAGACAATCGCGGGGAAGGCAGCAGGGTTGCGAGCACACCGCCGGCGGCGGGCATTTAAACGGCAGGCATTTAAACGGCAACGTACAGGTATGTGATTATGCCTGTCCATGCCATTCTGCCGACGTAAATCTACATAGGCCGGTCCTTAAGTGGTTAATGACTATTTTAAGCTACTTGTCCTAAGTTCAAAGACTAGGTACTGCATTATTCATAGTTTTTTGCTAGGTTGGTGAATTGCTGCATTAGTTTGTCGTTTACCTGAACTTTGAATGGGTTGGGTTTTTCATGAACCCATGCTCCTTTTGAACCTCATGCCTGATATTAACCTTTTAATTAGTAAATCAAGCTCTGGGTATTTTGTATCATTATATATTATGCACTTATACCATGCAGAAAGTAGCTTTACTGTTGTATATTTTTAAAATAAGTCATTTAGAAATTTCTGGCTTTACCACGTCTGTGCTGTGCAATTATTCCAATTTTAAACTACATAAATAGCATGTTTGTTTGTTTATATAGCAAAAGTATTTATAAAGCACATGTTATATAAAGCACCTGTACCAACCACTGTCGGATATACCAAAATAGGATTTACAAGTTTGCTCCACCTTGCAGCAAACTGTGTTCTTTTAAATCGTTGACTTTTTAGAATGGACCTATGCTGCAAAGTATACAATACACAAATGCAGCAAAGACATTTATAAAATAAGTAAAAGTGAGTGTGTATTGAAGAATATGGGCCATAATTATATTCTCCTTTCAGGGTTGCTCCGTAAAACCTTACTCTCTTTATGGTCTCACGTTAAAATTGATAGCAGACAACCTTAACTCTCTGATCATTAATCACTAGCATCTAGCAAAACACTTCTAAGAGTTTTATTGTGTTTTAAAGCTGTATATAAATCTTGACCAAGTACCCATTGTTTAAACGGCTTTTAACAAGCTAGTGGCTGTATGCTAGTGGAAAAAACATTACACAGTAATTTTAAAAGGACTGTCCCAGATCTAGCGATAACTGGCTAACATAATATTAAACACAGGATAAATATGTGAAAACCCAGCTGAATTTTAAATATTTTAAGGTGGTATACTGCTTAAAAATTTAATTATGCTTGTAAGATGGTATACTTCAAAGATTTCTTGCGTATATAAATTTATACTAGCAAAAGTGTGCCTATGTATGGGAAGATGAAAACGTAGGAAAAAAAATAAAATAATGTTTTTGTGTAGCAAATTGTCCCTAGAAAACTATTTTTTCCCACATTTCTGTCTCAACAATGCTAAGTACCCTGAAATTCTGTGTTTCCAGTGCCAGATTCATAAGTGCCCCTGCACCTTAGACTGCTCCATTCCAACCCCAGCTTAGTATCACAGTGCTCACGAAAATGTCTTTGTTTCTCCACCTAGGCACTAATACCACTTTCTCTATTCCTATAAGACACCCATTGCACAATTTTTGTACCAAGTTCCAAAGTTGTCAGTATGATGTCAGCATTGTATTTTTCAAAGTCATTAGTACTTACCTTAAAAAAGTGCCAGAAACATAGAATAACATGCACAATTTCTTCTTCAGGTTTACCCATTCTATTTCCTTTTCTAAACTATCGACCAATCTTTTTATTTACTTTTTTTTATGTTAGCTTATTTGAGAACATCTCACATTTACCACGACAGACCAGCTCCCCATCTATGATTTGGCACTTCTTGGTATCAGTCCAACAAGGAAGCACCCTTGTGCTGCACGAAAATGACAGGCAAACATTGTGCAGGCCACTTATCCTGTAAATGTGACTGCACATGTGCACTGTACTCCACATATTAAGAACTATCTCAACCTTCTGTCAGATTCGTCCACCACCAGAAGAGGAAAAGGACTTGTGACATCATGTGACCAGACCAAAGGCAGATGCAAATTTGGTATATATTAATCATTTTTTATATTAAATGGTTTGGGGTGATCTAATATGGTGGGAGTCAAGATAAGGGGGTCACCCAACTTGGAGCTGGGCTTTAAATCAAGATATCATTTGTATTATAAAACTCCTTAGTAATACTATGGGGTTGATTTACTAAAACTAAAGAGTGCAAGCTTGATCAATTAAAGGGGTTGTAAAGGTACGTTTTTTTATTTTCTAAATAGGTTCCTTTAAGCTGGTGCATTGTTGGTTCACTTACCTTTTCCTTCGATTTCCCTTCTAAATGTTTTTTTCCTTTGTCTGAATTTCTCACTTCCTATAAGCTTGCCCCATCATCCGAGCCATTCTGGCTGGGGGTTAGTCAGCGTGCTCGCCCCCTCCCTTGGGACTACATCCCTGCGGGGAGACGCTGTAAACATTCAGACAAAGAAAAAAAGCATTTAGAAGGGAAATCGAAGGAAAAGGTAAGTGAACCAACAATGCACTAGCTTAACCACTTAAGGACCGCCTCACGCCGATATACGTCGGCAGAATGGCACGGCTGGGCACATCAACATACAGGTACGTTGCCCTTTAAGAGCCCAGCCGTGGGTCGCTCGCGCGCCGCCGGCGGCGCACTCGCTACCCGGTCCTGAGCTCTGTGACCACGCCTGCGGACCCGATCGCCGCCGGGGTCCCGCGATCGGGTCACAGAGCTGAAGAACGGGGAGAGGTGAGTGTAAACAAACCTTTCCCTGTTCTTCTTCGTGGCATGTCAGTGATCGTCTGTTCCCTGTCATCGGAACAGACTATCAGTGATGTTTAACATGTAGCCACGCCCCCCTACAGTAAGAATCACTTCTTAGGGTACACTTAACCCCTACAGCGCCACCTATTGGTTAACCCCCTCACTGCCAGTGTCATTTTCACAGTAACCAGTGCATTTTTATAGCACTGATCGCTGTGAAAATGACAATGGTCCCAAAAATGTGTCAAAAGTGTCCGATGTGTCCGCCATAATGTCGCAGTCATGAAAAAAATCGCTGATCGCCGCCATATCTAGTAAAAAAAATAAATATAAAAAATGCCATAAAACTACCCCCTATTTTGTAAACGCTATAACTTTTGCGCAAACCAATAAATAAACGCAGATTTTACCAAAAATATGTAGAAGAATACGTATCGGACTAAACTGTGGAAAAAAAAATGTTTTTTTATATATTTTTGGGGGATATTTATTATAGCAAAATGTAAAAAATATTGCATTTTTTTCAAAATTGTCGCTTTATTTTTGTTTAGAGCGCAAAAAATAAAAACCTCAGAGGTGATCAAATACCACCAAAAGAAAGCTCTATTTGTGGGAAAAAAAGGACCCCAATTTTGTTTGGGAGCCACGTCGCGCGACCACGCAATTGTCAGTTAAAGCGAAGCAGTGCCGAATCGCAAAAAGGGGCCTGGTCTTTTAGCTGCATATTGGTCCGGGGCTTAAGTGGTTAAAGGAACCTATTTAGAGAATAAAAAACTAACCTTTACAACCCCTTTAAGCTTTGACAAAAAAAAATGGAAGCTGATTGGTTTCTATGTAGACTTGATCCAGATTTTGCACTCTCCAGTTTTAGTAAATCAACCCCTATATTTCTTCAGAAAAAGTGCAAAAACCATTATTCATATTTATAGTGTCTTCAGAAAGAACTTTAGATTCACTGGTAATTTTTATTCATTTAAGATGAGATTTCAGATTGCCAATCCCCCCATACACACTTTTGGGTCTGATTTGCACAAATCTGCCACTGAGTGCATTTTGATTGACTTGCTTGTCTCTTTTCATAACTCTTCAGCTGCTGTGGGTATTTGAGTATCATCATGCTGGAAGCTGTTTCACAACAAGAAAATGATTTGTTGCTTTAAAATTCAGTGTTTTGAAAGCTAATTTTGTATTTGACCTATGCCTTTGAAAAAAGTAAAAGATGTCTATCTTGAGTACAAAGTGCTATCTTAAAGTGTTATACACACATCTGAATGAACACACGTACAATTTATCTAAAAATGTCATACTGTCCACCCAGTAAATTATTGGTTTACTTATTTTCAGTCACTAGTATGAAGTAAAAATAAAGATGTTGCCAATAGCAAGACATTTTTTTTTTTTTTTACCACTTAACCACTTAAGCCCCGGACCATTTGGTAGCTAGAGGACCAGAGGTGATTTCAGAATTTTGCACTGCGCTGCTTTAACTGTAAATTGTGCGGACATGCAATGTTGTACCCAAACGAAATTTGCGTCCTTTTCTTCCCACAAATAGAGCTTTCTTTTAATGGTATTTGATTGCCTCTGCGATTTTAATTTTTTGCGATATAAACGGAAATAGACCGAAAATTTTGAAAAAAAATGATATTTTCTAATTTTTGTTATAAGAAAAATCAAATAAACTCAATTTTAGTCATACATTTAGGCCAAAATGTATTCAGCCACATGTCTTTAGTAAAAAAAGTCAATAAGCGTATATTTATTGGTTTGCGCAAAAGTTATAGCGTCTACAAACTAGGGTACATTTTCTGGAATTTACACAGCTTTTAATTTATGACTGCCTATCTCATTTCTTGAGGTGCTAAAATGGCAGGGCAGTACAAAACCCCCCCCCAAATGACCCCATTTTGGAAAGTAGACATCCCAAGGAAATTGCTGAGAGGCATGTTGAGCCCATTGAATATTTTTTTTTTTTTGTCTCAAGTGATTGAATAATGACAAAAAAAAAAAAAAATTACAAAAAGTTGTCACTAAATGATATATTGCTCACACATGCCATGGTTATATGTGGAATTGCACCCCAAAATACATTTTGCTGCTTCTCCTGAGTACGGGGATACCACATGTGTGGGACTTTTTGGGAGCCTAGCCGCGTACGGGCCCCCGGAAACCAAGCACCGCCTTCAGGATTTCTAAGGGCGCAAATTTTTGATTTCACTCCTCACTACCTATCACAGATTTGAAGGCCATAAAATGCCAAAATAGCACAAAACCCGCCCCCAAATGACCCCATTTTGGAAAGTAGACACCCCAAGCTATTTGCTGAGAGGCATGGTGAGTATTTTACAGCTCTCATTTGTTTTTGAAAATGAAGAAAGAAATTTTTTTATTTATTTTTTATTTTTTTCAATTTTCAAAACTTTGTGACAAAAAGCGAGATCTGAAAAATACTCACAATACCTCTCAGCAAATAGCTTGGGGTGTCTACTTTCCAAAATGGGGTCATTTGGGGGGGGGGGTTTGTGCCATTTGGGCATTCCATGGCCTCCGAAACTGTGATAGGCAGTGAGAAGTGAAATCAAAAATTTACACCCTTAGAAAGCCTGAAGGCGGTGCTTGGTTTTTGGGGTCCCGTACGCTGCTAGGCTCCCAAAAAGTCTCACACATGTGGTATCCCCGTACTCAGGAGAAGCAGCAGAATGTATTTTGGGGTGTAATTCCACATATGCCCATGGCATGTTTGAGCAATATATCATTTAGTGACAACTTTGTGCAAAAAAATATAAAATAAAATAAAAATTGTCTTTTTTCCGCAACTTGTGTCAACATATAAAATATTCCATGGACTCGACATGCCTCTCAGTATATAGCTTGGGGTGTCTATTTTCCAAAATGGGTTCATTTGGGGGGGTTTTGAACTGTTCTGGCATTTTATACACAACATTAGGAAGCTTACATCCACTCTTCTAACCACTTGAAGACAAAGCCCTTTTTGACAATTTTTGTTTACATGAAAACATTTTTTTTTTTGCAAGAAAATTATGTTGAACCCCCAAACATTATATATATTTTTAAAGCAAAGGCCCTACAGATTAAAATGGTGGGTGTTGCATTTTTTTTTTTCTACACAGTATTTGCGCAGCGATTTTTCAAACACATTTTTTGGGGAAAAAATACACTTTTTTTAATTTTAATGCACTAAAACACACTATATTGCCCAAATGTTTGATGAAATAAAAAATATGATCTTAGGCCGAGTACATAGATACCAAACACGACATGCTTTAAAATTTCACACAAACGCGCATTGGCGACAAACTACATACATTTTTAAAAGCCTTTACAGGTTACCCCGTTAGATTTACAGAGGAGGTCTACTGCTAAAATTACTGCACTCGATCTGACCTTCGCGGTGATACCTCACATGCATGGTGCAATTGTTGTTTACATATGACGCCAGACCGACGCTTGCGTTCGCCATTGGGCAAGAGCAGGGCAGGACAGGGGTGCTTTTTTTTTTTTTTTATTATTAATTTTGCTTTTGTATTTTATTTTTATGTTTCAATATGTTTATTCAAGTTTTGTCATACAAAATGTATAAAAGCCGCATCATAACATTGTACAGTCACAATCAACATTCGAGGCCACATAGTGAAGATCCCTGCGTGTAGGGGTCCATGCAAAGAAAAAATAAAAATAAAAAATTATCGCCACTTAATAGCTCACATAAATCCAATGCTCCGCAGAGCCGTTGGCCCCTCTTCACATCCCAGATCCTATCTGAACCGCCCGCCCAGAAGAGCCGTCCCCCCATCAGCCTATCGGGGGGGCGCAACTCCGCTGGCCATGCGGGCAGCCCAGAGGCCAGGTCAGACTGACAATGATCCCGTAGGAGCTTTAGAAAACAGGGAGCCGCACAAACCTCTAAGGTATGGATCGGACTCCAAAAATAAACAAAAAAAAAAAAAAAGAGAACAGAGGCAAAGAATAGAAGGGAGAAGACAGAGTGAGGAAAGAACAGTTGAGAAGGGGGAATGGGGGGGAGGGGGGGAAGGAGCTCTGATTCAGCACCCGGACACCCCAACCTAACCCTTTAGGTTAAGCTGCAAACATCCTGGGGTAATTTGTTATGTAACAAATCCATGGGTCCCACACTTTATGAAACAATTTCATTTTATCTTGGGCCAATGCGGTCAAGCGTTCGTTTAGCATCAACCATGACAATTTACCTTTAAGCTGCTCGAATGGTAGAGCTGCCGATTTCCAGTTCCTAGCGATGGTGATTTTGGCTGAAATAAATATAAATGTCAAAAGCCTCTTGCAGGACTTGGAGGCTTTCACATCTCCACCCCCCAGTAGTGCTTGCTTAGCTGATTTAGTCAGGTTTAGTTGGGTAAGGGAGTAAACAAAATTATACACCCTGATCCAAAACTTCCTAACCTTTGGGCACGTCCACCAAATATGATAGGTTGTGCCCACCTGGCCACATCCTCTAAAGCACAGCTGGGTAGCCCCTGAAACAAAAGTTGCCAGTCTGACCGGCACCATATACCACCTCAGCAGAACCCTATAATTGGCCTCAATTATTGAAGTGTTGATGAGCGAACGTGATGCCGTCTCGGCTATCTTATGCCATTCGTCCAGATCCAGGGTTTCCTGCAAGTCGGTCTCCCATTGGATCATATAGTTCAGCTTTGTCGATGCGCTCAGCAATATTGAATATATAGCAGATAAATGGCCCTTAATTTTGTCATAATTTTTGCATAAATGTTCCATGGGAGTTTGGGTTGCTAGGTCGCTCTTACGAGCCAAGGTTTGTACATAATGTGAGATCTGGGCAAACCTATAACCCTCTGCTGGGGGCATTTGATGCCTGTCAGTCATAGTCCGTTCGGACAGCATACCCTTATGTCAAGTAATTTTGGACCAACTCTCGTTACAAGTCAAGATATTTTATTGCATATGCAAGAGAAATGGTTAAATGTATATTTTCTGCTTCAGAGATCCATTTCTGCCTGTCATAAGTTTACATGCTGCTTTTATCACCCTTAAACCTTCCCCCTTCCTGTTCGTAACGTCCTGATCACGTGTATAATTTCAACTTTTATTCTGACGTTTTAGCAGGAAGATGAGAATATCCTTTTTCAGCCAACACCTTATGACAGGAAATTTCATACAATGAACACATAAATTATTCCATGGTTCGCAGCCCATATTTGACAGATGTAAGAGTCAGCACATCTTTGCACAATAGAATATGGTCATATGACTTATTCCAGTAATTAGGGCTATTAGAGCTTATTCAGCATATTTAAGTATTAATAGAGTTATATAAAGCAAACATTTTAACTTTAGAAGATATAGTCATATTAATATGCATATTCATAGTTGACATTTAAAGTATAATTTCTAATTTCTCTAACAGCTGCTCCCTTTTATACTTATAATGTCAATAATTCAAATATCCAGGTTTTTTATTTTACCAGGTATTATCATTTAGACAAATAAGTCTTTTGAAAGGACTGTAAGTTCATCTTCATCAGGTTCCGGGTATAGTTCAGTGTTGTTCTGAAAAAACATAGTCTTTGTTAGTGATGTGTCAATCAGTCTTTGAAGAATTCCTCTAATACAAGGAATGCAGCAACATCCACACAGCGTAAGGACCGTGGCTGCCATGACAACAGAGATGAGCAAACCTTTTGCAAGATCACCCCATTTACCAAACCATTTTTCAAAGAGTCCTGTTAAGGGGTTCTCTACACCAGAGTTCTCAGTTAGTTCCTGGGATAACATTTGTAGGCCTTGCAAAGCCTTGGTGATACTTCCATCAGGTGCCGTATTATTTGGAATAAAAGTGCAGCAGAAGGTGCCGAACATTTCGCATACCCCGCCCCTTTCTGCCAGCAACATATCCAATGCTATACGGTTCTGCCACGCTGTCAAAGAGGTGGCGTCCAATTGTGCTGCTATACCTTTGATAGCATCTCCGGTGTAATTCACAAACCTCTGCTGGTTGTAGTAAATGTAGTTTATCCAGTCGACATTCTTATTGGGCTGTACCCATAGGAAGAGTGAGGTGAGTCCTGCTGTTACTTGATTCTGTGCTTTAAATTCATCCGGAACTCCTCGTGGAACACCTATTGAGTCTATATATACCTGGTTGTCAAAATGATTCTGGACACTTAAGTCTCTTAAAATAGTGTTTACCTGTTAGTCTCATCAATTTATTAGTCATAGGAACAATATAAAAGGGAAGCAACAGGCGGGTAAGGGCACAACTACCCTCCCATCTAGGTGGCAGTCTGAGCCTTAGTTTCTTGTCCCCACACAGCCACCAAACATCAGCTAGTTGCCGTTTCTGTTCCTGAAACCATTTTAGTTGATACTTAATGTCTGTAGTTGATGTTGTGGTCGCACAGTATTCAGGAGATAGAGTGCCAACCTTTGTACCATCCTTATCTTTGTTAGAGAAACTAGAAAAATTTCCTGGTAATGCTTGTAGTGAAGGGGGTGTACTTTGCATTTTAGTTTTAGGGTATCTCTTTTTCTCATTTGCACATTCAGACCCAGTAATATTTTCTGAAAACAGTCTTATTATGCAAGCTAAATCTGTTTCCTCTTCAGGGAGAGGAATGGTAGCTAGTTGTGGTCTTGGGTTTGCACAAGAAATACAATCACTTAACCCCTTAGATTGAGTTGTGTATCTGACCCATTCTATCCACTAATTTTTGTCTCCAAATCCTGTTTCTATACTTAATTGTTCCTTGTAAGTAAAATCTGTTTTAAACAAAGAGGTATTAAGTTGAAACTGAGTTGGCTCGGGGGCTGGGGTGTTCTGACCAGGGGTTACAACCTAAATAGTGATTCTCCCTAGTAGGTCAGATATTGTACCATATACCAATTAGTTGTATTGTTTAGTTTACAAAATTGGAGCCATTGTTACTGTAAATCAGCGCGGGGATCCCTTGTCGTGGAATCACCTCTTTGATTAGTACTTTGGCTACTGACTGTCCATCCGTGTGCGCCATAGGAAAAGTTTCCACCCACTTTATAAACCTGTACACAATAACCAGACAGTACTTATTCTCACATTTGTTCAATTCAATAAAATCCATGCATATTGTGTGAAAGGGATAAGGGGGTTGTGGGAAATTACCCCTTAAGGCTCTTAGGGCACCTTGTGCATGGTATCTGTTACAAATCGGATATGTGAGACAAAATTTTCAGAGTAGTTTTGTAAACCCATATGTTGTGTATACCCAGTACCATCCCTCCTTTTGAGGTATGGGCCTACCCATGACTCAATAACACAGCATACGTGAATAGTGATGTAGATAAGTTAGGTTTACCTTCTGTACATGTGTATATACCATTGACCAGTGTTGACCCTGTATATAACCACTTTGATTTTCACCTGCCGGTGATGTTTTCTGCATTTCTGATAACCATGTTTCATCAATAGCTCTCTGTACCTCATCATTTACTTGGGAAACTGTATATGTTTGTCATTGCTGTCCTTCAGAAGCTTCCTTTGCTGTCTTGTCTGCTAGTGCATTCCCTAGGGTAATTGGATCTGTTCCCTTTCTATGTGCCGCACATTTACAAATAGCCACTTGTGCTGGTTTTTGTACATATTCTAGAAGGGCAAGAATGAGATCTCTGTGTGATCGGTTTCCCATGGCAACGTAATCATACCCTTTTTTCCATTGCTGGGCAAATATGTGTAGAGAAAGCGTATTGGCTGTCAGTATAAATATCTATTTATTTTTCCCTTCCCCTAGACTGCAGGCCCTTGACAGGGCTATAATGTCAGCTTGTTGTGCAGAATAGGAACTGGGAAAGGGTCTAGCTTCAATGACCTGGTCATGTGTTACTATAGCATAAGCCGTTTGATTGTAATGTCAGCATCTAGAAAGGGAACATCAGTGAGATCCTTCCTAGGGAGTACCCGTTCATCAATTTTGAGCTGCACAATCATGTGGATCCCCATCACCAGGTGTTGGCATTAGTGTAGCAGGATTCAATGTAGTACACTTCTTGATTGTAACGTGTGGTTGTCCCAGAAGTGTAGTCATACATGATAAATGCCTGACTGGAGATAAATAGGAGATTCTGTCTTATAGTAAGATCACCTAAATAACATGTGAGACCTTTAAGTACCAGGGGTGGAACAATACTATCAATGCAGATGACCGTATGGCCAATGAGGCTGCTACTACAGCTTGTACACAGTGGGGCAAATTAGTTAAGTAAAATGCAACTAGTTTGTGTTCGTTCTCATAAACCTGAGTGAGAGCAGAAGTCATGTACCCCTCTTTACAATCTACAGTCTGCTAAAGGGTTTCTACTGTAATTGGGTAGGCTAAGCACAGTAGAACCCACAATGAGGTGCTTCACCTTTGTAAATGCATCCTCTGCTTGCACATTCCACTGGATGGAACCTTTTGCAGACATTTGTGTACCATAGATGAGATCAGAAAGAGGCACCACCTCCGTAGCATAATTAGCTATCCATGCTCTACAAAAATTTGCCATGCCAAGAAATTACATCATTTCTTTATTTTTACGTGGTTTGGGGGCTTGAAGGATGGCCTCTTTTCGGATCTCATCTGGATGTCTGCCTTTTTGAGATATAATGTAACCCTGGTATTTCACCTTGTTTTTCAAAAGTTGTATTTTATTTTGCTAACCTTGTGACCTTGTTCTGCGAGGAAATGCATCAGAGCCAAGGTGTCAATTTTACATTGTCGCTCCAGAGGAGCCGCTACCAGAATGTCATCCACATACCAGAGAATTTGACTCCCACTGGGAGGTACAACTCGAGACAAAGCATTGAACATTTCTTGTGAGTTTTCCCTTGTACATAAGTGCAAACCAGAACTGACTGTCTGTCTTAATTAGCCCTACGTCTGTCTTTCCTTTTGATCACAAGAAATCGGGGACGTCTTTTAAGACATCCCCTTCCCCTTTGGTCAAAAAGTGTCAGTCACTGTCTTTTGTCAAAACTTCAATCACGCAAGTTCTGGTTGTACATTCAACAAACCACGCTAATCTGTACCTCTGATTCCCTCTGGATTTCAGTTCCTCATCTGTTAATTTGACCCAGTCTGTGATAAGTTCTCCCAGCTCATGCCATGATACCTCGGAGTTCCGCGTGACCGAAACATGAGGTACAGTATCCTGCCTGTATATTTGCAGAATAGGCTGTGGTAGGAGACAAGTAGCCATGTTATTTCCTTCCTTATCACAGTACAGGTATCTTAAGAGCACTTCAGTGTTAGTGCAACTCATTAACTGTTTCTCATAGGACCTATCAGGCCCAGTGGTCCTTTTGTAGTAGATAGTGCAATAGAGGTTCGTCTGGACCTTGTACCTTTCCTCACAGGCTCTTCAATTATTTCTGTCAGGGTTTTGGGCATCTTTAATCCCTCAGTTTGTAAATCCAAGCTGTACCAGTATCAGGGCTCATTATCCACAGCTGTGATTTGTTTTTCACACAGCCGATGGGCTTTGAGGCCCCCCTCCACTGGTACGACAGAAATATCAAGAGCATGCAACATGTCTCTACCCAACGAATTAACAGGACATTTAGTTGACATTACAATTTTACACTGAGCCTTTTTACCTGTCTGTGGATTTTCCACAGTAAGGCCTTCAGACACGGCCTCCTGGTGCATCAACCCATTTGCAGATTTTACATATACTAAACCTTTTCCCTTTACCCCTGGTGGCATATCCAGCGGGTGTATCAGGGTCCTACAAGCCCCAGTGTCACAGAGAAATGTTACCCAACTACTCTTTGCAACCCAGGTTATTTCTGGCTTGGCTTCAGCATGCAAACAAGTTTCAACATTACACACATCCAAAATATCAGATTCTTTCCCATCCTTCTGCTTCTCTCTCTGCAGACACACTTTTACCATACAGGAAACACTCCCCCCTCATCCTTTTCTTTACTTTCTTTTTTGGTTGGAAGTGCCCCTCAGCATGCCTCACATACTTGATTAGCTCCTAGAGTCTGCAGATCCTATGGTTAATCATGTGTTCGTTAACAAAACTTGATATAAGGACTAGCAGCCCCTTCAGGATTGCATTCTTTAGCTGTTGTTCATATGGGCTATCGTTCACTTGATCTACTTGGATTTCTATCCCAGAGTGGTTATTAAAATTCTTCTTTATCCTAACAATGAAATTATCCACTGTTTCCTCTTCTCCCCATATACACTGATTTATAATGGACCAGTCGGCTTGACGTATCCATCTATCCTCTCTCTATCTTTGCTATAAGAGCATTTCTTCTGTTTTTGAGTGCTGCATCATCCTGAGGCAACACCCCTCCCTGGTTGTTTAATCCACTCCAATCTCCCACTACATGATGCCAGTCAGGTCCCAGTACCTGTCTGGTGACCTGCTCTATTTCCCTCACATTGAGATGATAGCTAGCAACCATTCCCATGATACCATCCCTGTATTGAGCTATGTGGACCTTGGGATTGCTGTAAGGAGGGTCAGCGGGGTAACTTGTTGCATACCTCTGTCCCATCTGGTGGTGGGGACTGCAGGTCTGCAATAGGGAATTGGGAGCAGGTGGTGAAGTCAGAGGGGGAGCAGCGTCTGTCGGTGGGATTGGAGAGTCCTCTAAAGGGTGTGTAGGGGCTGTCGGGTGCATTAGGTTTGTCGCATTTTGTTCAGTCAATACTTGCTGCACTAAACTTCGGAGGACGGTCATATTATTGTCCTCCTCTTTGTCTAAAAACATAGTCTTTTTATGATTTTTTTTTATGATTTTAACCTACAGTTAGCCTCCTCAAGCCATTTCTTTGCCTGGGGAAGACCTAATTTATTCTGTTTCCTTATTTTTCTTTTCTTTTTTTATATATATATATATATATATATATATATATATATATATATATATATACACACATACATACATACATACATATACACATACATACATACATACATGCCGGCATAATTTTTATTTATTTTTTAAGCTTTCTACACAACACAGTATTACACAACAATCCTTATTTAAAAATGCATCAAAATCATACTTTGTTTTCCATGTCTTAAGGAGTTTCACATTCTCTTTGTCTAGACTACACATATACTTTGCATCATCATTCAAACCATCAGACTTTCCATGGATCATACTCATTTTAACGTGCACACGGAGTTTTTTTTGTAAGGTCTTCTCACACTGACACAATACCTGCACACAGTATCTTATCACTTCTGCAGCTACTCACAAACTTTCTAGTCGTGACATATCACTTCTAGATTATTGATCTTGTGTGCTGCTATAATACTGGTGTCTTGTCTTCTTACTTAATGTTTTTTTCATTTATAGGGAGAATGAACAGAATTACAAGGCGAACGTAAATTCACCTGACTGGTCAACCCCCCCTGATCAAAACATTAATATTTCAGTAAACTGTAGGGAGCATGAACAGAATTACAAAAGAGACTTAATTTCTCTCGACTGTTGTTCCCACACTTTATCAAAACATTAATATTTGTTGATTCAACGGTATTTATAAATGCCTGTACAGGTTTTTTACACAACATACGAGACTGGCTGAGCGCAAGGGCTCGTCAAATTACCTCTATTTGTTACCTGGAAATCTATCAGGCCATACCTTTGTATCAACAGGGGTTCATGTTTTTGATGTAGGAATATTTATGTGTCCCCCACGGGAATTCCTGCAGTTTACAAGGCTGTCAGGACCTAGGTCCTTTGTCGACAAATTTCCTTTATCTGCACCCGGGTATTGGAATGGGACCATACTCCTATATCAAAGGGATTTAAACTACGGACGTATCTACTTATATTCCCTCAACTTGGATAAAGCAAAACATATACACAACAGATAAACATTCAATTAATCTCTATATTAGATGTATGTAACAAAATCCCTTAATTCATTAAATCCCTAATCACATTTAGGCCTAAAAGTATAATATAATAAATGAAAATATCTTACCTTGCCCCGAGAGCGGTCTCTTGTGCTGATCCGGTAAGTCGCTGCCCGGGAGGCACTAGTTCAGTGAGCCGGCCTCTGTTAACGTCAAATTTAAGACGGAGGACTTACAGTTTTTTGCCGTACGGACATCGGTTCACTGGGTTGTTGGCTAGTGCTTTCCAGGAATTTGGACTTCCGTTTTCGAAGGACCAAAATGTCAAGTAATTTTGGACCAACTCTCGTTACAAGTCAAGATATTTTATTGCATATGCAAGAGAAATGGTTAAATGTATATTTTCTGCTTCAGAGATCCATTTCTGCCTGTCATAAGTTTACATGCTGCTTTTATCACCCTTAAACCTTCCCCCTTCCTGTTCGTAACGTCCTGATCACGTGTATAATTTCAACTTTTATTCTGAGGTTTTAGCAGGAAGATGAGAATATCCTTTTTCAGCCAACACCTTATGACAGGAAATTTCATACAATGAACACATAAATTATTCCATGGTTCGCAGCCCATATTTGACAGATGTAAGAGTCAGCACATCTTTGCACAATAGAATATGGTCATATGACTTATTCCAGTAATTAGGGCTATTAGAGCTTATTCAGCATATTTAAGTATTAATAGAGTTATATAAAGCAAACATTTTAACTTTAGAAGATATAGTCATATTAATATGCATATTCATAGTTGACATTTAAAGTATAATTTCTAATTTCTCTAACACCTTATGATCACAAAGGTCTGCAATACGCATGAACCCCTTATTAGTCCACCATTCGAACGCTAGTGGGGCGAGACCCGGGGTGAATGCATTGTTTTGAAGCAGAGGTGCCAGCGGAGAATGAGGAGACTTGAATTTATGAGATCTGGAGAGTCTGTCCCATATTTCCAATGACATGGATAAAGTAGGGCAAAGTATAGGAGGTCGCTCCTTAATAGGTAGCCATAAAATATGGGAAATAGGTTTGGGACGGCAAGAATAAGATTCCATAGCCATCCAAATGGCCTGTGCCCGTTGGGTGTGAAACTTTGTGAGTTGTGCTACCTGGGCAGCATAAAAATATTTTAAGAAGTCTGGTAGACCAAGTCCTCCTCTCTGCTTCAATGCGTATAAAGTGCTCCTATTCACCCTGGGTCTCTTGTCACCCCAAATAAACTGTAGAACTTTATTCTGAAATCGTTTAAGGTCTTCACGGGCCAATGAGACTGGCAAGGTGCGGAAGAAATACAATAAGCGGGGTAGAACATTCATTTTAATTGAGTGAAGTCTGCCAAACCACGATGGCGGGTGAACCTGCCACTTAGCCAAGTCTTCTGTTAGCCGTTTGAAAAGGGCTGGATAATTCCCTTTGTACAACTTGCCGACAGATGAGGTTAGTTGTATGCCTAAATAAGGGAGAGCTGTGGATTCCCATCGGAATTGAAATGATTTTTCAAGTGTTGCCTGGGTGGAGCTTAGCAAAGATAAGTTCAGTGCCCTTGACTTACTATGGTTGATTGCCAACCCAGAGATGTTGGAAAAAGGTTGCAAAATAGCATATAAATTAGGCAGGGATGTGATCGGTGAGGTCAAGGTCAGCAACAAGTCATCCGCAAAGAGTAAACATTTGTGTTCATAGTCTCCGCAATAAATGCCCTGAATATCTCTGCATGCGCGAATTTTGATCGCTAGTGGCTCAATCGCCAGGGCGAATAATAACGGTGACAACGGGCAACCCTGTCTAGTTCCTCTCCTGATCGGAAATGTTTGGGAAGTATATCCTCTGAGCATTAGCGAGGCACTAGGGGAATCATATAATATATGAAGGAGACCCAGAAAGCGTCCCCCAAATCCAAAGCGAGTGAGTACATCAAAGAGATAGTCCCAGGAGATGGAATCGAACGCCTTCTGGATATCCAAGGAAAGTAACATCCCCCTCCTAGTCCCCTTTCCGTCCCAATCAGACTGAACCACCGAAATAAGGTTAATTAAGCGGCGGGTTTGGTCTGATGCCTGTCTTGTCGGGACAAAACCTGCTTGGTCAGGATGAATATAACACTGAAGAAAAGTATTAAGTCTCTGGGCCAGTATTTTGGTCAGTATCTTTAGATCCGTATTGATCAAGGAAATTGGGCGGTAATTGGTACAGTCTCCATGATCCTTCCCCGGCTTCGGGATAACACTTATATAAGCTACAGTTTCATGGCAGGGGAGCTCACTACCGCTTCTCAGATCATTAAAGTAAGTACAGAGATGTGGGGCTAGAAGATCTTGATACTTCCTATAGTAGTGGCCCGGGAATCCATCTGGCCCAGGGGCCTTAGTAGGGTGCAAGGTTTTGATTGCAGCCCTGATTTCAGGCTCTGTAAGAGCACCGTCCATCAGTTCCGCATGGGTTTGTGTCAATTTAGGCAGCTGTAAGTCGTGAAAGAATGTGTTCGCTCCGGATGGATCGAATTTGTCCTGTGCTCCATACAGCTTAGTGTAAAACTTGTGAAATTCTCCAATTATCCGTTCAGGGTTCTGGGAGGTAAGGCCCGTGGATAATCTTAGTTTAGGCAAAGTCGGAGTGTACGGTCGAGGAACCAGCTTTCTAGCTAACATTGTGGTAGGCTTATCCCCCATCGTGTAGAACCTGTGTTTAGACCAGCTAATATGTTTCTCCGCTTGTGTAGTCAAGCTAAGATTGAGTGCTAATCGAGCCTCGTCAATTTTATGCCTTATATCTACCAGGGGATTCCTATACTGTTCGCTAAGTAAGTCGTCTAAGTTTGCTTCAAGACGCTTATTTGCCTGTTCCCTATTGCGTTTAACCCTGGCCGCCACTTGTAACAATATGCCCCGAATCGCTGATTTATGGGCCACCCAGTTAATTGCGGGGGATGTGTCTGACGCCTTATTAAGTCTAAAGTATTCCTGTATTTCCTTTTGAATCTCTAAAAAGATTATAGGGTCATTCAGCAGGCTTACATTAAGTCTCCACGGGGAGGGTCTAGATTTAGTCCACAGCCCTGTAGTAGAGAGTTTGATCGGGGAATGATCAGACCAAGGGGTAGATAAGATCTTAACTGACTTAATAAATGGGAGCAAAGGCGTGCGTACTAAAACGTGATCTATCCTAGAGTAAGTATGATGGACCTGCGAAAAGTGTGTAAAGTCCCTGACCGTAGGGTTATTTTCTCGCCAGGCGTCAATGAGGTCATGTAAATGAAACAGACGTGCAACCTTGCTGCTGCCAGTCGGTGGGCGCTTTAATATTGGTTTAGAGGAGTCCGATTTATCCATAATTCTGTCCAAGGGAATATTGCTATCGCCCCCCATAATGACCTGACCCTGGACTTTGGGCATTAGAATCTTCAGCATTTTGCTAAAGAATTCCGGCTGCCCAGTATTCGGGGCATAGTATGATATAAAGGACACCTCCTGGTCATGGAGCCGCCCCACTGCCATAATATACCTACCGCCCTTGTCCTTAACAATAGTGATGGGGGTAAAGGGGGTCCGTTTCGAAAAGCAGATGGCTACACCGCCCTTTTTTTCCCGACCCCCTGCTAAATAAAACTGTGGATACTTCATATTAAGGTAACGGGGCGCTGAGACGTTGGAAAAATGAGTCTCCTGTAATAGCAGGACTTCAGCCTTCTGTTTATAATAAAACTGGAAGGCCTTAGTTCTCTTAGCAGGGGAATTAAATCCATGTACATTATGGCTAACTATCGAGTAGTCTGTGTTATATGTGGTAGCCATCGTGGTAGGGCAGAGCACTCTTACCTTGCGCAGTGAATAAAGCGGGAAGGGCCCCGAAAATGAAGGCTGTTCGGTTGGGTGACCTCTCAGACCATGACATAAGGGAAGGGTGCCGACTCGAGGCTCCGAAGAAAAAGGAGGAAGGGAAAAAAAGAAAAGGCATTAGAGAAGCAGAAAAACAAAAATAAAAGCAATAAAATATAAGCATAGGCCTTAGGCCCAAATAACCAACATAAATCAATCCTAGCTGATAAACAAAGGTATGGGGAATAACCCCTGCCAGAGACAACATCCGGCAAATTAAGTGCAAGGGTACCATCCTCGTCGGAGGATAGGTAGTCTCGCAGTTGGGTGGCAAGCATGACCACCCCGACCCAAATATGAATACACTCTATACAAGCAGGCTATTAGAGGTCATATCGGGAATGACATAAACCAATCAATACAGTTTAACATAACAGGCTACCTATAGTAACATGTGTCCCCAAGGCCAGTGACGCCGGGGCCGGAAGGGTCCCCATCAGTCGTTCCGACCCCCGAGCCACAGCCCAACAGGGGAACCACATTGCGGTCCGACTAGGGTCCCCATACTGCAAAATAGCAAAGTTCCTTTGACCAAGTTGGGGCCAGTCGGGGTTGTAAAATAGGCGGCTGATAGCCATTCCGAAAAACCAGGAACTCAAGTAACTTTGTAACCCGTGAACGGTAACGATGGCCCCATCAGGCCCATAGTCCACCATTGTATTTTATTTTTTAATTGTTCCTTCCATATTTATTTTTTTATCATTTTTATTGTTATCTCAGGGAATGTAAATATCCCCTATGATAGCAATAGGTAGTGACAGGTACTCTTTTTTGAAAAAACTTGGGACCCTAGATCTTTCCTCTGCCCTCAAAGCATCTGACCACACCAAGATCGGTGTGATAAAATGCTTTCCCAATTTCCCAATGGCGCTTTTTATATCCGGGGGGGGACATTCCCTCCCACTGCTTGTAAAAGCAGTCCAGAGGCTAATTAGCCACTAGGATTGCTTTTACATGAAAGCCGGCCGCTGGCTGAAAAGAATGATAACAAAATGATACCTAAACCCGCAGGCATCATTCTGGTATAAACATTCAAAGTCCAGCAACATACCAGTACGTTGCTGGTCCTTGTTGGACATGTAATGTAATCTTTTTTTTTCATGCAGCCAGTTGGCTGAACGAAAAAAAGAGATTGATCGGTGGGTATTCCCACCATTAGAATACCGCCCTTCATCCACCCACTTCTAATGATGGGCATACATGTACCATTTATATATGCCGAAGCATGGGGGCATCCTCCCGCAAAAAAGTTATGCCGCACACACATGGTCAGACTTTTCCACGGGCAAGCCTCCGTCGGAATTTCGACCGTATGTACGCGGCATTAGGAGCAAAATCGCTCCTCCGCTCCTCCGCCCCTGCTGCCCCAATGCTTCGGCATATATGCTTTTTTTTTTTTAACTGTGGTGGTGAAATCACCTCCTACAGCACTGGAGTCGCAGGGATCAGGCCTGTCTCTGTGAACACTGCAGTTATGTGTGTTGTGTTTTGTAAGTGACAGTGATCGATCGATACTGCACTTGGGTGGCCTGGGCTGGACGGAGGGGCAAAACACAGGTGCTAGCAGGTATCTGGGCTGATCCCGCTAACACTGCGTTTTTGGGAACCCTAAACTGCTGGGGACGCTAGTATAGATCTGATCAGATCAGATATTGATCTGATCAGATACTATACCACTAAGGGGGGTGTATGCTTCACGCGTGGGTGTTAGCGTTACTGGCACTAACCTGACGCTGCCTAGGGTGTGACGCAGACCCTCTCTGACGCTAAAACCTAATTGATATCACCCGCCGGGCGATCAGGGGGTTAAACCTTTATTGGGTTATATATACGGCGGGTGCCCTGACTCTATAAAAAGCAAACTAACTAACCAGCGTCACCCGTAACACTTATATGGTGATCACTGGTGAAAGGGTTAACTAGGGCCAATTAGGGGGTTAAAACCTTTATTAGATAATATATGGGGGTACCTGACGCTATAAAAACCTGCGGTGAACCTAAAAAAAATTACTGGCTACCGATCTGCATCACCGACGCTAAGACAGCGATCAGAAAAATGATCGCTTAGCGACAGTGGTGATAGGGGGTGAAAGGGTTACCTGGGGGGCGATCAAGGGGGTTAAACCGTTATTAGATAATTTATGGGGGTACCTGACGCTATAAAAACCTGCGGCAAACCTAAAAAAAATTACTGGCTACCGATCTGCATCACCGACACTAAGACAGCGATCAGAAAAATGATCGCTTAGCGACAGTCATGATAGGGGTGAAAGGGTTACCTGGGGGGCGATTAAGGGGGTTAAACCTTTATTAGATCATTTATGGGGGTACCCGACGCTATAAAAACCTGCGGCAAACCTAAAAAAAATAACTGGCTACCGATCTGCATCACCGACGCTAAGACAGCGATCAGAAAAATGATCGCTTAGCGACAGTGGTGATAGGGGGTGAAAGGGTTACCTGGGGGGCAATCAAGGGGGTTAAACCTTTATTAGATAATTTATGGGGGTACCCGACGCTATAAAAACCTGCGGCGAACCTAAAAAAAATTACTGGCTACCGATCTGCATCACCGACGCTAAGACAGCGATCAGAAAAATGATCGCTTAGCGACGGCGGTGCTAGGGGGTGAAAGGGTTATCTGGGGGTGATCAGGGGGTTAAACCTTTATTAGGGGGGGTTAGGGGGCTACACTGGACCTAAAACTAAATATAGTGACACTTTTACAGTCACAAATGTCACTGATTGCAGTGATCAGTAAATAAATGGTCACTGCAATCAGTGACACTGTGACTGGGGGCTGGGGGGTGATCTGGGGGGGCCTGGGGGGGCGATTTGTGTGCCTATGTGTCCTGGTGTCAGTGTGCTGTTTGTGCACTAACCTGTGTGTCTTCTCTTGTACGGCGCTCGGTATATGTGAGCGCCGCATGAGAGATGACATCACTTCCTCCTGCTTCCTCTGCCTGTGTAAACATTACACAGCAGAGGGAGCATTTCCATTCGCTGGGAGCGATAGCGGGGGGGTTGCCGGAATCGAATGGCCGCCCCCTCATGTCGGATCGCTCCCCAACGAATACCGACCGCTCACTGTATAGGAGGGGGGTCCGATCGGACCCCCCAACTGTACAAAGGCAATCATGTACACTGTACGTGATTGTGCCTGTCGGTGCCATTCTGCCGACATACATATACAGTGAGCGGTCATTAAGTGGTTAAAGAAAAATTATACCATTAGGTACTGTGAGCAAAAATTATTAGAGCTAGTCAGATATGTATTTAGATTTTTTTTACTGCAGAGAAATTATGAAGCTTAACAACTTCAGCCCCGGAAGGATCTGCCCCCTTAATGACCGGGCCATTTTTTGCGATTCGGCACTGTGCCGCTTTAACTGACAATTGCGCGGTCATGCGACGCTGTACCCAAACAAAATTTATGTCCTTTTTTTTCCCACAAATAGAGCTCTCGTTTGGTGGTATTTGATCACCTCTGTGGTTTTTATTTTTTGCGATATAAACAAACAAAGAGCGATATATTTTTTTTTACTTTTTGCTATAATACATATCGAAAAAAAACAAACAAAAAAAAACACATTTATGCATCCGTTTAGGCCGATATATATTCTTCTACATATTTTTGGTAAAAAAAATCACAATAGCCATTTATTGATTGATTTGCACAAAAGTTATCGCGTCTAAAAACTATGGGATAGATTTAGAGACTTTTATTTATTTTTTATTGTTTTACAAGTAATGGCGGTGATCTGCAATTTTTAGAGGGACTGTAACATTGCGGCGGACAAATCTGATCCCAAATGACACTTTTTGGGGACCAGTGACATTATTACATTAATCAGTGCTATAAAAATGCACTGATCAATGTAAAAATGACACTGGCAGGGAATGGGCAATCAAGGGGTTAAGTGTGTTACCTAGGTGTGTTCTAACTGTAGGGGGGATGGGCTGCCAGGGACATGACAGAGATCACTGTTTCCGATGACTGGGAACAGTAGATCTCTGTCATGTCCCCTGTCAGAATGGGGATCTGCTTGTTTACATAGGTAGATCCCTGTTCTGCCTCTGTACTAAGCGATCGCGGGTCGCTGGTGGACATGCCCACACATGCCCGTAACTCTGCCTACACGAGCCCCTGTACAGCTATGGCGATTCACACAGGAGAGCCGACCTAACGCCGTATAACGATGGCGGCTGGTCGGCAAGTGGTTAAAATGCTTGTAACCCTAAAAAAAAAAAAAGATACCTGGCTAATGCTGCCTGGTTCTGCCCTTCCCTGTAAACTGACCACAGTTTATCTGGGCTGCTGAACCCTGACACCATGGTCAGTTTACGTGCCTCCGTCATCCGCAGCTCTCCTCTGTCCTCCTCTCCCCCCCTCCCTGCCTGTCAGCTCCGATTGCTCCCCGGTCCTCCTCTCCTACTGGTAAAATAACTAAGTGTTTGTGCTACAATCCCCTCTGTTATAGTAAATGATGTGACCCAGTGTGTGTTTTAAAAAAAAAATAAGCAGCTATATACCTTATTTTATAGCACCGCTCGTCGCTCACATGACCGGCCGCCCCTCTCCTCCTCTCCTTTCCTCCTACTGGCTGACGTCAGCGGGGGATTCTCAGCCCCGCCTGCTGTAGCTCTCAGACCTGGAGAGGAGAGAGGCAACCTATAAAATAAGGTATATAGTGACTTATGTTTTCAAAAAAACATACACTGGGGCACATCAGTTACTATAACAGAGGGAATTGTAGCACAAATACTCCGTGGCCTAACAGCCACTTTAAGTTTTATGGGTGGAATATATTTTTTAAATAAATATAAAAAAAAATTACTAACTGGTTCCTTTGCAGTGTCCCGTTTTTTTATATTGAATTCAGCATCTGCCTGTGAATTTATGAACATATGTTTTGCACCTAAAATACTGACACTATTTCTTTTTATGCTTTATTGGCCTCCTGCTCTATAAACAACATGAACAACATAATTTCAAGCGTGCTTTAATTAAAATATATATTTACACATTCCCAGGCATGTGCACTAATTGTCAAATGTCCAAAGGTAATGATCTTAGTTTGTTTGGTCCTAACAGACAATAAACAACTGTGTAGACATTGCTCTAAAAAAACTAAGTACCTAAGTAACTCCGTAGGAATTATATTTAGCATGTTTTTGTGTATTATGCAGTGATAAACCCAAACCAAGTCACAAAGTAATGTGCCTAAAAATTAAGTTCCATCTTTCCTATGTACCAAAAAGCCTTTAATGTACCTCTGCTGCAGAAAATAGAACATTTTCTTTATATTCTAGAGAAGGCATAAACCTCAGCCTTCAGTTTCTCTTATAAAAAATAAAATAAAACCCATTAACACACACCCTACACCCGCCCTCCCCCTCCATGAGATTGCTCCAGCTCACATCTACAGTTTCATGTTTCTCCAGTGCATGCAATGTCAATGATCACTGTTCCCTGAGTAAACAGTCAGTGTCCTCCTCTGCTGATTGATCATTTTGTACATTGCTTTCTTCTTGCAGGAGCTGAACCATCAAATAACAGCCTATGTGGAGCAGAGTCGTAGTTCTAAAAACAAGAGAAGTGTGTCCCTGAAAATCTGTAAAGCTAACTGATTGGATACAGAGTGATTTGATAGATACTGTAGGTGTGGCCTTCTTTTATATAGTTTTGTTGAATCTGAAGGAGATTATACAGAGATTGTACAATCAGATTGCATAGTGTATGGCCAGCTTTATACACCTAAAATGAACTAGTTTCACTTTTGGTGCCATTAAATGTTAATGGTACCCCAAATGGGAAGCAAACAGGCAACAAACACAGGGTAGGAAATGTGCAAACCATGCCAAAATGCCCCATGAGCTGCATTGCTGCATTTGTCACAGGTAGGGCAGCCCAATGAAATTTTTAAAAACAGTCACCAAAAAATTCATGCTTCCACTACTGTCTGAATGGGGCCTGAAAGTGAAATGTCAGCTCTCTGAGCTGTACTTGTGTTACAAGAACATTGACAGCTGAGTGTCGCCCTCCCAAATACTTGTATAAAGCTGGCCCTACACTATACAATCTGATTGTACAATCTCTGTACATTTTCCTTTAGATTTACCAAAACTATGTAATAAGCGAACCCACCTGAACAATCCATTCAATTTGTATCAAATCAGGCAGGCCCTTGCACTACATCATTGATGATAGATCTAAAGGAAATTGTACAAACAGAGTGTAAAATGTATGGCCACCTTAAAGGAAGAAGTAGGAAAGTGGGTCAAAATAAACAAGCAGTGGTTTAGTAATGAGTGAGATGTGTTCTACAGAAGTAAAACCCGCCCTATCCTGTGATGCAGAAAGACAGTGCATGGTGGGATATGACGTTTCCTGGAAGATCACATGATACCACGGGAAGTGATTGGCTCAGAATGCACTTTATAAAATTTTGAATGGAGAAGTGGAGATTCAAAGCTGCCATGGTCTATAAATGAGAGCTAAGCACATTGGGCTGGCTCGGTGAGAAAAAAACATTAGAAAAGGCTCATATTAATTATGAAAAGTGAAATTCTGTCTGAAAAGGTGAACTCAGCCTTAACCTGTTTAGTGGTATTCCCGAGTGTGGCTGGGGGTGAACTTTCAGTACCAAAAGCGGTAACCCCGAACCACACTCGGGATTGCCTCGCAGGATCCATGTAGAGGTTACTTACCTTGTCCCCTGGATCCTGCGATGTCTCCCCGCTGTGATCTGCGAGCCGCCGTGTCTCGCTCGATTCACAGTGCCGAGCTCCGTTCCCTGCGAGCGTTGCGACGCACGGGGATGGAGTTCGGCGACAAATTCAAAAAGTTGAAAACACAGTATAGATACAGTACACTGTAATCTTACAGATTACAGTAATGTATCAAATAATTACACACCCCCTTTGTCCCTAGTGGTCTGTCCAGTGCCCTGCATGCACTTTTACATTATAAATACTTTTCTTTCTGCCTGGAAACTGGAGATTGTCCATAGCAACCAAAAAGTGTCCCTTTACATCAAAAGTGGTTTTGTGGGGAAATTCGTCATCAAACACTGAAAAACACTTTTATTATTATTATATTATTATTTGTTATAATTATTTTATAGTTATTTATTATATTATAATGTATGATTTCGTGTTTCAAACTTTATCATACCCGTGATGTCTACTAGACTCCTGTTTGGACAGATTTAATTGAGTTATTACTAAGAATTACAGGCCTACAATATAAAACGCCAAATTTACATGCAAAATAATGGTACCGCTTTCAGCACCTAAAATCTGAAATAATCATACCGCCAGGGAGGTTAATGGCAAAGAGCTCTGGCACACAGCCACATTCCCTATCAGGTGACAAGATTCAGGAGTAATGTAGCTGTATAGATTCTGCCCACATAGTTTTTAGGACATTGGTATTTTGTTCAAGTTAGCCCTTGGGTCACAGGTCACACATGGCAAGAGTGTATCAGAGATTTCAATTTTCTGGAATTGCTCTCCTATGGGCAGTTTTTTGCACTGCAAGCCTGAAACTCTGTAGCCTGCACACCTGACCATTGTTAAACACCCTTACAAGTCTGTATTTTGCTGGCTGTGTGTGTCTTGCTTCTTGGGTATTTAATATCAGTCCATAATTTGTATTTTGCTTCTGTCTGCCCCAACCATTTGTTTGTCTGACCATGCTTCTTTATGCTGCCTGTTTCAAGAATATGTCTGTCTGACTACAATGCTGTGTTCTGATTCAGTTCCGCATTTGGTTGTTTGTCACTGCTGGACCTCCTGTGATTTGAACTCGGGGGCGTTATCAGTGTAACATATGCAATCCTGGTGGCTCTGCTTCAAAGTAGACACAGCCTTTCTCTCAGTTCACTAAAAAAAGAAAAAAGTGCAATTCAATTTTTTTCTTTTGTCAAACATATTTTCATACATAACCGACCAAAAATAGATATGCAGCATTTTTCTGATGCAGTACACCAAAGCGTGTAGTAGTGTACTATCAAGCATTCTTGTTTGCTGCAACCCATATGCAGTGGATCTTTGATGCCTTAGTATGTTAGAGAGTCAATCAAATTGAATGACAGAGCAAGGTGTTATTACATGCAAAAGGCATCAAAGTGTGCCTTACTGTATCACAGAGTGCGCCTTACTGCATCCCTGTGGCGTCAGAGGGAGGCGGGGTCACCTGTTTAGTCACCCGGTGGCCCCGCCCTCAGCTATATTACAGCTGTCAAAGCGAGAGAAGCGTCAGTCGGGGGAGCCTCCCATGGAGGCGGAGCTGTTACAGGTTTTCTTTCTTTTTTCTCGGCTCGTCGGGCGACACATCGCTGGACATTTTTATTTTTTTATTTTTTTATTTTTTAATAAAGGACTTGTCCCGAAGTGTCTCCTGTCTTTTTTTACTATTTTGACACTTTTTTTTAAAATGGTAGGGGTACAATGTACCTGTTACCAATTCACATAGGGGGGCCAGGATCTGTGGGGTCCCCTTGTTAAAGGGGGCTTCCATATTCCGATAAGCCCCCTTGCCCGTAGACCCCCACAACCCACCGGGCAGGGGTTGTGGGGATGAGGCCCTTGTCCCCATCAACATGGGGGCAAGGTGCTTTGGGGTGGGGGGGCAGGGCCCCCCCTGCCCCAAAGCATCCATCCCCCCATGTTGAGGGCACGTGGTCTGGTATGGTTCAGGAGGGGGGCGCTTTCGCCCCCTCTTTTCCTGCGGTCTGCCAGGTTGTGTGCTCGGATAAGGGTCTGGTATGGATTTTGGGGGGACCCCTACGCCATTTTTTTTATTTTGGCGCAGGGTTCCCCTTAAAATCCATACCAGACCTGAAGGATCTGGTATGGATTTTGGGGGGGGCCCTACGCCATTTTTTTTTATATTTATCGCAGGGTTACCCTTAATATCTATACCAGACCTGAAGGGCCTGATAATGGACTGGGGGGGAACCCATGCTGGTTTTTTTAATGAGTTTAATATGTATTGCCGAGACACGAAAAATTCTTTACAGCCGCGATCAGTTTTAAATGACTTTTTGCTGCGGGACTGTTCGACACACAGGAAAAATGCGCCAATTTACAGGCATACTATAGACACCCCCAGGCACGATATTTAAAGGAATATTTTATTTTTATTGTTTCACTTTAAGCATTATTAAAATCACTGCTCCCGGAAAAACATCAGTTTTTAAAACTTTTTTTTGCATTGATACATGTCCCCTGGGGCAGGACCCAGGTCCCCAAACACTTTTTAGGACAATACCATGCATATAAGCCTTTAAAATTAGCACTTTTGGTTTTTCATGTTCGTGTCCCATAGACTTTAAAAGTGTTCACGTGTTCGAACAAATTTTTTGCCTGTACGCAAGTTCTGGTGCGAACCGAACCGGGGGGTGTTCGGCTCATCCCTAGTGGCAACTCTGCAGATGCTCCATTTTAGTGAGTTTCTTTGCATCCCTATCACATCTGATCAATCCATGTGACTGTAGAGTGGGCGTACACACAGTGGTAAATTACAGCCCACTCCCTCCCTCCTCCATGCCCATACCAACTAAACACAATGTGGGGGAGATAGTACATGTAGATTAATGGAGGCTTCACCTCCCTCTTATTCTAAGACACAGACTGAAGGGTGTGACACAGCCTGTGGCTAGCAGAAATCTGCCCACACCATGTTATTGTCAAAAAATAATAAAGATTTGATTTCAGATATATATTTTCATGACAATTCAAAACCGTTTATTGATATTAATTATTTATTTTGACTCTGTATTCCAAAGGCTATCTTTTTTTTTTAACATGTGACCAGCAGAAGAGAACTAGAAAATCCTCTTGCATATGTTTCCCTGCAGACAGGCTGGGAAAGATTTGGGTCATGTGACAGCTGTATATCAATTAGGAAACAGGTACTTAGGTTTTTTATTTAGTAAAATAATTGCAGTGCCATCATCCAAATACGGAAATGGAAGGGACAATGTAAATTAAACAGTGTGTGTTTGGTATCACGTTAACCACATCCCGCTCAGCCTATGGCAAAATTACAGCTGGGCAGTGGTTTCATTATCCTGACTGGGCGTCATATGATGTCCAGCAGGATAAGCTGGTTCAGGACGTGCAGCGCGGCGATCGGTAGTGTGGTGTGTCACTCTGACATACCATCTCTGATCTCGGTAATATGGCCTATGATGTAGGCTCTTTACCATGTGATCAGCTGTGTCCAATCACATATGATCACATCGTAACCAGTAAGTGACAATTATCGGATCTTCCTCTAGTCGCATTGACAAGGTGCGAGTAGAGGAGAGCCGATAAGCGGCCCTCCTGACAGGAGGGGTCTGCGCTGATAAGTGCCCACCTAAAGTGCCAACCCATGCCCACCAGGGATGCCCACCAGGGATTCCAATCAGTGCCCGCCAGGGATGCCAATCAGTGCCTATCATGGATGCAAATCAGTGTCCATCAGGGATGCCAATCAGTGCCCATCAGCGTTCGTGTCATCCTTACTCTATAGCCCACGTAATGCATATGTGCACCGGCAAAGAGGGTGGACTTTAATGCCCAAATTCCACACATTTGCATCCATGGGCAGCAGAGGTTTTGTGCTGAGAGAGCTGTCAAAGATGGCAGGACTGGTGCCTGATCATGTGATCACTTTGTCAGCCAATCACAGTGGTCATATGATCAGGCAGACCTTTCTACCCCCCTGGACAGAATAGCCCAATTAAAGGGACATTGGAACTGTCTGAGAAAGGAGTTAAAATCTGATTTTAACCACTTCAATACAGGGCTTTTAGTACCACTTCAATACCGGGCCTATTCTAGCACTTCTCTCCTACATGTACAAATCATCATTCTTTTGCTAGAAAATTACTCAGAACCCCCAAACATTATATATGTTTTTTTAGAAGACACCCTAGGGAATAAAATGACGGTCATTGCAACTTTTTTCTTGTACGATATTTGCGCAATAATTTTTCAAACGCCCTTTTTTTTTTTAAAAAATGGTTTCATGAATTAAAAAATAAGAAAACAGTAAAGTTAGCCCAATTTTTGGGGAAAATATGAAAGATGATGTTACGCCGAGTAAATAGATACCTAACATGTCACGCTTTAAAATTGCGCACACTCATGGAATGGCGCCAAACTTTGGTACTTAAAAATCTCCATAGGCGACACTTTAATTTTTTTACAGGGTACCAGGTTAGAATTAGAGGAGGAGGTCTAGTGCTAGAATTGTTGCACGTGCTCTAACGCACGCGGTGATACCTCACATATGTGGTTTGAACGGCGTTTACATATGTGGGCGACTTACGTGTGCATTCGCTTCTGATCGCGAGCTACCGGGGACAGGGGCGTTTTAATATTTTTTTATTATTATTTATTTATTTATTTTACTTATTTATTTATTTTTTTACAATTATTTTACTTTTTTTTTTGATCACTTTTATTCCTATTACAAGGAATGTAAACATCCCTTGTAATAGGAATGTGTGTGACAGGTCCTCTTTATTTAGAGATGCGGGGTCAATAAGACCCCACATCTCTCCTCCAGGCTGGAAAGCATGAGATCAGTGAAAATTTTTTCACTGATCTCATACTTACTAGCCGCAATGGCAGCTTTGTTTACATTTGAGGACCCGGGGCGTGACGTCATCACATCGCGCCCGGGCCTCCGACGATCATAGAGATGACTGGTGACCATCTGGTCACCAGTCATCTCTATGCTCGTCACGTGACCCACCAACGGCGCCGGAAGATTCGCTCCGGGTCCCCGATCGCACGGGAGAGCCCGGAGAAGCACCGGATGGCAGCAGGAGGGGGGGATGTCCCCTCCTGCCGCCTATAAGAACAATCAAGCGGCGGAACCGCCGCTATGATCGTTCTTATAGTGCACAGAATCGCTGGCACTTCAAAAGGATATCTGAATAATGCCTCTAGCTGCAGGCATCATTCAGATATCCCCCTACAAAGCCAGGATGTCATATGACGTCCACCCAGGATGGGAGATCCCATCTGTGGACGTCATTTGACTATGGCTGGGTAGGGAAGTGGTTAAGCATGTTTCTCAGTAAAATAGTTTGTCCTAACCACTATAACTGTCATTTTTTGTTGTCAGCTTGACCTGTTTGTTAAGCTAGAGAAAGACATGATTAAAAGAAAAGTTCACCTTTGTTCACCTTTTTATTTTTTTCTAAATTCCAGCTCCCCTATGTACCAATATAGCATTAACGTACGTACTTCTTTTGCAAAAATAAAACAGATTTCCATTTATTCTACACATGCTTACCTCACTGTCTATGGCACTTCACCATTACTTCTACCTTACTTCCTGGACAGTCTATGGGTCATGACACAGGAAGTTGGCCAGCCAACCTCATTAGCACACACCCTGCATCATCTACCCTCCTACCTACCACCCACTTCCAGGTGCATGTTTTTTAACCACTTAAGACCATTTGGTAGCTAGAGGACCAGAGGTGAATTCAGAATTTTGCACTGCGCTCCTTTAACTGTAAATTGTGCGGACATGCAATGTTGTACCCAAACGAAATTTGCGTCCTTTTCTTCCCACAAATAGAGATTTCTTTTAATGGTATTTGATTGCCTCTGCGATTTTTATTTTTTGCGATATAAACGGAAAAAGACCGAAAATTTTGAAAAAAAATTATATTTTCTACTTTTTGTTATAAGAAAAATCGAATAAACTCAATCGTAGTCATACATTTAGGCCAAAATGTATTCAGCCACATGTTTTTAGTAAAAAAAATGTCAATAAGCGTATATTTATTGGTTTGCGCAAAAGTTATAGAGTTTACAAACTAGGGTACATTTTCTGAAATTTACACAGCTTTAAATTTATGACTGCCTATCTCATTTCTTGAGGTGCTAAAATGACAGGGCAGTACAAAACCCCCCAAATGACCCCATTTTGGAAAGTAGACACCCCAAGGAAATTGCTGAGAGGCATGTTGAGCCCATTGAATTTTTTATTTTTTTGTCCCAAGTGATTGAATAATGACTAAAAAAAAAAAAATTACAAAAAGTTGTCACTAAATGATATATTGCTCACACATGCCATGGTTATATGTGGAATTTCACCCCAAAATACATTTTGCTGCTTCTCCTGAGTACGGGGATACCACATGTGTGGGACTTTTTGGGAGCCTAGCCACGTACGGGACCCCGGAAACCAAGCACCGCCTTCAGGATTTCTAAGGGCGCAAATTTTTGATTTCACTCCTCACTACCTATCACAGTTTCGAAGGCCATAAAATGCCAAAATAGCACAAAACCCCCCAAATGACCCCATTTTAGAAAGTAGACACCCCAAGGAAATTGCTGAGAGGCCTGTTGAGCCCATTGAATATATTTTTTTTTTGTCCCAAGTGATTGAATAATGACAAAAAAAATAAATTACAAAAAGTTGTCACTAAATGATATATTGCTCACACATGCCATGGTTATATGTGGAATTACACCCCAAAATACATTTTTCTGCTTCTCCTGAGTACGGGGATACCATATGTGTGGGACTTTTTAGGAGCCTAGCTGCGTACGGGCCCCCGAAAACCAAGCACCGCCTTCAGGATTTCTAGGCACAAATTTTTGATTTCACTCCTCACTACCTATCACAGTTTCGAAGGCCATAAAATGCCAAAATCGCACAAAACCCCCCCAAATGACCCCATTTTGGAATATAGACACCCCAAGCTATTTGCTGAGAGGAATGGCGAGTAATTTACAGCTCTCATTTGTTTTTGAAAATGAAGAAAGAAAATATATATATATATATATATTTTTTTTTTCAATTTTCAAAACTTTGTGACAAAAAGCGAGATCTGCAAAATACTCACAATACCTCTCAGCAAATAGCTTGGGGTGTCTACTTTCCAAAATGGGGTCATTTGGGGGGGGTTTGTGCTATCTGAGCATTCCATGGCCTCCGAAACTGTGATAGGCAGTGAGAAGTGAAATCAAAAATTTACACCCTTAGAAAGCCTGAAGGCGGTGCTTGGTTTTTGGGGTCCTGTACGTGGCTAGGCTCCCAAAAAGTCTCACACATGTGGTATCCCCGTACTCAGGAGAAGCAACAGAATGTATTTTGGGGTGTAATTCCACATATGCCCATGGCATGTTTGAGCAATATATCATTTAGTGACAACTTTGTGCAAAAAAAAAAAAAAATTGTCGTTTTTCCGCAACTTGTGTCAACATATAAAATATTCCATGGACTCGACATGCCTCTCAGTATATAGCTTGGGGTGTCTACTTTCCAAAATGGGGTCATTTGGGGGGGTTTTGAACTGTTCTGGCATTTTATACACAACATTAGGAAGCTTACATCCACTCTTCTAACCACTTGAAGACAAAGCCCTTTTTGACACTTTTTGTTTACATGAAAACATTTTTTTTTTGCAAGAAAATTATGTTGAACCCCCAAACATTATATATATTTTTAAAGCAAAGGCCCTACAGATTAAAATGGTGGGTGTTGCATTTTTTTTTCTACACAGTATTTGCGCAGCGATTTTTCAAACGCATTTTTTGGGTTAAAAAATACACTTTTTTTAATTTTAATGCACTAAAACACACTATATTGCCCAAATGTTTGATGAAATAAAAAAGATGATCTTAGGCTGAGTACATAGATACCAAACACGACATGCTTTAAAATTTCGCACAAACGCGCATTGGCGACAAACTACATACATTTTTAAAAGCCTTTAAAAGCCTTTACAGGTTACCCCAGTAGATTTACAGAGGAGGTCTACTGCTAAAATGATTGCCCTCGATCTGACCTTCGCGGTGATACCTCACATGCATGGTGCAATTGCTGTTTACATATGACGCCAGACCGACGCTTGCGTTCGCCATTGGGCAAGAGCAGGGCAGGACAGGGGTGCTTTTTTTTTTTTTTCTTTTTTTTTATTATTAATTTTGCTTTTTTATTTTATTTTTAAATTGTTCCTTCCAAGTATTTTTTTTTTAATCATTTTTATTGTTATCTCAGGGAATGTAAATATCCCTATGATAGCAATAGGTAGTGACAGGTACTCTTTTTTTGAAAAAACTGGGGTCTTCTAGACCCTAGATTTTTCCTCTGCCCTCAAAGCATCTGACCACACCAAGATCGGTGTGATAAAATGCTTTCCCAATTTCCCAATGGCGCTTTTTATATCCGGGGGGGCATTCCCTCCCACTGCTTGTAAAAGCAGTCCAGAGGCTAATTTGCCGCTAGGATTGCTTTTACATGAAAGCCGGCCGCAGGCTGAAAAGAATGATACCAAGATGATACCTAAACCCGCAGGCATCATTCTGGTATAAACATTCAAAGTCCAGCAACATACCAGTACGTTGCTGGTCCTTGTTGGACATGTATTGTAATCTTTTTATTTCATGCAGCCAGTTGGCTGAACGAAAAAAGAGATTGATCGGTGGGTATGCCCACCATTAGAATACCGCCCTTCATCCACCCACTTCCAATGATGGGCATACACGCACCATTTATATATGCCGAAGCATGGGGGCATCCTCCCGCAAAAAAGTTATGCCGCACACACATGGTCCGACTTTTCCACGGGCAAGCCTCCGTCGGAATTTCGACCGTATGTACGCGGCATTAGGAGCAAAATCGCTCCTCCGCCCCTGCTGCCCCAATGCTTCGGCATATTTGCTTTTTTTTTTTAACTGTGGTGGTGAAATCACCTCCTACAGCACTGGAGTCGCAGGGATCAGGCCTGTCTCTGCGAACGCTGCAGTTATGTGTGTTTATGTTTTGTAAGTGACAGTGATCGATCGATACTGCACTTGGGTGGCCTGGGCTGGACGGAGGGGCAAAACGCAGGTGCCAGCAGGTATCTGGGCTGATCCCGCTAACACTGCGTTTTTGGGAACCCTAAACTGCTGGGGACGCTAGTATAGATCAGATCAGATATTGATCTGTTCAGATACTATACCACTAAGGGGGGTGTATGCTTCACGCGTGGGTGTTAGCGTTACTGGCACTAACCTGACGCTGCCTGGGGTGTGACGCAGACCCTCTCTGACGCTAAAACCTAATTGATATCACCCGCCGGGCGATCAGGGGGTTTAACCTTTATTGGGTTATATACACGGCGGGTGCCCTGACACTATAAAAAGCAAACTAACTAACCAGCGTCACCCGTAACACTTATATGGTGATCACTGGTGAAAGGGTTAACTAGGGGCAATCAGGGGGTTAAAACCTTTATTAGATAATATATGGGGGTACCTGACGCTATAAAAACCTGCGGCGAACCTAAAAAAAATTACCAGCTACCGATCTGCATCACCGACACTAAGACAGCGTTTAGAAAAACAATTGCTTAGCGACAGTGGTGATAGGGGGTGAAAGGGTTACCTGGGGGGCGATCATGGGGGTTAAACCTTTATTAGATAATATATTGGGGTACCTGACGCTATAAAAACCTGCGGCAAACCTAAAAAAAATTACCGGCTACCGATCTGCATCACAGACACTAAGACAGCGTTTAGAAAAACGATCGCTTAGTGACAGTGGTAATAGGGGGTGAAAGGGTTACCTGGGGGGCGATCAAGGGGGTTAAACCTTTATTAGATAATATATTGGGGTACCTGACGCTATAAAAACCTGCGGCGAACCTAAAAAAAATTACCGGCTACCGATCTGCATCACAGACACTAAGACAGCGTTTAGAAAAACGTTTGCTTAGTGGCAGTGGTGATAGGGGGTGAAAGGGTTACCTGGGGGGCGATCAAGGGGGTTAAACCTTTATTAGATATTATATTGGGGTACCTGACGCTATAAAAACCTGCGGCAAACCTAAAAAAAATTACTGGCTGCCGATCGGCATCACTGACGCTAAGACAGCGATCAGAAAAATGATCGCTAAGCGACAGTGGTGATAGGCGGTGAAAGGGTTATCTGGGGGGTGATCAGGGGGTTAAACCTTTATTAGGGGGGGTTAGGGGGCTACACTGGACCTAAGACTAAACTTTGGTGACACTTTTACAGTCACAAATGTCACTGATTGCAGTGATCAGTAAATAAATGGTCACTGCAATCAGTGACACTGTGACTGGGGGCTGGGGGGGTGATCTGGGGGGTGATCTGGGGTGTCTGGGGGGGCCTGGGGGGGGCGATTTATGTCCCTATGTGTCCTGGTGTCAGTGTAGTGTTGTGTGCACTGACCTGATATCTTCTCTTGTACGGCGCTCGGTATTTGTGAGCGCCGCACCAGAGATGACATCACTTCCTCCTGCTCCCTCTGTCTGACACAGACAGAGGGGGCATTTCCATTCGCCGGGAGCGATCGCGAGGGGGTGGCCAGAAACGAATGGCTGCCCCCTCATCCCGGAACGCTCCCGGACACTTAGCCACCGCTCACTGTACAGAAGGGGGGTCCGATCGGACCCCCCAACTATACAAAGGCAATCACGTATGCTCTACGTGATTGTGCCTGTCGGTGCCATCCTGCGGACGTATATATACAGTGAGCGGTCGTTAAGTGGTTAAATGAAATGCAATCACTTAGTGATCACCATTTTTTACTACTCTCTACTTTACAGAACCCAGGACACACTTCTCCTGTTTTCAATACTACAGCTCTGATCCACATATGCTGTTATCTGATCTCAAAATGCCACATGAACAATCTATGTAAGATTAAATTTAAGGTAGAAAAAACATGATGCCTGTGTATTTAGTAGAGAACGGTGATCACTGATTGATTGCATTTCATTTAAAAAAATGGGCACCTGGAAGTGGGTAGTAGGTAGAAGGGTAGATGATGCAGGGTGTGTGCTAATGAGGTGAGCTGGTCAACGTCATTTTGTGTCATGACCTAAAGTCTGACCATAAAGTAAACAGCCATGAGGACAGTGAGATAAACCTGTTTTATTATTGCAAAAGAAGCACATTAATGCTATATAGGTACATGGAGGAGCTGGAATTTAGAGAAAAAAAGGTGAACAAAGGTGAACTTTGCCTTTAAAGACAAAATAAATGTAAAAAAAGGATATCATATACTAAACAATGTCATTAGAGGTATTAACCCTATATATTTACTAGAAGGCAATATTTCTCATTATAGTGACCCTTTCAGTTATTATTACTTTTAGAGAGGATGGGGAATGATCACCGGTATGTAATATTCTGGTGTGAACTGTCATTGTCTTGTGAACAACAAAATATTGCTTCACTGAATCCTGGGTAGACACAGTTATATACAAAGATTGATGAAAGTCCTGCCCACTGGATTAGCAAGTAAAACATGGTAATATATATATATATATATATATATATATATATTTGTAAGGAACAGGATTATCCGGTTCCTAGGTTTCAATCACCTCAAGCAGATGCTAATTAGTGTTGGTTTAGGCGTTCTTTAGCAGATTAGCTGCTTGTTACAAAGTGCTAAATATGTATGAATGCTTATTTCAATATGCTGTTACACAGATTGAGCAACACTGTGAGGAATGAAGCAATGAGCTGGGTGGGAATTAAGTGTAATTGCTTCCTTCAAAGGCCTAGTTTAATTCTTTTCAACAAATTACCTGTGCTTTCACTGCTCTTCACATCACATACCTAGTGAAATATGTTCCTGTGTATCATCTTCTTCCACGGAAGTGCTAATTGGCATTTTATTTTAAGTAGATTGATTCATGGGCTCTAGTTTCAGTTTACAATGCCTTCTATTGCTCCCAGTTGCCTGTTCATTTAGCTCTTCTAATTTTACAATTTACATAGTTTTAAGTGCATAGCATTTGTATTTGCTATGGCTAATAGTACAGTATGACAGAGGGACATTATGAAACTAATATTTCATTAACTTCTGTTAATAAAGCTTTGAGATCATACCTACACGTGGGTTAAAAATTAAGCCAGCCTACCATTCAGTACTGGTATCTAGGGAAGAGCACATATGCACTGGTTCGATTCACATGGGGTTTGGCAAATCCTACTTGAAATCCACAAAACCTGAACTGAACGTCAAACCCCTCTGAATTTTATCTTGCTAGTAAGTTGTGCCCATTTTTAGTGCCAATAGACAAACTATTATCAAAAAAAAACAAATCATGTAAAGCTGGGCATTGCCATGTAAAGATGCAATCCAAATTTGGACAATAGGAACACCCGGGATTCCAACCTGTCAATTTATCTTTAGCGCAACCAAAAACAAGTCCAAATATAACAAAATTCCACCGTTGTGCAACTTTCAGTGACAGTTCATAGATTTCCAGTGACTTCAGTGACCAACACCTCTAGCTGGAATGCCTGCTTACCTCCAAAAGTAACCCCATTACAAAGTCACACATGCCTGTAATTGTATCTCTCAGGATGCCTTGGGAAGACAACTCCTCCTCCTGGTGTTCCTGGACAAGACAGACCTCCTCCCGGGTTCTCATTATGTAGACCCCACTGCAGAGTCACACATGTTTAGTGTATATCTCAGGATTTTTCCTCATCACAGTGCACCTAGAAAGCTCAGACCTCCTCCTGGGATCTCATTCAGTCGCGTGTGGCCATATAAAACAAAGGCAAACCATAGTGCTCTCTGCTAATAACATTTATTAAAACTGTAACTTAGGGATAAAATACTCACATACAAATGTGAAAAAAAGCATATCAATAATGATGTGAATGAAGAAAACGTCCTGAATGGCGGCACTTCACACCTGTACGCGCTACGCTCTCTAATGAGCTCCTTTCATCAAGAGTACCTCTATAGGGTTAATGTGCGATGGCACCACCAACACCCAAAGACCAATTTTTCCACAACTGTTTGACAGGGGGCATCAAATTATTATTTTTTACATCAAGGCCAATTCTTGCTTTCATCAAGAGTACCTCTATTAGCAGTGTTTCTCAACTCCAGTCCTCAAGGCGCCCCAACAGGTCATGTTTTCAGGCTTTCCATTATTTTGCACAGGTGATTTGATCAGTTTTGTCTTAGAAATTACCACAGCCATTTAAACTGAGGGAAATCCTAAAAACATGACCTGTTGGTGTGCCTTGAGGACTGGAGTTGAGAAACACTGCTCTATAGGGTTACAGTGTGAAGGCACCACCAACACCCAAAGCCAAATTTTTTCTCACCAAATTCTGCAAAAGAGACACCAGACTTTATCTAAAAAAAAAATGTTAATCTTGGGGTGTACTATAATTTAGCTTCTTCACATAAGGCTTGACAAAAAAGGTGAAACCTATAAGCCAGAGTTTCTCAACTCCAGTCCTCAGTCTGGGTTCACACTAGTGCGACACAACATCTGTCCTACTTTGGATCCGACTTTGCCCTGCGACATGAAGCCGACATATGTCCGACTTTCAATGAACGGGGATCCGACTTGGATCCCCGCCAATAGCAGGCACTGTGTTTGGTATGAATCTTGAGGGGGAACTCCAGGCCAAATTTTAAATAAAAAACCGGCATGGGTTCCCCCTCCAAGAGCATACCAGGCCCTTGGGTCTGGTCTGGATTTGAAGGGGAACCCCTACACTGAAAAAACGGCGTGGGGTCCCCCCAAAATCCAAACCAGACCCTTATCCGAACACACAACCTGGCAGGCCGCAGGGTAAGAGGGGGGGACGAGAGAGCGGCCCCCCTCCCTCCTGAACCATACCAGGCCGCATGCCCTCAACATGGGGGGTTTGGTGCTCTGGGGCAGGGGGCGACCTGTGGCCCCCCCACCCCAGAGCACCCTGCCCCCATGTTGATGAGGACAGGGCCTCTTCCCGACAACCCTGGCCGTTGGTTGTCGGGGTCTGCGGGCGGGGGGCTTATCGGAAATCCGGGAGCCCCCTTCAATAAAGGGGCCCCCGGATCCCAGCCCCCGCACCCTATGTGAATGAGTATGGGGTACATCATACCCCTACCCATTCACCTGGTGGAAAAAAATTGCAATAAAAAAAACACACAGCTTTTTAAAGTATTTTATTACACAGCTCCGGGGGTCTTCTTCCGACTTCGGGGGTCTCCGGTGTCGTCGCCGTGCTCTCCGGTTCTTTCTTCTGCCGGGCCTCCGCTAACATCTTTAGCTCTTTTGCTAGCGGAGGCTCCGGTCTTCTCCGTCGCCTTCTTCTTCTACCGCTCTCCGGTTCTTCTCCCGCTTCTTTCTTCTGCCGGCCCCTCCACTAACTTCTTTAGCTCTTTTGCTAGTGGAGGGGCCGGTCTTCCCGCCGCCGTCGCCGTCTTCTTCTCTCTTCTCCTTCTCGATGTTGACGCGTCGCTTCCTCCCGCTGTAATACTGGCTGTCCGCTCCGCTCCGCATTAATATAGGCTTCTCATGACGTCACAGTCACATGTTCCGGGCCACATGGCCCCGGAGCATGTGACTGTGACGTCATGGGAACATGTGACTGTGACGTCATGAGAAGCCTATATTAATGCGGAGTGGAGCGAACAGCCAGTATTACAGCGGGAGGAAGCGACGAGTCAACATCGAGAAGGAGAAGAGAGAAGAAGACGGCGACGGCGATGGGAAGACCGGCCCCTCCACTAGCAAAAGAGCTAAAGAAGTTAGTGGAGGGGCCGGCAGAAGAAAGAAGCGGGAGAAGAACCGGGAGAAGAACCGGATAGTGGGAGAAGAAGAAGGCGACGGAGAAGACCGGCCCCTCCACTAGCAAAAGAGCTAAAGAAGTTAGTGGAGGGGCCGGCAGAAGAAAGAAGCGGGAGAAGAACCGGAGAGCGGTAGAAGAAGAAGGCGACGGAGAAGACCGGAGCCTCCGCTAGCAAAAGAGCTAAAGAAGTTAGCGGAGGCCCGGCAGAAGAAAGAACCGGAGAGCGCGGCGACGACACCGGAGACCCCCGAAGTCGGAAGAAGACCCCCGGAGCTGTGTAATAAAATACTTTAAAAAGCTGTGTGTTTTTTTTATTGCAATTTTTTTGCCACCAGGTGAATGGGTAGGGGTACGATGTACCCCAAACTGATTCACGTAGGGTGGGGGGGCCGAGATCCGGGGGCCCCTTTATTGAAGGGGGCTCCCGGATTCCGTTAAGCCCCCCGCCCGCAGACCCCGACAACCAACGGCCAGGGTTGTCGGGAAGAGGCCCTGTCCTCATCAACATGGGGGCGGGGTGCTCTGGGGTGGGGGGGGCCGCAGGTCGCCCCCCTGCCCCAGAGCACCAAACCCCCCATGTTGAGGGCATGCGGCCTGGTACGGTTCAGGAGGGAGGGGGGCCGCCCTCTCGTCCCCCCTCTTCCCCTGCAGCCTGCCAGGTTGTGTGCTCGGATAAGGGTCTGGTTTGGATTTTGGGGGGACCCCCACGCCATTTTTTCGGCGTAGGGGTTCCCCTTCAAATCCAGACCAGACCCAAGGGCCTGGTATGCTCTTGGAGGGGGAACCCATGCCGGTTTTTTATTTAAAATTTGGCCTGGAGTTCCCCCTCAAGAGCAGCACAGCACAAGTCCCATGCCAAAGTCGGATCATGCAAGACTGCGGTCCGACTTTGATCCGACTTCAATGATAGTCAATGGGCTGAAGTCGGATCAAAGTCGGTCCAAAGTAGAACAGGGAGCATTCTCAAAGTCGGACCGACATGTGTCGGACCAGTTAAGACGGCTCCCATAGGGAAACATTGATTTTCACACGTCATGCGACATGAGCTCCCAATGTTGGAGCATTTGTCGCCCCAGTGTGAACCAGGCCTCAAGGTGCATCAACAGGTCATGTTTTCAGGCTGTCCATTATTTTGCACAGGTGATTTGATTAGTTTCACTGCCTTAGTAATTACCACAGCTGTTTTATTTGAGGGAAATCATGAAAACATGACCTTTTGGGGTGCCTTGAGGACTGGAGTTGAGAAACACTGCTATAAGCCATGCACCATGGATAAAACAATCAATAGTAAATAAATAATATAAATTTAAATTGAAATATAATTTTAGATAAAAGAGCAGCCCGTAGTGTAACCAATGGTCAAACAGTGAAAAAGAATTTAATAAATAAAATAATTTCATACCACGCTCATTTACATGTGTTGCACAGTGCGTGATAAGTCCCTTCCGCCTTTGTACTGGAACGCAGGTGGAACGCGATCTGGCATGCATGCTCCTTTTTTATGCGCTTTTTAAAGGATACTGAAACGTAAGTTACTACTTTTTTTATAAATAAAACTGGCTACAAGTTGCTCTATGAGGAGTTCTCTCTTCTTTCCTTAATTTATGATCATCTCATCTTCGTTTGGCTATATTATTGGCGAGGGTCGCTTGCATCAGTGGATACATCTTCATACACATCTCTGCCTATTTGACATCTGTTATGGGTGTCTGATCGGTCTGGTGAGTAGGATGTTTGCCTAAACCGGTGGAAGACGGCATGTTTTTCTTCACTGAAGTTGTATACATCACTGTGCACATTATTGACTTTATTATTTTTGCTAATTGTTATATTTGTTATTTTTTTTGTCACATGTAAATGTACCGAGTACACTAAATTGTGGCCCTATCATACAGACTGGCTCCCCAAGCCATTGTTTACATTACAAAATCAAGAAAGCTTGCAGCAAAAATCAATGGAAATGTCATTATTTTTTCTTTATAAATGTCAGTTTTTCTGCAGCAGGTATTATACATGGTACAAAACAGGGCTGAACAGCGGCACTAGATATGGTGATAACATAAAATTATATAGCAACTGGAATATAAGTATACATGAAATGTGTGTGTGAGTAAGCACACATAATATTAAAACATTTGTTAAAACATAATGTCCATGAATGATCCAAGATCCTTCATGGTCAATAAGACCCCACATCTCTCCTCCAGGCTGGAAAGCATGAGATTGGGAAAATAAATCACAATCTCATGCTTTCAGCCGCAATCGCGGCTTTGTTTACCTTTGGGAGTGTGAGTGTGAATCCACGCAATGGACCTAAGAGTGCAAGTGAATATTTTGTATATAAATAGATACATAAATACCCCTATATTATACTAGTGTCATTGGTGCCATAGTGTAACTCCTAAATGCTTCACTAATATATATGAATATGTGATAAATATAGATTAATGCGGATATAAATAATGGTGAGCATAAAATAATATTTATAAAAAATACAACAATGAAATGAATAAAATATTGTGAACAATTAAAGGTGATAACAGTGTAAAAAATTAAACCAATGTATAAAACCGTGATAGTAATAAATTAATGATGCATGCAAAAATGTCCTGCGACTATGCGATAAGGTGCAAAAAAAAAAATGCAGAATTGTGCAAATTGATGTGATTGTCCAATGATTTGATGCTAGATGCCCAGCAACTTTGCTAGGCAAAAAATCTTGCGACTATGCAGAAAAGTGCAAATGCAACCTCATGTGATTCGATTGAGCAATATGAATGCAACCTCATGCGATTTGGTTGAGCGACTATGCAATAAGGTGCAAATGCAACCTCATGCGATTCGATTGAGCAATATGATTGTCCAATGATTTTGTAGTTTTTTTCAGATGCTAGGTGCCCAGTGCCTGGTGATGTGACCTTTTTTAATCTTCAAGTCTGGTGCCCACAGCAGAACGTGCTCCAATAAAGACCGCACTCACCAGATGTTCACCCCCTCTTGGGGTGAAAAACTTTCACAGTGTATGCCACTGTGCAGCACTCTGGCGGTGTCTTGTCTCCCTGGTCCTTTTGTGGTAATCCCAGTGTTATCTCAGAGTAAGAGGGAAAGGAAGGAATCCCAAATAGTGTAATTCCGTAATAAAAAACACTTTTATTGAACTTATAGCAATATTACTCACATTTAAGCTGTATCAAACAGGCATGTAAGAGACAAATGCTGACAAATCCTGGAAGTGTTTGTGACATTCAGCTTGTGCACTCTACCGGTTTTGTCTGGTCTGACTTCATCTGGTCTGACTCCAGGTGAAGTCAGACCAGACGAAACCGGTAGAGTGCACAAGCTGAATGTCACAAACACTTCCAGGATTTGTCAGCATTTGTCTCTTACATGCCTGTTTGATACAGCTTAAATGTGAGTAATATTGCTATAAGTTCAATAAAAGTGTTTTTATTACGGAATTACACTATTTGGGATTCCTTCCTTTCCCTCTTACTCTGAGATAACACTGGGATTACCACATAAGGACCAGGGAGACAAGACACCGCCAGAGTGCTGCACAGTGGCATACACTGTGAAAGTTTTTCACCCCAAGAGGGGGTGAACATCTGGTGAGTGCGGTCTTTATTGGAGCACGTTCTGCTGTGGGCACCAGACTTGAAGATTAAAAAAGGTCACATCACCAGGCATTGGGCACCTAGCATCTGAAAAAAACTACAAAATCATTGGACAATCATATTGCTCAATCGAATCACATGAGGTTGCATTTGCACCTTATTGCATAGTCGCTCAACCAAATCGCATGAGGTTGCATTCATATTGCTCAATCGAATCGCATGAGGTTGCATTTGTACCTTATTGCATAGTCGCTCAACCAAATCGCATGAGGTTGCATTTGCACTTTTCTGCATAGTCGCAAGATTTTTTGCCTAGCAAAGTTGCTGGGCATCTAGCATCAAATCATTGGACAATCACATCAATTTGCACAATTCTGCATTTTTTTTTAAAAAAAATTGCACCTTATCGCATAGTCGCAGGACATTTTTGCATGCATCATTAATTTATTACTATCACGGTTTTATACATTGGTTTAATTTTTTACACTGTTATCACCTTTAATTGTTCACAATATTTTGTTTACCTTTGGGAACCCGGGCGTGACGTCATCACATCGCACCCGGGCCTGCGACGGTCATAGAGATGACTGGTGACCATCTGGTCACCAGTCATCTCTATGCTCGTCATGTGACCACCAGTGCTGGACGATTATTTCTCTGGGCCCGCGATGGCACGGGAGAGCCCGGAGAAGCACCGGATGGCGGCGGGAGGGGGGGGGATGTCCCCTCCCGCCGCCTATAAAAACGATACAGCGGCAGAACCGCCGCTATGATCATTCTTATGGTGCGCAGAATCACCGGCAGAAGAGAAGGATATCTGAATGATGACTCTAGCTGCATCATTCAGATATCCCCCCCACAAACCCAGGACGTCATATGATGTCCACCCGGAGGGAGAGAGGGTTCCTGCCGGCGTCATTTTACAATGACCCGGCATGAAAGTGGTTAACAAGTGCTGGTGTGATCCCCTCAATCATTCTTCTGTGAGTCGTCCGGTCATTGGTGACTGGACACCCAGTGTCTCCACTAAACAACTCATTTTGGGCAACAAACAAAAATTATTAATATATATTAATTTCATATCCAAGGTATATTTATACATTTATATTTATATATTTATGTATTTAATTGAGTAATTATTTGACCGATCTCTTCAAACGTCATAAAATTATCATTAACCACTATTAATCAGAAAGCTTTTTACAAATTTTCACACTCAATTTGGTTTACAACCATCTACGTCACGTGCGGCCCGGTGCCATCTTGCCATCTTGCGGTTCACGCTGGTCACGGCCGTGACCAGCTGTTTTTCCATTTCCTGCTTTCTGATTCCCAGTCTCCTCTGGATCCCTGTAAGATCACACCAGTGCCCCAGGCTGCAAGGGACAATAGGATGCCAAATAGGACGTTTATGAGACTCCAGGACTGGCGATTTTCACCACATACTGAACTCGTTTAATTTAACCTGTTACTGCTTGTTTTTATTAAATATATAATTTTTACTGCATTCAGTCTGGCGCCCCTCTGTTCCCATATCTATATATGGTACAGATGTGTCACTTACAGACAGACTAAGGGGTCCCCCAAGCACTATATTTAACGGGTTCCTGACCGGCTCACGTCTTTTTACGGTGGCAGAATGGCACCCCTGCGCAAAGCCCTATATGGGTACAGGGTTCCCTTTAAGACCCACCAAAGGGCGTGCGGTGCTGCCGGAGGCCCGCGCCCGCTGCACAGCAGGTGACCTGATGCACGTGGCCAGCGGCGATCGTGTACACAAGAGCCAGCATGGGGATTTAGAAACAACGATATGTCTTCTCACCTAGTCAGTCCTATCCCCCCACAGTTATAACACACTGAGGAAACAAACATTTAACCCCTTGATCGCCCCTAGTGTTAACCCGATTCCCTGCCAGTGACATTTACACAGTAATCAGTGCATATTTATAACACTGATCGCTGTATAAATGTCAATGGTCCCATAAATGTGTGAAAAGTGTCCGATCTTTCTGTCACAATGTCGCAGTACCACTAAAAATTGCAGATCACCGCCATTACTAGTAAAATAAAAATTAAAAGTGCCATAAATATTTTCCTTAGTTTGTAGATGCTATAACTTTTGCGCAAACCAATCAATATACGCTTATTGCAATTTTTTACCAAAAATATGTAGAAGAATACATACCAGCCTAAAATGATGAAGAAATTTGTTTTTGTTTTTTTTTAAATGGGGGATATTTATTATAGCAAAAAGTTAAAAATATTTTTTTTTTTTCAAAATTTACGCTCTTTTTTTGTTTATAGCGCAAAAAATAAAAAACGCAGAGTGATCTAATACCACCAAAAGAAAGCTCTATTTGTGGGGAAAAAAGGACGCAAATTTTGTTTCGGTACAGCATTGCATGACTATGCAATTGTCAGTTAAAGCGGTGCAGTACCAAATTGTAAAACGTGCTTTGGTCAGGAAGGGGGTAAAATCTTCTGGGGCTGAAGTGGTTAAAGATTTTTTTCAATTTTATTGTTTCACTTTAAGCATCAATAAAATCACTGCTCCTTTAAAAACAATATTTTTTTTAAGTTTTTTTTTGCATTGGTACCTGTCACCCAGGGCAGTAGCCGGGCCCCCATGCCCTTTTTATTGCCAATAACTGTCATATGAGCCTTCAAAATGGGGTCTTTTGATTTTTCCTGTTCGGGTCCCATAGACTTAAATGGGGTTCATCATTTGGGTCCGAGCTTTTGTGATGTTCAAGAGTTCTGGCGTGAACTGAACCGGGGGGTGTTCGGCCCAACTCTATTAGGGACCATAGACTGTAAAGTTTTGTGAGGGCATAGACTGGTGTCAATGTACAATATTTATGCAAAGCACTGTGTAAATTGACGGCACTATGCGTACCTGTAATTAATAATAAACAAATGAAACAACAGGCACACTGAAAACAATTTATACAAAATATCTGAGACAAACTTTGTCTCAACTGGAGCACAGTCAATCAATTTTAAGTTTTCTTTTCAAAGCTTTATGGAAAATATATACGCCAGTTGAGGTAGAATTTGTCAAAACGGGGCCAAGTACAAGAGAATAATTACTGGGCACACAGGCACCACAACATGTTGGGGCATTTTCAGCAAATAAATTAAACTCTGATATTGGTTTCTTCATTTTAAAAAGGCTGGTGGGGGTCTTTTTCAAAATGGGGCCCAGTTGAAGTTATTTAAAACAGTACATTAGGCACCACGGTATTTCTGTGTTTTTTTTTGTATAGCAAAATAATTAAATGCCAATGTAAATTTCATGATTTTAAAATGGCTGGCATTGGTCCTGTTTAACAACCTTCTGCCCAGCCACTGTACATATACGGCCGGGCAGGACAAATGCCACTCTGGGAGGACTTACCCATACATCCTCCCCTGTTGGGTCTTGTGTGATATGATACAATGGCTGGCTGCTCTGATATAAGTATATGTCAGTGCCACTAGCCATTGTCTCAAATCACTTCCACAGCAGTACAATGTCACCAGACCAGTGCTGCCAGTCAGTATCCCTAATCATTGCTGCACCAGTCAGTGTCCCTAATCTCAAGCACCCACTCACAATGTCCCTTATCACAGCTGCACTGGGCAGTGTCCCTGATTACTGCCACACTAGTTATATTGTCCCCAATCACAGCCTCACCAGTGTCAGTGTCCCTGATCATCGCCACACCAGTGCCAGTGTCCCTGATCACCATCACACCAGTCATAGTGTCTATGGACTTGTTCACATGGCAATGCTCCCTGAAAAGCCATCTCTATACGGATTGTGCCATTTTCCGGGCAGTGAGAAGGCATTGCATGACCTACTCACCACCTGCTTTAACCCCTTGGACCCTGCACAAGCACCCAAATTTACACGAAAAGGTGATGATCGATGGGCCTATGGGCTTTCACAGCTGCAAATTAAAGCATTGACACTGTGGCATGTGCAAAGCCCTGTCCACTGCCTCTGCAGCTAAAGGGGGTAGTGGTTCAGGGACAGTAAAACCGTGGCTCAACCACACGGTTTTACCATTCCCCAACCTCACATGTTAATGAGCCCGAAAATTGCAGTCAGTAACAGTTCTCTGATCACTACCATACCAACCACATTATCACCAGACCAGTTTAGCTAGAATCAGTGTTCCTGATTTCCACCACACCAGACCATTGCAGCACCCAACAGTTTTCCTGATTATTGCCAAACCAGTCCCAATGTCACCAGACCAGTGTATGCCAGCAACAGTGTTCCATATCACCACCACATTATTCACAGTGTTACCACACCAGTGTAAGCCAGCATTGGTGTCCCTAAATTTTAATACACCAGTTCCAGAGTCACCAGACCAGTGTACAACTGCAATCTTGAAATCATAGGAACTCCTTTGTTCTTCCTTTCTTCAGCCTCCTGTACTTCCTGTCCAGTGAACATTGGATTTCTGGGGGCAGCCACGTACCAGTAGGCTAAGCTTGCTTGCCTTTGAGGATTTCTGTATCTTCCCCATCCCTGACACTGTCTAAACCCACTAATTATAATATATATGTGCTCAGGGCCCACACCAATTACACTTAATATCTTCCATATATAAAATCTTCCATGAAGTTCCCTCTCTCACCGAAGACTCACATACAGTATGTACATGCGTAAATGGTCATCCATTCTCCAATTCTCTTTCTCTTCTCCAGCGGTTGCTAGAAGTAACACTTCCGCTGGACCCAATACATTGTCTTCCAGGTCTTCCCTTCCCTGATATATGAGGCCAGTTTATTTAGAAATTTTCCTATATTTTATTAGCAGCTAAGAGAACTAACCCGGTGCATTGGTTATCCTCTATGCCCCCTACTCAATCCCAACTCCTACACAATATATCAGAGATTCGGAGAATGGAATATATGACTGCTCTGATGGGCGATGCTGTGACCCAGATCAACTAGATATGGGATCCATGGGACCAATCTGAGTATTGATCCCCCCTCCCTGCCTTGATTGCGTCTGGACTTTTGACGGCATTGCCTGATAACACACTCTTATCTTTCCATATCTCCTTTTCACTGACCTGGAACCCCTGGTGTATATTTCTAGTTTATTTCTAGTTTTCTCATTTTAAAGTTTTAAGTATGCCATATACAGTGGAGAAAATAATTATTTGATCCCCTGCAGATTTTGCAAGTTTGCCCACTTACAAAGAAATGAAGGGTATGTAATTGTTATCATAGGTGTATTTTAAATGATAGAGACAGAATATCAACCAAGAATCCAAGAAAAACACAGATACAAATGTTAAAAATTGAGTTGCAGTTCAGTGAGTAAAATAAGTATTTGATCCCCTACCAACCAACAATAATTTTGGCTCCCACAGACTGGCTACAGTATGTGCTTATGTGGTACACAGATTATTCCTGTCAATTTAAGAAGGGGCTCCTAACAACAATGTGTTATGTGTATAAAAGACGTCCGTCCACAGAATCTCTTTCTTCCATTCACACCCACCATCATGGGCAAGACCAACGAGCTATTAAAGGATGTCAGGGACAAGATTGTAGACCTACACAGACTGGAATGGCCTTTAAGACCATCAGCAAGAAGCTTGGTGAGAAGGAGACAACTGTTGGAGCATTTATTGGCAATTGGAAGAAATAAAAAATAACCATCAATCACCCTCGATCTGAAGCTCCATGCAAGATTTTACCTCATGGGGTAAGGATGATCATGAGAAAAGTGAGGTATCAGCCCAGAACTACACGGGAGATGCTTCTGAAAGATTTCAAGGCAGTTGGGAACACAGTCACCAAACAAACTATTGGTAACACAATATGCCGCCGTGGCTTGAAATCCTGCAGCGCCTGCAAGGTCCCCGTCCTCAAGAAGGCACATGTACAGGCCTGTCTGAAGTTTGCCAATGAACATCTAAATGATTTAGAGAAGGATTGGGAGAAAGTGCTGTGGTCAGATGAGACAAAATTTGAGCTCTTTGGTATTACCTTGACTCGTGTTTGAAGGAAGAGAAATGCTGACTATGACCCTAAGAACACCATTCCTACAGTCAAGAACGGAGGTGGAAACATTATGCTTTGGGGCTGTTTGTCTGCTAAAAGTACAGGTCGACTTTGTTGCATTGAGGGGCCAATGGACGGGATGGGTCATGTATTGTAAAATCTTGGATGAGAACCTTCTTCCCTCAACCAGAACACTAAAGATGGGTCGTGGATTGGTGTTCGAGCATAACAATGACCCAAAACATACCGCCAAGGCAACAAAGGAGAAGATCAAGAAGAAACATATTAGGGCATGGAGTGGCCTAGCCAGTCTCCAGACCTTAATCCTATAGAAAATTTAAGGGAACTGAAACTTCAAGTTGCCAAGCAACAGCCAAGAAACCTTAGGGATTTAGAGAAGATCTGTAAAGAAGAGTGGACCAAAATACCTATTGAGATGTGTGCAAACCTGGTACCCAAGTACAAGAAACAACAAGGGTTTCTCCACCAAGTACTAAGTCATGTTTTTCTTGGGGATCAAATACTTATTTTACTCACTGAACTGCAACTCAATTTATAACATTTGTATAATGTGTTTTTTCTGGATTTTTGGTTGATACTCTGTCTCTATAATTTAAAATACAGCTATGATAAAAAATATAGACCCTTCATTTCATTATAAGTGGGCAAACTTACAAAATCTGCAGGGGAACAAATAATTATTTTCCCCACTGTATGTGATTGTTCTATTCAGTGTTCATTCATGTGTTATTCCATTCATTGGATTTAATGATCTGATTTGTGCACTATTGTTTCTTCTGCGATGTCCTTTTTTCCAAAAATGCAAACTTTGTATTTTCTTTTAAAAAAGAGGCATGGAGAAGTTCAGCTATGAGGAAAGATTCTCTTGAGGAGATTAAGGGGGATATGATTATCACGTATAAAAACATAAGTGGTCCATATAATGACTCTTGTGTAGAGTTATTCACAGAGAACAAGGGGCACTCTTTACATCTGGAGGAAAGGAGATTTAGCCTCCAAATATAAAACGGCTTCTTAACAGTAAGTGCAGGTTCTGGCCCGCTCGGTAGATTGTTTTAAAAAAAGGCCTGGATTCTTTCCTAAATGCAAATATAACTTGTTACTTAGTTGATACAGGGAATATTGGATTGCCTCTTTGCAGATCAGGAGGGAATTTTTTTCCCTGTTGGAGCACATTGGATTATGCTTTAATAGGATTTTTTTCACCTTACTCTGGATCAACTGTGGGTATAGGATTATGTATATGGAGGTTTCTATTTGTGTTTGTGTGTTTTTTACTGGATAGACTTGTGTCTTGTTTCAACCAAACTAACTATGTATATCAATGACAGAGGCAACAATCATAGTCCTGCACAAAGAAGGGAAAGACTCGTTAGAAACTACATCATATAGACCTATTTCTCTCCTTTGTTCAGATGCCAAAATATTAGCCAAAATAATGGCAGCTAGGTTAAATAAAATCATTGCAAGACTTATACACCAGGATCAAACTGGGTTTATTCCCAGTAGATCAATCAGTATGAATATCAGGAGGGTATTCCTTAACTTACAAACAAAAACAGAGAATATTGGTGCAAGAGCAGTTATGTCTTTAGATGTGGTTAAGGCCTTTGACAGCCTGGAGTGGGGGTATATTTGGCAGGTTTTAGGAGCATTTGGCTTCGGCCCAGTGTTTATTAGATGGATAAAAATATTGTATAGAGACCCCACTGCGAAAATTAAAGTTAACAATGATTATTCAGACAAGATTCAATTGGAGAGAGGCACAAGGCAGGGGTGCCCGTTGTCCCCTCTGCTTTTTGCATTAGCAATGGAGCCATTGGCAACTGCTATAAGAGTAAACACAAAAATTGAGGGATTTGTGAGACCAACCGGGGAGGAGAGAATCGCACTTTATGCGGATGATGTTCTCCTCTTCCTTGGGGACACAGATCACTCGCTCAAGCAGGCAATGAATATTTTTAGAGAATTTGGAAGACTCTCAGGATTGATTATAAATTGGGAGAAATCAGCTTTGATGCCGGTGGACCCGATTGTAAACCAAACCTCAGTAGAAACCCCTCAATTGGAAATAGTTGATACAATGAAATACTTGGGAATACATATAACGACCGACCCTAATAAATATATAGATAATAACATAGTTCCCCTCCTGTCTAAATTTAAAAAAAAAATCCAAATATGGCGGTGTCTCCCATTATCAGTTGCAGGGAGATGCAACCTGAATAAAATGCTGTGGATGCCACAGTTACTGTACTTCTTACATAATACGCCAATATAGATACATAAGAAATGGTTCAGGAAAATCGATACATTATTTAGAGAACTAATATAGAAGGGAGGTCAGTCTAGGATAAGGTTGCAAACCCTACAGCTATCAACAAGGGAGGGAGGTATGGCGGTGCCACACCCTCGGTGCTACTTTCTGGCAGCACAATTGCAGCATATAGGAGGAGGATCAGAGCCAGGAGGAGATATAAATGGGGGACTAATGACAGTGGGGGCACCCCATAAAATAATGATGGAGGTACTGGAGGCCAATTCATTTGCCTATAGATCCCCTACGGTTAAGATGGCCATAAAAGTATGGAAAGCAGTCAAATCAATAGGAGGACAAGGTGGAGTAACAGAATACGCGCCCCTCTGGGACAACAGGAATCTTCAGGAGTTGGAGGCGGTGGGGAAAATTAAGGAATGGGAAGTAAAGGGGATAGTCAGGCTAGCCCAGTTGTATAAGGCAAGTACCCTAAAAACCTTCACTGAACTGAGAGAGGAATATGATGTTCCTAGATACACATTTTATAGATATCTTCAAATTAGACATGCTTTAAACGTTAAGTTTGACAGGATGGGGCCAGCCTGGTGTAAATCTCCTATTCTCCAGAGACTGGATAATCAGAGTAGGACTGGGGGCTTTATATCTGAAATCTATCCACATATATGTAAAGGAAGTATTGAGGGCCCCGAACTCCTCAAAAGTAAGGGCAAATGGGAAGAAGACCTAGGGCCCATATCAGAGGGTCAATGGAAGAAGATATTAGAGAGGGGACACCTGGTAACAATTTTGCCCGCACAAAAGTTCTCATATCTGATGCTGCTACATAGGACGTACTATACACCAAAAAGGCTGTTTAGGTTTGGGTGGAGGATAGATGCAGGGTGTCCCAGGTGTCGGGGCATGGGGGACTTGATGCACATGATATGGAGATGCCCCAAATTATTCAGATATTGGTCAGAGGTCCTTAACACCATAAATAGGATATATAAAATAACATTAGAAAGGGAAACTAGACTGTGTATTTTGGGATTAGGGGAGGGAATAAGCAGGGAGGCTTGTACAAAAAAAGCAGTGCTCAGGTGTCTCTTCCACGCAAGAAAATTAATTGCGCAAAGATGGCAAGCAGAGAGACCGCCGTCGGTAAAAGATTGGGTTAACATAGTCACGGAAACAATATGGAAGGAGAAAGTAGCCTACACTAAGAGAAGGAATATTAGAGAGTTTGAAAAAGTGTGGAAACCATGGTTAGAAAGTATGGGGTACCCTCCGTAAAATAGAAGTAATGCAGTAAGCAGAAGAAGGAAAAAAATAATAATAAAAAACAAAATTAATAATGTGTGAAAAAGGAAAGAAGATAGAAACCCTAGTAAAAGAAACCATAGAATCGGAGAGAGGGGGAGGGAGGGGGGAAAAAGGCTCAATAGAAAGGAAAAGGTGTTAATCATACAAATGTGTGCTATTACTATTATCTTTTCAAAATAAGGGATGAAAATTATTAAAGCATATGTATGCTTATTGTAATGTATAATGCTGAAGAAAATCAATAAAGAAAATATAAACAAAAAAAAACTATGTAACATAGAATGTGTTTTGGGGTGTAATTGTAAGGATGCCTATGCCGTGTGAGAAATCACTTTTTAAAGTGACAACTTTGTGAAAAAATATGTAATTCCTGAATTTTCCCCAAAAATGTGCCAAAAAATAACAACTTCAAAACAAAACATCATACCTCATTCTAAATACCTTAGACTGTCTACTTTCCAGTTTGGGGTCATTTGACTCCAAAAAATTATACAAAATTTAATTTGGGTACAGTGTTCAATGGGTAATTGTCATTCAAAACTGACAGCACTGAAATCTGAAAAATGGCCTGGGCAGGAATGGGGTTAAACTGTTAAATCTGGAAGTGGTTAAAATCGTGCCTAGTAAAGTGATTCAGATACATTATTTGGGTATTTTTTTTTCCTGCAAAATAACTACACTCTAATGTTTATTTCTAGATTAAAATATGTCTGGTGGGGATCCTGTTAATAATGCGGCCTACTCAAAGCATTAGAAGACTGTGTACATGGGCACTGAAATATTTTGGGACCTGTTTACAGTGAGATAAATACACTATAATAATAATAATAAAACAGTTTGGTTTTAGTCCCGTTGCCAAAGTGGCCTAATCAAAGTGTTTAATGACCATGCACATACTTCTTACAGCAAAATGTATATACCGTATATACTCAAGTATAAGCCGAGTTTTTTCAGCACATTTTTTTGTGCTGAAAATGCCCCCCTCGGCTTATACTCGAGTCACCATTTTGCGCCTGATCTCCCGGACTTTGGGGACCTGGTACCAGCCAAACTTGGCATACATGTAGCCCCACTCTTCCTCTACAAGTGTGCAAAGTTTGTTGTCCGGGGGACCTACGGCCGGGGAGCACCGATTTTCCAAAACCGGGCACCCCTTCCATAGACTCCCATGTTAAACGGTAATTTCTCCGATGACTTTGGGGACCCGGTACCAGCCGATCGTAGGTCCCCTGGATCTGAAACTTACCACACAAGTAGCTCCATTTCTCCTCTATAAGTGCGCAAAGTTTGTTGTCTGAGGAATCTACGACCGTGGAGCACCGATTTTTCAAAGCGGGGCACCACTTCAATAGACTCCCGTGTTAAACGTCAGTCTAGTCATGGACACAGTGAGGCATGGGCACAGTAAGGCATGGGCACAGTGAGGCATGGACACAGTGAGGCATGCACATGGACACAGTGAGGCACAGTGAGGCATGCAGATGGGCACCCTAGGCTTATACTCAAGTCAATATGTTTTCCCAGTTTTTTGTGGTAAAATTAGGTGCCTCGGCTTATATTCGGGTCGGCTTATACTCGAGTATATACGGTACTTGAATTAATGTTAAGTAAGAGTGCAGCGCTCCATAACACCAAATAGCACTTATTAGCTCAAAGGGTGAATATTATCATCAAATCACACAGTAGTAAATGTTGTGCAATAATCAAATCTGAATTGTGAAAGATAGTCCCATACACAGTCCAATTTTTAATAGGTGTCCATAAACAACCACCAAGATTGATGTGCTATAAATCACAATATATAAAACATTACTTCACGCTGTCTGAAATCTTAAACCCAAACAACTCCACCAAAGTGACGCCCACATGCCCAATCAGGTGTCTCCTTGCCTGATGCAGTGGACCCCTTAATTACTCAAGGTGGTCAACAGCGCTTTTGTTACACAATCAATAGGTCAGCAGAACCATGGTCTCATGGTCTGTGTCTGTGCATGCACGGTCTCTTCTATCAGCACCTGTGCAATGCATGGTGACATCACATGGCGGTGATGGGAGATCGACACTGGCGTCTTCCCAATGGGGGCATATAAGGTGTGGGCTGTGGAGGTGGTGGGTGCCATGAGCACTGACGGGGGACACTTTGACTGACATCACCTTAGGTTGTGAAGTGGGGAAGTTGGGCACTTTTGTTTTGCCAGCTTGTATATTATGCAAGTTTCTTTGTGCCTTTGTAGCCATAATATTGTTCTGTGGGTCTTATACTAGTGGAACCCAGTTGCAGTGAGCAGATTGTTCGTTTCTTGTTATCCTGTCTACAGACCATGTGTGTGAGTAATTTGTGCATTATTGTATGATATTATCTGATTATTATTGTAAGGTCACACTAGTGTGACATTCAAATATTATATTTAGCATTATCAATTATATTTTTATGATATTCTTGATTGGTCCACATAGATAATTCTGATAATATTTAAGGCCTTCTCTGGGCAGCCCTTGTGACTGGGTTTGGGTACCAGTATTCTGCCAGTATTCCAGTATTCCACCATAATCATATAGGTGGGCGGATATTGATTCACATCAATGCGTTTGCAGTTGATGCATTTTTCAGGCATGATTTGCAGTGCGTTTTTTATGTCCCTTTAAAAACAATGTATAAAGCTGGTTGCTAAGGAGCTGGCCGGGAAGCCGCCCACCGCATCCTTAACAACCGATGAGTCATCAGCTCAACATCCATGCCAGACCCTTATCCGAGCGTGCAGCCCAGAAGGTCAGGAAAGGGAGGAGACAAATGAGCGCCCCCCTCCTAAACCATACCAGGCCACATGCCCTCAATGTGAGGGGGAGTTCTCTGCCCCCCACCTCAAAGCACCTTGATAAAAGTGATGGTGACTGTGCTGTGTGGGAAGAAGGGCTGAGTGAAGGGGCAGAGAAAGAATCTACAAGCCAAGGTGAAATTTGTGGTTTGTAACTAAATGATACTCATGGGTATAGAAATATGTGACATCAAAATATATAAACCAATTGCAGTGAAAGTAATAAACATATCACACCTAACATAAAGTGATAGCAAAATTGGTAGCCCAAAAAAATATGTGTGACGTGACACAATCCTAAAAAGGGTGAAACGTGAAACTTAGTAACCCGGTGCACGGGCACAAATTATATATTAAAGGTCTATGAGTCCACAATCCAGTGCCAGAAGGCTAATAAACAGATGTAAAAATCCTGTATCAGGAAAATCCCGTCACCACGGAAGTGTTAGCGTGCTTTAAGATAGTCTTCAGTGCGAACCACCTCAGTGCTCACAAGCAGCTTACCTCACAGCTGTATAATAGCCAGCATGGATAAATACTCATAGGAGGTAACAGTATAGTAGTCTTCTCCTTTAGATGGTGGAAATGTTCTCACTCATACAGATGCATGTGAATACATAAACATGAAGGAAAAAATATATATAGCGTAACTCTGTAACCATAACCATCAGGCATGGGAGAGAAAGCTGAGGTGCACAGTATCAAACTCACTTAAAAAAGAGAGCATAGGCGTTGATCCACGAGCGCCGAACTCGTATGTCCCAGCTGTGTATCTCATTGTGCTTGGGTCTCCCTGGTCTGGATGGTCAGTGACTCGTAGGATGCCGATATTAATGAAGGGAAATACACATAGCGTAAACCCGTAAAAACTGGGCGCATTTATTAAACATACTGTAAAGCATAAGAAAACAACTCACATAAAAACCGCTGACAGGGGGAATAGCCGAGCCCAGCTCGTTCTCTCCCGTCAGGCTAGTGGTGTATCTGGTGCTCAAATCCTAACGCGTGTCATCACGTCACATGACTTCATCAGAGGATATATTACCATTGTTTGTTAGGATCAGACTCATAGGTGCCTGTTGCAGTGTCCCCCTTCATTATTAGTTTGTTAGTGTAATTGTTAGAGACAGCGCGGGTGTTCCTTTTGTTTTTATACCTTGTACCCATGTTGATAGAGACAAGGGTCTGTGGGTGGGGGGCTTATCAGAATGTGCAAGCTCCCTTTAACAAGGGGCCCCTAGATCCCGCCCTCCCCTTATGTGAATGAGTATGCCTACCCATTCACCAAAAAAGTGTAGAAGTGAATAAAGACAGTACAAGAGTTTTTGACAATTCCTTTATTAAAAAATAAAAAACTATGTCTCCCGATCTAGATCCATCGTCAATAACAATGCGACCGACAGACTTGAAAAACGGGGGGGGGGGGGGAAATCTCCACTCACCACAAATGCTACCATGGTCTGCCTGCTCCACCATGTGACATTTCTTAAATACCTATGGGGCGGTGCCACTAGGCACTGCTATTTCTGCCAAATGCTACATTGTGGCAGTAAAGCAACAAGTTTTTCCATTGTCATCTTGACACAACTTGTCAGCACTCATGACCAGGGGCATGAGGTCTGTATCAAGTGTAGCGACCTCACCCCTCTCACTCCTTTTCATTCTCGGCTTGTTGGTCTTGTCTAGGGGGTAAGTACTGGGGGGAGGGATGCGATACACCATGGCCCATGTCCTCCAGAGAGACTGGAGGTGAAAGCCAGAACTATCGGATTTTGTGTGTGTGTCCCAGAGTCAAATCCTTTCTTCTAAATGACTCCCTTTGCTCCTAGTAACCAGAGTTCCACACACTGAAAAGGTCCAACTCGTATTTATTATCTTCCAGCAATAAATAGTCATACAGCACAGTCAGGTTGAGACCCATAGAACACTTCAGTATTTGTGGGGAGTAGGTCAAGGCACAATTCTTTAAGTAGAGCTAACCACTGTGGTGTCACCAATGGTTATGATGTATAGTCACTGCCACCGACTATATAGAACATGAATTACCTTCGCTATCACAGCCCCTGTCAGAAGGAAGACATCCATCCAAGAGAGTTACCGGAGGCCTCTCCGTCACCGGCAAATGCTGCGCCAGACTTTCCGGAGAAGTTCCGCTCACCGGCCTCCTCAATCTCAGACATGGGCACCCAAGGCATTAGGGCCCCCTCAGATTCCTCCACCCTCGCGGAACCCAGTCGAAGGTACTGAGTCCCAGGCTTCCGCATTAGTACCTCACCCCAGGCTAAAGGTGCCTGGGATGGACTCCATCTCCCGCTCCGGCCAGGTCAAGGGCACCTGGGCCCGGAACTCCGGAACGCCAGCACCAAGGCTGAAGGTGCCTGGGTGTGGCTGCGTCCTCCGACTCTGAACCCCAAGGTCAGGGCGTCCGCCCCTTTTATCTCCTCTCCCTTAGCGTCACAGCAGGTTCCCCGCCCCGCTGTACCAGCGCCAGGAAAGGACAAAAAGGGATGCAGTCTTGCGGTGACTGTTCAGCTCCAGCCCAGGGCGACAGCGCCACCCGCAGGCCGCAGGGAAACCCACACACCAGAGTCCTCCAAGAACCATAAAAGGGTCTCAGATTCCCTAACAATCAGTGCATCTGGGTTACACTACCACCCAGATGCCTCCCCTAAATTCAAATACCCGCTACACAAGTAAAAAGATTAATTCCACTGGCAGTACAGCACCCTATGCTAGCACGGCACTGCATGTTGTATTGACAGTTTTATACACCAAAGGTAAGCCACATGGCTTCGTTATTTTACCCATCTGTCAGCAAACAGCATGTCACAGTCATTGATTCTGGTATTGCTATTAAGGAACATATTCCTTTTTGGTGAATCCTCCTTCATTTTCCTCATTTGCATGATAATATATATATATATACAGGGCTCAACATTTCAAATCCTGAGCTACTAGCCAGGCCTTAAGAGTTACTCGCCACAAGTTGCCCCCATCCAACCCCGCCCCTAAACACGCCCCTTGTAAATGATCATATTTTATTCAGATAATACATGGTATGCAGGGTCGTCTAATGTTAATTGGACCCTGGGCAAACATTTCCGTGCCCCCTGTAGAAACACTAAAGAAGAGGGTCAGAAAAACTGCAGACATACTACAGGAGAAGGTCAGAGAGACTGTAGACATGGTAAGGAGAGGACCATGGAGACTGCAGGCATGGTAAGGAGAGGACCATAGAGACTGCAGACATGGTAAGGAGAGGGTCAGAGAGACTGCAGACACGGCAAGGGGAGGTTCAGAGAGATTGCAGACATGGCAAGGGGAGGGTCAGAAAGACTACAGACATGGCAAGGAGAGGTTCAGAGAGACTGCAGGCATGGCAAGGAGAGGGTCAGAGAGACTGCAGACATGACAAGGAGAGGTTCAGAGAGACTGCAGACATGACAAGGAGAGGTTCAGAGAGACTGCAGACATGACAAAGAGAGGTTCAGAGAGACTGCAGACATGACAAGGAGAGGGTCAGAGAGACTGCAGACATGGAAGGAGAGGGTCAGAGATACTGCAGACATGGCAAATAGAGGGTCAGAGAGAATGCAGACATGACAAGGAGAGGTTCAGAGAGACTGCAGACATGACAAGGAGAGGTTCAGAGAGACTGCAGACATGACAAGGAGAGAGTCTGAGAGACTGCAGACATGGTAAGGAGAGGGTCAGAGAGACTGCAGACATGACAAGGAGAGGGTCAGAGAGACTGCAGACATGACAAGGAGAGGGTCAGAGAGACTGCAGACATGACAAGAGAGGGTCAGAGAGACTGCAGACATGGCAAGGGGAGGGTCAGAGAGACTGCAGACATGACAAGGAGAGGGTCAGAGAGACTGCAGACATGACAAGGAGAGGTTCAGAGAGACTGCAGACATGACAAGGAGAGGTTCAAAGAGACTGCAGACATGACAAGGAGAGGGTCAGAGAGACTGCAGACATGGTAAGGAGAGGGTCAGAGAGACTGCGGACATGGCAAGGAGAGGTTCAGAGAGACTGCAGACATGACAAGGAGAGGGTCAGAGAGACTGCAGACATGACAAGGAGAGGGTCAGAGAGACTGCAGACATGACAAGGAGAGGTTCAGAGAGACTGCAGACATGACAAGGAGAGGTTCCGAGAGACTGCAGACATGACAAGGAGTGGTTCAGAGAGACTGCAGACATTACAAGGAGAGGGTCAGAGAGACTGCAGACATGGTAAGGAGAGGGTCAGAGAGACTGCAGACATGACAAGGAGAGGTTTAGAGAGACTGCAGACATGACAAGGAGAGGTTCCGAGAGACTGCAGACATGACAAGGAGAGGGTCAGAGAGACTGCAGACATGACAAGGAGAGGTTCAGAGAGACTGCAGACATGACAAGGAGAGGTTCAAAGAGACTGCAGACATGACAAGGAGAGGGTCAGAGAGACTGCAGACATGGTAAGGAGAGGGTCAGAGAGACTGCGGACATGGCAAGGAGAGGTTCAGAGAGACTGCAGACATGACAAGGAGAGGGTCAGAGAGACTGCAGACATGACAAGGAGAGGGTCGGAGAGACTGCAGACATGACAAGGAGAGGTTCAGAGAGACTGCAGACATGACAAGGAGAGGTTCCGAGAGACTGCAGACATGACAAGGAGTGGTTCAGAGAGACTGCAGACATTACAACGAGAGGGTCAGAGAGACTGCAGACATGGTAAGGAGAGGGTCAGAGAGACTGCAGACATGACAAGGAGAGGTTTAGAGAGACTGCAGACATGACAAGGAGAGGTTCCGAGAGACTGCAGACATGACAAGGAGAGGGTCAGAGAGACTGCAGACATGGTAAGGAGAGGGTCAAAGAGACTGCAGACATGGCAAGGGGAGGGTCAGAGAGACTGCAGACATGACAAGGAGAGGATCAGAGAGACTGCAGACATGACAAGGAGAGGTTTAGAGAGACTGCAGACATGACACAGAGAGGACCATAGAGACTGCAGGCATGGTAAGGAGAGGGTCAGAGAGACTGCAGACATGGCAAGGAGAGGTTCAGAGAGACTGTAGACATGACAAGGAGAGGTTCAGAGAGACTGCAGACATGACAAGGAGAGGGTCAGAGAGACTGCAGACATGACAAGGAGAGGTTCAGAGAGACTGCAGACATGACAAGGAGAGGTTCAGAGAGACTGCGGACATGGTACAGGTACTGTGGATGGTGTGGTGATGAATGGCTCCTCCCTCCCTCTACATCTCTGTAGAGGGGGAGATGTTGCAGCTCAGTGTACACAGCTCTAGGACCTGGGAGAGCATGTCCTCCCTCTACACTTGTTCAGTGTGATCCCTGACCCCTCCCCCTGCTCTGAGTGCAGGATTTCTCTGCTTAATTTCTCCCCAGTTGGACATGTGCACTGCCAAAAAATTCGTTAGTTTTCGTTTTCGTTTCATTCGTTTTTTTTTTTTTCGTTTTTTGGGTCATTCGTTATGATCGCAATTCGTAAATTCGTAAATTTGTACATTCGTAAGTTTATACATTCGTAAATTTGTACATTCGTGAATTTATACATTCGTAAATTTGTACATTCGTAAATTTGTACATTCGTAAATTTGTACATTCGTAAATTTATACATTCGTAAATTCGTACATTCGTAAATTTATACATTCGTAAATTTATACATTCGTAATTTCGGAAATTTGGAAATTCGATATTTTCGAAAACCCGAAAATTTGAAAATCTGAAAAAATAACTATTAAATTATAGTTGTAATTTCCTTTCAAATTTGGCTGTTAGCGAACGTAACGAATACAAATTTATCTGAAGTTACGCATAACCTGAAATAACAAATGCCGCATCTAAACAAATGGAACGGAACAAATTAATAATAATAATAATAAAACGTTTTTATTATTATTATTGTTATTTATTATTATTATTAATTCATTATGTTCCATTCGTTTAGATACGGCATTCATTATGTCGGAAAACAATTCGTAACTTCGTTAAGTTCACTAACAGCCAAATTTGAAAGGAAATTACAATACCTATAATTGAATAGTTAGTAATAGTTAAGTTATTAGTTAATTATTATTTCAGATTTCCGAATTTACTAATTTACGATTGTACGAATGTACAAATTTACGAATGTACGAATATTCGGAAATTCGTAAATTCGTAAATTCAAATTTACGAATTTCCGGATAGTTGTACATTCGTAAATTCGTGCATTGGTAAATTCGTATATTCGTAAATTCGTACATTCGTAAATTTGAATTTACGAATATTCGTTAAAATTCGTTAAATGAGTTTTCGTTAATTCGGATATTTCCGAATTAACGAATTTGTCGAAATTCGTTAAAAAACGAATTCGGAACGAAACGAATTGCACATGTCTACAAATCATCAGCAGTGTCCAGATCCAGACAGCACACAGGTCCTCTCATACTCCCAGCCTGTCAGCTCAGCAGTGTCCCAGATCAAACAGCAAGTCCTCTCCTGTTCCCTTCCATTGTCAAGCAGGTCAGAAGCCGGGAAGGAGGAAGTTACATCTTCCTTCTCTGAATGCCGGGTCCTTCCTTACCTCTCAAGGCCTCCTTTATCCAGACAGTGTTCCTGCTGGCCCAGCTAACACAGAGGAAGAGGACGAGGAGGAGGAGGAGCATTATTGTGTCAGCATGGAGGTGGAGCCTAGCACTCAGCATCAGCAGCAGTCTTCAAGGGATCAATTACAGTCTCAAGACACCCATGGACTTGTACGTGGCTGGGAGGAGGTGGCTGAGGATCATGTCGTCCTCAGTGACCCAGAGGACTCCGCACCGAATGCCTCAGCAAACCTATGCTGCATGGCCTCCCTGATCCTGCAAAGCCCGTGGAAGGATCGTCGTATTCGTGCGATCAAGGAAGGGGATCAATACTGAATGGCAACCCTCCTTGATCCACGTTACAAGGGTAAGGTTGCGGACCTTATCTTGCCGTCGCAGAGGGAGCAGAGGATGAAACATCCTCAGGAGGCCTTGCAGAAAGGTCTGTGCAATGCGTTCCCAGAGACTGGGAGGTTACAAATTCCTGGTCCTGGACAACGTGTTGCTGAGGCTCCGGTCAGTCAAAGAAGGAGCGTGGAGAAGGTGGCCGTCTGACCGATGCGTTCAGACAATTTTTTAGTACGCAGCCCCAAGGTATGATCGCTTCCAGCAACCATCGCCAGCGTCTGGTTTACATGGTGCAGGAATACCTAGGGGCAAGATCAGACTTGGACACCTTTCCCACCGAAAATCCTCTGGGTTACTGGGTCTTGAGGATGGATCACTGGCCAGAGCTTGCACAGTATGCAATTGAGATACTGACCTGTCCTGCATCCAGCGTTCTTTCGGAATGCACATGAAGTGCTGCTGGAGGCTTTGTAACCAATCACAGGGTGCGCCTGTCCACTGACTCGGTCGATCGACTGACCTTCATAAAAATGAATCAGTCTTGGATCACCACCAGCTACCAAGCACCTGATGCTGATGTAACCGAATATTTTTTATTTGAAATGTCAGATCCCTTCAAGAAGATGCTGAGTGACTATCCTGTTATGCTGAGTGACTATCCTCTTCGTCCTCAATGATCATGCTGATAGCTTGAAAGACAATTTTTGGTTCTGGGCACCACCACCAGTGGCTAAGGCCCAATTTTTCAGCCCCTGTTTAACAGGGGCGTGTATTTACAATTTTTGATGCAATACTTTGCAACAGGGCTCATTGCTGCGCTCCAAGTACAGTATCTGTGAGGGGTTGCAGTGTTGTGGCACCAGTGCCTAAGGCACAATTTTTATGCCCCTGTTCAACAGGGGCATGTAATTACAATTCTTGATCTAATAATTAACAGCAGGACCCATTCCTGCGCCCACCAAGAGTAACTGTGAGGGCTTACAGTGTTGTGGCAACACCACCACCACCACCACCACCAAAGGCCAAATTTTTCTGCCCCTGTTCAACAGGGGCATGTGATTACAATTCTTGATTTAATATTTCACAGCTGGGCTCATTCCTGCACCCACCAAGAGTAACTGTGAGGACTTACAGTGTTGTGGCACCAGCACCAGCACCACCACCAAAGGCCCAATTTTTCCTACCACTGTTCAACAATGTCATGTGATTACAATTCTTAATCTAATATTTCAGAGCTGGGTCCATTCCTGCGCCCACCAAGAGTAACTGTGAGGACTTACAGTGTTATGGCACCAGCATCACCAAAGGCCCAATTTTTCCTACCACTGTTCAACAATGGCATGTAATTACAATTCTTCATCTAATAGTTCACAGCAGAGCCCATTCCTGTGCCCACCAAGAGTAACTGTGAGGGCTTACAGTGTTGTGGCAACACCACCACCACCAAAGGCCCAATTTGTCTGCCCCTGTTCAACAGGGGCATGTAATTACAATTCTTGATCTAATATTTCACAGCTGGGCCCACTCCTGCACCCACCAAGAGTAACTGTGAGGACTTACAGTGTTGTGGCACCAGCACCACCACCAAAGGCCCAATTTTTATTACCACTGTTCAACAATGTCATGAAATTACAATTCTTGATCTAAAGGTTCACAGCAGGGCCCATTCCTGTGCCCACCAAGAGTAATTGTGAGGGCTTACAGTGTTGTGGCACCAGCACCACCACCACTACCAAAGGCCCAATTTTTCCTACCACTGTTCAACAATGTCATGTAATTACAATTCTTGATTTAATATTTCACAGCTGGGCCCATTCCTGCCCCCACCAAGAGTAACTGTGAGGACTTACAGTGTTGTGGCACCAGCACCACCACCACCACCACCAAAGGCCCAATTTTTCCTACCACTGTTCAACAATGTCATGTAATTACAATTCTTAATCTAATATTTCACAGCTGGGTCCATTCCTGCACCCACCAAGAGTAACTGTGAGGACTTACAGTGTTGTGGCACCAGCACCACCACCACCACCACCAAAGGCCCAATTTTTTCTACCACTGTTCAACAACGTCATGTAATTACAATTCTTAATCTAATATTTCAGAGCTGGGTCCATTCCTGCGCCCACCAAGAGTAACTGTGAGGACTTACAGTGTTATGGCACCAGCATCACCAAAGGCCCATTTTTTCCTACCACTGTTCAACAATGGCATGTAATTACAATTCTTCATCTAATAGTTCACAGCAGGGCCCATTCCTGCGCCCTCCAAGAGTAACTTTGAGGGCTTACAGTGTTGTGGCAACACCACCAAAGGCCCAATTTTTCTGCCCCTGTTCAACAGGGGCATGTAATTACAATTCTTGATCTAATATTTCACAGCTGGGCCCATTCCTGCGCCCACTAAGAGTAACTGTGAGGACTTACAGTGTTGTGGCACCAGCACCACCACCACCACCAAAGGCCCAATTTTTTCTACTACTGTTCAACAATGTCATGTAATTACAATTCTTGATCTAATAGTTCACAGCAGGGCCCATTCCTGTGCCCACCAAGGGTAACTGTGAGGGCTTACAGTGTTGTGGCAACACCACCACCACCAAAGGCCCATTTTTTCTGCCCCTGTTCAACAGAGGCATGTAATTACAATTCTTGATCTAATATTTCACAGCTGGGCTCATTCCTGCGCCCACCAAGAGTAACTGTGAGGACGTACAGTGTTGTGGCACCAGCACCACCACCACTACCAAAGGCCCAATTTTTCCTACCACTGTTCAACAATGGCATGTTATTACAATTCTTGATATACTAGTTCACAGCAAGGCGTTCCAGCACCCACCAAGAGTAACTGTGAGGGCTTACAGTGTTATGGCAACACCAACACCTAAGGGCCAAATTTCTGCAGAGTATATATGGCAGGCCCCTACTTTCAAACATCCAACTTACAAACGACTCCTACTTGCAAATGGAAGGAGACAACAGGAAGTGAGAGGAAATCTACCCCTAGGAAGGGAAATTTTCTCCTGTAAGAGTTAATATGGGGAAAAAGTGTCTCCTCTCCACTGATGCTTTATCACCAATCCTTGTTTCAATAAAAAACCCAAATTTTCAAAAAACATTTGTCATTGGGACGGAAAGTGAGGTGAAATGTTCTGAACAGGTGCACACTGCACAGGCAGCAAAACAAATGTTACAGCGGTGATAACCCTTCCCTATGTTTTCCAAAAGCTTAAAAATAGATTTTTGGGCTGGAGCTACACTTAAAAAATGTACCTGTTCCAAATTACAAACAGATTCTACTTAAGAACAAACCTACAGTCCCTGTCTTGTTAGCACCGCCTGTATACTGCTGTTCAGAGTATATAGAGCCTTTTTTTTATTTGGGTGCGGGGTTTCCCTTAATATCCACACAAGACCCAAAGGGGCTGGTAGTGGGCTGGGGGATACCCATGCCATTTTTCTCAATGATTTTCATCCATATTGCCGGGACCAGACATTACATTAAAGCCACAAGCAGTTTTACATTACTTTTTTTCCTTTTGAAATGTAATTTTGTGCAGGGACAGTTCTAAACACGGGAAACACGTGCCACTTCACTTTAGACACCACCCAGGTACGACATTTAAAGGAATATTTCACTTTTTTTTCACTTTATGCATCATTAAAATCACTGCTCCCGAAAAAACTGCAGTTTTTAAAACTTATTTTTGCATTGATACATGTCCCCTGGGGCAGGACCCGGGTCCCCAAACCCTTTTTAGGACAATAACTTGCATAGTAGCCTTTATAATTAGCACTTTTGATTTTGAACATTCACGTCCATTGTATTTAATAGGGTTCTAAAGTTTGTGCGAACTTTCGATCCTTTTGCAGGTTCTGGTGCGAACCGAACCGGGGGGGTGTTCGGCTCATCCCTACTACCTACATGTAGTGATGAGCCGAACACCCCCGGGTTCGGTTCGCACCAGAACCCGCGAACGGACCGAAAGTTCGTACGAACATTAGAACCCTATTAAATACAATGGATGCGAACGTTCGAATTCTAAAGTGCTAATTATAACAACTATTATGCATGTTATTGTCCTAAAAAGGGTTTGGGAACCCGGGTTGTGCACCAGGGGACATGTATCAATGCAAAAAGAAGTTTTAAAAACGGTCGTTTTTCGGGAGCAGTCATTTTAATGATGCATAAAGTGAAAAAAAAAAAGTCAAATATTCCTTTAAATATCGTACCTGGGGGGTGTCTAAAGTATGCCTGTGAAGTGCCACGTGTTTCCCGTGTTTAGAACTGTCCCTGCACAAAACGACACTTCTAAAGGAAAAAAAAGCCATTTAAAACTGCTTGCGGCTTTAATGTAATGTCTGGTCCCGGTAATATGGATGAAAATCTTTAAGAAAGTTGAAGTGTAGCTCCAGCCCAAAAATCTATTTTTAAACTTTTTGGAAAACATAGGTAAGGGTTATCACCCCTGTAACATTTGTTTTGCTGTCTGTGCCCCTGTTCAGAACATTTCACCTCACTTTCCGTCCCAATGACAACTGTTTTTGAAATGTGGTGTTTTTCTTGAAACAAGGATTGCTGATAAAGCATCAGTACAGAGGAGACACCTTTCTCCCATATTTATTCTTACAGGAGAGAATTTTCCTTCCTAGTGGTAGATTTCCTCTCACTTCCTGTTGTCTTCTTGCGTTTGCAAGTAGGAGTCGTTTGTAAGTTGGATGTTTGAAAGTAGGGACCTGCCGTATATACTCTGCAGAAATAGGCCCCTTAGTTGTTGGTGTTGGCACAACAGGGCTGGAACGCCCTGCTGTCAACTATTATATCAGGAATTTTAATTACATATAATTGTTGAACAGTGGTAGTAAAAAATGGGCCTTTGATGGTGGTGCTGGTGCCACAACACTGTAAGCCCTGACAGTTACTCTTGGTGGGTGCAGCAATGGGCCCTGCTGTGAATTATTAGATCAAGAATTGTAATTGCATGCCCCTGTTGAACAGGGGCTGAAAAATTGGGCCTTTCGTGGTGGTGGTGGTGGTGGTGGTGTTGCCACAACACTGTAAGCCCTCAGAGTTACTCTTGGTGGGTGCAGGAATGGGCCCTGCTGTGAATTATTAGATCAAGACTTGTAATTACATGCCCCTTTTGAACAGGGGCTGAAAAATTGGGCCTTTCGTGGTGGTGGTGGTGGTGGCGTTGCCACAACACTGTAAGCCCTCAGAGTTACTCTTGGTGGGTGCAGCAATGGGCCCTGCTGTGAATTATTAGATCAAGAATTGTAATTACATGCCCCTGTTGAACAGGGGCTGAAAAATTGGGCCTTAGGCACTGGTGGCACAACACTGCAACCCCTCACAGATACTGTACTTGGAGCACAGCAATGAGCCCTGTTGCAAAGTATTGCTTCAAAAATTGTAATGACACGCCCCTGTTAAACAGGGGCTGAAAAATTGGGCCTTAGGCACTGGTGGCACAACACTCCAACCCCTCACAGATACTGTACTTGGAGCACAGCAATGAGCCCTGTTGCAAAGTATTGCTTCAAAAATTGTAATTACACGCCCCTGTTAAACAGGGGCTGAAAAATTGGGCCTTAGCCACTGGTGGCGGCACCCATAAACAAAAATGATCTTCCAAGCTATCATCATCAATCGTATCATTGAGGACTCGGAGGAGGAGGATAGCCAGTCAACATAACAGCACAGGCACTCAGCATCAGCATCAGTCTTGAAGGGATGTGACATGTTAAAATCAATTAGTCTGTTATATCAGCATCAGGTGTGTGGTAGCTGGTGGTGATCCAAGACTGGTTCATCTTGATGAAAGTCAGTCGATCAACCGAGTCGGTGGACAGGCGCACCCTGTGATCCGTGACAAATCCTCCAGCAGCACTGAATGTGCGTTCCGAAAGAACGCTGGATGCAGGACAGGCCAGTAGCTCAATTGCATACTGTGCAAGCTCTGGCCAGTGATCCATCCTCAAGACCCAGTAAGCCAGAGGATTTTCGGTGGGGAAGGTGTCCAAGTCTGACCTTGCCCCTAGATATTCCTGCACCATGTTTATCAGACGCTGGCGATGGTTGCTGGAACCGATCATACTTTGGGGCTGCGGACTAAAGAACTGTCTGAACGCATCGGTCAGACGGCCACCTTCCCCACCGCTCCTTCTTTGACTGGCCGAAGCCTCAGCAACTCGTTGTCCAGGACCAGGAGTTTGTAACCTCCCAGTCTCTGGGAACGCGTTGCACAGACCTTTCTGCAAGGCCTCCCGGAGTTGTCTCATCCTCTGCTCCCTCTGCGATGGTAACATAAGGTCCGCAACCTTACCCTTGTACCGTGGATCAAGGAGAGTGGCCAGCCAGTAATGGTCCCTCTCCTTGATCCGAAGAATACGAGGATCCTTCCGCAGACTTTGCAGGATCAGGGAGGCCATACAGCGTAGGTTTGCTGAGGCATTCGGTCCGGAGTCCTCTGGGTCACTAAGGACGACATGATCCACAGCCACCTCCTCCCAGCCACGTACAAGTCCACTGGTTTCTTGGGACTGTAAATCATCCCTAAAAGACTGCTGCTGATGATGCTGAGTGCCAGCCTCCACCTCCATGCTGACACAATCCTCCTCCTCCTCCTCCTCCTCCTCTTCCTGTGCGATGGGTGGGACAGAAGGAACACTGTCTGGGTAAAGGGGGCCTTGAGAGGCAAGGAAGTCCTCCTCTTCCTGCCTCTGTTCTGCCTCAAGTGCCCTGTCCATTATTCCACGCAGCGTGTGCTCCAACAGGTGGACAAGAGGTACAGTGTCACTGATGCATGCACTGTCACTGCTCACCATCCTCGTGGCCTCCTCAAATGGTGCCAGGACAGTGCATGCATCCCTGATCATGCCCCACTGGCATGGAGAAAAAAAACCAAGCTCCCCTGACCCTGTCCTGGTGCCGTAGTCGCACAGGTACTCATTGATGGCCCTCTGCTGCGTGTGCAGCCGCTGCAGCATGGCCAACGTTGAGTTCCACCTGGTGGGCATGTCACATATAAGGCGGTTCTTGGGCAGGTTCAACTCCTTTTGCAGCTCAGCCAGGCGAGCACTGGCATTATAAGATCTGCGGAAATGCACACAGACTTTCCTGGCCTGCCTCAGGACATCCTGTAAGCCCGGGTACCTGCCCAAGAACCGCTGCACCACCAGGTTAAGGACGTGAGCCACACAGGGCACATGGGTCAGTTGTCCCTGTCGGAGGGCGGAGAGGAGGTTGGTGCCATTGTCGCAAACCACCATTCCTGGCTTAAGCTGGCGTGGCGTCAACCACCTCTCGGCCTGGCCCTGCAGAGCAGACAGGACCTCTGCCCCAGTGTGGCTTCTGTCCCCCAAACACACCAGCGCAAGCACGGCATGGCATCTTTTTGCCTGCGTACTTGCGTAGCCCCTTGAACGCCTACGGAGCACCGCTGGTTCCGAGGACAAACCACAGGAAGAGGCCATGGAGGAAGAAGAAGAGGAGGGGGTGGAGGAGAGAGGTGTGTCACAACCAGTAGTAGCATTTTGGAGGCGTGGCGGTGGAACAACCTCCAACACTACTGCACCTTGTCCTGCATCCTTCCCAGCTGCCAAAAGAGTGACCCAATGGGCCGTGAAAGAAAGGTAACGTCCCTGTCCATGCCTGCTGGACCATGAGTCAGCGGTAATATGCACCTTACCGCTGACCGCCCTGTCCAGCGAGGCCAAGACATTGCCTTCCACATGCCGGTAGAGAGCCGGAATAGCCTTCCGTGAGAAAAAGTGGCGTTTGGGAACCTGCCACTGAGGAACCGCACATTGCACAAACTCACGGAAGGGGGCCGAGTCTACCAACTGAAAAGGCAGCAGTTGAAGCGCTAGCAATTTAGCCAAGCTAGCATTCAACCGCTGGGCATGTGGATGGCTGGGAGTGAACTTCTTTTGACGGTCCAGCAGCTGGGGCAGGGAAATTTGCCTGCTAGAATCGGACGTCGGTGTACTGCTAGCAGAGTGGCCGCAAGTACTTGGCTGTGACACACCTAATTCTACACCTTCATTCCTCTCAGTGCATGTTTCAGAGAGGACTGAAGTTATAGTGGGGTTGGAGATCCCAGCTGATGCGGTGCAAGGAGAGGTCCGCTTTGTTCTTTGGTGTGGGTCTTTGAGGTAGGCTTGCCAACGAGCTGCATGGCAGGTCAACATATGTCTGGTCAGGCATGTGGTACCCAAGCGGCTGATGTTTTGGCCACGCGATATACGCTTGAGACATATGTTGCAAACAGCAGCTGTGCGATCTGATGCACTAGCCTCAAAAAAGGCCCACACCAAAGAACTTTTTGAATGACGGGCAGAGGCAGCGCCCTGCACAGGCGGAGCTCTGCGGTGTGATTCCGTTGGTGTACTGCCCTTACGCTGGCCACCAAAGGGCATCCTGCCTCGTTGGAGATGTGCCTCCTCCTCATCCTCCTCCTCCTCCTCTCTCCTATTAGGCACCCACGTGGAGTCAGTGACCTCATCATCCCCTCCCTCCTCATCACTGGAGCCAATCTGGCAGTATGCTGCAGCTGCTGGAACATGACTGCCAGATTGGTGTCCTTCTTGAGCATCCCCTCTGTCTGCTCTCACGCTACTGCCTTCCTGTAGCTGGGTTTCATCATCAGACCCTTCGAAACGCTGGGCAGCCTCCTGGAGCATGTACCCAACACTGTGCTCAAACAGTTCGGGGGACTCCTCAGGAGGAGGACATGGTGGGTCTAGGGAAGGAGTGACTGATGATGAGTCTGACATTGATACCAGGGAAGAGGACGCTTTGGCAGCTGCTTTTCCAGTACCCTGAGCCTGGGTGAGAGAGGATGAGGAGGAGGAGGAGGGCTTGGTCATCCACTCTACCAAGTCTTCGGCATGATGTGGCTCAACATGTCCAGCTGCCGAAAAGAAGGACAAGCGTGTCCCATGGCCATGTGCTGATGACAATGCACCGCGTCCACGACCAGCACTGTTGCCCCCAGACACAGAGCCTGCTTGCCCTCTTTTATTGCCTCCTGACTGTCTGCCTCTCCTTGTTTGCCTTCCAGACATTCTAATAGATGGCCTGCAGGGAGATGGGAAAAAAGCAATAAGGGCTACCTTCAGGTGTCCTTCTCTGTCCCTTTACTTAAGGATTTCTAAATATGGTTGAGGATGATTGCTTTTGCACAGAATAGCACAACGACAATTTCCCTGACTGTCCAAAAAAACAAGGATTTCAAAGATGGTTGATGAGGAATGCTTTAGCACACTATAGCACAAGGAGAATTTCCCTCACTTTCCTTCTTTGTCCCTAGAAACAAGGATTATCACAGTGAAAGAAACTGACACTCTTCCTACCTATAGTTTTCTGTCCCTAGAAAAAATGTTTTTTTAAAGCACACTATAGCACAAGGAGAATTTTCCTCACTTTCCTTCTTTGTCCCTAGAAACAAGGATTATCACAGTGAAAGAAACTGACACTCTTCCTTCCTATAGTTTTCTGTCCCTAGAAAAAATGTTTTTTTAAAGCACACTATAGCACAAGGAGAATTCCCTCACTGTCCTTCCCTGTCCCTAGAAACAAGGATTCACACAGTAAAACACACTGACACTCTCCCTACCTATAGTTTTCTGTCCCTAGAAAAAATGTTTTTTTAAAGCACACTATAGCACAAGGAGAATTTTCCTCACTTTCCTTCTTTGTCCCTAGAAACAAGGATTATCACAGTGAAAGAAACTGACACTCTTCCTTCCCATAGTTTTCTGTCCCTAGAAAAAATGTTTTTTTAAAGCACACTATAGCACAAGGAGAATTCCCTCACTGTCCTTCCCTGTCCCTAGAAACAAGTATTCGCACAGTAAAACACACTGACACTCTCCCTACCTATAGTTTTCTGTCCCTAGAAAAAATGTTTTTTTAAAGCACACTATAGCACAAGGAGAATTTTCCTCACTTTCCTTCTTTGTCCCTAGAAACAAGGATTATCACAGTGAAAGAAACTGACACTCTTCCTTCCTATAGTTTTCTGTCCCTAGAAAAAATGTTTTTTTAAAGCACACTATAGCACAAGGAGAATTCCCTCACTGTCCTTCCCTGTCCCTAGAAACAAGGATTCGCACAGTAAAACACACTGACACTCTCCCTACCTATAGTTTTCTGTCCCTAGAAAAAATGTTTTTTTAAAGCACACTATAGCACAAGGAGAATTCCCTCACTGTCCTTCCCTGTCCCTAGAAACAAGGATTCGCACAGTAAAACACACTGACACTCTCCCTACCTATAGTTTTCTGTCCCTAGAAATTTTTTTTTTTAAAGCACACTATAGCACAAGGAGAATTCCCTCACCGTCCTTCCCTGTCCCTAGAAACAAGGATTCGCACAGTAAAACACACTGACACTCTCCCTACCTATAGTTTTCTGTCCCTAGAAAAAATGTTTTTTTAAAGCACACTATAGCACAAGGAGAATTTTCCTCACTTTCCTTCTTTGTCCCTAGAAACAAGGATTATCACAGTGAAAGAAACTGACACTCTTCCTACCTATAGTTTTCTGTCCCTAGAAAAAATGTTTTTTTAAAGCACACTATAGCACAAGGAGAATTTTCCTCACTTTCCTTCTTTGTCCCTAGAAACAAGGATTATCACAGTGAAAGAAACTGACACTCTTCCTTCCTATAGTTTTCTGTCCCTAGAAAAAATGTTTTTTTAAAGCACACTATAGCACAAGGAGAATTCCCTCACTGTCCTTCCCTGTCCCTAGAAACAAGGATTCGCACAGTAAAACACACTGACACTCTCCCTACCTATAGTTTTCTGTCCCTAGAAAAAATGTTTTTTTAAAGCACACTATAGCACAAGGAGAATTTTCCTCACTTTCCTTCTTTGTCCCTAGAAACAAGGATTATCACAGTGAAAGAAACTGACACTCTTCCTTCCTATAGTTTTCTGTCCCTAGAAAAAATGTTTTTTTAAAGCACACTATAGCACAAGGAGAATTCCCTCACTGTCCTTCCCTGTCCCTAGAAACAAGGATTCGCACAGTAAAACACACTGACACTCTCCCTACCTATAGTTTTCTGTCCCTAGAAAAAATGTTTTTTTAAAGCACACTATAGCACAAGGAGAATTCCCTCACTGTCCTTCCCTGTCCCTAGAAACAAGGATTCGCACAGTAAAACACACTGACACTCTCCCTACCTATAGTTTTCTGTCCCTAGAAAAAATGTTTTTTTAAAGCACACTATAGCACAAGGAGAATTTCCCTCACTTTCCTTCTTTGTCCCTAGAAACAAGGATTATCACAGTGAAAGAAACTGACACTCTTCCTACCTATAGTTTTCTGTCCCTAGAAAAAATGTTTTTTTAAAGCACACTATAGCACAAGGAGAATTTTCCTCACTTTCCTTCTTTGTCCCTAGAAACAAGGATTATCACAGTGAAAGAAACTGACACTCTTCCTTCCTATAGTTTTCTGTCCCTAGAAAAAATGTTTTTTTAAAGCACACTATAGCACAAGGAGAATTCCCTCACTGTCCTTCCCTGTCCCTAGAAACAAGGATTCGCACAGTAAAACACACTGACACTCTCCCTACCTATAGTTTTCTGTCCCTAGAAAAAATGTTTTTTTAAAGCACACTATAGCACAAGGAGAATTTTCCTCACTTTCCTTCTTTGTCCCTAGAAACAAGGATTATCACAGTGAAAGAAACTCACACTCTTCCTTCCTATAGTTTTCTGTCCCTAGAAAAAATGTTTTTTTAAAGCACACTATAGCACAAGGAGAATTCCCTCACTGTCCTTCCCTGTCCCTAGAAACAAGGATTCGCACAGTAAAACACACTGACACTCTCCCTACCTATAGTTTTCTGTCCCTAGAAAAAATGTTTTTTTAAAGCACACTATAGCACAAGGAGAATTCCCTCACTGTCCTTCCCTGTCCCTAGAAACAAGGATTCGCACAGTAAAACACACTGACACTCTCCCTACCTATAGTTTTCTGTCCCTAGAAAAAATGTTTTTTTAAAGCACACTATAGCACAAGGAGAATTCCCTCACTGTCCTTCCCTGTCCCTAGAAACAAGGATTCGCACAGTAAAACACACTGACACTCTCCCTACCTATAGTTTTCTGTCCCTAGAAAAAATGTTTTTTTAAAGCACACTATAGCACAAGGAGAATTTTCCTCACTTTCCTTCTTTGTCCCTAGAAACAAGGATTATCACAGTGAAAGAAACTGACACTCTTCCTTCCTATAGTTTTCTGTCCCTAGAAAAAATGTTTTTTTAAAGCACACTATAGCACAAGGAGAATTCCCTCACTGTCCTTCCCTGTCCCTAGAAACAAGGATTCGCACAGTAAAACACACTGACACTCTCCCTACCTATAGTTTTCTGTCCCTAGAAAAAATGTTTTTTTAAAGCACACTATAGCACAAGGAGAATTCCCTCACTGTCCTTCCCTGTCCCTAGAAACAAGGATTCGCACAGTAAAACACACTGACACTCTCCCTACCTATAGTTTTCTGTCCCTAGAAAAAATGTTTTTTTAAAGCACACTATAGCACAAGGAGAATTCCCTCACTGTCCTTCCCTGTCCCTAGAAACAAGGATTCGCACAGTAAAACACACTGACACTCTCCCTACCTATAGTTTTCTGTCCCTAGAAAAAATGTTTTTTTAAAGCACACTATAGCACAAGGAGAATTTTCCTCACTTTCCTTCTTTGTCCCTAGAAACAAGGATTATCACAGTGAAAGAAACTGACACTCTTCCTACCTATAGTTTTCTGTCCCTAGAAAAAATGTTTTTTTAAAGCACACTATAGCACAAGGAGAATTTTCCTCACTTTCCTTCTTTGTCCCTAGAAACAAGGATTATCACAGTGAAAGAAACTGACACTCTTCCTTCCTATAGTTTTCTGTCCCTAGAAAAAATGTTTTTTTAAAGCACACTATAGCACAAGGAGAATTCCCTCACTGTCCTTCCCTGTCCCTAGAAACAAGGATTCGCACAGTAAAACACACTGACACTCTCCCTACCTATAGTTTTCTGTCCCTAGAAAAAATGTTTTTTTAAAGCACACTATAGCACAAGGAGAATTTTCCTCACTTTCCTTCTTTGTCCCTAGAAACAAGGATTATCACAGTGAAAGAAACTGACACTCTTCCTTCCTATAGTTTTCTGTCCCTAGAAAAAATGTTTTTTTAAAGCACACTATAGCACAAGGAGAATTCCCTCACTGTCCTTCCCTGTCCCTAGAAACAAGGATTCGCACAGTAAAACACACTGACACTCTCCCTACCTATAGTTTTCTGTCCCTAGAAAAAATGTTTTTTTAAAGCACACTATAGCACAAGGAGAATTTTCCTCACTTTCCTTCTTTGTCCCTAGAAACAAGGATTATCACAGTGAAAGAAACTGACACTCTTCCTTCCTATAGTTTTCTGTCCCTAGAAAAAATGTTTTTTTAAAGCACACTATAGCACAAGGAGAATTCCCTCACTGTCCTTCCCTGTCCCTAGAAACAAGGATTCGCACAGTAAAACACACTGACACTCTCCCTACCTATAGTTTTCTGTCCCTAGAAAAAATGTTTTTTTAAAGCACACTATAGCACAAGGAGAATTCCCTCACTGTCCTTCCCTGTCCCTAGAAACAAGGATTCGCACAGTAAAACACACTGACACTCTCCCTACCTATAGTTTTCTGTCCCTAGAAAAAATGTTTTTTTAAAGCACACTATAGCACAAGGAGAATTCCCTCACTGTCCTTCCCTGTCCCTAGAAACAAGGATTCGCACAGTAAAACACACTGACACTCTCCCTACCTATAGTTTTCTGTCCCTAGAAAAAATGTTTTTTTAAAGCACACTATAGCACAAGGAGAATTTTCCTCACTTTCCTTCTTTGTCCCTAGAAACAAGGATTATCACAGTGAAAGAAACTGACACTCTTCCTACCTATAGTTTTCTGTCCCTAGAAAAAATGTTTTTTTAAAGCACACTATAGCACAAGGAGAATTTTCCTCACTTTCCTTCTTTGTCCCTAGAAACAAGGATTATCACAGTGAAAGAAACTGACACTCTTCCTTCCTATAGTTTTCTGTCCCTAGAAAAAATGTTTTTTTAAAGCACACTATAGCACAAGGAGAATTCCCTCACTGTCCTTCCCTGTCCCTAGAAACAAGGATTCGCACAGTAAAACACACTGACACTCTCCCTACCTATAGTTTTCTGTCCCTAGTAAAAATGTTTTTTTAAAGCACACTATAGCACAAGGAGAATTTTCCTCACTTTCCTTCTTTGTCCCTAGAAACAAGGATTCGCACAGTAAAACACACTGACATTCTCCCTACCTATCCTTCTCTTTCCCTAAACTAAAGGAATCCAGGTTAAGCAAGAAAAAAATAAATGTCACTGTCCCTACCTATGCTTTTCTTTCCCTGCTCCGGAACACACTACACTAGGCCGCCGTGCTGGCGGCCTTTTATAGTGTGGGGCGTGTACTAAACACCCTCAGCAATAATTGGCCACAGGCATCCTGCCTGTGGCCAATCATTGCTCTCCTCGCTGCCGGCGCTGTGATTGGCCAAGCATGCGGGGTCACAGTGCATGCTTGGCCAATCACAGCGCCTGGATGACACTGCGATGGCGTAGTGCATTGTGGGCCGTTCTCGTCACTCGAATTTGGCGCGAACGGCCCAAATCGTTCGATCTTCGTCGAACGATCGAACAGCCGATGTTCGAGTCGAACATATGTTCGACTCGAACACGAAGCTCATCCTTACCTACATGTATTGTTGTGAGCCTTTGACCACACTGCTGCTATAACAAGTGCTACAAGTGTACTAATGGTGTGGACAATTGGCCAGTCTGCATTGGGCCAGCACAATTCCTTTTCAGCCTGTCAAAACAGATCTGCCCATTTGTTTGCATCATGAGGACACAGCACTAGTTTAGGCACTGCTGATATAAGAAGAGAGGAGGATGGGATCACAATAATGCATACAGGTTACGTGCTGCAAATAAATTATTCCTGCTTTCATATGCATCTTTTCCCAATTTTTCAGGTTTCCTTCATTCCTTGCCACTCTGTTTAGCACCCAGAACTGAAGGAAATACCGGGTACTTCCAGATATGAAGGAGCATGTGACTCCATGCATTTGACATTGCTGGGCCAATCACCAACAGCAACTCATAACTTAAACAGGGCTTGCCTTTCACTCTCAATACCTGAGGGAGCAGCAGGGAGATGAAAACAAGGAAAGTATATACATCTGTGGAGCACTGCATTTATTGTGTTTTTAATGCCTGTTTGATGTTTTTTCTTCAAACACACAGCATGTTGTAACACACGGTTATGTCTACTTGTACAACTTTTACCATCATTAACATTATTTTACTATTTTGTTTTACGTTTTCATTGAAATGCATTAATGAGTAAAGGGGTACTATACTAAGATTTTTCTCAAGTCTCTGTGTAACCTGAGTCTGGTCCTGCTAGTAATAGACAAAGCTGTGTCTATTCTCTGTGGCTTGGGTAAATTCTAAGCACAATTAGTTCTTCAATGATCTGTAAAAAATAATGAAAAAAAAGAAATAAAAAATACAGAACTGGATATTTCAATACCTTGCCTTTTTAAAATATTTATTGTATCTGAAAGGTTACATCATTTAATAAAACACAATAATGTATAACTCTGGCCTAGTATCTGCTACAGTTAAACCAATGAAATCACTTTGTAGTAGAAATTAAGCAGTTTGTCTTCTTTCCTGCTGACCGGGCTTGGGTGTGGGCAACAGAAAAGTTTGATAAATATTTCTAGGTTGACTGCAAATAAATACCCGTACAGGTTGGTCTTTAATCAAGCTTATAAATTATAAGATTCCAAATATAATATGTTTAATATTATTTATATGAACAACATTATATCAATACAAAAAGCACCAGAATCTTATCAGAGTATGTGTTGCTTTAGCGGACCAATATTAACCTCCCTGGCGATATGAATATTTCAGATTTTAGGTGCTGAAAGCGGTACCATTTTTTTGCATGGAAATTTGGCGTTTTATATTGTAGGCCTGTAATTCTTAGGAATAACTCACTTAAATCTGTCCAAACAAGAGTCTAGTAGACATCACGGGTATGATAAAGTTTGAAACACAAAATCATAAATTATAATATAATAAATAACTATAAAATAATTATAACAAATAATAATATAATAATAATAAAAGTGTTTTTCAGTTGTTGATGACGAATTTCCCCACAAATCACTATCGCTCAATTCTGCAAGTGATTCTAATTTATTATCGCTGTTTTCTAGCTGGTCTAAAACCACTTTTGATGTAAAGGGACACTTTTTGCTTGCTATTGACAATCTCCAGTTTCCAGGCAGAAAGAAAAGTATTTATAATGTAAAAGTGCATGCAGGACACTGGACAAACCACTAGGGACAAAGGGGGTGTGTTTGGTACAGTACTGTAATCTGTAAGATTACAGTGTACTGTATGTGTTTTGTGTTATTTACTTTTTGAATTTGGCACCAAACTCCGTCCCCGTGCGTCGCAACGCTCGCAGGGAACGGAGCTCGGCACTGTGAATCGAGCGAGACACGGCGGCTCGCAGATCACAGTGGGGAGACATTGCAGGATCCAGGGGACAAGGTAAGTAACCTCTACATGGATCCTGCGAGGCAATCTGAGTGTGGTTTGGGGTTACCGCTTTTGCTACTGAAAATTCACACCGAGCCACTCGGGAATACTGCCAGGCAGGTTAACACAACACGTTCCTGTGCATTTTGATGTGCTGAGTTGAGCCAGCCTATTAATTTTGAATTGGCTGGCAGTGCACCTTAACAGCCCAAAAATTAAACATGCACCATTTTTAATGGTTGCTGCTGTGCAGTGCACTGGGGCACAATTGCATAACATGTGGTGAAATGTGCATTTTACCACGTGGTACTGTAACATGACTATCCGGGCAGTGGAAAACAATACATTTCTAGAATGTAAGCTCTAATGAGCAGGGCCTCTGATTCCTCCTGTATTGAATTTTATTGTAACTTTGCTATATGATATTGTAGCATAGTCTTATATGTGTAGTTTTTGGTTTGTTAGGATTTCGAAATTATTGTAACATCATCTTTCTTTTCCTCCCCTTTTTTCTTTACTTTCAACCTTTGGTATTGTATCCCCCCTACTCTTGCTTTTAAGTAAGTATCTCATTTGGGAATTTTTATCTATATCAATTAAGGTTTATCCTTTATGCACCTTTCTGCTGTTTGCATTTTGCTACAATTTTTTTTATTTAATATATATATATATAAAAAAATAAATTATTAGATATATTTATGATTTATCTTACTCTCTTCTTGTTAACCCGGTCGCTGTGTGCTCACTGTGGCCACTTAGTGCCTTCTACTAGTGGAGATCCCTACATCGTGGGTGACCCCTCCCTTCTTGGGGGTTTTGAGGTGGTAAGCTCCTATCTTTTGGTGAACTTTGACAAATGTTCTCTTGTTTTCTTTGTGTAATTGTGATATGTTTATTTGTGATGTATTTTCTTATGCAATATTTTTGTTTTCTGTATAATTCTTCTGTTATTCCTCGGTTGATGCGCATATTCCCTGAAGAAGCCATAGGGCGAAACATGTCGGGATAACATACGATCATTCAATCTCTGTTCAACTGAAACCCTCTATATTTAACCACCATAATGGAGATATTCATAAGAACTCAGCGACTTACTGTACCATGCTTTGTTATTGGTTCTAGTCATGTTTCTAATAAAATTACATTATATTTTTATATATACGTGTATAGTTTCTATTATTATGTGTAAAGCACCACTATAATCCCTTTCCAACCCTTCTCCTTCTTTGGCTATTGTAACTGTACTGTCTGCCCTCATTTTGTAAAGCACTGTGCAAACTATTGGTGCTATATAAATTCCTATATAATAATAATAACAACAGTATGTGGTAAAAAAATGATACTTTCAGCCCATATTAAATGTCAGCACTTAGTACAAATGTTTATCAAAACTGCAAATGTAAAGGTGTATCTGCATACTGCAGGTTTTATTATGTTTTTTTTTGTTTTGTTTTTTTTTGCACTGTCCACCCTGTAAGGGGCCAGCATAGTTTTTATCTCCTACATCAGTCTATATGGAGTCAGCAGGGAAGGCAACATGCGTGAGAAGAAGACAGGGGGCTGGTGTTACAGATTAGGTTGGTACAATAAGTTAAAACAAAATCTCTTTATCATCTGTTCTGAGTTATTCTATACTTCCTAAAGTATTAGCACAGTTTAAAATATATATATATTTCATGAAGCTGAAAGACTGACAGTGACACGTGGAAATGCCATACAAAACATTTTTAATATTTTAATCTTGGAATCTTTTTTTTTTTTTTCCTGTAGCTACAATTGCTTCATTATTTGAAAATCCTGTACTGCTACAGCCAATTATTTGTTTCCAGTTTCTAACTAGAAAGAAGATAGGAAAAAAATATCTTGTAATTACTTTCCTTGACTTAATCCAGCAGTGGGAGCTGGGAAATTACTTGCAGCCCCATAGGAAGGTTTAAACTGAAAATCAAACTCTGTTGCAGGTGACAGAGAGGCGTTGACTGATGATTCAAATTTCATAAGTTTAATTGGGAGTTACATAATTATTTGTGTCTACATGACTAAGTAAAATTATCACTTGAAAGATCTAGAGCAGTTGTTTGCCAAACCCTAGGGATACATACCAAGCTTCATAGCTATCTATCTGATAAGTGTGTTAAAAGACTGCAGCTTTCAGAAGTGGTTTGATCTCTCCTTACAAGGTTAAAGGGCATGTGTCAGGAGAGGCTCTCAGCAAGGATTCCTACAATGCGTAACTATGCACATATTTTTTAAACATCCTTAATAATTGTTTTTTTAAAACCTATTTCTAACATCCTGTAACGAATGTTACAAACTCATCTATCCATAAATCTTTTGAAGGTGTTCATGCAGATTTTATTTCTTTTTTATCAGGGAAGGGCCTTTATATTTAAACTTGCAGTGCAGTTAGCAAATTATTACTTTCCTAATCTTAGATGTATATGGACATGTTTTACCAAGTATTCTGTTACATAAGAATTCAAGGCTGTTTCAAAACATGTTGATGAAGCTTTTTTTGGTCATTTGCAATTTTAAAGCGGAGGTCCGCCGACCATTCATTTTTTTTTCAGCAATTATGACACTTTCATAGGTACAATATTGCACCCACTTGTTAGCTGAATTATCTCCCCCGATGTCTGGTTTGGCATAAAAATCATAGTTATATTAAATGATGCTGGTCAGTTCCATCTTGCTTATGGGTTTGTGAAGCCCACAAGCATTTATTTCCTGGATGCGGTGAATGCTGAGCTCCCAGCACTCACCGCTTATTCCCGCGCATGCTCAGTGTTGACGGGGGAAGCGCCGTAAACTTCCAGGTTGCCATCACAACGGCATCGCCATCGGAAGTTCCCGCCCCGTTGTGATGGCAAAAAAACAAAATCTCGCCTCCGCACTGACTCCTGGGAACAATGACACAGGACACAGGTGCACATACCCCGCCCATACCCACCGGTACATCCTCTTAAAAAAAAAAAGTTCCATTTCACAATGTAAACAACAAGACAATTCGATGGAGCTATACTTAGAAAATTGTGTGGACCTCGGCTTTAAGATAAAAAAACAAAGGCCTGACAACAAGTAAAAATAAGAAGTTGAGGCAAAATATTAAGATATGATAACAGTATAGTAACTGTCTGAGTATTTAAATATCTTAAAGTGAACCTGAATCAAATGAAAAATTTCCTGCTACTGCCAAGAATGGGGAGTATGTGTTTTTTGCTGTGTGTGACAACACTGGGCCCACCATCACTGTTATACAAAAGTTCTTGCCCTAGCACAAGCAATTCGTAGTTTAGGCATAGCTTTTTTTATCCTGTGGGGGAGCAAAAAGACAGTAAGTATACATTCTGCATTACATAGTTTGTCTGGTTGAAAAAGAACACACATTCAACCAGTTCAGTTTAACTTATGACTTTGCCCTGCATATGCAAAGTACTGGTTCAATTTAGAGCAGGTCTCCATGTGAAATGTGCACTACCTCCCTCTCTCTCTCTATCTTTCGCTCATGTGTACTTTTGTTTGAGCTGCTTTTATAGACTGTTTTTGAATAAAGAGTTGCTCTAAAGAACAAGGTAGTGAATCCATAAGGTATTTTCATTTCAAAAACATTTTTAAGTGCCTAGCTTCAGAGCAGAGACTTCCATATTTTACTAACCTGTGATGTGAACACAGGGTTAATAAAGGTACCATATGCAGTGAATGTCATTGGAAGATCTTCAGGATGGCAGTAAGGGTTAACAAAGGTACTATCTTCAGTGAATGTCATTAGGAGATCTTCGGGATGGCAGTGACAGGTCCCGGGAGCAGATTTGTGGGCTCTGAGTGAGAAAATTTACTGTCTTCACTACAACATCTGAACTGGGTACTGTAGGTCAAAGAGGGGTGGGGGTGAGATTGAGCTCAACAAAGGAAGATTTAGTAAACCTTACTAGTACCCAAAGCTGAACTCTAGGATTGCCTAGAGCCACAGGAGGGCAGTGAGGTGACCAACCACCCAGCATATAAACCACAAACTCAGGTGTAAGTTCCTAACAAGAGTTCCCTGCAAGCTGTCAAAATTGGGGGGCGTGGCTACCGCGCTAGCTGATGGACGCATAGTCAGAGAGCTCCGCTCCAGCAATGGAAACCTAGCAGAACCGAGGCGAATCTGTCTCCCTACGCAGCTCCATGCATTCTGACATGATGGAATGCATGCGCAACTTTAAGTCTGACATAGGGGAACTGGGGTCCAGAGTAGACCACGTGGAAACGAAAATGGGAGAATACGCAGCCTCCTATAACACGTTAGTGGACTCTCATAATGATCAATCAGACGAGGTCACATGGCTGAAGGCAAAGGTCGCTGACCTTGAAGATAGGTCAAGGAGAAATAACGTGAAACTCAGAGGGATCCTAGAATCCGTACAACCTGCGCAATTGCAGCAATATGCCCGAGAACTCCTATCAGCATACCTGCCAACACTGACCACAGCGGACCTGGTGATAGACAGAATTCACCGCCTCCCCAAGCCAACTCACCTCCCTGACAACATCCCCAGGGACGTATTAATGAGGGTACACTTCTTCCACGTAAAAGATCAATTCATGTCTGCCTTCAGGAAGTGCGCTCAACCCCCCAACCACTACGCTAATATTCAGGTCTTTGCAGACTTGTCACAATACACTATGCAGAAACGTAAATCCCTCATTACTGTGACCAAAGCTCTGCGCAACCATAATATCGCTTACCGTTGGGGGTACCCGACAAAACTCACTGTCACCTATGACGGGAAGACATCAGTGATTACCTCCCTAAATTAAGGCTTAGCATTAGTGCGAGAATGGGACATTCTCCCTGAACATACATCTGATGAGCTTCGCTCGTCACCCAAGACGAAAACACTGGAAGAGTGGCAAATTGTATCCCACAAAGTCACACAAATCCTCCGCGCCTCATATATAACTGCCAACCTAAACCGACTAGTTTCTCGTAAGCTGGAGTGGAAAACCCACTTAACCCCCCTATACGAGCTATGTGCAGTACAACTGCCATCAGATTCCGAAAGGAATCTACTTTCTTAATGCAAATATTTTTGCTTTGTTTGAATATTGACACTCTGTTTTTTCATCCTACTCCTTTCCCCTCCTCTTCCCCTCCATCCCACACCCTGATGGATCGCTCACCGTGGAACCAACTGTTCTCATGCATCACCTCTACCACTACACTCCGCTGCATGGACCCGAACTCTCGACATATGGAGCATTCAATGTACTTTTCTATCTTCTTACTGCACCACATATGGCTATCACAATAACCTCCTTCAATGTTCATGGCTTGAACCACCCAGCCAAAAGATCATCAGTCTGGAAGGAAGCCCTTAAGCTTCGTGCTGATGTCTTATGCCTGCAGGAATCTCACTGGTCTTCTATGTCTACTCCTTCTTTCCATCATAGAAATTTTCCCCATATCTTCCACGCCTCGTCAACCAAGAAACAAAAAGGTGTGGTAATAGCCATTAGGGACTCTGTGACTTTCTCCCTCCAGGAATCCCTTGCAGACCCTGAAGGTCGATATTTAATTGTGATTGGCACGCTTAACAGCCGCCTCTATACCATAATAAATATATATGCTCCCAACACGCACCAAGTACGGTTTTTGAGGAAAATATTCTACAAAAATAACTCTCTTAAAAAAGGAGCGGTTGTGGTGTGTGGAGACTTCAATGCAACGATAAACCACAAACTCGACACTACTTCAAAAGCTAAACGTCCCCCACCGTCCCTTCAAAATATTCTACACACTGAGGAAATGTTTGACGTCTGGAGATGTCAACACTCCACGGAAAGAGATTATACTTTCCACTCCTCCAGACATAATACCTACTCTCGGATAGACTTTATTCTTGTTGACAGGAACCTGTTGCAAAAAATTTCCTCCTCCACCATACATGACATAACATGGTCAGACCATGCACCTGTCTCAATTGTGGTAGAGGAGGGACATTCTCCTTCTCCAGCTTATATCTGGCGTGCTAATGCTTTATTACTACAGCAGCCAGATCAGGCGGCTTTGGTAAAAAATCACCTTAACGAGTATTTTGCTCTTAACAAAAACTCAGTATCGAACCCTTTTTCTTTATGGTGCGCCCATAAGGCATATATTAGAGGCATTTTAATACAAATGGGCTCCAGGGCAAAAAGACAGAGGACGCAAAAGATTGACTCACTTTTATCCCATATCAAACTTCTAGAATCCCAGAACAAAACCACCCCTGACCCTACAGTAGCAAACCAACTAGATGGTCTGCGAGCAGATCTCAGACTCATGATGCTAGAACATCACAACAAACATTTACTTTACCTTAAAACGAATCACTATTTGGCTGGCAATAGGGCAGGGAAGCTCCTAGCCCAAAAACTAAAAGAACAAAAAGCCAAAACTAGAATCCCCTTTCTCACAAATCCCTCAGATGGCAATAAAATTTACAACCCACAAAACATTGCTGATTCCTTTGCTGAGTATTACTCCTCCCTTTACAACTTAGTAAATGACCCAAACACCCCTCAACCATCAGAGGAAACAATAAACGTATTCCTGAAGGACTTATCTCTTCCTTCCTTGACGGAAGCACAACTGGAAACTCTAAACTCCCCTTTCACTGAGTCTGAGATCCGCACAGCCATTCAATCACTCCCCAATGGTAAATCCCCAGGCCCAGATGGATTACCGAATGGTTATTATAACATTTTTTCAGAAACCCTACTTCTCCCACTTCAAGAAATATATTCAGTAGCGGCGTCCTCTGCCTCTTTCCCGGCCGAAATGTTAAACGCTTATATCGTTACCATTCCGAAGCCCGGCAAATCGCCTTACTCTCCAGCTAACTTCAGACCCATCTCCCTTCTGAATACAGATGTGAAACTGTACGCCAAAATTCTTTCCCACAGACTCCTATCCATACTACCAACGTTGATTGGCCCTGACCAGACCGGATTCACAAAGGGCAGACAGGCTGCAGATGCCACTAGAAGGGTTATCAATATCCTACACCACGCAAATTCCTGTCGGGTGCCTTCCCTCCTGCTGTCCTTGGATGCGGAGAAGGCATTCGACAGGGTCCACTGGGGTTACATGACACAAACTCTGAAAAAAATTGGTTTCGCTGGCCCCATCTTATCGGCTATCTTAGCATTGTACTCCTCCCCTTGTGCACAAGTATACACCTCTAACATGTTATCCCGCCCTTTCCCCATCTCCAATGGGACTAGACAAGGATGCCCCTTGTCCCCCTCAATTTTCAACCTCATTATAGAACCATTAGCTGAAAAAATTAGAGCCCACTCAGAGACACCAGGTTTCAACCTACTAGGGGAATCCCACAACATAAACCTCTTCGCGGACGATATTATCCTACTTTTGACTTCCCCACAGACCTCCCTATCTCAAGCCCATAATATCCTAGTCAACTTTAGTCAGATATCTTACTATAAAGTTAATTTTACAAAATCCCTCATTCTAGGACTTAACCTTTCCACCCCTCTCCAACGACGATTACAGAACGACTTCCCTTACACTTGGAGCTCATCCAGTATACCATATTTAGGACTTCATCTTACAGCAGACCCTAACAAACTAGCTGAAGCCAATTACGGCCCCTTAATAGCCAAACTAGCATCTGAAATACGATGATTAACTAAAATTTACCTAACATGGTCTGGCCGCCTTGCATCTTTCAAGATGCTGCTCCTCCCCCAAATTCTATACGTTTTTTGCACTCTCCCTATCCCACTCAAACCAACCTATCTCAACACACTTAATCTTCAACTCAAACAATATATTTGGGGAACCAAACGACCAAGATGTTCAAAAAACCTGCTTATTAAACACAGACTGCCTGGAGGTATGGGATTAGTGGACCTAAAAGACTACTATAGAGCAGCTCTACTTACCCAACTTAAATGCTGGTTCCCTACACAGGCAACTAACCCCTGGTGCAGACTAGAACAAACATTATGCCCAACGCATAATCTATACCACCTCTTACTTATAGATATTTGGAAACCATTCTCACTCCACACCCTACCACTTACCATTAGGGCCTCACTCATAGTGTGGAGGGATCTTAACAGGCATACTATAACGCCCCCCATAAATACTCACCTCCCGATGCCCCTAGAATTATTGAACAGCGCGATCCTACACGCAAATTACTCTAAATGGGTGACTCAGGGTATTACCTTACTATCTGACCTATATGACAATAACTCACTTAAATCCTTCGATACTTTAGCCACAGTATACTCCATCCCACAGTCTGACCACTACAAATACCTCCAACTCTCTCATTTCCTGAGTTCCTTGAAGAACATCCAGGTCCCTATTCAAGACGACTTATGGAAATTCCTTAGTAGCGAATCCAGCTCTTTAAAAGGCATAACGCTTTTTTACAAACACTTCCAAAGTAAATTTTCATTTACCAAACTACCGCCGTTTCACAAATGGGAGCAGGAGATAGGAGAATCCTTCACAACCGCACAATGGAAGATGGCATTCAAATCAATATATAAAGCTTCTAGATGTGTTAATCATTGGGAACTCTCATTGAAAATAGCTCAAATATGGTACCTCACACCATATAGAATGTCCAAATGCTACCACGACAACTCCCCCTTATGCTGGAGAGCAGGGATGAGCCGAACACCCCCCTGTTCGGTTCGCACCAGAACCTGCGAACAGACAAAATGTTTGTGTAAACTTTAGAACCCTATTAAATACAATGGACTCGAACGTTCGAAATCTAAAGTGTTAATTATAAAGGCTAATATGCAAGTTATTGTCCTAAAAAGTGTTTGGGGACCCGGGTCCTGCCCCAGGGGACATGTATCAATGCAAAAAGAAGTTTTAAAAACGGCCGTTTTTTTGGGAGCAGTGATTTTAATAATGCTTAAAATGAAAAAATAAAAGTGAAATATTCCTTTAAATTTCGTACCTGGGGGGTGTGTATGATATGCATGTGAAGTGGCGCATGTTTCCCGTGCTTAGAACTGTCCCTGCAAAAAATGTCATTTTTGAAAGAAAAAAATGCATTTAAAACTGACTGGCGGCTATTAATGAATTGTCGGCTCCCGGCAATACATACAAAAGTCATTGATAAAAAAAAAAAAAAGCGTGGGGGTTCCCCAGAATTCAATTACCGGGCCCTTCAGGTCTGGAATGGATATTAAGGGGAACCCTGCCGCAAATTAAAAAAAAAATTGACGTGGGATTCCCCCAAATATCCATTCCAGGCCCTTCAGATCTGGCATGGATTTTAAGGGGAACTCCACCCCAAATTTTTTAAAAAAATGGCGTGGAGTCCCCCTAAAAATCCATACCAGACCCCTTATCCGAGCACGCAACCTGGCCGGCCGCAGGGGAAAAGGGGGGGACGAGAGAGCGGCCCCCCTCCCTCCTGAACCGTACCAGGCCACATGCCCTCAACATTTGGAGGATGTCCCCATGTTGATGGGGACAAGGGCCTCATCCCCACAACCCTTGCCCGGTGGTTGTGGGGGTCTGCGGGCGGGGGGCTTATCGGAATCTGGAAGACCCCTTTAACAAAGGGGACCCCCAGATCCCGCCCCCCCCCATGTGAATTGGTAAGGGGTACCCCTACCATTTCACGAAGAAAGCGTAAAAAAATGTTTAAAAAAACACACAAACACCTTGAAAAAGTCCTTTATTTAAAAAAAAAAAAACATTCCAGCGGTGAAATCCAGTGTCCCGCGGCGATCCCGATGTCCAGCGCTGTCCTTCATTGGTTGTGCCTGAGCGGACCTGATGGGGAACTCCCTCTCAGTATTTTAAATGTATAGACCCGCCCCTTCTAAAGTTCCCCATCAGGTCCGCTCAGCGGACCAGATGCGGAACATGAGAAGGGGCGGGTCTATACATGTATTACCAAAGTGAGAGCAGTCCCCCATCAGGTCCGCCCCCTCGGTATGTCAGACCCGCCTTCGTCATTGGCTTGAGCGGGGAACTTCCTTCACTATGTAAATTTAAATTACACAGTGAAGGAAGTTCCCCGCTCAAGCCAATGACGTAGGCGGGTCCGACATACCGAGGGAGCGGACCTGATGGGGAACTTTAGAAGGGGCGGGTCTATACATTTAAAATACTGAGAGGGAGTTCCCCATCAGGTCCGCTCAGGCACAACCAATGAAGGACAGCGCTGGACATCGGGATCGCCGCGGGACACTGGATTTCACCGCTGGAATGTTTTTTTTTTTTTTTAATAAAGGACTTTTTCAAGGTGTTTGTGTGTTTTTTTTAAACATTTTTTTACGCTTTCTTCGTGAAATGGTAGGGGTACAACATACCCCTTACCAATTCACATAGGGGGGGCCGGGATCTGGCGGTCCCCTTTGTTAAAGGGGTCTTCCAGATTCCGATAAGCCCCCCGCCCGCAGACCCCCACAACCACCGGGCAAGAGTTGTGGGGATGAGGCCCTTGTCCCCATCAACATGGGGACATCCTCCCCATGTTGAGGGCATGTGGCTTGGTACGGTTCAGGAGGGAGGGGGGGCCGCTCTCTCGTCCCCCCCTTTTCCCCTGCGGCCGGCCAGGTTGCGTGCTCGGATAAGGGATCTGGTATGGATTTTTAGGGGGACTCCACGCCATTTTTTTTTAAAATTTGGGGTGGAGTTCCCCTTAAAATCCATGCCAGATCTGAAGGGCCTGGAATGGATATTTGGGGGAACCCCACGTCATTTTTTTTTTAAATTTGCGGCGGGGTTCCCCTTAATATCCATTCCAGACCTGAAGGGCCTGGTAATTGAATTCTGGGGAACCCCCACGCTTTTTTTTTTTTTTATCAATGACTTTTGTATGTATTGCCGGGAGCCGACAATTCATTAATAGCCGCGAGTCAGTTTTAAAAGACTTTTTTTCTTTCAAAAATGACATTTTTTGCAGGGACAGTTCTAAGCACGGGAAACATGCGCCACTTCACATGCATATCATACACACCCCCCAGGTAGGAAATTTAAAGGAATATTTCACTTTTATTTTTTCATTTTAAGCATTATTAAAATCACTGCTCCCGAAAAAACGGCCGTTTTTAAAACTTCTTTTTGCATTGATACATGTCCCCTGGGGCAGGACCCCGGTCCCCAAACACTTTTTAGGACAATAACTTGCATATTAGCCTTTATAATTAACACTTTAGATTTCTCCCATAGATTTTTCAAATTTGCCGCGAACACACCAATTTGTTCGCTGTTCGGCGAACGGGCGAACAGGCAATGTTCGAGTCGAACATGAGTTCGACTCGAACTCGAAGCTCATCCCTACTGGAGAGGATGTGGAGAAGTTGGGAATATATTACATATATTTTGGAAGTGTAAAAATTTGGTTAGCTTTTGGAAGTCTATTTTTGCATGTATTTCTCGTATTACTGGAATTCTCCTGTCTCCTAACCCTGGAATGGCACTACTAGACCTTAATATTGAGAAATTTCCTCCTAACTACCGCACTGTGGTAACACACATATTTCTCGCTGCTAGATCGGTCATAACCAAAAATTGGAAATCGAATGTGTCCCCCCAATGTGTCTGAAATTTTAGATATCACACATACTAACTACATCTTTGAATCAATAATAGCAAAAAAGGAAGGCAGAAACCAATTCTTACACAACCACTGGACTATCTGGACTTCCTGGTACAAAAGATAAGTGTACAATTGTACTATGTTATTGTTTGACAATATGTTTATGACCCACCTCTGACGTGATCCATCCCCCCCCCCCTCCCTATCCTCTCCTTTTCCCCTATCCTCCCCCTCTACTTTCTATCCTACCCACTTACGGTTATAATAGGAACACATGTATCTTTAGGAGGGTCTCTCCACCCACCTCTGATGTATAACTGCTCTATCCTAGCAACGCTATTTGGATTTTAATTCTGATAGTACCTTATCATACTATGTAACCACTACTATATTTCTTCTATGCTTACTGTACAATGTCCGTACTCTGTTTATACAAGAAAATTTTGTTATCAATAAAAACTAATTATTAAAAAAAAAAAAGCTGTCAAAATTCAGCCTTTTGAAGACAATTTGGAAAACAGTGAGACATTCTGAGGAGATCTGAATATCAGCCATGGATAGAATGTGCTAGTGAAACAAAGAAAATTGACTTTTGGCGGCACACAGGCAAGTCAGGTAAAAAATGAGGGATATTTTATTAGTAGAAAAAAGGTAGTAAGAGATACATAAGTACATTCACAAATGTTGTAAAATACTAATTATTTGTATATGACCTAAGGTAATACTCAAATACTGTTTCAGAATGTTATGATAACATAGGTAGCCTCAATGTATAAAAAATACAGAGAATACAATTTTTTTTGAGGTAGTTGGATTGGCGCTAATCGCCGGGCGGTTTCCTCTCCCTCACTAGTGATTGCCTGCGTGACGTGAGAGGGTTGGTCTGGGCGGCACACCTATAACAGGCAGTACCTGGCAGGTCTCACACACACCTCACTCCATATCTCTCACCAGGATACCTCCATGTCAATGGATGCCGGTTCCAGATTGCCAATAGGTACACTCACTCTTCATTTTCACGCTTCCATCGTTTTCTTGTGCCTTTTCTATTCATTTCTAGCTTGCCTTTTCTTTTTCCCTTCACTACCTTTTTTCAAATTTTTTCACATTTGTTCCCACTTGTCTTTTTTCTTTCCTACTCCTCGCTTACCTTACCTCACCTCCATCTTTAATTCGGCTTTTTTCATTCTTTTTCACCCTTTTCATACATTTACAACACTATCATTCACATTTTTATATTATCCTTTCACCAGGTCCCCACCCGGGGATTACCACATCACACCCCAGCCAGGGCATCTACTCACACCCACCTGCTCCACACCTGCCTGTTTTGGATGTTGCTGCCCTACCAAGCCAGCTCAACGCCTGGAGGTTGGGCCGTCCTGGGTGCTGGCGATCCTGGATTGCATGCTGCAGTTGCGCAGCGGCTGATGTAAGTTGCACGCAAGGACTTTTCATATAATTGTTTCTATTCCAAATTAATATAACATATTGTCAAGGTCACCTGTGGCCAGGTGACAGATGCACACCGTAGGGGGACAGGAGTGCACCGCAAGGTAGTGAACCCTATGGCTGACTGCTGCGGATAGGAAACTGGGTGGTTGTGGAAAGCGGGACCAGAGGAGCACAACCGGGATCCTAACGGAAGCTAGAGCCAAGATTCCCCAGGGCGCGGAGTCTAAGACCCAGCAGGTCTTCTCCAGGGCCTCTAGTGGTAAGGATGTTATGCTGCAGGCTGGGACCAGGTCGCGGCCCCTGGAGTTTCCTAGCTCACGCCCCGTAGGATAAGGGGAAAAGAGGGGAAACAGCAGCACAAGATATGAGAGAACCGAATAACAAGCTGAAGGTCAGGGGCCACAAGCAGACAAGGATAACGAAAGAACGAGCCGAAGGTCAAGGGTCACGAGCAGACAGGGATAGTCGGGGACAAGCCAATAACGTAACAGAGAGACAAACGTAGCACACGGCAGGCAGGAACCCAAACACACAATGCCTAACAAACACGTTGATCAGCCAAGCAGGCTTGCAGTGCACAGGTTAATATAGTGTTCTGTGATAGGGCCTGGGGTGGAGTCAGGCTGGGAGGAGATTATAAAGGAAGCCAGGTGAAAGGGTTCTGGCCTCTAAGATGAACACATGGGAAGGATGGTAAGCTGACAGACAAACACTACTGCATATCCATGACAGTACCCTCCCTCTTATGGGCCCTCCCCCGCCTGGGCCCAGGCTTAAAGGGAAATCTCAGATGAAACCTCCTCAACAGATGAGGTGCAACGACATCAGATGCAGCGATCCAAGACGCCTCCTCAGGACCAAAACCTCTCCAATGCACAAGGTACTGAAGAATACCTCTGCAGAGCCGAGAATCCAGAACTTGTCTAACCTCGTACTTTAGATTATCCTCAGAGACCAGAACCGAGGTAGGGAGATGACAAGAAGATCTATTGAGGACCAAAGGCTCTCTAGGAATAAGCAAGGGCATGAGAGGATCAACAGAAATCTGAGGAGGGTCCCCTAGACCCTTAAAGATGAACTGGTCATCTAGCACAGGACCATCAAACTGGGCAGATGTCAGTGGAACCCTGAAGTCAGGTTGGTTAGAGGGTGACATGTCACAGGAGTCAAGCTGAATAGCTGAAAGACAAGCAGAATGTCCTGAACAAGAAAAAGTAGGCGGCTCACTGGGCATGGGCTGGACTGGCATAACTAGTTTGGAGGCCGAGTGAATAGAGTCAGGTGTAGCGACTACCTGAATCGCATCGCAAGACGTAGCGACTGCAGGACTTGTAGACAAGCTAGCCTGGCTGTGCGTCCAAGGGCAATTAGGGACAGAGAAATGTAAATGGTCATGCGACCTGGAATGAATGACCGGCTCAGGTTCACAGGGGGCAACCTTGGGTAGGCAGGATGAGGAACAGGAGGAACCCCAAGCCAGGATCTGTCCAGTAGTCCAGTCCACATGAGGAGAATGGAGCTGTAACCATGGGAGACCCAAAATTATAGGCGTTGAGGCCTTGGGTAAGATAAGGAAGGATATCCACTCCTGGTGGAGTGTCCCTACCGACATCTTAACAGGGAGGGTCTGGAAGCGGATAGGTCCCCCTGGGAGAACAGTACCATCAATCGCCAAGACCACCAATGGCGTGGTGAGGGGCAAAAGAGTAAGTCTCATGGACGACGCGATTTCCCAGTCCATGAAATTACCAGCGGCTCCGGAATCCAGATATGCTGAGACCGAATGAGAAGAAGCACCAACATGAAGGAACACAGAAAGCAGAAGACGAGAAGGGGAAGGTGATATTTCTGGGTCCAATACTCCACTTTCCAGATGAAGTGGACCCAAACGTTTTTCTGGACAAAGAGAGCAAGTGTCACGAAAATGACCTTTGCCCCCACAGTAGAGACACAGGCCTAGAGTTCTGCGCCTAGCACGTTCCTCTGGGGATAGCCTGGTCCTGCCCAGCTGCATGGGTTCCTCAGCTGGCAGGAGATGCTCCACGGGTCGAGGAGAGGGGAGCTCAGGCTGACTAAGGACCAAGGAGTGCTGGCGCCGCTTTTCTAGGGTCCTTTCCTGAAAGCGAATATCGATTTGGTTACACAAGGAGATAACTCCGTCCAGATCAGTGGGGATGGTTCTTCCTGCTAATTCATCCTTCACTCTATCAGACAGGCCATGCAAAAAGGTTGCGACTAAGGCCTCATTGTTCCAGCTCAACTCAGCCGACAGTATGCGGAAATTAAGGGCATACTGTCCCACTGAAGCAGACTCTTGGCGGAGACGTAGAAGGGCGCTGGCCGCTGAAGAGACACGAGCCGGTTCTTCAAAGATATTCCGAAAAAGTTTCAAGAAGCCAGACAGGCTAGAAACCACTGGATCATTCAGTTCCCACAGAGGGGCTGCCCAGGCTAAAGCTTCACCGGAGAGGAGGGAAATGATATAGGCTACCTTTGCCCTATCAGACAGAAAGTTTTGAGGCTGAAGCTCAAAATGAATCGTGCATTGGCTAAGGAACCCTCTGCAGGCCTTGGAGTCCCCAGAGAAACAGAACGGAGCTGGCAGTGTTAGTGAGTGTGTGGCTGCGACTGGTGCGATAGGTACCACCGCTGGTTGTACTTGAGGTTGCGGATTCGGGGTTCCCAAGGAGGCCTGAAGCTGCTCGAATCGAGAAGCCAGATCCTGGAGGAATCGCATCACCTGAGTCGATTCCTGGGTTTCAAGTCTGTGGACTATGCCCCGCAATGGATCATCCGCGGGGATCGGGATGTCAGCCGGGTCCATGGCTGATCAAACTGTCAAGGTCACCTGTGGCCAGATGACAGATGCACACCATAGGGGGACAGGAGTGCACCGCAAGGTAGTGAACCCTATGGCTGACTGCTGCGGATAGGAAACTGGGTGGTTGTGGAAAGCGGGACCAGAGGAGCACAACCGGGATCCTAACGGAAGCTAGAGCCAAGATTCCCCAGGGCGCGGAGTCTAAGACCCAGCAGGTCTTCTCCAGGGCCTCTAGTGGTGAGGATGTTATGCTGCAGGCTGGGACCAGGTCACGGCCCCTGGAGTTTCCTAGCTCACGCCCCGTAGGATAAGGGGAAAAGAGGGGAAGCAGCAGCACAAGATATGAGAGAACCGAATAACAAGCTGAAGGTCAGGGGCCACAAGCAGACAAGGATAACGAAAGAACGAGCCGAAGGTCAAGGGTCACGAGCAGACAGGGATAGTCGGGGACAAGCCAATAACGTAACAGAGAGACAGACGTAGCACACGGCAGGCAGGAACCCAAACACACAATGCCTAAAAAACACGTTGATCAGCCAAGCAGGCTTGCAGTGCACAGGTTAATATAGTGTTCTGTGATAGGGCCTGGGGTGCAGTCAGGCTGGGAGGAGATTATAAAGGAAGCCAGGTGAAAGGGTTCTGGCCTCTAAGATGAACACATGGGAAGGAAGGTAAGCTGACAGACAAACACTACTGCATATCCATGACACATATCCCCTTCCCCCCTATAATTAAGTGACAATATTCATTTAAATACATATTCTCCCTCCCTTTCCTTTTAGATTATTCCATGGTGATTTGCTCCTGATGAGCGGTTATCAAACCGCGAAACGCGTAGAGCCACCAAACTCTGACCATCACTATATACCATGGATCAAATTTTTATCATTTATTTATGTGTCCAATTTATGTTACATGTACCACTATGGTATATATTTTGTTTTTTTCTTTTTCTCCTTCCCCCTATTCCCATTTATGCAAGGATTTTTTGTAGACCAATTAGGTGCTTGTTACACTTGGGTTAAATATACATTGTCTTGAGTTACCAAGTGTTTTTTACTGAAAATATTTCTCATTACTGACTGTGTATCTGTATGCAATTGTAACGCCGTGCGCTCCGGGTGTCCCATCCTTCCCGGAGCGCTCGCGGCATCGGTCCCCCTGCAGCGCTCCGGTCAGCCCCCCTGGCCGTGGGCGCTGCTCTGTTACCGGCGGGGATGCGATCCACGCGGCGGCACATCTCCGTCCACGGTTCGCATCCCATCCTACTCACCATTCCCCTCCTGCTCCTTCCCGGCGCGTGCAGCCCCGCTGCGCTCTAGGGCGCGCGCGCGCCGGCCTTCTGAGATTTAAAGGGCCAGCGCACCATTGATTGGTGCCTGGTCCAATTACTGTGTGCACACCCTAATCTGATATAAACCCACTTCCCCTTCCTGTCCTTGCCGGATCTTGTTGTCTTAGTACCCTGTGGAAGCGTTTTGTGAGTTGCCTTGCCTGTGTATCTGACCTGCTGCCATTGTCTCAGACTACGAACCATTGCCACCTGCCCTGACCCTCTGCTACGTCTGACCTTGCCTCTGCCTAGTCCTTTTGTACCGCGCCTATCTCAGCCGCCAGAGAGGTGGAGTTGCTACTGGAAGACACGACCTGGTTGCTACCGCCGCAGCAAGTCCATCCCGCTTTGCGGCGGGCTCTGGTGAAAACCGGTAGCTGCTTAGAACCGGTCCCTCAGTACGACCTGTGCCATCCCCTCTCTGGTACAGAGGATCCACCTCCTGTATCCCCACTAGCCGTCAGTCCGGCCCGTGACAGTAGATCCGGCCATGGATCCCGCTGACGTGCCGCTGCCTAGTCTCGCTGATCTCACTACCGTGGTTGCCCAGCAGTCGCATTTGATTGCCCAACAAGGACAGCAGCTGTCGCAGTTGACCGCCATGATCCAGCAGCGTCTGCCGCCACAAGCTCCAGCATCTTCCCCTCCCTGAGCTGCCGCTACTACCTCGAAGATCCGCTTGTCTCTTCCGGAGAAATTTGACGGGGATCCTAGGTTGTGCCAGGGATTCTTGACCCAATGTTCCCTGCATCTTGAGATGATGTCAGACCAGTTTTCCACAGAACGGTCTAAGGTGGCATTTGTGGTCTGTCTGTTGTCTGGGAAGGCCTTGGCCTGGGCCACGCCACTCTGGGACCGCAATGACCCTGCTACAGCCACCGTTCAGTCCTTCCTTGCTGAGGTTCGCAGCGTTTTTGAGGAACCAGCCCGAGCCTCATCCGCTGAAACCGCTCTGCTTAACCTTGTCCAAGGAAACTCCTCTGTGGGCGAATATGCCATACAGTTCCGCACACTGGCCTCAGAGCTAGCCTGGAATAATGAGGCTCTCTGCGCGACCTTCAAGAAAGGTTTATCCAGCCACATCAAGGATTGTCTGGCCGCACGAGAGATACCCTCCTCCCTGACGGAGCTCATCCACTTAGCTACCCGCATTGACATACGCTACGTTGAAAGACGCCAAGAGCTTCGCCAGGAGAAAGATCTTGTTCGCACCAGGCGTTATCCACGCCTGGCTCCTCTCTTCCTGAATCCAGCGCATCCTGATACTATGCCTTCCGTCGAGGAGGCCATGCAGGTGGACCGATCTCGCCTGACCCTACAAGAGAGGACTCGCCGTAGGAATGAGAACTTATGCCTTTATTGTGCGAGCTCTGAACATTTCCTAAAGGACTGCCCTATTCGTCCTCTACGTCAGGGAAACGCCCGCACCTAGTGAACGTGGGAGAGGCGTTACTAGGTGTGAATTCTTCCTCTCCACATCTGACTATTCCTGTGCGGATTTCCCCTTCTGCTGGCTCCCTCTTCTCTGCGGTGGCCTTCCTGGACTCTGGTTCTGCAGGAAACTTTATTGAAGCCTCTTTCATCAACAGGTTCAACGTTCCTGTTATCCGTCTCATCAAACCCTTCTTCATTTCCTCTGTAAATGGAGAGAATCTGGATTACCGCACCGAACCCCTGCTCATGTCCGTTGGTGTTCTTCACCAAGAAAAAATTGAATTCTTTGTTTTGCCGAACTGTACTTCTGACATCCTTCTTGGCCTACCCTGGCTCCAGCGCCATTCTCCTACCCTCGACTGGACCACTGGGGACATCAAATCCTGGGGCTACTCCTGCCACAAGCATTGTCTTAAGTCTGTACCCACCAGTCAATTTCCCATCGCTACTCCTTTGCCCGGCCTTCCCAAGGCCTATCAGGACTTTTCTGATGTATTTTGCAAAAAACAGGCGGAGGTCTTACCACCACATAGACCCTACGACTGCCCCATTGACTGGCTCCCAGGTACTACACCACCCCGTGGCAGAATTTACCCTCTCTCCTCTCCTGAAACCAAGGCCATGACGGATTACATACAGGAGAACCTCAAGAGAGGTTTTATTAGGAAATCATCTTCTCCAGCCGGAGCGGGGTTCTTCTTCGTTGCCAAGAAGGACGGATCACTACGCCCTTGCATAGACTATCGTGGTCTCAATAAAATCACTATTAAAAATCGCTACCCTCTGCCTCTCATCTCGGAGCTCTTTGACCGTCTGCGCGGAGCAAAAGTTTTTTCAAAATTGGACCTCAGGGGCGCTTATAACCTCATCAGAATCCGTGAAGGAGATGAATGGAAAGCCGCATTTAACACCAGAGATGGTCACTTTGAATATCTCGTCATGCCATTTGGACTTTGCAACGCTCCTGCAGTCTTTCAGGATTTTGTCAATGAAATCTTTCGGGACGTACTGTATACCTGTGTGGTTGTCTATCTTGACGACATCCTAATCTTCTCTACCAACCTTGAGGAACATCGGCTCCATGTCCGTCAAGTGCTCCAGCACCTCCGCGTAAATCATCTTTACGCTAAATTAGAAAAATGCCTTTTTGAGCGCAGCAGCCTTCCTTTCTTAGGTTATCTGGTCTCAGGACAAGGCCTTCAAATGGACCCTGACAAGCTCTCCGCAGTCTTGGATTGGCAACGCCCCTCTGGACTCCGTGCTATCCAACGCTTCCTTGGATTCGCCAACTACTATCGTCAGTTCATACCCCACTTCTCCACCATCGTTGCTCCTATAGGGGCACTGACTAAGAAAAACACGAATCCAAGGTCCTGGCCGCCTCAAGCGGAAGAAGCCTTTACTCGCCTTAAGACCGCCTTCTCCTCTGCACCTGTCCTGTCTCGACCAGACCCCATAAAGCCATTCTTCCTTGAAGTTGACGCCTCCTCGGTAGGAGCCGGAGCTGTTCTTCTTCAAAAAAACGCTAAAGGAGGAAACGTCACGTGTGTTTTTTTTCTCTAAAACCTTCTCCCCTCCTGAAAAAAACTATTCCATAGGTGACCGTGAACTGTTGGCCATCAAGCTGGCATTAGAAGAGTGGAGACATCTCCTGGAAGGATCCCTTCACCCTATCTCCATCTACACTGACCATAAAAATTTGTCCTACCTTCAGTCCGCTCAGCGCTTAAATCCTCGCCAGGCCAGGTGGTCATTGTTCTTTGCCCGGTTCAATTTCCAGATCCATTTTCGTCCCGCAGACAAGAATGTCAGGGCTGATGCCTTGTCCCGTTCCTCCGATGCCTCTGAAACCGGGACTCCCCCTCAACACATCGTACCCCCTAAGTGTCTGATTTCCTCTGCTCCTGCTTCTCTGGTGCCAGTTCCTCCAGGAAAAACTTTCGTTCCTCCATGCCTTCGTCTCCAGATACTCAGGTGGGGCCATTCCTCCCATCTAGCCGGTCACGCTGGGATCAAAAAATCCATACAATTGATGGCCAGACACTATTGGTGGCCTACCCAGGAAAAAGATATGACTGACTTTGTACGGGCCTGCACTATCTGTGCACGTGACAAGACTCCATGCCAGAAGCCTGCAGGTCTTCTCCTTCCTCTACCTGTGCCTGAACAACCATGGTCCCACATTGCCATGGATTTCATCACGGACCTTCCTTTGTCTCATAGTAACACTGTCATCTTGGTGGTCGTTGACCGCTTTTCGAAAATGGCTCATTTTGTCCCGCTTCCTGGTCTGCCTACTGCACCTCAGTTGGCGAAGCATTTTTTTCTTCAAATTTTCCGTCTCCATGGGCTACCCTCACATATCGTCTCTGATAGAGGCGTTCAATTCATCTCAAAATTTTGGAGAGCTCTCTGTACTCAACTAAAGATTAAGTTGAATTTTTCTTCCGCTTATCACCCGCAATCCAATGGACAGGTGGAGAGAGTTAACCAGGTCCTTGGTGACTACTTACGACATTTTGTCTCCGCCCGTCAAGACGATTGGGTCGACCTATTGCCCTGGGCAGAATTCTCATACAATTTCAAGAACTCTGAATCGTTCTCCAAATCACCTTTCTTTGTGGTCTACGGCCATCACCCATTGCCCCCCCTCCCCATCCCCACTTCTTCTGGAGTTCCTGCAGTGGATGAATTAACTCAAGACTTCACCTCTATCTGGAAAGAGACTCAAAAGTCGCTATCACTGGCCTCTGCCCGCATGAAGAGACATGCAGATAAAAAAAGAAGAATTCCTCCTGTCTATGTCCCTGGTGACAAAGTGTGGCTCTCCTCCAAATATGTTCAGTTTCGGGTACCTAGCTACAAGCTGGGCCCTCGTTACCTCGGACCTTTTAAAATCAAAAACCAAATCAATTCTGTCTCTTACAAACTCCATCTTCCTCCTTCTCTTCGTATCCCCAATTCTTTTCATGTGTCTCTTCTCAAACCCCTCATTCTTAACCGATTTTCCCCCAAGGTCACTGCTCCTGCTCCTGTCTCTGGTTCTTCCGATGTCTTCTCGGTGAAAGAAATCCTCGCCTCCAAGGTCATCCGAGGTAAAATATTTTTTTTAATTGATTGGGAGAACTGTGGTCCTGAAGAGAGATCCTGGGAGCCTGAGACCAACATTTTAGACAAGGAGCTCATCCGTAGATTCTTGGGTTCCAAGAAAAGGGGGAGACCTAAGGGGGGTACTGTAACACAGAGCGCTCCGGGTGTCCCATCCTTCCCGGAGCGCTTGCGGCGTCGGTCCCCCTGCAGCGCTCCGGTCAGCCCCCCTGGCCGTGGGCGCTGCTCTGTTACCGGCGGGGATGCGATCCACGCGGCGGCACATCTCCATCCATGGATCGCATCCCATCCTACTCACCATCCCCCTCCTGCTCCTTCCCGGTGCGCGCGGCCCCGCTGCGCTCTAGGGCGCGCGCGCGCCGGCCTTCTGAGATTTAAAGGGCCAGCGCACCATTGATTGGTGCCTGGCCCAATTACTGTGTGCACACCCTAATCTGATATAAACCCACTTCCCCTTCCTGTCCTTGCCGGATCTTGTTGTCTTAGTACCCTGTGGAAGCGTTTTGTGAGTTGCCTTGCCTGTGTATCTGACCTGCTGCCATTGTCTCAGACTACGAACCATTGCCGCCTGCCCTGACCCTCTGCTACGTCTGACCTTGCCTCTGCCTAGTCCTTTTGTACCGCGCCTATCTCAGCCGCCAGAGAGGTGGAGTCGCTACTGGAAGACACGACCTGGTTGCTACCGCCGCAGCAAGTCCATCCCGCTTTGCGGCGGGCTCTGGTGAAAACCGGTAGCTGCTTAGAACCGGTCCCTCAGTACGACCCGTGCCATCCCCTCTCTGGTACAGAGGATCCACCTCCTGTATCCCCACTAGCCATCAGTCCGGCCCGTGACAGTAGATCCGGCCATGGATCCCGCTGACGTGCCGCTGCCTAGTCTCGCTGATCTCACTACCGTGGTTGCCCAGCAGTCGCAATTGATTGCCCAACAAGGACAGCAGCTGTCGCAGTTGACCGCCATGATCCAGCAGCGTCTGCCGCCACAAGCTCCAGCATCTTCCCCTCTCCGAGCTGCCGCTACTACCTCGAAGATCCGCTTGTCTCTTCCGGAGAAATTTGACGGGGATCCTAGGTTGTGCCAGGGATTCTTGTCCCAATGTTCCCTGCATCTTGAGATGATGTCAGACCAGTTTTCCACAGAATGGTCTAAGGTGGCATTCGTGGTCTGTCTGTTGTCTGGGAAGGCCTTGGCCTGGGCCACGCCACTCTGGGACCGCAATGACCCTGCTACAGCCACCGTTCAGTCCTTCCTTGCTGAGGTTCGCAGCGTTTTTGAGGAACCAGCCCGAGCCTCATTCGCTGAAACCGCCCTGCTTAACCTTGTCCAAGGAAACTCCTCTGTGGGCGAATATGCCATACAGTTCCGCACACTGGCCTCAGAGCTAGCCTGGAATAATGAGGCTCTCTGCGCGACCTTCAAGAAAGGTTTATCCAGCCACATCAAGGATTGTCTGGCCGCACGAGAGATACCCTCCTCCCTGACGGAGCTCATCCACTTAGCTACCCGCATTGACATACGCTACGTTGAAAGACGCCAAGAGCTTCGCCAGGAGAAAGATCTTGTTCGCACCAGGCGTTATCCGTGCCTGGCTCCTCTCTTCCTGAATCCAGCGCATCCTGATACTATGCCTTCCGTCGAGGAGGCCATGCAGGTGGACCGATCTCGCCTGACCCTACAAGAGAGGACTCGCCGTAGGAATGAGAACTTATGCCTTTATTGTGCGAGCTCTGAACATTTCCTAAAGGACTGCCCTATTCGTCCTCTACGTCAGGGAAACGCCTGCACCTAGGGAACATGGGAGAGGCGTTACTAGGTGTGAATTCTTCCTCTCCACGTCTGACTATTCCTGTGCGGATTTCCCCTTCTGCTGGCTCCCTCTTCTCTGCGGTGGCCTTCCTGGACTCTGGTTCTGCAGGAAACTTTATTGAAGCCTCTTTCATCAACAGGTTCAACGTTCCTGTTATCCGTCTCATCAAACCCTTCTTCATTTCCTCTGTAAATGGAGAGAATCTGGATTGTACCGTGCGTTACCGCACCAAACCCCTGCTCATGTCCGTTGGTGTTCTTCAGCAAGAAAAAATTGAATTCTTTGTTTTGCCGAACTGTACTTCTGACATCCTTCTTGGCCTACCCTGGCTCCAGCGCCATTCTCCTACCCTCGACTGGACCACTGGGGACATCAAATCCTGGGGCTACTCCTGCCACAAGCATTGTCTTAAGTCTGTACCCACCAGTCAAGTTCCCATCGCTACTCCTTTGCCCGGCCTTCCCAAGGCCTATCAGGACTTTTCTGATGTCTTTTGCAAAAAACAGGCGGAGGTCTTACCACCACATAGACCCTACGACTGCCCCATTGACTTGCTCCCAGGTACTACACCACCCTGTGGCAGAATTTACCCTCTCTCCTCTCCTGAAACCAAGGCCATGACGGATTACATACAGGAGAACCTCAAGAGAGGTTTTATTAGGAAATCATCTTCTCCAGCCGGAGCGGGGTTCTTCTTCGTTGCCAAGAAGGACGGATCACTACGCCCTTGCATAGACTATCGTGGTCTCAATAAAATCACTATTAAAAATCGCTACCCTCTGCCTCTCATCTCGGAGCTCTTTGACCGTCTGCGCGGAGCAAAAGTTTTTTCGAAATTGGACCTCAGGGGCGCTTATAACCTCATCAGAATCTGTGAAGGAGATGAATGGAAAACCGCATTTAACACCAGAGATGGTCACTTTGAATATCTCGTCATGCCATTTGGACTTTGCAACGCTCCTGCAGTCTTTCAGGATTTTGTCAATGAAATCTTTCGGGACGTACTGTATACCTGTGTGGTTGTCTATCTTGACGACATCCTAATCTTCTCTACCAACCTTGAGGAACATCGGCTCCATGTCCGTCAAGTGCTCCAGCGCCTCCGCGTAAATCATCTTTACGCTAAATTTGAAAAATGCCTTTTTGAGCGCAGCAGCCTTCCTTTCCTAGGTTATCTGGTCTCAGGACAAGGCCTTCAAATGGACCCTGACAAGCTCTCCGCAGTCTTGGATTGGCCACGCCCCTCTGGACTCCGTGCTATCCAACGCTTCCTTGGATTCGCCAACTACTATCGTCAGTTCATACCCCACTTCTCCACCATCGTTGCTCCTATAGGGGCACTGACTAAGAAAAACGCGAATCTAAGGTCCTGGCCGCCTCAAGCGGAAGAAGCCTTTACTCGCCTTAAGACCGCCTTCTCCTCTGCACCTGTCCTGTCTCGACCAGACCCCATAAAGCCATTCTTCCTTGAAGTTGACGCCTCCTCGGTAGGAGTCGGAGCTGTTCTTCTTCAAAAAAACGCTAAAGGAGGAAACGTCACGTGTGTTTTTTTTTCTCTAAAACCTTCTCCCCTCCTGAAAAAAACGACTCCATAGGTGACTGTGAACTGTTGGCCATCAAGCTGGCATTAGAAGAGTGGAGACATCTCCTGGAAGGATCCCTTCACCCTATCTCCATCTACACTGACCATAAAAATTTGTCCTACCTTCAGTCCGCTCAGCGCTTAAATCCTCGCCAGGCCAGGTGGTCATTGTTCTTTGCCCGGTTCAATTTCCAGATCCATTTTCGTCCCGCAGACAAGAATGTCAGGGCTGATGCCTTGTCCCATTCCTCCGATGCCTCTGAAACCGGGACTCCCCCTCAACACATCGTACCCCCTGAGTGTCTGATTTCCTCTGCTCCTGCTTCTCTGGTGCCAGTTCCTCCAGGAAAAACTTTCGTTCCTCCATGCCTTCGTCTCCAGATACTCAGGTGGGGCCATTCCTCCCATCTAGCCGGTCACGCTGGGATCAAAAAATCCATACAATTGATGGCCAGACACTATTGGTGGCCTACCCAGGAAAATGATATGACTGACTTTGTACGGGCCTGCACTATCTGTGCACGTGACAAGACTCCACGCCAGAAGCCTGCAGGTCTTCTCCTTCCTCTACCTGTGCCTGAACAACCATGGTCCCACATTGCCATGGATTTCATCACGGACCTTCCTTTGTCTCATAGTAACACTGTCATCTTGGTGGTCGTTGACCGCTTTTCGAAAATGGCTCATTTTGTCCCGCTTCCTGGTCTGCCTACTGCACCTCAGTTGGCGAAGCATTTTTTTCTTCAAATTTTCCGTCTCCATGGGCTACCCTCACATATCGTCTCTGATAGAGGCGTTCAATTCATCTCAAATTTTTGGAGAGCTCTCTGCACTCAACTAAAGATTAAGTTGAATTTTTCTTCCGCTTATCACCCGCAATCCAATGGACAGGTGGAGAGAGTTAACCAGGTCCTTGGTGACTACTTACGACATTTTGTCTCCGCCCGTCAAGACGATTGGGTCGACCTATTGCCCTGGGCAGAATTCTCATACAATTTCAAGAACTCTGAATCGTCCTCCAAATCACCTTTCTTTGTGGTCTACGGCCGTCACCCATTGTCCCCCCTCCCCTTCCCCACTTCTTCTGGAGTTCCTGCCGTGGATGAATTAACTCAAGACTTCACCTCTATCTGGAAAGAGACTCAAAAGTCGCTATCACTGGCCTCTGCTCGCATGAAAAGACATGCAGATAAAAAAAGAAGAATTCCTCCTGTCTATGTCCCTGGTGACAAAGTGTGGCTCTCCTCCAAATATGTTCAGTTTCGGGTACCTAGCTACAAGCTGGGCCCTCGTTACCTCGGACCTTTTAAAATCAAAAACCAAATCAATTCTGTCTCTTACAAACTCCATCTTCCTCCTTCTCTTCGTATCCCCAATTCTTTTCATGTGTCTCTTCTCAAACCCCTCATTCTTAACCGATTTTCCCCCAAGGTCACTGCTCCTGCTCCTGTCTCTGGTTCTTCCGATGTCTTCTCGGTGAAAGAAATCCTCGCCTCCAAGGTCATCCGAGGTAAAATATTTTTTTTAATTGATTGGGAGAACTGTGGTCCTGAAGAGAGATCCTGGGAGCCTGAGACAAACATTTTAGACAAGGAGCTCATCCGTAGATTCTTGGGTTCCAAGAAAAGGGGGAGACCTAAGGGGGGGGTACTGTAACGCAGAGCGCTCCGGGTGTCCCATCCTTCCCGGAGCGCTTGCGGCGTCGGTCCCCCTGCAGCGCTCCGGTCAGCCCCCCTGGCCATGGGCGCTGCTCTGTTACCGGCGGGGATGCGATCCACGCGGCGGCACATCTCCATCCACGGATCGCATCCCATCCCACTCACCATCCCCCTCCTGCTCCTTCCCGGCGCGCGCGGCCCCGCTGCGCTCTAGGGCGCGTGCGCGCCGGGCTTCTGAGATTTAAAGGGCCAGCGCACCATTGATTGGTGCCTGGCCCAATTACTGTGTGCACACCCTAATCTGATATAAACCCACTTCCCCTTCCTGTCCTTGCCGGATCTTGTTGTCTTAGTACCCTGTGGAAGCGTTTTGTGAGTTGCCTTGCCTGTGTATCTGACCTGCTGCCATTGTCTCAGACTACGAACCATTGCCGCCTGCCCTGACCCTCTGCTACGTCTGACCTTGCCTCTGCCTAGTCCTTTTGTACCGCGCCTATCTCAGCCGCCAGAGAGGTGGAGTCGCTACTGGAGGACACGACCTGGTTGCTACCGCCGCAGCAAGTCCATCCCGCTTTGCGGCGGGCTCTGGTGAAAACCGGTAGCTGCTTAGAACCGGTCCCTCAGTACGACCCGTGCCATCCCCTCTCTGGTACAGAGGATCCACCTCCTGTATCCCCACTAGCCGTCAGTCTGGCCCGTGACAGCAATTTAAGCTATATATGTATCCAAAAATAACCCAGAGGCTGTATGCCCTTAAATGTTGTTTGAATGGTGTTCAAATAAAATACATGATTTTACCAGTCGCTCGACTTTCTATTCCTATATTGTACTGCTGTGTGCTCCATTTAAAGTCCCACCTTCGTCCAATTCCTCTTCCCCCCTTTTAACTAATGATACCCGGGATGGAGGCATTACCCCTTTGGTTTTAGCCTCATTTAAAGTCCCAAAATAATTTTCTCTATTTTTACAGAGAATACAATATTCAAATGAATAAACAAAAATTCGACAATGAATATCAGCCATGTCATTAAGATCACTGACATTGAATAACATTGATTATCTTATTACAGTGAAAATTGTGTGTGTGTGTGTGGGGGTGGAGCGTCATAAGATTTATACCCTCAGGAGGTACCATCCCCTACATAATACATCTCAAAAATACACAAGTTATGTGGGACTTTACGTGTACCTCCTGGGGTGTAATGAACAAATACAAATTCTATGTATAAAAGGATAACATTTTTATTGAGAATATCACAAATATATAAAACAGTCTAAAAACATATCCGCAGGTCAGCCATCCAAGATGGTTACTTTCCTGGCTTTAGAATCCGTTTTATTGGGTCAACAAGTTTTGCAGGGCTGACACGCTTCCTTAGGGCCCCTGATTTTTATTAAAATATATTGTGACCTATATAAATTAACATATATTGGATAGCATTATCAATCATTATCTCATTATGATGATACAGAAATGATTGAATATGCTATCCAATATATGTTGATTTATATGTGTGTATGTTTTCATAAAAATCCAAGGCCCTGAGGAAGCGGGTCAGCTCACACAATGCATTGGCCCAAAAAAAAAAAAAGATTCTAAAGCCAGGAAAGTAACCATCTTATGTATTACCTGATGGCAGTGGCCTCTTGCAGCACAATAATGTATTCTGCCACACTGCAAACATGGTTCAAGAAAGGTTTGGTTACAACAACGAGTTTGAGGTAGCTGATGTTCAAATTCTCCAGATCTCAATCCTTTGAGCATCTGTGGGATATGCTGAAACAACAAGTCTGATCCATGGAGGCCTCACCTCTTATAGAACTTAACCACTTAAGCCCCGGACCATTTTGTTGCTAACGGACCAGGCCCCTTTTTGCGATTCGGCACTGCGTCGTTTTAACTGACAATTGTGCTGTCGTGCGATGTGGCTCCCAAACAAAATTGACGTCCTTTTTTTCCCACAAATAGAGCTTTCTTTTGGTGGTATTTGATCACCTCTGCAGTTTAAATTTTTTGCGCTATAAACAAAAATAAAGCGACAATTTTGAAAAAAGTGACATATTTTTTACTTTTTTGCTATAATAAATATCCCCAAAAAATATTTTTTTTCCCCTCAGTTTAGGCCGATACGTGTTCTTCTACATATTTTTGGAAAAAAAAATCGCAATAAGCGTTTATTGATTGGTTTGCGCAAAACTTATAGCGTCTACAAAATAGGGGGTAGTTTTATGGTATTTTTATTAATATTTATTTTTTTACTAGTAATGTCGGCAATCAGCGATTTTTGTTGTGACTGCGACATTATGGCGGACAAATCGGACACATTTGACACATTTTGGGGACAATTCTCATTTTTACAGCGCTCAGTGCTATAAATATGCACTGATTACTGTGAAAATGACACTGGCAGTGAAGGGGTTAACCTCTAGGTGGCGCTGTAGGGGTTAAGTGTGACCTAATGAATGATTCTTACTGTAGGGGGCGTGGCTTGGCGTGTGACATCACTGATCGTCGTTCCCTATGACAGGGAACAGACGATCACTGACATGCCACTTGGAAGAATGGGGAGAGGTTTGTTTACACTTACCTCTCCCAAGTTCTTCAGCTCTATGACCCGATCGCGGGACACCAATGGCGATCGGGTCCACGGGTCCCGCGGGCACGGTCATGGAGCTTCGGACGGGGTTCTTAAAGGGGGCATACCTGTACGCCCTTGTGCCTGTCCGTGCCATTCTGACGATGTATATCATCGTGCGGCAGTCCTTAAGTGGTTAAAGGGTCTGCTACTGACGACTTGGAGCCAGATATCACAGCATACCTTCAGAAGTCTGGTGGTGTCCATGCCTCAATGGGTCAGGGCTGTTTTGGCAGCAAAAGGGGAACCTACACAATATTAGGTGGGTCATCATAATTTTATGGCCGATCAGTATATAGTTGCATCTAATTGCCGATCATCAATTGACTTGAGGTTTTTATTTCTTTTTCTATCCTTTCCTATTTTTCAAAGATAATAACCAGATCAGTATGGGGCTCTCAAATTCAATGATATTCAGACGACTGAACTATAAAAAAGCAATAAATAGATATTCTGGAATTGATGATGCACACACCAATTGCTATTTATCACTCAAATATTTATAACTTTATCTTTTTCTGGCATACTGCTTAAAAGTGTAACATTCAGATAGCTGTTAAGTTCTCACTAGTCTGCATAAAGCATGTCTGTTTTCCTGCTGGTAAAAGTCAAAAGGCAAACGATTTCAACAATGTGCTTTGGATCCAACAGGCCGCAAACAGCCCATTCAGGTAATTCTTGGCCTACATTTGTCTTTGGCTTCAACAGCTACTTTGCAGTTTATTGAATCTGTGTTTGAGTGATTGTTCAGCTAGAGTTTTAGCTCAGAGTTAATCTGCAGAACCTTGTCAATTGCAATTAAAACCCTGCTTAGCTAGTGATGCTGTGTTGGGTTTCTGAATCTACAAACACACACATATTAACAGTTCAGAGAATCACCTGTGTTTGTGGCAGGCAAGTTTCAGTTATAAATCTGATTTGAAGCCAAGGTGGAAGAACAAAGTGTTTATACCTTCTTGGACCTTGTTCAAAACAATTATAGAAACTATGTAACACAATAACACAAAGACAGAAGGCTGCAACGTTGGCTATTAACACCTCAGATGCTGGGAGTGTGACAGCAACAGTAAGATGCAAAAGCATATCTGGAAAAACTTTAACTTTTTATTGGTATTAAGATCAGCAAAACATCAAAAGGTAAAAAAATAGCAATGCTAAGAACATTTAGAGGTTGATTTACTAAAACTGGAGCGTACAATATCTGGTGCAGCTGTGCATGGTAGCCAATTCCGTTCTTACTACAGCTTGTTTAATACTGCTCTAGCAAAAAAAAAAAAACTGGAAGCTGATTGGTTTCTATGCAGAGCTGCAACAGATTTAGCACTCTCCAGTTTTAGTAAATCAACCACTTAGGCTGGCCATCAGGGCCGCTGATAAGGCAGTACAGTCAGCCCTCCTGTACTGGTACCCAGGCCTCATCAGTTCAAAATGGGGGCCCAGGCACCTGCAGAGCAGGAGGGCCAGTAGCACTGCCTTATTGCTGACACTTGTGACTCTTGTGCAGTGCTGCCAGCTTCTACTTTTCTTTTCTTCCTCTTGCTGTACTGCAGGGAGATTGGTTCTAGTAACTGTACCCCCTGTTGTCTGGGACCCCTGTGTGCCCTTATTTTCACCACAGTGCTGCTGTTTTCCCTACTCTTCTCTCTGGCAGAGAGCACACAGGTGTCTCACCACCCTGAATGAACACTGTGAGTGATCAGTACTGATCACTCACTGAAGGGGTGCAGTTATTTATTCCGTACCATTATTCACTTGAATAGGTCTTGTTCAATGGGGGTATAATGTCTGCCATGGCTGCAAAGCATAGCATTGTAGGTGTTGCATTTTAGCAAAAATTTTAGTTGATATTTTCAGAGGAGGGGGGCCCTGTCAGGTAGGCTGTACAGGGCCCCATGATTTATATCAGAAGCCCTGCTGGCCATACATTATACAATGTTATTACAATTTTCTGTACGATCTTCTTTAGATTTACCATCAACTATGTACTGCAAGGGCCTGCCTGATTGGATACAAATTGAAAGAGTTGTATAGGTTTGACCTCGTGTTTATAGGGTTTTGGTAAATCTAAGAAAATTGTATGTAGCGCCCTGCTTCCAATGAGTGTGTGCTATATGTTAAATTATAGTTATCTGAGCAATAGTTTGTCTCAGAGGGATTGTGTTACAAATTGCATTCTGTTTCAGTTCAGCTGGTTGTGTGATTTCCCTCCTGACGGTAGGTGTCGCTGACACCGCTAGTCAGGATTGGAAAGGCTGCAGGCTGGACGTATTGGGTACCTCTTTCCTAGCAAGCAGCCCAGGGGGTGTGGTGAACCCGCTGTGCATGCTGGGAGGGGGTATTTAAGTAACAGACGCCATTAGGAAAAGGAGAGATTTTGGGGACATGTCTTCGGTCCCCACATGAGGGCCCTCATGGCCTCAGGGAAGTGTTGGCAGTTTCCACCTCGGGGCCACGTTGGCCTGAGGCTTCGTTACTGATGGGTAGGCCCAGGAGTTGCTGGGGCCTACTGATCCAGGGATGATCATGTTTCGCCTTGCCTGCTGGAAGGGACCAAGCAATTGAGGACTCAATTGGAGGATGCATCCGGATCCTAATCTACCTCACAGTGCTGCCGGAATGGCTGAAAGATTCTAACACTGAGAGCTCTATTCTTCATTCAGAAAGGTAACCCAAGTAAAGGTTATCCCAAGTCTGTGGCAGAGACTGTTCTAATTACACCAAGTCTGTGACAGAGACTATATGTGATCGAGCTGTACATCGGCTGCTAGGCCAGTGAGATTGGGCCTATCCGATGTTTGCTGAGTCCAGCGTGGAGGCAGTTATTCCTCTGGACCTAGGAGAATTCTTATGAGTCGCAAATAAGGTACCTGAGTCCTCCCCATCCCTTCATCCCCTCTGTTGGAAACTTTATTTCAAATAAACCCTTGAAAGAGACTTTGGTGTTGGTGCAAACTTCTTCTAGACAACTCTTCAAGGAAAACTCCTGAGACGAGCATACTGAAGAGTGAGGTAACGTGCAAGGCCCAAATTTAAACCAGCGGCCCCTACGGGGGTATTGCTGAATGTATAATGTATGGTCAGCCTTAGACTGGCCATACTCCTATCGATTATCTGCAGATTTTTTATAGTCAGATGGAAAAAGTGGAACAGATTCCTCCATCTACGCTGAACTGTGTGGATGGAAGAATCTCCCACTGGCCCAAGCTTCCATATTTTTCTAGTCGGCCCCGCTGGCTCTCACAATACCTGAACATTCTGATTGGGTGCAGTCATTGTTTAGGTTAAGAGCCAGCGGGGCCGACTAGCATGATACTGAAGCTTGGCCCAGTGGGAGATTTCTCCATCCACACAGTTTAGCGTACATGGAGAAATCTGTTGCACTTTTTCCATATAATCATAGAAAATCTGCAGATAATCTATAGGTGTATGGCCAGCTTAAGTCTTATGCCACGTACACACGGTCTGAATTTCCGACAGAAAAAGGCAGATGGGAGCTTTTCGTCGGATAATCTGACCGTGTGTATGTCCCATCTGACTTTTTCTGTTGGAATTTGTGATGGACTTAGATAGAGAGCAGGTTCTCAATTTTTCAGACGGAACAAATTCCTATTGGAAAATCCATTCGTCTGTATGCATTTCCGACTGGAAAAAAATGTGCATGCTCGGAAACAATTAGACGCATGCTTGGAAGCATTGAACTTATTTTTCTCGCCTCGTCGTAGTGTTGTACATCACCGTGTTCTTAACGCTCAAAGTTCAGAGAACTTTTGTGTGACCGTGTGTATGCAAGCCAAGCTTGAGCGGAATTCCATCAGAAAAACCATCCAACTTTTTTCTGACGGAAATTCCGCTCGTGTGTACTTGGCAAAAAAGGCAGGTTTCTTAAAAATATTCAATACATCATTCTGTTTATTATTCTTTTTGGTAGTTTATTATTTACTTATTTGTTTCAGACTATAACTAAATCTACCCAGTACTAAAATGGTTATGCCTTGCAGAGTATCAATATGAGATTGTAGGCCACACCCACCCGGACCAAAACTTTCCCAGATACAAATCATTAAATAAACACTCAAGAACCATTATTTGGCAAAAATTTTGGCCGCGACACCTTTATTGGTTTAAACAATTAATTTCCAATAACTGTTTATTATCACTCATATTTATTATCACTCATAACTTCAGATATATAATCACATAACAGATTTCTACCTGCTCAGTTATTAGAACTCGAGCAGTAGCTCAAACTTCAAATAACAATAACAGTCCCCCCCAGAATCCGGGGTGACCCAACCACATAAGAGGTGTACGCGACTAGGGCGGGAGGGAGGGAGCTCCAATCTTCTTCAGCTGTCAGCTCCAATCTTCTTCAGTTGTCCTGCAGGCAAGAGGATGAGCCCCACACCTGCTTACCCTTAAATAGCCTAACCCCTTGCTTCCAGAGTATTCCCTAAAACCTCATTGGCTACTCCTGAAAACTCCCTCTAGCCTCTTAAAGAGGCAGTAACCTGACTAACTAACACATAATGCTGCTTAATAATTTTTATTAAATCCTGGGATGGGGAGGCCACAATCTCAAGAAAGTGGCCCCATATTGTGCCCCCTTTTTTCATGAGATTGTAGGCCACACCCACCCGGACCAAAACTTCCCCAGATACAAATCATTAAATAAACACTCAAGAACCATTATTTGGCAAAAATTTTGGCCGTGACACCTTTATTGGTTTAAACAATTAATTTCCAATAACTGTTTATTATCACTCATATTTATTATCACTCATAACTTCAGATATATAATCACATAACAGATTTCTACCTGCTCAGTTATTAGAACTCGAGCAGTAGCTCAAACTTCAAATAACAATAACAGTCCCCACACGACGGTCTTGAGCATCAAGACCGTCCCACCCCAACCGTCGCGGCCAACTCAATGCTGTTCTGTAATCCTAAATTAAAGATATCCATACCCACTTCCGACAAGTGAACACCATCCGACCTGTATAGACCCGGATAACCACCCTCCAGGTCCACATGCCGATAGGATAATCCACCAATCTGAGGCATGAACTTTTCCAGAGCCCTATTGACTCTTTTTCTCATCTTTTCCATAACCCTCCTCTGGTCAGAGGAGAGCCAGGAAAGACGAGCAACTACCTCGGAAAAAACTAGTGTTGTACCTGGGGAAGTAACAATAAAACTATGCAAGTCACGCTTGATCATGTATAATAAATCCAACGTTTTTACATTACCCAAATCATTTCCTCCCAAATGCACAACCAAAATAGAAGGCGGAGGCCATACTTGACATAACCTGTTCAAATGAAAGTACAGTTGGGACCACTGAAGGCCTCTGATACCTTTCCAAAATAACCTAAAAGAGTCCGGATGTAGAGATAAATTAGTTGTATAACTGCGTTGGGCTGCTCGTTTGTGAGCCCAGTAGATAAATGAGTGCCCCAGAATCCAAACTGTGAGCTGGGAACCTAGAATTTAAACAAATAAATTAGGACGAACATATAACTTAAAACATTGAGACTTCCACCTCCCCATTTCTTTAATATCAGAATCCGGGAACCCTAACCGGGCCGCCTCAGAGGCTGCGCCTATCCGAAAGGAGTGGGAGGAAAACTTAAAGTACTTAAACCCATTCTAACCAAACATTTCTTTAAAACAGCAACAAATTGGTATTTGGTCAGGGGATGTAAATTGACGTGAACTAGAAAAAACCCCCCTCCAGAAGGCCTAAACCCCATAAATTGCCTAACCGTGGCTACCGGGCACATGAATGCCTCATCGTGCTCCCGTAGATTGACCCAACGGCCTTTTCCACATTGATCAGTTTTTGAATGTTGTAGCCAAATGTGAACACCCGACTGATCCATCAACACCTGATCAAAAAGAATCCCTGAATTACCCTGCTTATTTGCCGGCACCAACTCCGAGATGCGGAAAGCACCAAAAAAAGCCAGCACAAAGGCTGTCTTAAATAGCAAAGCTTCATAAGGGGAAAAACAAACTACTACCAAACTTTCGCAAAGGCCCCTGAGGATGTCCAGAGAGATCGGCCTCCTATCATCCGAGACATGCGTCACTCTCTTGTACCCCTTCAGTGCCTGTTTTACAGAAAAATATGAAGTACAGGCCCTTAAACCCAATAATCTGAAGAAAAATGAAATGCCGGCTAGCGTCTTCGTCACATGACTAGTGGAAAAACGCTGCCGCATTAACATAGACAAAAATGCCAGAACATTGCCCTCAGAAGGCCTATTGAAATTAAAACCTGCAGTGCTAGCAAAGGACAACCAACTGCTCCATGCAGCGGTGTAACTGGACCAGGTCTTGGGAGCTAAGGAACCTCTAATAGCGTCCATCACTGTCATCAAATCATCACCCACAAATGGTCTGGGCATGGGGTGCCCTCTGTGTCCGCTTCTGGAAGCAGAATCCGAAAACGGTCCATCTGGAAGCGAGACAGAGAATCGGCGATGTTATTCAAGATACCAGGAGTATACTTAACTTTCAACCAGATGTTAAATTTGAGGCATCTAAAAACCACCTGACGCAATACTTTTATCACTAACCAAGAACTGGACGAAAGACAGTTAACCGCATACAGCACTCCTTTGTTATCGGATTCCACCAATATGCGCCTGTTCGCAAATTCTGAACCCCACAACTCCAAAGCCACCAAAATCGGGAACAACTCTAGAAGAACCACATTCTTGGTGGCCCCTGACCTTACCCAAGACTCCGGCTAAGCCGCACAGCACCAGTGCGTCTTCCATATAGCGCCGAAGCCTCTAGAGCCAGCAGCATCCGTGAATAGACAGAAATCTCGTGCTACCACAAAATCAGATTGAAAAAAGGACTTTCCATTATAGCAGTCAAGAAAACCAGACCAAACCTTCAAATCTTCTCTAAGCGGATTTGTCAGTCTGATGTGCGCCCGAGGCGATTTCAGACCCGATATTGCCATGTAAAGACGACGTGAAAAAATCCTGCCAACTGGCATGATTCGACATGCAAAGGCCAGGATACCCAAAAGTGATTGCATCTCCTTCAACTGTATCTTTTTCTTTTGCAACACCCTCGCAATCAACCATTTCAATTTCTCCAATTTTGCCACTGACAAACGAAATTCCAACTTACAAGTATCTATTTCAATACCTAAAAATTCCAAAGTTGTGCTAGGGAGACAAGTTTTCTCTTCCGCCAGAGGGACACCAAAATCCAAAGCTAGCGCTTGAAATGATAGCAACAAATCAGAACAGATCCCAGAACTTGATGGACCAACAAATAAAAAGTCGTCTAAATAGTGAACTATGCTATCTGAACCGGACTGAACACAAAGAACCCAATGGAGGAATGTAGAAAACGTCTCAAAATAAGCGCAAGACAGCGAACATCCCATTGGGAGACACATGTCAAAAAAGTACTGACCTTCAAAAGAAAAACCTAAAGAATTAAAAGCTGATGGGGAAACAGGCAGGAGCCGAAATGCAGATTTTATGTCGGCCTTTGCTAACAATGCACCAGGGCCAAACGACCTAATCTTACTGATGGCCTCCTCAAAAGTGGCATAAGAAACTGAACATGCATCACTATTTATATCATCATTCAATGAATCACCTTTTGGATACGATAAATGGTGTATGAGCCTAAATTCATTAGGCTCACGCTTGGGCACCACCCCCAACGGGGAGAGACGAAAATTACAAAAAGGGGGTTTCTCAAAAGGTCCTGCAATCCTGCCAGCCACAAGTTCCTTACACAATTTATCTCTTACTACCTGAGGAAAATGATCTACCGACTTCAAATTCCCCACCATTTTACACCCTTCCCCCAAAAAAGAAGGTAGCGGAAAACCCTGGGCAAAGCCCTCAAAGAGCAAACGAGCCTTTTCCCTGTTTGGGTAGTTGTCCAGCCACGGGCGCATTTTTTCCAGCCTCACTGGAGTGCAGGCTCTTGGGAAAAATATGCTGCGCCGAACTCGGACCTACGTTTGCGTGCCGCTTAAAACATTTAGTTGCTGGATGCGCCCCAGCGCAGACAGAACATTCGTGTCGGTACTTGCACGACGTGTTCCATCGGCATTGACTATCATTAAATGCAAAACAGCAGCCTTTTCTAAAAACTGCTGCTGTAGGGGTAACCGTGGGTTCTCTAGGTGCAACCGGTTTCTGCGGTAATATTAAGTTGAGCCACAGACCCACATCTTTCATTCCCCACCTAAGGGACGGGTGTATGGACAATTTTTGACGGAAGGACTCGTCATAATAAAACCAACCCAGGCCCCCAAAGTTCTTATATGCCTCTAATATATGATCCAAGTGCTGGAAAAGACCCCCACACCGTTCTGGGTACTTCTCTGCCACAATACCAGAGTAGATACAAAAGGCCTGCAGCCAATTGTTAAAGGACCTGGGGATCAACTTACGCCTCTCATCCTCCCCTCTCTCATCACCCCTCCTATTGACCATGGAATCCTTATGAAATGGCAGGAGAGAAAGAATGTCTACATAATCCCCTTTCCAGATTTTATCCTTAATTGCGGCATTCAAATGGTATCCTAAAGGGGATATTTCACAGGGCATGACATCTTTCATCAATGTCTCAGGGACATTAACACTAGCTGTGTGTAATGACTCAGGAGGTAACAGATCATTAACAGTTAATAAATTACTATGAGGAGCAGACAGTACAGGAGAAGCAGAGGCAACAAGAGGGTTAACTGGCATAGAGACCAGAGCAGAAGGAGAAACAGCAGGAACTGACATTTTAGTTAAGGAATGAACCAAAGAGGACAGAGAACCTACTAAGCCAGTTAACATGGTTAATTGATTTAACTCACCCACTGCTGGAGGCTGTGATACAGGGTGTTGAGCCTCCTGCTCCAGCAGTGCTCTGGGGTCTGGGACTTGTAGAGCTTGCCCAACTGATAACTGTTGAGGCACCTCTGTGCCTTGCTGAGAGTTACTTGTATGCTGCTGGGGAGACTGCAGCGCAGGCTGACTCCCCCTAGAGTCATTTGCGGGCTGCTGGGGCTGGCCCCGCCGTCCTGCTCCTCTTCCCGCTGGGGACTGTGAGCAGGTCCGCCTCTTCTTGCTGCCGCGGCGGCCTTGTGTTGTCACGCTGCCATCTGTATCAGACCGTCCGTGTGGCACACTAACCTCTTCGGCTGCTTCCACAGCCCGACCGCAACGTTCAGGAGCTGCGCTCCTCCTCACTCTCTCCCGCAGGGCGGGCACAGGCACTCCCCGCCCTGCGCCCTTAGCATGAGAATGCTCACTGCCCACCTCTAAGCCGCCTCCTTTAGTGACCTCCAGCCGTGCCTCTTCCTCCGGAGCTAGAGCCAGGCACTGACGTAGCCATGCTTCCCTGCCTGTGCTGCCAGCCTTCTCAAGTAACTGCTTCACCAGGGCTTCCATCATTAAAGGTAGGCGAACTGCAGAGCTCCAATCTTCTTCAGCTGTCAGCTCCAATCTTCTTCAGTTGTCCTGCAGGCAAGAGGATGAGCCCCACACCTGCTTACCCTTAAATAGCCTAACCCCTTGCTTGCAGAGTATTCCCTGAAACCTCATTGGCTACTCCTGAAAACTCCCTCTAGCCTCTTAAAGAGGCAGTAACCTGACTAACTAACACATAATGCTGCTTAATAATTTTTATTAAATCCTGGGATGGGGAGGCCACAATCTCAAGAAAGTGGCCCCATATTGTGCCCCCTTTTTTCATTCTACTCCACATCTCATTTCCAACAGCCCTTGGCAATAATTTACAGTTTGAATTACTATAAATGCATGTTGGTATATATTTCTGAATGCTGAATTCATACTTTGTAATGTATTTCTAGTACCAGATAATGAATAAAAACAATACAAACTGAGGGAATAGATGACTGCACTATTCAAAATCATAGCTATATTGCATTCCTCTCTAGCTGAACTCAAAATTCTGGCTTTTATTTTTTTACTCCAATGAGCTGCAACCCATGTAAAGAAAGAGGCGGGCTATGGGGCAGGAATGACCTTCTCATTGGAGTAAAAAAAAGAGTTAAAGTTGAGAGTTTAGCTAGAGATGAGTTTGGAGGATGCCTGAGCTCACCACTAATTTATAAAATTAAGGCAGCCCATAAATTGGTTCCCCTTTTTTTTTTTTATCCAACCAGCGCTGATCGTGCAGAAATTTTCCAACAGGCTGGTTGTACAGAAGTCTCTGCTGAACTGGGCAAATTTTGATTCATGCATAGCTAACTAAAGGCCCGTACACACGCTTTTATTTTCGGACATCAATTGTGTTATGATGACCGTTCGTCCGCAAATCTTACCATTAGCACGGTGCTTTCGACAGCCAATTTCACTTTTTCATTAGACAAAAGCTGGATGTGCAGACTATAAAATTTTTGTCGGATGTGAACTCAATGTCTGATTTTTGTTTAATCAGTATGGTTTTCGTACAAAAAAAATCGCAAGAGCAAGACTATGCATGCTCAGAAACAAAAGGATACATACAAAATTATTCAACATGTTGTGTCACTTCTGATGTTGTATTCTGTCAAATGAAAATTCTCGTATTGTTAGTAACCTCTTCACTTTCGACATGAGAATAGCATGCCAAAAAAATCAGATATTCTGAGGCAGGCCATCAAGGCCTGGGGCTTTACCAGTCTGAGAAGAGGATATAACTGAATGTCCACAGTAGTGGGTTCTTCCCGTTCCTCCCATGTCATGGCCATGATGCACTGCCTGTCAAACTTGCCAATTGTATTCAATGGGAGTGCAACGCAACCATAAGCCAAACACTCAGCTCATGCTTGTGGTGCAATTTTGAAATGCAAAATCCCCCTTGAGATTGAAAACAAAAAGCAGACATTCAGGAGGTAGCAAGATCACCTCCTTGTACATCTGCTGACCGCTGCTAAACCATCCTCTGAAAAGCTATCCACCATGGATCGCATTTCAGAAGGCATTATGCATTGATGCCTGTCTGAAAGAAGCCTTTAGGAGGATTTTTCCGCAACCTGCAAACATTTTCATTCACTTTCTGTTGCACCTTTTAAGGCTCGGTTTCCACTAGTGCGACTTGTCATGCGACTTTGGACTGCAAAGTTGCATGACAAGTCGTACCCCATGATTTCCAATGAGTACTGTTCATATGTGTGCGACCTCAAGTCGCAGCGACTTCAAAGTAGACCCTGCACTACTTTGGTCCCATGTTGATGCGACTTGAGGTCCATAGACCTCAAGAATACACAGGCATTGCTTCAAGTCGCATCAAAATTGCGGCAAAATCGTGTGACTTTGGTGTTGCAATAACATAGCCTAAGACATTAAAGGGAAGGGAAATCTCACCATAAAACAGAGGGTTTTTAACTAGAGTTGAGCGGACACCTGGATGTTCGGGTTCGACGGGTTCGGCTGAACTTCGGATTCGGGACCGAACTTTACCCCGAACCCGAACACGAACCCGAACCCCATTGAAGTCAATGGGGACCAGAACTTCTGAGGACTATTAGCGCTGTTTCCCATGCTTAGAACTGTCCCTGCACAAAGTGTCATTTCTGAAGGAAAAAAAGTCATTTAAAATTCACTCGCGGCTATTAATGAATTGTCGGCTCCCGGCAATACATAGAAAAGTCATTGATAAAAAAAAAGTGTGGGGGGTCCCCCCAAATTCAATTACCACAACCCTTGCCCGGTGGTTGTGGGGGTCTACGGGCAGGGGGCTTATCGGAATCTGGAAGACCCCTTTAACAAAGAGGATCCCCAGATCCTGGCCCCCCCTATGTGAATTGGTAATGGAGTACATTGTACCCCTACCATTTCTTCGGCCGCTCCGCTTGAATTGGAGGTTCCCGCTGTGTGACCCTTCAGTTCTTCAGTTCTCCTCTTGGTCCGCTGCCACCCGGTGACCCCGCCCCCCTCTGACGCACATGGATTTCACAGGGACTTTCCCCGTGGTGTCAGAGGGGGCGGGGCCACCGGGTGCCAGCGGACCCAGAGAAGAACTGAAGAACTGAAGCGTCACACAGCGGGAACCTCCAATTCAAACGGAGCGACCGAAGAAAGAAGAAGGGAAGAAGAAGCCGGAGCAAGATGCGGACGAGAACACCGAAGCAAGAAGGAAGATGAAGATGAAGAACAAGATGGAGGAAGAAACCCGAATGGAGAAAAGAAGGAGATGGAAGAAGAAGAAGGAAGAAGATGGAAAAAAAGAGAAGACATTAATAAAGGAATTTTCAAAAACCAGTTATTGTCATTTTTAACAAAGAAAAGCCGAAGAAAGAAGAAGGGAAGAAGAAGCCGGAGCAAGATGCGGACGAGAACACCGAAGGAAGAAGGAAGATGAAGATGAAGATGAAGAGGAAGAAACCCGAATGGAGAAAAGAAGAAGATGGAAGAAGATGGAAGAAAAGAGAAGACATTAATAAAGGAATTTTCAAAAACCGGCTATTGTCATTTTTACAATTTTTTACATTTTCTTCGTGAAATGATAGGGGTACAATGTACCCCATTACCATTTCACATAGGGGGGCAGGATCTGGGGGTCCCCTTTGTTAAAGGGGTCTTCCAGATTCCAATAAGCTCCCACCCGCAGACCCCCACAACCACCGGGCAAGGGTTGTGGGGATGAGGCCCTTGTCCCCATCAACATGGGGACATCCTCTCCATGTTGAGGGCATGTGGCCTGGTACGGTTCAGGAGGGGGGGCGCTCTCTCGTCCCCCCCTCTTTTCCTGCGGCCTGCCAGGTTGCGTGCTCGGATAAGGGTCTGGTATGGATTTTTGGGGGTACTCAACGCCATTTTTTTTTTAAATTTGGGGTGGAGTTACCCTTAAAATCCATACCAGATCTGAAGGGCCTGGTAATTGAATTTGGGGGAACCCCCACGCTTTTTTTTTTTTTTATCAATTACTTTTCTATGTATTGCCGGGATTTTTGGGGGGAACCGCACGCATTTTTTTTTTAAATTTGCGGCAGGGTTCCCCTTAATATCCATTCCAGACCTGGAGGGACTGGTAATTGAATTTGGGGGAACCCCCACGCTTTTTTTTTTTTTTTATCAATTACTTTTCTATGTATTGCCGGGAGCCGACAATTCATTAATAGCCGCGAGTGAGTTTTAAATGACTTTTTTTCCTTCAGAAATTACACTTTGTGCAGGGACAGTTCTAAGCACGGGAAACAAGCACGACTTTACATGCATATTGCCGAACACCGGACCCGAACCCGAACATACAGTGAATTGTTCGGGTTCGGGTCCGGGACCCCAAAACCCAAAAGTTCGGTACGGACCCGAACTTTACAGTTCGGGTCCACTCAACCCTATTTTTAACCCTTTCCTACTTATCCAAAACTAAAAGAAAATGTTGCATATAATGCAGATACGTTTTCAAGACATGTGACTTTGTTCTTTTCCTGAGCTTGAGCATTGTAAATTTCAAAATCAGAAGTAAGTTTTCCATAATTTGTGGCAGGCTTTTTTTATTATGATGGCTGTTTTTCTTGAAAAAACTTGATGGCTAAATACTGCGAGTGTATATTTGTTCTTTCTAGAAACACTTTATCTCTTCACTAATATCTACATGATTATATTTAACCTTACAAGGGCAATATAAATGTTGCTTATTTCATAATTTTATGCAAGTGTCATAGTGGATTCCAACATATTTTCTGTTTTCAAATTAGACAAATAATTGCTGGCCTATGAAGGACAGATACACACAGCAAAGTTAAAACCAGCAAGATATCATAGATAAGTGTAATTGGAAATAATGGCAAGATTATCAGCAAGCTGTCAGATATGATCTTTGTTAGCAATCAACAGTAATTAATGCTGTAATTCAAAAATCTCATATTACCGGTAGTAAAAGTAGTCTTCATTTAGGTGCTAGAAACCCAATATATATTGTTGTCCTCACTGTACATGATGCTGCAAGGCATTTCAAAAGTTACAGTAACTACATTATGTTTTATGGACATTTCTGCTGGTACCTGATCTGATCCATAACTCATTCCAACAATGAAGATCTCATAAGAATGAGAACATTACAAACTACGTTTTTTTTTTTTTCTTAGGGCTAGATCCTCTATAAGACATCCCTGCTAATAGCGACATTACTTTAGTGATCAGTCGTGACTTTTTATATCCCCCTAATAATAGCAACTTTTACACTATTGGTCAGTGGTAGTGTTAAGCTGCCTGACTAAATATCAGTTTACTTTGGCGGACAGTTGTGACTCATGCTCTCCTGCCTTAATTAAATTGGTGATGACAGATCTCACCAAATATAAAGCCACTTGAGTACATTTTCCATACAAATATTATTTCTGACTTTTTTGTATACATTGTTGATAATGGCCTACTAGAAAAGTCTCCGGGATCCCAAAGAATTAATAAAAATTCCCTTAGCTTCTCTCTAAGGTGTAAACTGAGATTGCCACAAAGCACTTATACATCTTAATGCAGCACTGGGGCGACCCATCCATTAAGGGCGCACGGAGGTCTCCCCCTCCTGTCCATTGCTGCCCCCCCTATCCATGTGTCCGGCCCCATGCAGTAAACCTTAGTAAACCCCCCCACCCATATTGTTTTTTAAGGACAAAAGTGGCTGTCTTTTGTTAATATTGAGAACATTTTTATTTTTATGCTACAATGCATGGACAAAGTAACAAAACAAAAAAATACACTTTTTTTTTTAACTTTGATGTTTATGTTATTCCAATACAACAAACCTTGTTTTACTATAACCATCACAAATTAATAAATACGAGTCAAAGTGTGTTGACTGGAGACATGGCAGAATTTCAATGTTTACTTATCTTTGCTTATTAACCACTTGACAACTGGGCACTTAAACCCCCTTCCTAACCAGGCGAATTTTCAGCTTTCGGTGCTCTCACATTTTGAATGACAATTACTCAGTCATACAACACTGTACCCATATGAAATTTTTGTCCTTTTTTTCACACAAATAGAGCTTTCTTTTGGTGGTATTTAATCACTGTTGGGTTTTTTATTTTTTGCGCTATAAGAGAAAAAAGACTGAAAATTTTGTAAAAAAATGAATTTTTCTTTGTTTCCGTTATAAAATTTTGCAAATTAGTATTTTTTCTTCATACATTTTGGCCAAAATTTATACTGCTACATATCTTTGGTAAAAATAAGTACAAATTGGTGGATATTTTTTGGTCTTTGTGAAAGTTATAGAGTCCACAAGCTATGGTGCCAATATCTGAAAATTGATCACACCTGAAGTACTGACGGCCTATCTCAATTCTTGAGACCCTAACATGCCAGAAAAGTACAAATACCCCCCAAATGACCCCTTTTTGGAAAGAAGACATTCCAAGGTATTTAGAAAGAGTCATTGTGAGTTTTTTGAAGTTGTCATTTTTTCCCACAATTCTTTGCAAAAATCAAGATTTTTTTTTCTTTTTTTTTTTTTCCACAAAATTGTCATATTAGCAGGTTATTTCTCACACACAGCATATGCATACCACAAATTACACCCCAAAACACATTCTGCTATTCCTCCCGAGTATGGCGATACCACATGTGTGAGACTTTTACACAGCGTGGCCACATACAGAGGCCCAACATGCAGGGAGCACCTTCAGGCGTTCTGAAGCACCCAGGCCAATTCTGACATTTCTCTCCTACATGTAAAAATCATCATTTATTTGCTATAAAATTACATAGAACCCCAAAACATTATATATGTTTTTTTAGCAAAGACCTTAAAGAATATAATGGTGGTCATTGCAACTTTTTATCTTGCACGGTATTTGCGCAGAAATTTTTCTAACGCGTTTTTTACGGAAAAAAACTGTTTTGTGCCTAAAAGAAAAAAAAAACAGTAAAGTTAGCCCAATGTTTTTGCATAATGTGAAAGATGAAGTTACGCCGAGTAAATAGATACCTAACATGTCACCCTTCAAAATTGCACACGCTCGTGGAATGGCGCCAAACTTCGCTACTTAAAAATCCCCATAGGCAATGCTTTAAATATTTTTACTGGTTATATGTTTTGAGTTACAGAGGAGGTCTAGGGCCAAAATTATTGCTCTCGCTCTAACGTTCGCAACGATACCTCACATGTGTGGCTTGAACACCGTTTTCATATGTGGGCGGGGCTTACGTATGCGTTCACTTCTGCATGCGAGCTCGCGGGGGCAGGGGCGCTTTAAAAAAAATATATATATTTTATTGTTCATTTTACTTTATTTATTTTAGTTTGACATGTTTTTCCGCCCCAAATTTTTTTTTTAGCACTTTTATTCCTATTACAAGGAATGTAAACATCCCTTGTAATAGGAATATGGCATGACAGGTCCTCTTTACAGTGAGATATGAGGTCAATAAGACCCCACATCTCACCTCTAGGCTGGGAAGCCTGAAAAAAAAACAAAAAAAAAAACAATCTTGGCTTTGATCGTAGCGGTGAGTCGGTAGAAGCACCGGAGGGCAGCGGGAGGGGGGGGCATCCCCTCTCACCTTCCGTAAGAGCGATCAAGCGGTGGAACAGCCGCTATGATTGTTCTTATGGTGTAGGGAATCGCCAGCTGAAAAAGCGAATATCTGAATGATGCCTGTAGCTGCTCCCATCATTCAGATATCTCCGCACAAAGTCAAGGACGTCATATGACGGCCGGCGGGCGGGAAGTGGTTATTGCAGAGTATTGCCGGGTATTGAGGAGTATTGCCGGGTATTGAGGAGTATTGCCGGGTATTGAGGAGTATTGACGAGTATTGCCGGGTATTGACGAGTATTGCGGGGTATTGAGGAGTATTGCGGGGTATTGAGGAGTATTGCAGGGTATTGTGGAGTATTGCAGGGTATTGTGGAGTATTGCAGGGTATTGTGGAGTATTGCCGGGTATTGTGGAGTATTGCCGGGTATTGTGGAGTATTGCCGGGTATTGTGGAGTATTGCTGGGTATTGTGGAGTATTGCCGGGTATTGTGGAGTATTGCCGGGTATTGTGGAGTATTGCCGGGTATTGTGGAGTATTGCTGGGTATTGTGGAGTATTGCGGAGTATGGCAGGGTATGGGCAGGGTATTGCACAGTATGGGCAGGGTATTGCACAGGGTATTGCAGAGTATGGGCAGGGTATTGCACAGGGTGTATTGCAGAGTATTGCACAGGGTGTATTGCAGAGTATTGGCAGGGTGTATTGCAGAGTATTGCACAGGGTATTGCAGAGTATTGGCAGGGTGTATTGCAGAGTATTGCACAGGGTATTGCAGAGTATTGGCAGGGTGTATTGCAGAGTATTGCACAGGGTATTGCAGAGTATTGGCAGGGTGTATTGCAGAGTATTGCACAGGGTATTGCAGAGTATTGCACAGGGTGTATTGCAGAGTATTGCACAGGGTGTATTGCAGAGTATTGCACAGGGTGTATTGCAGAGTATTGGCAGAGTATTGCACAGGGATGGCTGAGCAGGGATGGATGGATTGCTGGATCTGTGACTGCAATTGTCACAGATCCAGCCCACAGCTGACATGGGGGAGGGAGCGGACATGATCCGCTCCCTCCCCTCTCCTCTCACACTGTACCGATCGGTACAGAGAGGGGAGGGAGGAACCGGCGTCATCAAATGACGCCGGTCTGTTTACAAGTGATCGCTCCGTCATTTGACGGAGCGATCACGTGGTAAACGGCCGCGATTAGCGGCCATCTACCGTGATCCGTGATGCGCCGGGTCTTCCGGACCCGGCGGTCACGGACATATCCTGGAGCGCGCCCCTGGGGGCGCGCGGGAGCAAGATTCTGTGAGGACGTCCCTGGGACGTCCACTCAGGATAACTCGACCGCGCTGTGGACGTCTTTTGTACATGGCGCGGTCGGGAAGTGGTTAAAGGGGTTGTAAAGGTTTGTTTTTTATTTTCTAAATAGGTTCCTTTAAGCTAGTGCATTGTTGGTTCACTTACCCTTTCCTTCGATTTCCCTTCTAAATGTTTTTTTTCTTTGTCTGAATTTCTCACTTCCTGTTCCTCCTCAGTAAGCTTGCCCCCAGCATCCGAGCCGTACTGGCTGGGGGTTATTCAGCGTACTCGCCCCCTCCCTTGGGACAACATCCCTGTGTGGAGATGCTGCGTGAAAATGCCAAAGTGCTGTGAACAAGGCCTGCGTGCCGAAACACATCTGTGTGTTCTTTTTTTTTAAGGTCATAAGACAACAATAACTTGAAGACTGAATTTCCAGTGGTGCCGACTCTTCTATGTACATTTGTGGTTTGTTTCCGGATGTGGGAGGGACATCCTGAGCCAGAGCACCTGGACAAGGTGTGTCACCGTCCATCTCATCATTTGGCTTTTCTGTTCAGAGCGGTGTTATTTTGTGTTGCAATAGGGCAAAGTGTACCCGCCCATGAGCTGTGAGCTACTTCAGCAGCATGATTAAAAGTTTAACGAAGCCTCCTCTTCTGCCTACTTTGGCCATGGATCTGCCCACACCTCTGTCCAAAAATATAAAAAACATTTCCTGTATAATTAAGTTACAAAAACCTGGCATTAAAGCAGAGCTCCAGGCAAACAGCTAAATTGATAGTTCTAATACAAATATTTTTACCTGCCAAAATCTGTAAGGTGGCAGCATAAGTACATATTTATAGATCTTTTTGGACACTAAATAACAGAGGTGATTTAAAACATTTCATTTATAAGAAGAAGCTCCCACACCTGTTGTACACAGTTAAATAGCCTTTCTGTTACACAGGTGGCATTTTTTATTTTTTATTTTATTGGAATGCTAATAAAGTCCAAAGCTTCCGTGCATTCTAAATTAAGACTTTAACTACAGATCTAAAGTAGTCTAAACAAAGATATGTAAATGTGCTGATCCCATTAAGATTTTTAAATAGTAATTGCAATGTAACAATGGAAAATGGTAAGTAAATGTGATGTAATGATGAAAATTACATATTGTTAAGGAAACAACCAGTAAAGACTACAGCAAAAAGGACTTTTCCATGTTTGAAGAACGAAAAAATATTCTTTCATGTTGGTGGGATTGATTGTCTTGAACCAAAAAGCATTGGAAATTCTACTGACAAACCTCTTGAATAAGTAATCTTTCACAGAGCATGTATGTTGATGTATAACTTTGTTAGGCCGCAACTCTGGTTATCTCTTTAAATAATTATGTATGAGTGCATCTATGTATTGTTAATCACTGTTCTATTTATTTTTACATAAAATATAGGTATAATGCTTGCCCTAACAGAGTCTGTTGCCTCTCATTGTTGTTCTCTTGCAGAGCTTGAGCAGTTGCCAAGAATCTTCAGCATTTGACACTTCAAGTGTGTCAGATCCCTGTGCCCCTCTGCTGCATATTGTGGTCCTCCTCACCTTTTCCCCTTAACCAACCATCCTAGCTGCTACATCACTAGTGTGTCTATGCAGCTCTGAAGTGGCACAATACTGACTTAGTGGCTGTGAGGAAAGCTATAGCATGCAGTGGGGAGATAAAGCCACCTGACACAACCAGAAGTATTTGATGCTGAAGATAGATAGACAGACAGCAAGCGTTGACCGCATTTCTAGAAAAACATAACAACCAAGTTTTGCTGAAGATGTAGCTTAGGGAGGTGTTGTGCTTAGACAATGCACACAAAATCACTGTAAGAACACCACAAACAGGTTTCACTTTAGGTCCTCTGAAATACTCATCTACCCATCCTCCACTATGCTTTGTTCCTAAATTATAAATTAAAATCTGTATGTATTACAGTGAACTTGTGTACTAACATGCTGAACTCGTGTTCAGCAAACAAAACTCAATCCATACAGATAATTCCTCCCACACTCCAAAGACATGCTGATAGGTTAATTGGCTTCTGTCTAAAATTGGCCCTAGTATAAGAATGTGTGTTAGGGACTTTAGAATGTAAGCTGCTTGAGGGTAGGGACCAATGTGAATGTACAATGTATATGTAAAGTGCTGCGTAAATTGACTGCGCTATATAAGTACCTAAATAATAATAATAATAATAATAAACTGAAATACCAATAATAAATAACAGTGCATAACATTAAAATAACAGAATCAGTTTTGTGGTTTAGAGGCTAGTATAATGTATGTGTGTGATATACTGTATTAGCACACCTCATGGAAATTGTTGACTTTTTAAACATTTTTGATGTTAACATTTTTGATCTTAATTCAATTGCTGCCTACAGATAGAGATGAGTTGTTTGACAAATGGCACATAAAATTGATATGGTGTATTCATTTTCACAATATAAATTAAGTAAAAATGCCCCTGTATTTGCCACCACTTCAGATCCGTAAAATTGGAATCAAGTGTTCCAGAATAGATTATGATGATTAGAACCTACTTCGGTAGTATGTAGGTAGAACTTGTCCTTTTTAAACCTTAAACATCTAGGATCTGGTGTTCTCTTTACTATTTTTTAAATCAGAAAAAGTTTTATTGAATGTTACTAGACATACCATACACATTGTACATGAAAAAGGTCCATGAATAAAACAGAAACAGTACATTAGATGCATCACAGTACAGTACACAGACCCAGACCAGGCCATCATAGTGCAGAAAATAAAGATTTAGTGTATGTAACATCAAAATATCAAACAAACATTATAAAAAGTACATTAAGGCACATATCCTATAGTTAACCACTCTCTCTTCTCCCCTCTCCCCCTCAAATGGTGTTATATAACAATACCCGAAGGAAACAAAAAGGTGATCATTCCGCACGGGTAACCCCCGCCCACCATCACATTGTGAGGTTCCATAATGCCCATCCCGACCCATGAAACCAATCCCTCTTATAGTCCGGCTCTACTCTTAGCATTGCAGTAATCTGTCTTTGACCAATTGGTGGGGTGCTAACCCCTGGACATCAAGCCAGGCCTGCCATAATTAACTAAACTTACGAGGTGCATTCCTATGCTGATATGTCAGTTTTTCTCTAATTAAAAGTTTGTTCACCTGATCAATCCACTGTCTTCTAGTGGGTACCCTGGGAGTAATCCAAAGCTGAGCTATCAGCTTGCATGCCACATATAGTAAACGGATAAACGCCATAAAAACCAGCGGAGTCAGGAGTTCCTCATCCAGGGCACCTAGTAGACATACAACGGGAGTTCTCGGGACAGCAAGACAGTATGTAATCACATCAAGCACCTCGGTCCAGTATTGGAAGAGTTTGGGGCATTTCCAGAACATATGCATGAGGTCTCCATGATCCCTCATGCACTTGGGACACAGTGGGAAGTCTCGTAGCCCTCAGTCATGGAGCCTGGCCGGAGTTCTATATACCCTGTGTAGCTGAAATAAATGTGACAACCTCTTGGAGGGAGACACTGAAACCATAGGAGCAGCTGTCAAGCAGACGTTCCATGTTTCCCCATCAATAGGCCCCACATCTTCCTCCCACTTATGTCTGCATGGTAGATTAGCTGGATCCTGAAGCGCGTTGAGCAAAATATTGTAGCCCTTGAAATCATGGCCTTTTAATCTCCTTCCATGAAAATCCCCTGAATTATGGCATGGTCAGTTAGCCTAAGTGGCATCCGTCTGGATTGTACCTGTAGTGCATGACGCAATTGCAGGTACTTATAAAAGTTAGAGCAAGGTATACCGAACTCAGCCTGGAGTTCCAAAAAGGATTTGAGGACCCGGCCATTGTATAGTTGTGTGTTAAGTATCTGAGCCCTGCAGCTTCCCAGAGTCTAAACCCTGTAAGTTTGTATAATTCTCCATAATGAAGATTACGCCAGATAGGGGTGAGTGGTAGGAATCCCCTGACACCCATTAATCGTTTAACGGAAGTCCATAAAGTTTTTAGTAGGAGCAGTGAAGGGGTCCCACCCATTAGATGTGCATAGCCAGCCTCCAGGCCAGACAACGCCGGGGCCTCATCTGTCGGAGTGGCCAGAAGTCTGCGGATAGGGTCCGATGTATCTACCAATCCCCAACCTCCTAGCTGCTGTAACTGAGCCGATAGAAAATAGGCTCTGGCGTGCGGGACCGCCAATCCCCACTCATCCTTGTTATATTGTAAGATAGACAGTCTAATCCTCGCCGTTTTCTTGCGCCAAATCAGTTCTCTAAATTGGGAGTCAATCCTATCAAACCAATAGCGTGGAATCCACACCGGTGAATTATGGCATATGTATAATAATTGTGGCGCCCACACCATTTTTATGAGGTTCACCCTCCCAACCACCGATAAGGGAAGTTTACACCAGGCACTACATTTGATCCTAAATTTAGCAAGTAAGGGGGTGAGGTTAAGAGGTATGTATTGAGAGACATCCGGGCACACCTGCACTCCCAGATAGCGGAAGGAGGACACTGTTTGTATCATCGATGCGCAGTCCGTGAGGGGCACCGTCAGGGGATCTAATAGCATGAGTACTGACTTATTCCAATTAATGGAGAAGGCAGACAATGCAAGGTCTTGATGCAATGCATAACAGTAGTCAAGGAGCCCTGCGTGTCACCCAGGTATAGTAGGGTATCGTCCGCATATAGAGAAATAACATCCGTCCCTGTGTTACGCTTGAATCCCACGATTGCCCTGTCACCCCTTATTCGTGCAGCAAGAGGTTCCAATGCCAGGGCAAACAGCAGGGGGGAAAGTGGACACCCCTGCCTAGTGCCTCTGAACAATGGAAATGGGTCTGAAAGCTCCCCATTAACCCTGACTCTGGCCGATGGACTAGCATACAGTAGTTTGACCCAACTAATAAAGTTGTCACCCAGCCCCGCACGCTCTAACACCTTCCACAGATAAGGCCACTCGACGCTGTCGAAGGCCTTAGCTGCGTCCAGTGAAAAAATGGCCCGGTTGCCAGTGTTCTCCACCGGCAGCTGCAGGTTCAAGAAAAGTCGCCTTATATTTTGAGCTGTGGATCTAGTAGGTATGAATCCAGACTGGGAAAAATATTACTGCGCTAATGAATAGATAATACAAATAAAAATAAAAATAAAATAAACTAAAAAAACACCCCCTCTAAATTGACAGCAAGCTCCAAATGTCAGACAAAACATCAATAGATATGGAAAAAAGGGGGAAGGGAGCTGCACAAAAAATAATAAATACCTAAAAATGTATTGGGTAGCACCATCAGTAAAAAAGGTATACATATATAGAGAAAATCACCAATATGAATGGAGTGAATAATGGATAAATTTCCAAAGTAATATCAAATGAGTCCAATATATATTGAAAACAAAAAGTCCATATGCAATTCACAGTGGAATCTTGAAAGTAGAAAAGAAGGTGAATCCTGAAATAAACACCAGTAAACACTCGTGTACCACCACCAATAAAATGCGCTTACCAAATGCAAGCTGGATACAAGCCCAAAGAAACACATAGGAGATCTCCGTCCTCACGATGAGTAGATAAGCAGGGATTTGCACACTCAGGAGTCAGGACTCAATGACCCAGCAATGCTATCTCTGATAGATTTACGATGAAAGAGCTGTGGTTGTAGTCTGAGATCTCAGCTTTGAGATGTCTAAGGACTGCCAAGCGTTTCACAGGACTACACAATCCCCTGACATTCCAGGATACAATTTTAACATTCGCCGCCATAAGGGTACAGTATAAGGAAACGGAGGGCCACTCCAGGACCCCCTGTAGAATAACTAAAGTCATAAGAAATACAGTTGCCTGTAAAAAAAAAAAAACAACATAGATTGTCCAATAGTAGCGAGACCTGAGATACCTTGTACCATCTGGTGCTATCCAGCCAGGCGGGGGGCCGCTTCCATATAGCAGGGGGCTCCATGCGGAGGCCAAAATCATTGTAAAGTCTGATAAGGAGAGGGAGAGAGAAATACAATCAAAAAAATAAAACAACAGTAAAATCAAACTTTGAGCCAACCGGGCTCTCAGCCACTGGGGCCGAAGTGCAAAGAACCCCCGGACATATGCCCCGGGGGGGGGACAGCAGTGGAAACTCCCGCAGAAGTATTTTCTGGATGGTAAGTGGTGTTTCACAGTTGCAGTCAACATGTAGTAAACAATGATACAAAAGTCTCCGTATCCTCCATCATCCGCCTGAGCTAGGGGAAAAGAAAAGAAAAAATCTCCTCCTGATAGCAGCACCTTATTCCTGAGCAGGACGTTGTTGTCTGGCAGCTCTAAGCGCTCTGTCCTCACGGTCCAGCCATTGCGCAGCAGCGGATGGACGATAAAAGAAGTGGGCTTCTCCCAGGGCAGTTACTCGGAGCCGAGCTGGGTATAGCATGGCATATTGCAGATTGAGGTCCCTGAGTCGTTTCTTAACATCATTAAAGGTAGCCCTCCTCTTTTGCAGTTCAGCAGAGAAATCAGGGAATAAAGATATTTTGGAATTGTCAATCGCCATTTTCCCAGATAAGGTTCTGGCTGTGGACAGAATAGCATCCCTGTCTTTATAGTTAAGGAGCTTGAAGAGAAAGGCCCTGGGATGATTTCCCTGGGGTAGAGGGCGGAATGGCACCCTGTGAGCCCTCTCAACAGCAAAGAGGGGTGAGAAAGCGTCTCTACCAAACGTGGATGTAAGCCACTGTTCAATAAAGTCCACAGGGTTTTTACCCTCGGCTCGTTCAGGGATGCCCAGGGCACGTACATTATTGCGCCTCATGCGATTCTCCATTTCATCGAGTCGCGCTGCATGTACTTCAATGAGGTGGCAATTATGTGTCAAATATCTTTGCATGGGGGTAAATCATCCTCCACTGTACTCAATTTGCCCTCAACCGCAGCGGTTCTCTCCCTCAGTTTTTGCATGTCATGGCGCACATATGAAATTTCAGCCTTCTCCCCTTTAATATGATCAGATAAAGCAGTGATGGACAGATTGCAGGATGCTATCGCTGTGAGTATGTCCTTCAGCGTGGGTTATGCAGCATCTGAGTCTGGGGAGGTAGTCTGAGGCCTAATGGTAGTGTCTTTAGGAGTACTCACTGCGTGCCACTCAGGAGACAATCCGTCCGCATCCTCCAAGGGGACTGTATCATCTGCCTCCATTGCGCTCCCAGAAGATTCTCCACATGCAGGGGAGCAAGCTAGACCATCTTTGTATGACTTTCTGCCAAATAAGCGCTATTGTGCGGCCTCCAGGTGTTGTTGTTTAGCCGCACATTGCTGGCCGGCGCCATCTTGGCCATGGACTTCAGCCTGGGTCTTAACACAATTTGTCCTTTTAGACATGGTACCGAGCGCTGCGGAGGATATCACCAGGATCCGGATGCCTCACCGGTAACGGCGCTGTAATATAGGGTGCTACCGAATGTCAGGATGAGGTAGGAGAAGGATAAATGCACGGACGACCGTTCTCTTTACTATTGACTTTTGTGTGAGGTCATCATGCCAAGATCAATAGAGCCCTCAGAAAAAAAGGTTTGATGCCCATGGTTCTGGCAAGGGATTTTAAAAAATGCCAAATGATTTGAAATCAATCATTCCATAATCGACAAGTGGACTAAATTTCAGACAACTGCTAATTTGTCAAGGATTGGCCAGCCCAGCAAATTCAACCTAACAGCTGAAAGTTTGGTGCTAAAAAGTCTCCAAGTACCCCAACATTTGATTCTGGGATGTTCAGTTAGCTCTTGCAATAGTTGAGGCCAATGTTCATGTATCAACAAATAGAAAGAGAAAAAGCCCTTGCTGTCCAGGTCTTCTGGAACAATGTGCCAAAGACTGAACAGTCAAAGAGTTGTTTGGTCACAGCAAAGCCTCGTACACACGACCGAGTTTCTCGTCAAAAAACAACAAGAAAACTGCACAGAGAGCTTTCTTGCTGAGAAAACCGTTCGTGTGTATGGTTTCTCGTCGAGAAAACTGCCGGGAATCTCAACAAAAAAAATAGAGAACCTGCTCTCTATTTTCTCATCAGGATTCTCGTTTTTCTCGTCGGGTTTCTCGTCGGCCTGTTTTGCGACAAGAAAACCGGTCGTGTGTATGCTTTTCTGAGTCTTCAAAAATCGCGCATGCTCAGAATCAAGTATGAGACGGGAGCGCTCCTTCTGGTAAAACTAGCGTTCGTAATGGAGATAGCACATTCATCATGCTGAACTGAAAAGCACGAGGCTGAAAAGCGTGAATCGTCTCTCACCAAATTTTTTACTAACATGCGATAACACAAGATCAGCAAAAGCAGCCCAAGGGGTGGCGCCATTGGAATCGAACTTCCCCTTTATACTGCCGTCGTACGTGCTGTACGTGACCGCGCAGAACAACAACGAGATTTGGAATTGACAGTGTGTATGCAAGGAAAGCTTGACAAGAAGCTCGTCAAGCTTGACAAGAATCTCGTCGAGAAAATTTAAGTTTTTTTTTTTTACAACGAGAAACTCGGTGGTGTGTACGAGACTTAAGAGTAGAAATGTTTTCTGCAAACTGCAGGCAGTTTTTCAGGATAAAAACCTCATAACAACTGTAAAGCATGATGGTGGAAATGTTATGGTTTGTGACTGCTTTGCTGTTTTAGGGTCTGGGCAGTTTTCAGTCTTTGGGGTCATTTTACTGAAAGGTAAATAGGCTGTTAATTTTGCAAAGGAATTTTCCCCTAGCCTAGTGAATGAGGTTAAGCTTTTATTTCCATCATCTATTTTTTTTAAAGGTGTTTATTTTTAATTGAAAACATTATATACAAAACATATTCCCATGTGAAGCATACAGTAGGTATGTGATAACAGTCCAAAAGGCTATACATAGCTTAAGTAGGTCAACTGCCAATTGTATTATATTAAAGGTGTACTTGCAGCAACTAACTAGCGCAGGGGTGCACTACGCACAGAGCGTCGGGGTTTAGGGGTGTGCTACCTACATGTACTTGCAGCAACTAACTGTGGTAATAGAAACATAAAACAGACAGACCACACACAAACAGTCACACATCCCTTTCTCCCCCCTAAGCAAGATACAGATTACCACCTATTTAGAATTAAGGTCAGTGGCCTAATATTCCAAGCTACGTTCCCTATAGAGAGAGACCAAAGAAAGATTTATACCATCAAATACAGGGCCGGATTAGTGTAGGGGCTATTGGAGTTTCAGCTCAAGGCCCCTACCTTAATATAGGCCCAGCCGCCCAAAAAACACAAGCCACACACAGAAAGCAATGGGCTGATTGGGAGAGATCTCCCCTCACCAGCCCTGCATTCAACACACACCACTTGGTGCAGTGTTTTTCGACCACTGTGTCGCGACAACAGCCCAATTTGAGCTATCCTATGCTAACCCCTGTGATAGAGGAGGAAGAAAACTCATGTGTACAGAGGAGGCAGAGAGCTCAGCCCGCACCTCCTTCCAGCTCTCTCCTCTTCTCTGTACGTTTGTTGGCAAAACAGAAAGCTGTCCTACAAATCGGTGATGTCATTGGTTGCTGAGGACATGTCAGGCAGGCCACGCAATTTTCTGTTTTGCCTGCAATAGTACAGAGAGGAGCAGAAAGCCGGGAGGAGGTGCGTGCTGAGCTCTCTGCCTCCTCTCTCACAGGAGGCAATATGGAATCGCTCAAATCAGACTGTACAGGAGGGACAGGAGCATGTTTCACAGGCATGGAGCAGCTAATTAAAAAATGTGACATGTGGGAGCTCTGAAAGAAGGTTTAAAAACACTGGCCTGGTGATTGATGATGGTGCGTTAGGGCTGGGCTCAGCCCTCCCTTCTCAGGGCTCAGGCTTGACCAGCTGTCGGTTAATTGACAATACTCTTCATTCCACATTGACTCACCTGATGATCATATCCCGCTCGTCAATCAGCCTGCTGGCTATTTAAGCTGCTTGCATCAGATCTCCTGTGCCTTTGCCTTGGTCAACATATCCGGATACTCTCTGCTGTGTTTTTCTGTTAAAGACTTTTGCCTGGCTGACTTCCCTTCTGATTCCTGATCCTGTTTGCTGCCTCTGACTACGCTAATTTCTGGATTCCTGTTTTACTGGCCTGTTTTGACTACCTGCTCTGTTTACCAAACCCTGGCTATGTTTTGACTACGTTTGTACCATTTTACCATTTTATTAAAGTGTGATTTTGACTGCACTTCTGTCTCAGTCTGATTCATGGTTTCTGACATGATGATATTGTATCAATAGTGCCACGATCAGTTCACCACTTGGTGTTGGTGGATGTGGATGGGCAGGATAAGCTGACGCAGCAGTGCTGTGGATGTGGGTGTGCTGCAAGCTTGTGTCCCAATCCCGCAGCTGCCAGCCTGGAGGAGGAGAGCTCAGTGGACAGCCAGAGTCCTGACAGTGCCCACACCAAGTGTTGGCTCTGGAGGTAAAAGGGATAGGGAGGGAGGAGGAGGCTGATACAATGCTGGAGATTGTGATGTAACGTTGGATCAAACCTTGTTCCCTTTGTATGATCTGCCTGGGATCAATGGCAAGCTGCTGTGGGGGTTCCTGATTCCTTCTATACAAGGACCTCTAATCTCTGTTCCCTCATCTGTCATATTAGCAAAGGAAGGGTGCTCATCCTCCTTACCCTGCTTCTCCAGCCCTTTACATGACAGCTATGCTCCTCCCTCACCATTTACACTGCATATCCTCCTTACCATGCTCCATCAGGCCTTTACCTTTTAAATAATGATCTAATTCGGGGGGCGTCAAATTCACCAGGGGCCGCTTCAGTAATATGGTTGTCCTCAATGGGCCGGTTATATATCTAAAACTATGTATCTACTCTTTATCATATTAAATAATTGCCTCTGCATTATTACTGTTTTTTTATTTAAGTAATAACTAGCTCAGAATTCAGGGGTGTGTTGTGTGCAGAGGGCAGGGTTTGGGAGCTGCGCTACGTACATAATGCAGAGTTCAAGAGTGTGCTACGTACAGAGTGCAGAATTTAGGAGTTGGGCTACGTACAGAGTGAAGAGTTTAGGTGTTGTGTTACGTACAGAGTGCAGAGTTTAGGAGTTGGCTACGTACAGAGTGCATAGTTTAGGAGTTGCGCTACGTACAGAGTTCAGGGGTTGTGCTACATACAGAGTGTAGAGTTCATGGGTGAGCCATATGCAGGGTTCAGGGGTGCGCTACGCACAGAGTGCCGGGCTCAGGGGTGCGCTACGCACAGAGTGCCAGGCTCAGGGGTGCGTTACGCACAGAGTGCCGGGCTCAAGGGTGCGCTACACACAGAGTTCCGGGCTCAGAGGTGTGCTACACACAGAGTGCAGGGCTCAGGGGTCTGCTACGCACAGAGTCCCTGTGCATTGAGCTCAATTACCTGTGTAGGCAGACATGTGTATTCAGCATTCGGCTACAGTAACAGGGAGATACTTCTGGTGGATCTGGCCCCACCCTACCCCCTGTGCCCCACTGTGAGCGATGCTGTCAGTGCCTACAGGGATTGGGAGTCGCCGAGACCAGAGCTGTCACTCTAATCACAGAAGTTCCTGAGTTTACAAGTGACGGCAGGAGGAGCGGACGAGAGATGTAGGTGGAGGTTGGGGGCCACTGTGGGCCACATAACAAGGCCTGGCGTGCCAGATCCGGCCTGCGGGCCTTATGTTTGACACCTGTGATCTAATATTTGCCTGTTCATATACTGTTTTTCTACAAATAGAGCTTTCTTTTGGTGGTACTTGATCACTTCTGCGGTTTTTATTTTTTGCGCTTGAAACAAAAAAAAATGACAATCTTGAAAATATATATTTTTTTACTTTCTGCTATAAAACATATCCAATAAAAAAAAAAAAAAAAAGCTAATTTCTTTATCAGTTTAGGCCAATATGTATTCTGCTACATATTTTTGGTTAAAAGTCCCAATAAGCGTATATTGATTGGTTTGCGCAAAAGTTATAGCGTCTACAAAATAGGGGATAGAGTTATGGCATTTTTTTTAATTTCTTTTATTAATAGTAATGGCGATCAGCAATTATTATTTTTTTGCGGACACCTAACTGACACTTTTGATACATTTTAGGGAACCATTGACATTATTACAGTGATCAGTGCTACAAAAATATGCACTGACACTGTATAAATGACACTGGCAGGGAAGGGGGTTAACATCAGAGGCGATCTAAGGGTTAAGTGTGTTCCCTGTTTGTGCTTTCTTAGTGTGGGGGGGGGGGGCTCACTGCATGGACACAGTGATCCGTGTTCCTAATTAGCAGGAACACAAGATCACCGCGTCCATGCCTGACATAATGGCGGTCTGCCTTGTTCACATAGGCAGACCGTCCCTCTATTTCTCTGGGGAATGATTGGCGGGTTCCGGTGGACAATGGACGATTGGACGCCACCCAGTGGCTATCGCACGGAACTACGTATTGGTGGTCAGCAAGTGGTTAAAGCACACCAGTACTCTGATAAAAGCCTACCCCCCCCTTTTCCCCTGTGGCTTTGTATTCTAAAGCTTTGCTGCCTATACTCTAACATCCACTATCAGATGTGACTGATGCAGATAACAGAAGTAAGAGGCAGCAGAGAGAAATCACACTCAGTGCTTTGAATAGAAACAAGTACACAGTATAGAAGGATGTGCTTTGTTCATGTCTGAGGTTTACAACCACTTTAAAGCACACCAGTACTCTGATAAAAGCCTAAAACCCCTTTCCCCTGTGGCATTGTATAATGATGCTTTGCTGCCTATACTCTTCCATCCACTGCTCTAATTGTCACTGGTAACCTTTTGCTGCACTGATTTCTATCTGCCACTGTTAAGATTGTCAGTAAATCCAAGGTTACTCTAAACTGAAGTGTCACTGATTTTTGCTTTTTCCAGAACAAGATCTCCTGTTTCTCTACATCACCTTGAACTTTAAATGAAGAGGCGATGAGATAAATTGTATAAGTTGAGAAATTAGTATGATACAAAAGAGTTTAAGTTTATAATCACATTGAATTAGAGAAAACTGAATTGAACTCCTAGGAGAGTCTTGCCTTGTCTTCCCACAATTGGCTTCTTTTATCACTCGTAGTGATTGTAAATTGCATATCAAACAGCAGTACAAGACAGATTAACACCCTCTTAGTACTGGCTGGAATAAGCACGTTTGAGATAGAGGGAGGAGGGATAAAACAAGAAAATGCATTTATGCCTGTTTGTGCTCAATACGCTGAAGGGAATTGTTCAAGAACAGTTGATCCTTGTGAAAATGTTACCCCTGAACCTTTGCCAGAAGGCTGTGTAATTACCAGTCATGCAAGTTAAACACAAACTGCTTTCCAAGCTCAATTTCCAACTTCTGAAACAGTGAAGTTGCCTTTTGCGCCAGTTGTCAACAAATTCAAGCCTTTCTGATTTCTTTTTTTTTTTTTTCTGCTTAAGGTCCTCAACAAAGAGATTTTCTCTGTTATCATAGCAATTGTCACTGGGGCAGAAAGTGAGCAGAAATCTTCCCAATGGGGAAACAGACAATAATAACAACCTGACACCGCTCCTTACCCTTCCACACTATATTAAAAAAAAAAGACTGTAAAGGGACTTTACGCTTGTTCAAATGCTGTACAAATAAAGTAACACAATAAAGATTACAGTAAGCCATCTCTGTTAGCAATATTGTTTACAGTTTGACATCTATGTTGGCAATAAGCGCAATTTGAATCACAATGCTCTTTGCTTACACTGATGTCCCATACTGTATGTAACAGAATGTGAAATATGATTTATTACTGGTAGAAAAATAAGAGAAATTATTTGCAAATAAGCCCCTATGCCAGAGAGACATTACAGCTTGGACAGTGAAACTTGACCACACTGGCTTTCGTAAGGATGGACAGTTCTGGTAACACAGGGGCATAACTTGGAGTCTTTGCTGCATTGTATCAAGCCCTGAGTGAAGGTGCTGATAAACAATATAATAATTAAAAAAAATATATGTATACAGTAGTTTGATCGCTTGACAACAAAGTATATAACACAATAATTTTCATTAAGATTCCCGAGTAGGGTAGTTATTTGTTATAGTCAGGACTTCAATCCAAATAAAATGTGAATTTTAAAAGTAAATATGAAATATTGAATGTGCTTTCCTTTGTCTTCTTTGCTCTTTTGTTGCAAAAGTCAGGCACCTTCTGCTATGCTGTCTATTTGGCTAGCACACTGAGCTCTGGGAATCCTTTGTAAAATAAATACTTATTTGCTGTATATACAAGGTGTTGTAGAATTACAAGTCCAATCTTGCCTCTAGGTCTTGCAATGCCTCATGGGACATGACGTTTTGCAACAGCTGCAGGGCTGAGGCTTGCCAATCATGCGCTAAATAGACATGTGCATTCGTTTTCGTCCGAATGCATTTTCGTCCGAAATTCAGGTATTTTCGTTATCGTTTTAACAAACGAAAACGAAAGCACAGAATACGAAAACCGAAAGATCCGACATAAACAAATGCTTTATTTTCGTTTTCGTTGCGTCAACAGTTCGATATAGATAGTAGATTCGACACGACGCTAACAATAACAATCTGTATCTATCGAACCTGTGGTCGAATGTGCCTAACCTTAACTTCCAAGATTAATCTACATAGAGAGAAAATATTCGACATAGAGAGAAAAGATTCGACATAGAGAGAAAGGATTCGACATTATAGAGAGAATAGATTCGACATTATAGAGAATAGATTCGACATTATAGAGAGAAAAGATTCGACATAGAGAGAAAGGATTCAACATTATAGAGAGAATAGATTCGACATTATAGAGAATAGATTCGACATTATAGAGAGAAAAGATTCGATATAGGGAAAAAAGATAATTTGCTGCTGGAATTGGGTGGGGGAAGTAAAATAAAAATAATGATGATGAAGAAAAGCCCGGAGCAAAAAATGAGAGAAAAGAAATGAGCGGAGGGCTGGCATGACTAGGGAAACAGGGTACAGGATGTTAGAAGTATTAGGATTGGGTAGGAAGTTTAGTGGGAGGGGGAGTAAGTAGGAAAAGGAGTTGTCCCCTCCCCCAGGTCACCACAGTGTGAAGGAAAGTTCAGGGAGACAGAGCTATGGCAGAGGGGGAGCTGTTTCGGGCCTAGCTGCGATCGGTAGCGGCACCAGGGAGCGCAGGTTGGTTACAGGAGACCCTGGGGCCAATGCTTGCTTGAAGGGTGGTGGGGGCAGGTACAGGGGGGGAGGGAGTCCACGCGAGCTTGAAGGTTACTGCCTTCAGAGCGCTTCTTACCCGACTATCCCCTAGAGCCCAGCGCCAGCCAATTAGTCTCCCCTTGGCCCCATTCATCCCCCTCATAGTCAGGGCCCGGCGGGCGGCCGCACCGGTGGTTCGGGGTGGCCAGGCAGCTCGCTCGACACATGGACCAGAAGAGTGCGGGCCTCACCCCTGATGGGACGGTAGCGGGGGTGGAGCCTCAGCGGGGGAGATCGTCGGTCGCGGTCACTGTGCCCTCTGCAGCCTCGGCCAGGTGACCCCCAGGTGATGATGGATCGCCAGGGGAGGGTGACAACGGGCCTAATGTCTCTCGGCAGGGCGGGGGGGGAAGTCGTCCCCCCCGGCCCGCGAAAAGCGACAGAGAAGTCCATGGGCAGGTCTGGAGCTCAGTGGCGGGGCCGGAGGGCTGCCAGATCCTCGGCATCCAGAGACGCTGCTCCTGGAGGGCTTTCATCAGATGCGGGCGAGCCGGCTGTCCTATGGTCGCAGGGCGAGCTGACGGCTTCGGAGGACGATCGGTTTCCCCTGAGACGATCGGCAGCGATGGAGGCGAGACGGTCGGCTGGTGGGAATTTTTCCTAGGCAGCCCGGTAAGTAAAAAAAAAAAAAAATAATAATAATTTTTCTTTGCCATATAGGGGATAGTATAGTGGGTCCGTGGGGGGTGGTCCTACTGCAGGTGCTGGGGAGACATTGGTAATGGGGGGGCTACTGCAGGTGCTGGGGAGGCATCGGTAACGGGGGGCTCGCAGGGTGATTCTCCCCGGGTGGACACAATGGATGGGGCTGCACTTGGGGGGAGCTTCAGGCTCGCAGGGTTTTTTTTTATTGGTGGGGCTCAAAGATTTTGGTTGGTGGATTTTGAGAAGGTGGTCGGGCCGTGTGGTCCCGCTTGCAGGGAGGGATAGTATATCCTCATCACCCGTAGCGGTGCCGGAGGTGTGGGAGTCTGCGCATGACAGCTGATAGTGGGGTGCAAGTGGAGCAGAGGGTTTTGAAGTTCGTGGTAGCAGGGGACGCCGCTGGAAAACGGGATGTCATACGTTTGGCTGATTTAGCCACAGGTACAGTTGGTTTTAGGGTCCGTTGTGTGCTCACTTAAAGCCTGAGGTCCAGGATAAGATCTAAAAGGGTGAGTACGTAGAGATGTTGTTCACTCCTGCTGTTAAAAAAAAAATAAAAAATAAAAAATAAAAAATTTAAAATTTGGGGTTACGCCAGGGTATTCCAACAATGGGAGGTGGTGAGAAGGGGAGGTATTGGTTGATTACATGTACTATCGGAAATAAGTTGCAAGCATTTGACATGAGGGTGATTGGGGGGAAGAACCCTGAACCCTGTCGGAGCTCTTTTGTTACCCAAATTCGGTAGGGGATGCTTACAGGGTTCACGGAGGTGCGGTTTGGATGCGGTCTGGGAGCAGTTTGGCGTAGGAGGGGATACATCCGGCACTACAGTGGGATCACAACGACATCAGGCTGGGAATGCGCCTTGTGACATCTGCTAGGCCCCAAGGGCAGTTGTTTCCTGGTAGGGGCGGGTGTTACTCCACCCAACCCACCCCCCCCCCACAGTATAACAGTCCGGCTGGAGTAAGTAGGCCTGTTAGCGGTACACGTAGGGCACAGGTAAATTCGGTGGAGTGTGTCGGTACAAGCACTAAGGTTCTGGGTTTGGGGGGGGTTGGGATCACACCCTGTCGGTATGCTTCAAACACGGGAGAGGAAGGACGCTGGTGATGGGGGAACGGCGGCGGCCGTTTCTTGGTAGGTATACGGATGGTACAGCAGCGTAGCTGTTAGACTAAGGTTTTTTCTTTTCAGTGGGGTTTCACATGCAGTGTGATTTATGTTCGGCCATGCTGCGTCCCAATGTAGTTTCTGAGAAACTGCCCAGGGAAAGTAGCATTAGGACGCATAGGCGGCTCTTTCCCTTCCCAATCTTTTGTTGATTTGGGGGTTCCCCTTTGGGGTGTAGTGCCAAAGTAGGAGCTCAACAAATTTGGGCTGATGCACCACCTTTCTTCCCAAAAGGGGGGTTGGTCAACAATGCCATTGACACGGGAGGACACACAGTGAGTTACGCTTCCTTGGATGCGGCACTGTATTGGGCTCGTCGGATTGGTCAGGGCCGCCCGGACAGCTTCCGGTTGTGGGGTTGGTGGGGTACTGGGGTTTTTTATGTCGATATGGGTCTGCAGATTGGTTGCTCTGTCTCCGGGGCACTGTTTAGCAGTTCAACTCATTGGGGGAAGGTGTGATGAGGGATGTGTCAGGAGTATCGCCCATCAGCCATTATTTGGACGATTTTCTGTGCGTAGGCCTGGCGTCGCCAACTATCTTCGGGGTGCTCCTGTCTACATTGGAGCACGTCGCAAGGATCAGATCGCCTAAGCATTTTGTGCGTTGGGTGGACTCACAGGGAGGATTTGCGGGTGTGCCTCATTACTGGACGGGTTTCCCAGGAGGGGACTGGGGGGGGTTTGGTGCGGTTAAGAACTTTGAGTGGGGGTGGTACACAGTGTCGGGTGGCTCGACAGGTTTGGGGGCATTCTTTCAAGGCGGGTGTAGTGGGCCTTCGGTCTTGGATTGACAGGGGTTTTCACACAAGATCTGGTGCTGCTGGAGTCATTTCCAGTGGTATGGTGGGGCACCTCAGTAAGGGAGATGAAGGTTTGGTTCCACGGGTATAACCTGGGTATGGTACGAGTGATCAAGAGTCGCTGTGTCGTCTCCCCCGGTTGTTTCAGCTGTTGCCACACTCGGTGTGGTTATGCCTGCAAGTGCATGTGTCGTTTACTTGGTGCATCTAACGCCAGTGGAGAACGTCATAGCTGGAGCGTTTCCTCGCTTTTCAGTGGGGATAGTTTCCGGGTGGTGGAGCTGGTGGCGGGGTAACGTGGGGTGTCCCGTCCTGTCTGGAGGTGTGAGATTCCATCGGAGTCGTCCACTTCTCGGAAGGCTAGGCAGTAGTGGCAGGTGGTAGTTCACATGAGTGAAGTGGATTCGGTGGGGCGAGGGGGTTAGACTGTTGACGTTATACTTTATTTCTAGAAATAGGACCAATGGGGTGGCCGGGCTCGTGTTAAAAAAAAAAAAAAAAAAAGAAAAAAAACTAGCGGGTTTGACGTTTCTGGTCAAAGGCTGGGTTGCCCGGAATTTACGGAAGAATTTTGGGTGTCTCCTGGTTATATCATAAAAAAAAAAAAAAAAAAATTATAATAATAATAAAATGTTTGGGCAGCTGCAGGGTTTGGGCAGCAGCATATGAGGTTTCCCTAGTTAGAGGGAGTTGTTTTCGTTGGCAAGTTTATTCTCGTTTTCCAAAAAAAAAAAAAAAAAGGAATAATAATAATAATAAATTAATTTGGGGCCTTTTGGTTTGGGGAGCTGGTCAGCCTTTCCAAGTCCGTCAAAGGGGGAATGTGGGTTTATGAGATTAGGTGCAAGAAGGAGGGGGTGTCGTTGGTGTTACTGATATACAAGATGGAGCAGGTAGGCAGGGGTCAGTTGGTGCGGGCTTGGCTCCGCCTGGCTAGCAGTGGTGTCCGGAGGGGGCCGTGACGGGGGTTTTTTATTTGGGAGGTGCGTCCCGGGGCAGTTGGGTCCTTCTTAATGCACACGGACGGGTCCCCCTTTGTTGTTCAGGTTTCACAGGGTTTCAGTTTCCAGGAAGTGCTGCCGGGTTGGGGCTTGAATGAGAAGGCATGTTCTTCTCGTTTCTTTCAGGGTTGGGGCTGCGACCGAGGCGGCTAAGGTGGGATGGATGCTGAGGCGGTTAAGCGCTTTGGTAGGTGGGAGTCTTGTAGATTTGTGCTATACATTCGCCCCCATCAGCTGGTGGGATTCGAATAGTTGTGGGCTGGGTGGAGAGAGTGTATGGGGCTGTGATGATTTTGGGCTTGCTGAGGTCTTGGTGGCTTGTTTCTTTCTCTTCTTGTAGGTTCGGTACAGGCCCTGGCCTGGATACTGGGCCATTCGATCATGTTTAAAAATACATAAAAAAATAAATAAAATAAATAAAAAAAAGGGGTAATGAGGGGCGGATGTGGGGCCAGAGGGTCAGCAGGTGGGGTTTCCAAGCCAGGAGGTTTGTGCTAGATGGCTGGGAGTTCCGGGAATGCTATGGAGTGGAGGGGCTCCAGAGGTACAGCTTTGCACGTCTGTATAGGCCGCCTGACGTTTTGGTCCTGCACGTAGGTGGTAATGATTTAGGGGTAAGGTCGATGGCATTCCCGGACATGGTCATTGGGTGGTTGGACATTGTCACTTGGACCGCATGGAATGGGGCTTGGTCTTTAGAGGGTATCTACAGGGCCCGTACGAAGCTTAATTGGGAAGTGAGTAGATTTGTAGTGAGGAATGGAGGGTTGGTGGTAAGGCACATAGAGTTGGTGGTGGATGTCTGGAGGTACCTGCGGGGCAATGGTGTGCACCTCACTGCTGTGGGGTGTGACTTATGGGCATTGGGAATGCAATATGGCATACAGTGACCTCTGGGGTGTGGGGGGCCCCCAAGGGTAAGGTTTTCCCCTTGGGTGCTGTGGCGGGTGTTGGTCTTTGCGGATGAAGGAAGATACCTTGGAAGGAATGAGTTCAGGACCTATCGTTGGTATGGGTCCTGATGGTTGGATTTCAGCTAACGGAGGTTTAGCTAAAATGTGTTGGTAACGGGTGCACTGCGGTCCGTGGTTGTCTCTGAGCCAGCCGGTCGGCTTGAGGCCTATAAGCATATGAGAGGTACCGCAATGCAATATTTTATCAGATGGTTATGGAGGTTCCCGCAAAAGACCAACGCTAGGATTTTGATATTATTTTGGAAATATATTTATTTAATAAATAAGGCTGCTACGGCCTATGTTTTACTCCAATTTCGGTGTGGTCTCGTTAATTTAGGATTATGGGTAAGAAGTTGGAGCAAACAGGGGGTAAACAGTAAGTACATCTGTTATACATTAGTCAAGAAAAGCCCGGAGCAAAAAATGAGAGAAAAGAAATGAGCGGAGGGCTGGCATGACTAGGGAAACAGGGTACAGGATGTTAGAAGTATTAGGATTGGGTAGGAAGTTTAGTGGGAGGGGGAGTAAGTAGGAAAAGGAGTTGTCCCCTCCCCCAGGTCACCACAGTGTGAAGGAAAGTTCCCGCCCACCCTCCCCTGGTTATGTCCGTATGGTCTGGTTTGTGTTGTTGTTCTTTCTATTAACAGGTATGGTGTTCTGGATGTCGTGGCAGTAGCGGGTGTTGGTCTTTGCGGATGAAGGAAGATACCTTGGAAGGAATGAGTTCAGGACCTATCGTTGGTATGGGTCCTGATGGTTGGATTTCAGCTAACGGAGGTTTAGCTAAAATGTGTTGGTAACGGGTGCACTGCGGTCCGTGGTTGTCTCTGAGCCAGCCGGTCGGCTTGAGGCCTATAAGCATATGAGAGGTACCGCAATGCAATATTTTATCAGATGGTTATGGAGGTTCCCGCAAAAGACCAACGCTAGGATTTTGATATTATTTTGGAAATATATTTATTTAATAAATAAGGCTGCTACGGCCTATGTTTTACTCCAATTTCGGTGTGGTCTCGTTAATTTAGGATTATGGGTAAGAAGTTGGAGCAAACAGGGGGTAAACAGTAAGTACATCTGTTATACATTAGTCATGAATGTTATTGGCTGATTGTAACCAAAGAGGAGGAGCAGTAAAATAGCTAGAACTAAGTACACATGTACAGCCAACTTACTTTCACTTACGATTGCTAGCAGAGAGAGACACACACGCTGAATCATTTCAGAAGACAGTTAATCTTGCTGGTCCGTTTTTCAGAGAACCTGAATTATTAGCAATTAAGCATAAGCACAAGCTACAGATCAAGTTCACTTTTTCATAATAATCTGCTGCTATTGTGTTAGTGTTGTGAACTACTAGTGAACTTGCTAGTATTGTGATAGCCTCAGAGGCTGCCCGTGTTGTGGAGGGGGAGGGGGTTTATTATTATAGATTCTATATTATAGATTGAGATTCTATATAAGTTCTATATACCCTATCTTGTTACATGTCTTATCAGTGATCACTATCACCAGTCCATTTTCTATTTGAACTATATACAGCAACAGCAATGTACCATTCTATGAGAAAAGTGAAGGCAGGTAGAGGTAATGGTCGCGGTCGTGGTGGACGCCTTGCTAAAAAAAGTGGCAAGGTCTCTGCTACTAGTGTCTCTGACACTTCTGCCGCCACAAACATGCTATCCACAACAGTGGATGTCACCACCACTGCCACCAGCAAAGCTAGTTCCACCACCACCAGTTCTACTATTAGTTTTCCTCCTGCCAGACCACCAACATCTGCTGCCGCTTCCACTGCCAGTGCAGCGCCTTCTTCTACAGGTGTCATGGCTTCCTATTTTTATGGGATAGGCAAGAAACATAGTATAAAACAAGTGGAGTTGCCGATACAATCACCACCACCAATGACACTGCCAGTGCCACTGCCAGTGCCACTGCCCAGCTCCCCAAAGAAGCAATTGAGGGAGACATCAGCAGAGACAGAGTGTGAGACGTTTTCTTCATTGCCCCAAGAGAATGATTTTGAATGTGATGCTCCTCTTTCCCCAACCACTGCAGATGTTTTATACAGTCTTACCCCACAAGAGTTACAGCATGACTCAGAGAAAGTGCAAGAGGGATTTTCTGTGAGGAGTAGGACAGGGAGCAGTTCACTTTTTTCATCTGCTGCTAACTCCCCTTCTCCCTCTGTTATTATAGAGGAAGAATCCTGTGATGATAACACCGACCTCCCCAGCACCCCTGCCATTAGCACTAGTTCACCAAGTGTAACTGTAGTGGCAACAGCTTCCACCACTGGTGTGCTACCTGCTGCAGCTATATCAGCCCATACTAGAGATCAACAGGGTCAAGGGGCTTCATCCCGCCGCAGCAACGTTTGGAAATACTTTCAAACATTGGAAGGCGGGTTCTTTGCAAAGTGCAAATTGTGTGGGAAGCAAGTGAGTAGGGGTAAAAAGTTGGGACATTTAACCAATGCTGGTATGAACCTACACATTAAAAATTACCACCACTCTACTTTACTGCGGGCAGAGGCAGAAAAAGAAGATGGTAGCGCAGGAAGCAGCATAACGGACTCTGACTGTACTGGTGGTACCTCTTCAACCACACCACTTACTCAGAGCACAGCCAATAGAGAGGGTTCGTTTAAGACAAGCCGTCCACGTGCAGTAGTTCCACTGCAGACCCAATCGGGCTCCTCATCCTCCCAAGGACATCATCAGCCTACCCTAGATAGTTTTGTTGGCTTTAGTTCCAAGGGCATGTCAAAACAGCAGGCCAACAAGATCACCCGCCTCATTGGCCAATTCATTGCTGTTGGAGGAGCCTCTTTTCGCATGATTGAAGGGGAGCCGTTTAAACAGCTCATGCATGCCCTTGCTCCACGATACGTTGTTTCTGCACGAACAACTTTCAGCAGAAAGATTATTCCAGCACTATACCATTCGTGCGTTGCAGTATTGAAGGAAAAAATGGTCAAAGCCGAGGGTCAGACAATTCATTTGACCACTGATTTGTGGACAGCTCCCAGCGGTCAACACGCTTTCCTGTCTTTGACTGCACACTGGTGGCAGGCCACTGTGCCTGTTGGTGGTGGCACTAGTGTAAGTGTTCAAACTTCATCAGGACGGTCTGCAGCGCAAGACCAGCAGGGTTATCAAGCTTTCCTGCTCCACACAGAAGTCCGTGATGACAAACACAGCTCTGCCAACATATTGCGAGCAATTAGATCAATGTTGGCCAATTGGTTTGGAGAACTGGCAGTCACCAATGTTTCTGTTGGGTTCATAGTGACAGACGGAGGTTCAAACATGGTTAAAGCGCTCCAAGATGGATCTTTTGTCGGTGTCTGCTGTTCTGCACACATACTGCATTTAGTGGTCAAGGGTGCAATCCCAGTGGAGAAAAACAACAAGATTGCTCAAATCTTGGACCTTTGCAGGAAGATTGCAGGGCATTTCCACCGCAGTGTAGGGGCTAGTCAACTGTTGAGGGAGGAGCAAGAACAATCAGGGCTCCCCATACATCGACTGAAACAAGATGTCAGCACCCGGTGGAACTATACCCTGGAAATGCTGGAACGCATTTTGGAGCAAAAGACAGCCATCCACAATCTATCATCCCGCCACAGCATTGGGATTGATTCCACACTGGGACGTGATGACTGGTGTATAATCGGGCAGCTCGTTTCTGTCTTAAAACCCTTTCAGAATGTGACGGAAAACTTGAGTCAGAGCAATGTCAGCCTAGGACAGGTCATACCCTTGTTTACCTATCTCATAGATAAGATGGGATCGTTCCTAGAAAACAGTGAGCCTCTTTGTGGCAGCCCACTTCATGCCGATGTAGCGTCTTTCATCAGAAAACTGCAAGCCAACTTAAAAGATCGGCTAAATGATTGTGTCCGCAAAAGCCCTGAACTCATGCTGGCTTCCCTATGTGATCCCAGGATCAAAGGTAAACTGGCACTCAGAGACAACAGCCTCTCCTACTGGAAAGAAAAATTGATTGAAAGGGTCCGTAATTTGCAGCAACAGAGATGTATGCCGGATGAGGCCAGTTTGGAAGATTCACCTGCCATGTCTGCTATTCCAAGACCTGGCACCATCACTCAAAAACAACCAAGTGGAGCATCTGCATGTTGGGTAGAGGCACTTGACAATCTGGTGGATGCAGGTCAAGCAGCAGGTAATCGAGAAGAGAGCAGTGCCTCTGAAATGGTCAGGGCCTACCTATATGAAGCACCTTTGCTTCCTTCAGAGGACCCTTTGACCTATTGGGATAGTAAGAAAAGTTTGTGGCCTGGTCTTTGTCTGGTTGCCCAGCAACTACTATCCTGTCCTCCAACCACTGTGCAAAGTGAGAGAGTTTTCTCTATTACTGGGAACATCCTTAATCCACACCGTGCACAACTGACACCCCATTTGATGGAACAAATAACTTTCCTGAAATGTAACCTCCCCAAGCTTGGTTACCCTACCCTTAACTTGTGAGACCTGAATCATTATCACCATGTGAAGATAGATGGGACTCAGAGGAACCATCCAAATGTTGAGGAAAATACATTTTTTTTTCTTACCACTTGACAATAGCAGTTGTCTTTAGTGTGACCCCAAGATTTAAATAGAATTATATTGTTTTAAGCAATCCAAATTTTTCCCTTTATTCCTTCCATCACCCTTTTTTGTAATGAGTGTTGTGTAGAGTGACTAGAGTGTGCGTGATTGTATGAATGAATGTTGTGTGAATGGACAGTAGCAAGGGTTGAAGCCTTGACGTGGCGCTACTGCTCACGTGTTGCTGTCTTTGTAAATACAAATAGCAACGTGTGCTAATTTAACCATTTTTGTATGATGGTCTGGAAATAAGAGACAATGATTAAAGATGACCTCAACAGCATGACAGTTCCTCTTGATGGAGAGACTGTCAACTCAAGGATCAGAATTTGTTACCAACACAACATAGAACAAAGAAGCATACAGCTGGAAACGTGATTCTATGCAAGATAGACTAGTTGGTCACTGCTGAACTGCATCCAGATGCCCAGGACCCCTCCCATTTGCCATCTCTGACCCTGGGGACACCAGGGCCCTCTCTGATCCTCCACCTGTTTCATGACCATCTGCAATTGTCCGAAGTCACCAGTGTGAGTAATCTACCCTGCTGCCATGTTACTCAAGCCCTGGAAATGATGACTGCCCTTTGAACTGTTGCCCCTTGTGATTGCGCTCGCCTGGGAACCTCTGTCCGGTTAACTGTTGGCCTTATGATTGCAAGCCTGCAACCTATGTCCTGTGAACTGTTGAGGACTGTATGGTTAACCCCTGCTGTTACTATCTGCTGTGTATTCTGTAGGGATGAGCTTCGTGTTCGAGTCAAACATACGTTTGACTCGAACATCGGCTGTTCGATCGTTCGCCGAAGATAGAACGTTTTGGGCCGTTCGTGACAAATTCGAGTGACGCGAATGGCCCACAATACACTGCGCCATCGCAGTGCAATCCCGGTGCTGTGATTGGCCAAGCATGCACTGTGACCCCGCATGCTTGGCCAATCACAGCACGGCAGTGAGGAGAGCCATAATTGGCCACAGGCAGGATGCCTGTGGCCAATTATAGCTCAGGGGGTTTAGTACATGCCCCACACTATAAAAGCCCGCCAGCGCGGCGGCCTTGTGTAGTGTGTTGGCGTGCAGGGAGAGAGAAGGATAGGCAGGGACAGTGTCAGTGATATTCTTTGCTAAACCTTGTGCATTTACAGTGTGTTGGTATACAGGGACAGAGAAGTATAGGCAGGGGACAGTGTCAGTGTCATTTTTGCTGAGCCTTCTGCACAGCAGGGATGAGCCGAACACCCCCCTGTTCGGTTCGCACCAGAACCTGCGAACAGACAAAATGTTCGTGTAAACTTTAGAACCCTATTAAATACAATGGACTCGAACGTTCGAAATCTAAAGTGTTAATTATAAAGGCTAATATGCAAGTTATTGTCCTAAAAAGTGTTTGGGGACCTGGGTCCTGCCCCATGGGACATGTATCAATGCAAAAAGAAGTTTTAAAAACGGCCGTTTTTTCGGGAGCAGTGATTTTAATAATGCTTAAAATGAAAAAATAAAAGTGAAATATTCCTTTAAATTTCGTACCTGGGGGGTGTGTATGATATGCATGTGAAGTGGCGCATGTTTCCCGTGCTTAGAACTGTCCCTGCAAAAAATGTCATTTTTGAAAGAAAAAAATGCATTTAAAACTGACTCGCGGCTATTAATGAATTGTCGGCTCCCGGCAATACATACAAAAGTCATTGATAAAAAAAAAAAAAAAGCGTGGGGGTTCCCCAGAATTCAATTACCAGGCCCTTCAGCTCTGGAATGGATATTAAGGGGAACCCCGCCGCAAATTTAAAAAAAAATTGACGTGGGGTTCCCCCAAATATCCATTCCAGGCCCTTTAGATCTGGCATGGATTTTAAGGGGAACTCCACCCCAAATTAAAAAAAAAAAATGGCGTGGAGTCCCCCTAAAAATCCATACCAGACCCCTTATCCGAGCACGCAACCTGGCCAGCCGCAGGGGAAAAGGGGGGGACGAGAGAGCGCCCCCCCCTCCCTCCTGAACCGTACCAAGCCACATGCCCTCAACATGGGGAGGATGTCCCCATGTTGATGGGGACAAGGGCCTCATCCCCACAACCCTTGCCCGGTGGTTGTGGGGGTCTGCGGGCGGGGGGCTTATCGGAATCTGGAAGACCCCTTTAACAAAGGGGACCCCCAGATCCCGGCCCCCCCTTTGTGAATTGGTAAGGGGTACATTGTACCCCTACCATTTCACGAAGAAAGCGTAAAAAAATGTTTAAAAAAACACACAAACACCTTGAAAAAGTCCTTTATTTAAAAAAAAAACAAAACAAACATTCCAGCGGTGAAATCCAGTGTCCCACGGCGATCCCGATGTCCAGCGCTGTCCTTCATTGGTTGTGCCTGAGCGGACCTGATGGGGAACTCCCTCTCAGTATTTTAAATGTATAGACCCGCCCCTTCTAAAGTTCCCCATCAGGTCCGCTCAGCGGACGAGATGCGGAACATGAGAAGGGGCGGGTCTATACATGTATTACCAAAGTGAGAGCAGTCCCCCATCAGGTCCGCCCCCTCGGTATGTCGGACCCGCCTACGTCATTGGCTTGAGCGGGGAACTTCCTTCACTATGTAAATTTAAATTACACAGTGAAGGAAGTTCCCCGCTCAAGCCAATGACGTAGGCGGGTCCGACATACCGAGGGGGCGGACCTGATGGGGAACTGCTCTCACTTTGGTAATACATGTATAGACCCGCCCCTTCTCATGTTCCGCATCTGGTCCGCTGAGCGGACCTGATGGGGAACTTTAGAAGGGGCGGGTCTATACATTTAAAATACTGAGAGGGAGTTCCCCATCAGGTCCGCTCAGGCACAACCAATAAAGGACAGCGCTGGACATCGGGATCGCCGCGGGACACTGGATTTCACCGCTGGAATGTTTTTTTTTTTAATAAAGGACTTTTTCAAGGTGTTTGTGTGTTTTTTTAAACATTTTTTTACGCTTTCTTCGTGAAATGGTAGGGGTACAATGTACCCCTTACCAATTCACATAGGGGGGGGCCGGGATCTGGGGGTCCCCTTTCTTAAAGGGGTCTTCCAGATTCCGATAAGCCCCCCGCCCGCAGACCCCCACAACCACCGGGCAAGGGTTGTGGGGATGAGGCCCTTGTCCCCATCAACATGGGGACATCCTCCCCATGTTGAGGGCATGTGGCTTGGTACGGTTCAGGAGGGAGGGGGGGCGCTCTCTCGTCCCCCCCTTTTCCCCTGCGGCCGGCCAGGTTGCGTGCTCGGATAAGGGGTCTGGTATGGATTTTTAGGGGGACGCCACGCCATTTTTTTTAAAATTTGGGGTGGAGTTCCCCTTAAAATCCATGCCAGATCTGAAGGGCCTGGAATGGATATTTGGTGGAACCCCACGTCAATTTTTTTTTAAATTTGCGGCGGGGTTCCCCTTAATATCCATTCCAGACCTGAAGGGCCTGGTAATTGAATTCTGGGGAACCCCCACGCTTTTTTTTTTTTTTTATCAATGACTTTTGTATGTATTGCCGGGAGCCGACAATTCATTAATAGCCGCGAGTCAGTTTTAAATGCATTTTTTTCTTTCAAAAATGACATTTTTTGCAGGGACAGTTCTAAGCACAGGAAACATGCGCCACTTTACATGCATATCATACACACCCCCCAGGTATGAAATTTAAAGGAATATTTCACTTTTATTTTTTCATTTTAAGCATTATTAAAATCACTGCTCCCGAAAAAACGGCCGTTTTTAAAACTTCTTTTTGCATTGATACATGTCCCCTGGGGCAGGACCCGGGTCCCCAAACACTTTTTAGGACAATAACTTGCATATAAGCCTTTATAATTAGCACTTTAGATTTCTCCCATAGATTTTTCGAATTTGCCGCGAACACCCCAATTTGTTCGCTGTTCGGCGAACGGGCGAACAGGCAATGTTCGAGTCGAACATGAGTTCGACTCGAACTCGAAGCTCATCCCTACTGCACAGTATACACCTGTATATCCGTCATTGCTGTTCTCAAATACAGGCATCTGCAGGAGTTAGTGGCACAGTATACACCTGTATATACCCGTCATTGCTGTTCTATAATAATACTGTTCAAAATTACAAACAGATTCTACTTGTTCAGAGTATATAGGGCCTTTTTTATTTTGTGTGCGGGGTTCCCCTTAATATCCATACAAGCCCCAAAGGGGCTGGTAATGGGCTGGGGTAGGGGGGGTGATGGGGTAGCCATGCCATTTTTCTTAAAGATTTTTATCCATATTACCGGGACCAGACATTACATTAAAGCCGCAAGCAGTTTTAAATGGCTTTTTTTCCTTTACAAATGTCATTTTGTGCAGGGACAGTTCTAAACACGGGAAACACATGCCACTTCACAGGCATACTTTAGACACCCCCCAGGTACGATATATAAAGGAATATTTGACTTTTTTTTTTTCACTTTATGCATCATTAAAATGACTGCTCCCGAAAAACGGCCGTTTTTCAAACTTCGTTTTCCATTGATACATGTCCCCTGGGGGAGAACCCGGGTTCCCAACCCCTTTTTAGGACAATAACATGCATATTAGTCATTATAATTAGCACTTTAGATTTAGAACGTTCGCATCCATTGTATTTAATAGGGTTCTAACGTTCGTGCGAACTTTCGGTCCGTTCGCGGGTTCTGGTGCGAACCGAACCGCAAGGGTGTTCGGCTCATCCCTAGTATTCTGGTGGGGGGAAAGCTGAACGGCGTGACTGGACACAAGATAAATGGAATTACCCTTTGCACATTGAAATAGTGTAGAAAGAAATCTCTTACATTTTCTAAGTTCAGCCTGATGGTTAAATGTAGAAAAGACAATTATAAGGCCTCTAGTAAGTTAGTAACAATAAAAGGACTAGTTCATTTAGATAAACATCACATAATGATTAATGAACCTAACAAGGAAAGCAAGATTCAAGAAAACAATTAGTTATGAACAAAAACATTTTTTTTTTTCATAAAGTTTTTATTGAGCAAAAGTCACAAACATCTTATTACAAGGTACAAGACAGAAAAAGTGCAGTCAAAGAACCAGCTTTAGCAACATCATGTAGTAACACTACAAGCATGTACGGGAACATACAGAACACTTGTGAAAGAGGTAAGGAACGTGTAATCGGACCGAAGCCCTTAATGCTGTCACTCGTATTTCGACTATCTACTAAGTTTGCTACTCGTCGTATTGCTTCTGGCATCGAAAGAGAGAGAGAAAAGAAAAAAGAAAAAGAAAAAGAAAGAAAAAGAAAGAGATAAAAAAAAGGGGGGGGGAAGGTGGTGTCTATGGGATAGAAGGAAGGAGATGAGGTGAGAGAAAAGAAGAAGAGAAAAAGAGTAAGAGAGAGAGGGGGCCGGCCTACAAATTGGAGACAAGAGAGAGAGAAAAAAAAGGGGGGGAACAGGGAATGGGGAGGGGGGATCAGGGGGTGGGGGGCTAGGGGGCAGCCACCAAGGCGGGGTTCATGTCTCACCCACAGATGGGGGTAGGGGTATATTTGAGATAACGATGAAGGGGATAGGAGAAGATATAGCCTGGAGGGCCAGAAAGCGTAGGGGAGCTGATAAAGTGACGGGAAGGGGGCAAGATGGGGGTAGGGAGTAGGGGTGAGGGTGGGGGGAGTGACCACTCGCTTAGTTGTCCATGAGCCTGAACGAGGCTGTGTCGCCCTAGTGGATCTTTCTCTAATCTGGGGGGACATGTTGTTTGTATTCTGCTGTTGTCGTGAAGTGCGACCAGCAGGACCAAGTGGTCGAGAACTTCTCCATTCTTTCCTGGGAAATGTGGATCAGCTCTTCCATGTCACACATCCTTGAAATAGTCGTAAACCATTCCTTAAGTGACGGTATATGACCGGAGCGCCAGTGTTTGGGGATGCACAATCTAGCCGCGTTAATCATGTGCATGGCTAGGGATTTGAAGTAGACTTTTCTAGACAGGGAGGTGTGGTGCAAGAGGAATTGTGCTGGTGTGAAGTCCAGGGAGTATGTGGTGACCGATGTGATGATCCTGTGAACTTCCCTCCAGAAAGGTTGGATATGTGTGCAGTCCCACCAAATATGTAACATGGTTCCCACTTCCGCATTACACCTCCAGCATGTGTTGGAGGTTGAAGGGGCAAATTTGTGAAGGAGGGATGGGGTTCTATACCACCTAGTGAGAACTTTATACCCGTTCTCCTGAATAGCGACATTCAGTGATCCCCTATGTGCATATTCATGGACTCTCATCCACTCAACTGGTGTCAGGGGGGTAGGAAGTTCCCTATTCCACGAGACTTGCGACGGTGAGGAGGCAGAGTCTTTAGGGTCTATAAGTAAGAGGTATAGAAGGGAGATGAGGTGTCTTTGGGGGGTTTTCTGATGACAAAGGGTTTCGAATGGCATGAGTGGTCTTGTCCAGCTGTCGTGAGCTACATGAGTGGAGAGAAAGTGATGTATTTGTCTGTAAGTCCAGAAGGGGAAGGACAAAGTGTTGGAAATGTGCTTGAGGTCTTCGATCGAGGCAAGCTTGCCATCGATGTACAGTTGCGAAGCAATAATGTCCTGAAATGGCCATTCCTGTTTGAGGAAATTGGGTGACTCACCTGGGAGGAAATCAGAATTTCCTCTCAGCGTAGTTAACGGGCCCGGGGTGGGTGCAAGGGATCTGGTGGTAGGGGATGACCTGAGGAGCGCCAAGGAGGTGTGAATGAAAGGGTGTGAAACTACGGACTGTGGCCATTGTTTCGGGGATAGCCAAGGGAGGAGTCGTATTGGAATGGGCGAAAAGGAGTCTTCCAATGCGGTCCAAATCTTTTCATAGGAATGAATACACCAATCCGCGATTCTCGTGAGATGGCAGGCCACAAAATATTTGTACAGATCTGGGAGAGCAATGCCCCCTTTAGATTTGGGCCAGGTGAGTCTAGCGTACTTGATTCTAGGGGGGGAGGCTTTCCACAAAAATGCGGAGCAGGCCTTTCGGTAGGAAGAAAAAAATCCTGCGGGGATAGACAATGGGATGGTTTGGAACAAATATAGCAAACGTGGGAGTAAGATCATTTTAATCAGGGCGGCTCGGCCAAACCATGAGACATTAAGTGTCGACCATTCCCTAAGGTGTTCCTGGGCCTTGCTCAGAGCTGGGAGGAAGTTGAGGGCATAAAGATCCTTAAGACAGGGCGGGATCCGAATTCCAAGATAGGAAATTGCGATCTTTTCCCAATGAAATGGGAAGGACTCCTGACAATGGGTGACCTCCTGTGATGAAAGGGTGACATTCAGGGCCTGGGACTTTGTGTAGTTAATTTTCAGGTTTGAGATTACCCCAAAGGCTTCCAAATCTTCCAAGAGCGATGGGAGGGAGGTACGCGGCGAAGCGAGAGAGAGCAGGATGTCGTCCGCGAATGCGGCCACCTTAAATTCCCTGCCCCCAACCATCAGTCCCTTAACATCCGCGTTTTCTCTAAGTTTGTTTAAAAAGGGTTCTAGGGAGAGGATGTAGATCAGGGGGGAGAGGGGGCAGCCCTGGCGAGTGCCATTGTTGATGGGGAAGGCGTTCGACAGGTGGCCGTTAACTCTCACCGCCACCGTGGGCCCATCGTATAACGCCGTTATGGAGGTGAGCATGCGGTCTTCCAGGCCTATGCCTTTTAGGACTTCTCGCATATAATCCAAGGCCACCCTGTCAAACGCCTTCTCCGCATCAAGCGAAAGTAGAAATCCCGGGGTTTTAGTTGAGGTGAGCCAATGATGTAGGTTAAGGGTTCGTATGGTATTGTCACGGGCCTCTCGACCTGGAACAAAGCCCACTTGGTCCCTGGATATAAGACCAGGGATCAGAGGTGTCAACCTGTTGGCAAGTATTTTGGAGTAAATCTTTATGTCCACATTAAGGAGTGAGATTGGCCTATAATTGGCTACCTGAAGGGGATCTTTCCCTTCCTTGGGAATTACGGTGATGTGCGCTTCTAGCAATCTGGTTGGTCGGTCTCGCGGGTTGGCCAGGGCATTAAACATCTGTAGGAGATTGGGAGACAGGACATCCGCAAAGGATTTGTAATACTGGAGAGTGTACCCATCGGGGCCCGGACTTTTGCCTAGCTTCATTTGTTTCAGGACTGTCTCTAGCTCTCCTAGCGAGAATTGCCCCTCTAGGAACTGTGCCTGCTGGGAAGACAGAGGTGTGGGGCCATACTGAGAAAGAAAATCCGCAATGAGTGCTTGACGTGTGTCACCCGAGATTCGGGGCGGCTGCCTGGGGTAAAGGTTGTAGAGCTTACTGTAAAAAGATTCAAATTCTTTTGCGATATCCTCGCTCTTGGCCAGGAGGGTACCCCTGGGGTCTGGGAACAATAGTGTGACCGTGATGGGGTGGTGGTCTGAGAGGAACATCGGCTTGATGGAAGAGTGATGAAGGGCGGGGAGGTCAAACTGGGAAAGGAAGAACATGTCGATTCTTGAGCATTTCTGGTGCGGGGCCGAGAAAAATGTGTAATCTTTGGTTGAGGGGTAAAGGGTGCGCCATGCATCATGAAGGTTCAGGGATTGTAATTGGGCTTTGATGTGACGTAATGCCTTATATGTAAGTATTGACGAGCCTGTGGAGGTATCTAGCATGGGGTTTAAAGGTACATTGAAGTCGCCACCCAGGAGGACTAGACCGCTCTTGAATGTGGCCAGGAGGGCACAAATCTTGCGGAGGAAAGAAACCTGATGTTCGTTAGGGCAATAGATGTTGGCCAGAGTAATTGGCTTTGATGCGTATGTTCCCTTAATAAAGATAAACCTTCCTTCTGGATCCACCAGGGAGTCCGTCAGAAGAAAGTTGGCGTGTCTCGATATAAGAATCGATACCCCCTTGGATTTGGACACCGGGTTGGTGGCATGAAGGGCAGAGCGGTATATGTGATTAGAAAGTTTAGGGATGGCGTCAGATCGAAAATGAGTCTCCTGTAAAAAAATAAAGTGAGCCTTATGTTTGGTAAGCGAAGATAGGACCTGCGACCTTTTTTCTGGTACGTTAAGGCCTTTCGTGTTCAACGAGACACATTTCAGGGTCAGAGGGACAATTGTTCTAGGGGGGTCTGCATTATGGGGCGTTAGAAAAATGCTGGAGAGAAAAACTGGCTAACGAGTATGATAGGGACTTATTCAAAGAATGAGTGCGAGGGTCACTCCCCCGGGGCGGGGGGGGGAAGGGAGGGGAGGTAACACACAGGGAGAAGGATGGGTTAATGGGGGGGGAAATAAGCGGAGGAAGAGGACAGGAAGAGATAGGAATGGGAAAAATAAAGATATACAAGTCTATATAAAAAAAAAAAAAGGGGGGGGGGAAATTGAAAGAAAAGGAAAGAGAAGTACCAGAGGTGGAAGTCGCTAGGCTATCCACCTGAATGGGTCAGGGGTAAGATCTGGGTTGTCAGCCGCGTCTCTATGAGACCGCTGTGTGGGGGTAGTAGGGTGAACGACAACCACAGCCTAACTGTGAACCGGGGGTCTAAAAGAAGCACGTGGGGGAACCCGCCTACCGCGGGACCCCATATAGTGTAATGGGGAGCCTACCGTATGGAAGAAGCAACAGATGAAACGGGGGTTAAGTGCATAGTAACAATACCTTAATCAACCTAACAAAACATAACATAGCAAGTTCCAATATTCGAATTCAGGGCCAGCAAAGGCCCGCTGCGCTTTAGTCCAGTAGGACTCTGGGGAGAATTCAAGAGCAGACGACAACCTGTGAGGTAATCAGGGCGGATGACAACCTTTTCAAGCTAATCTTGGCATGGCGGTCTGGAGTAGGGAATGGTAGGGGGGCGAGGGCGGGGGAATATGGTGGTTAGAAGGCGGGGACTGAGAGGGGGAGGGAAAGAGGAAGGGAGTAGGCACTAGGATCTGTGAAGGGATGGAATGAGAGGAGGCGGTGGAGGGGGAGAGGGTGGGAGGGGAGGAGGTGAGGGTGTGGGGGGGAAGAGGGGAGGGGGTGGGGGGTAAGAGGTGAGGGGGTGGGGGGGAGGAGGGAAGAGGGGAGGGGTGGGGGGGGGGGAAGAGGGGAGGGGGTGCGGGGGAAGAGGGGATGGGTGGGGGGGAAGGGGGAAGGGGGTGAGGGGGGCGGGGGGTGAAGAGGGAAGAGGGTGGGGGGGAAGAGGGGAGATGGTTGGAGGGGGTGAGGAGGGGGTTGGAGGGGGTGGGGAGGAAGAAGGAGGCCATAGGTAAAATAGGGTGAAGGACGGGGGGGAGGAGGGGAAGTGAGGGGGGAAGGAGTGGGGGTGGGAGGGAGGTGAAAGGAGGGGGGACAAGGGGAGAAGAGCTCGGGGGGGTAAGGAGGGAGAGGGGAGGATGCTAATGGGTGGGAGGGCACCCAAAGTGGGTTGGGGATGATGCCCCGCACCCCATCCGCGTGTCAGAGAGGGAGGGGGCCCTCGGGCCCCCACCCGAGCAGCAGCCATCCATGGGAGCTCCGTCAACCCACTCCCCCGGCTCAAATTCGACGAGGGAGAGGGCTGGGAAGGAGCAAATGTGAACAGGGACTACAGGGAAACACTGGCAAAGGGTGATAAAACTGCTGAAAAAATAACATAATGACAAATAAGTAAAAAACAAATAGGTAGCATATATACGTTGCCTGTGGGGGCGTGAATATTGTCCCCGTTCAAATAAACGTCCCTGGAGAAGATGTTGTGCCCGAAATGAAGGCCGAGGTATAGGGCCATGGACGGTTCCGCCTACCCGTTTCAGGCGACGAATGACAGTCCCGATCGAACATCGCCTGTAGAGCGGTCTGTCGGTCTTTCAGGAGAGAGTCTATGGTGCTGCATGGACGTGAGGCCACACACGAATCCCAGGTCTGGCTACCAGCACTCAGGCAGAACCTTCCGCCGGACGTAGTCGGTCTATGGGGAAAAAAAAAAAAAGGGGGGGGGAGGGGATCCTCCGGGTGTCGGGACAGTTTGCCTACCGGCACTTAGCCTCAGAGCAAGCCATGAAAGATCCGCTCACGTGATGGAGTTCCGGGGCTGCGAGAGGGGAAGACAATAAAGTAGTACTTTGGGGAGAGTCACATCTCGGTTCAGTCCCCAGGGTGGAATAAGACGTGGCCAAATCAAGGAAGGTCCAGCCGTGGATAACGGTGCAGGAGGGATTGAGATAAAATCCACGGGCGCCGCTGTGGGCCGGTCTCCACGAGCTCGGGTGGCTCCCGTAGGTCACTGGAGGGGAAGCCGGGGAAGGGGGGCATCATCCGTGGGGTACAAGGGGACTGTAGTAAAGCGGGGGGGAGGAACACTCACAGGCTGCCGGTCTCTATCCTTCTCAAGCCCTCCAGACAGACAGTCAGTACCTCTCCCTACACACGCGGCGGTGAATGGCTACGTTGGCGTAGTTCCCGGCGTGAGGAGCGGGCATTCGGAGACATCGGTCCGGGTCTACGATGGCGCGGTCTCTGACGCGAGGCTTTCGGTGAGGGGTTGAGGGAGACAGGGAGCCAAGGTTCTGACGGAAAGTAGAGCGCGTACCATTCCGGTAATTCAACGTTGGGCAAATTGAGTTGTTCACAGAACGCCAGAAGGTCCTCCGGGGTGCGGAGTAGGGCCGAGCGCCCCCTTGCGGACGCGGACAGAGCGAACGGGAATTTCCAGCGATACTGAATGTTTCTCGATCGTAACGCCTCCAGCAGTGGTCGTAGTGCTCTCCTATTCCGGAGAGTGATCTGTGAGAGATCTTGGAACAGTTTAATCTCCGTGCCATTAAAGAGAATGCGTCCCCTTTCCCTCGCCTTACGCAGAATCTCTTCCTTAAGTGGAAAATTGACAATACAGCAAATGATGTCTCTGGGGGGCTCGTTGTCTCGGGGTAGGGGACGGAGAGCACGGTGGGCCCTTTCCATATCAATGGGGGAATCCGCCGGGCGTTCCATCAGGTCATTGAAGATCGCGGTAATGGTTTGTTGCACAGCACCAGGGTCTACCGTTTCGGGGATCCCTCGTACCCTAATGTTGTGCCTCCGTCCCCTGTTATCCAAGTCCTCCACGTGCCTATGGAGCTCAAAGACTTGGGCCAATTGGGAGTCATATGTAGACTGCACCTGGCGAATGGCCGCCGCGTGTGTCAGAGTCGTCTGCTCCACGTCGTCGATCCGGTGGACGACCGCGAGCAGCTCGGTCTTCAAATCTGCTATGGCTGCCGTCACTGCGTTTTTTATGTCCGAGGCCACCTTCTCCAAGTCGAATAGGCTGGGAGGGAGTGCCCCACTAGGGCTCGGTGTTGTTGCTCCTGGCATGATGGTAGATGGCTGCCCGTCAGGCGAGGCCGCGGCTTGGGCCTGTAATGGCGCGTGTGCCTGTGATGGCGCGGAGGCCTGAAGTTTTTGCGACCGGAATAAGTCCGGTATGTTCCTCCCCAAGTGAGACTGGAGATCCTTGGGGGTGCGAGATGTGGAAGAGCTTCTAGTGTTCCTGTGCATAGCAGAAAATAAAACGGTAGGCTCCCGTTTAAGTAGAAAAAACACCCCGGTCACACAGGAGCTCTCAGTTTAGGCATCCATCTCGGTCTCCGTCCAGGCCACGCCCCCACATTTTTATTTTTAACATAAATAAAAAATAAAATAAAATAAATTATGAAAAAATATTCTCCCCCAACCTGGTGACCAGTCGCTGTAGGGACATATTGATGCCAGCCATCTGTTCACCGAGGTACCTAGTAGCCTCCAGTTGGCTCCTAAGGCTGCGTTGGTACCTCTCCAGAGCCACATAGTGACGGAGCTGCCGGCGATTGTGGAGGGCCAAAGAGTGACATAGCCTCCTGGTTTCGGCATATTGTCTCTCTTGGACCTCCACAATGCGTCGCAGATACGCATTCACATGTGGCTCTGGAGGGGGGATGTGTACTGGAGCGGCTGGAGAATCCTCACCAGGACGCACTGGGGAGGAGGCACTAATGGGTGTGTCCAGGTGGGGGGATAGTGAAGGGTGGAGGAGAACATGCGCCGGAGAAACCGCTGGGGAGGAAGGACAATCACCAGACGCGGGCAGGTCCAGGCCTTCGTCCACTGGGTGGAGGTGAAGGATGAAGACTTCACCTGTGAAGAAAAGAAAATACATTAGATAGATAATAAAATACACATGTTATAAAAGGTGAATAATCCGCGCTAACCTATCTAAACCAATGGGATAAACCATATAAAATGTGAAAAAGTGAAAAAAACCTTTGCAGTTAAATGTGACAGGTGCTGCAAACTTATAAACAGCCGGAATAACAGCTGTGAACGTGTATGCTAAAATATATATAAATCAGTGCGCAACCTATTAGGTAAGCCTACACAGTGCTTATAATTGTACAAATAAAAAGTGAAAATAAACATGTGAATAGATAGACACTTAAACAAATGTCCTATAGTGCCACCTGATTGGCAAGTAAAAAAAAGTGGAAAAAAAAGGGAAGAAACAAAAATCAAAACCACAACAATGAATATTGTCCCCTGAAACTAATATACTCCGGGGTACACAGTTCAAGTGTGTTTAAAGTTCGTATAAATTGGAATGTCGACATCAAACGATTTCCATCAAACAAACAAACAAAACCCGATCCTGTGGTGCAGATAAAGTGAGACTTTTTCAACTTGCTGGAATAACTGATAAAGGCAATGGAGGCTTACCAGCTCAGGTGGATCCCGATTACAGAGATCATATGGGGCTCATGCATGAATAGAAACATCCACCGACATGCCGCAGGTCTTTTACCTCCAATCGTCCGATATCCCGATCCTCCAGGGGCCCTCAGAGCAAGGTGATCTTGCAAGGGATTCCCTCGTTCATGCAGCAAGAAAGGATGTTGAAATAAAAAAGGAAAAAAACCTCATGGTGCAATACTTTAGTTTTAAAAAAAAGAGATACCCTTTATTAATTTCGGGCAAAATAAAATCGCTTCACATGAAGTTAAAACACGAGGAAGGCGGCAAATTCAAAAAACTGATCGTACTCAGCTGCTGTGTTGCAGTCAGCTGTAGCGTAGTGATGGCCCGATCAACAGCTGTTGGGTGGAGCTGTTGATCGGGCCATCACTACGCTACAGCTGACTGCAACACAGCAGCTGAGTACGATCAGTTTTTTGAATTTGCCGCCTTCCTCGTGTTTTAACTTCATGTGAAGCGATTTTATTTTGCCCGAAATTAATAAAGGGTATCTCTTTTTTTAAAACTAAAGTATTGCACCATGAGGTTTTTTTCCTTTTTTATTTCAACATCCTTTCTTGCTGCATGAACGAGGGAATCCCTTGCAAGATCACCTTGCTCTGAGGGCCCCTGGAGGATCGGGATATCGGACGATTGGAGGTAAAAGACCTGCGGCATGTCGGTGGATGTTTCTATTCATGCATGAGCCCCATATGATCTCTGTAATCGGGATCCACCTGAGCTGGTAAGCCTCCATTGCCTTTATCAGTTATTCCAGCAAGTTGAAAAAGTCTCACTTTATCTGCACCACAGGATCGGGTTTTGTTTGTTTGTTTGATGGAAATCGTTTGATGTCGACATTCCAATTTATACGAACTTTAAACACACTTGAACTGTGTACCCCGGAGTATATTAGTTTCAGGGGACAATATTCATTGTTGTGGTTTTGATTTTCGTTTCTTCCCTTTTTTTTCCACTTTTTTTACTTGCCAATCAGGTGGCACTATAGGACATTTGTTTAAGTGTCTATCTATTCACATGTTTATTTTCACTTTTTATTTGTACAATTATAAGCACTGTGTAGGCTTACCTAATAGGTTGCGCACTGATTTATATATATTTTAGAATACAATACACATGACTTCTTCACCCTAACATTATATATAGACAATTATCTCAAAACGCTTGTAGACAATCATGTAACATCTTGAAATGTTTTCACTTCTACATACCAGTTTTCCATTTTTGATATTCAGTGAGATGCACCTAATCAATTTGTGTGTAGGAGATAGTGGTGTCTGTGTCAATTTGCTGCGTCATCCCAGGTTTGCTGAGCTGTGCAGGAAGGTGTAGTACTTTACTGCACTCTGACCGGGGCGGAGCTGAGTGTCCTCCCCGGCCAGAGTACAAAGGGATTCCCCTCTACACATCGAGCAGTGTAAAGGAGAATCTCCCAAAGATTTTATCCGCTTGGTCGCACGGCCGGCTTGAGAAAATCTTAAGGTGTAATGGATGCCTAAGTGCTGACTGTGACAGAACCCACTGTCACTGTGTGTTTTGGAAGGGACTGAGGGCTGGCCTCTTACCCACAGATTATGGCCCAGAAGAGACTGAGAGACTTGGGGAAAGCTGGTATTGAGAAAATGTAATGTAATGCTACATCCCTTCTCCCCCCCCCATCCCCCCCTCTTGTTGCTGTGCTTAATTGTGTTGGTTCATGGCACATAGACAATGGTCTGGACTGCAGACATCTCTCCGCAGGGGATGTGTATTGAAGGGCTGCCTGCTTACCATAATCCCTTTATGTTTAACTGTAGCCTCTGTTTCAATGTTCAGTTCCCATTGGTTCTTCCTTGTCCCCTACCCCCCCTCTATGACAAGGCTAAGGGGAGTGTCCCTAACTGTGTGTAAAAGTGTATGTTTTGGATTTAATAAACTGTGGATGCTCTGCATGTTTAACCCTCAACACCTGTGTGGATTGTCTCGTGATTGAGGGGTTAAGGGCTGGTTATGGCGAATCTGCAGGCTGCAGGTGCATTTGGAGGACAGGAGACACAGGTCTGGCGGATGTTCCCACCTGGGGTATCTGAGATCCGTCACACTGACCACTAACTACTCTACCTCATCCAGACTGATTGACTGTCGCAAATATGGAAGATCAGTTGCACTTGCAGAAAAACATATCAGCTATACCAGCTATTAACATTACACTCACCAAAGAGAAGCCATTCAAGCCATTGCATTAGGGATGACCTAACAAAAAGTTGTTTAATAAAATATAGCAGGCTACTTTTTAAAGTTGATAATTTTATAGCCACTGATTGAATAAGTCCCACTTCTGTTCTAGGCTAGGTAGGTTACTCACTCCTGGTCTAGGCTAGGAGGTATAACAGAGAATTTACAATTACTGAACCTTCGATATCCGGTGCTTCATCTGCTCCCCTCTGCTACTGCAGTGGTCTGGTCTCTCCCTGAGCCTTCAAGACCTATGCAAGACTCAACTTCTTATAGATATTTGCCTGCACAAAGATCTACGAGGTCATTTACAATTTTTTGCTTTATATCAGGGATCTCCAAACTTTTCAAAAAAAAGGCCAGTTTATTTTCCTTCAGACTCTAGGGGGGCCGGATTGTGGCCAACAGGGGCAGAAAATGTCATGGGCCCATCATCAGTGAGAATAAATATGGCCTCAGGGTTGGTGGTCAATAGGAGTGGTGCCCCTATTAGTAGGAGGAATAGTATCCCATCATTAGTATCCATAGAAGAAAAAAATGCCCCATTGTTGGTGTGAGTGGGAGAATTAGTGCCCCAAGGGCCGGATAAAAGCTACCAAAGGGCCACATCTGGCCCTCGGGCCGCAGTTTGGAGACCCCTGCTTTAGATGATGCCAAAAAGGAGGCACCAGACATCATGAGGAAAGTGTTAATGCATGAATTAGGGGCATGCCAGAGATTGACCATGTCCAGGGACTGCCAGACAATAGCTGGAGATTCTTGTCTGACACACCCCTTCCAGCCTGCTGTGTTATTCACGATGATTAACCACTTAAGCCCCGGACCATTTGGTAGCTAAAGGACCAGAGGTGAATTCAGAATTTTGCACTGCGCTGCTTTAACTGTAAATTGTGCGGACATGCAATGTTGTACCCAATCGAAATTTGCGTCCTTTTCTTCCCACAAATAGAGCTTTCTTTTAATGGTATTTGATTGCCTCTGCGATTTTTATTTTTTGTGATATAAATGGAAAAAGACCGAAAATTTAAAATAAAAAAGATATTTTCTACTTTTTGTTATAAGAAAAATCGAATAAACTCAATTTTAGTCATACATTTAGGCCAAAATGTATTCAGCCACATGTCTTTAGTAAAAAAAATGTCAATAAGCGTATATTTATTGGTTTGCGCAAAAGTTATAGCGTTTACAAACTAGGGTACATTTTCTGGAATTTACACAGCTTTAAATTTATGACTGCCTTTCTCATAACTTGAGGTGCTAAAATGGCAGGGCAGTACAAACCCCCCCCAAATGACCCCATTTTAGAAAGTAGACACCCCAAGGAAATTGCTGAGAGGCCTGTTGAGCCCATTGAATATTTTTTTTTTGTCCCAAGTGATTGAATAATGACAAAAAAATAAAAAAATTGTCTTTTTTCCGCAACTTGTGTCAACATATAAAATATTCCATGGACTCGACATGCCTCTCAGTATATAGCTTGGGGTGTCTACTTTCCAAAATGGGGTCATTTGGGGGGGTTTGAACTGTTCTGGCATTTTATACACAACATAATGAAGCTTACATCCACTCTTCTAACCACTTTGAAGACAAAGCCCTTTTTGACACTTTTTGTTTACATGAAAACATATTTTTTTTTGCAAGAAAATTATGTTGAACCCCCAAACATTATATATATTTTTAAAGCAAAGGCCCTACAGAATAAAATGGTGGGTGTTGCATTTTTTTTTCTACACAGTATTTGCGCAGCGATTTTTCAAACGCATTTTTTGGGGAAAAAATACACTTTTTTTAATTTTAATGCACTGAAACACACTATATTGCCCAAATGTTTGATGAAATAAAAAAGATGATCTTAGGCCGAGTACATAGATACCAAACACGACATGCTTTAAAATTTCGCACAAACGCGCATTGGCGACAAACTACATACATTTTTAAAAGCCTTTACAGGTTACCCCGTTAGATTTACAGAGGAGGTCTACTGCTAAAATTACTGCCCTCAATCTGACCTTCGCGGTGATACCTCACATGCATGGTGCAATTGCTGTTTACATATGACGCCAGACTGAAGCTTGCGTTCGCCATTGGGCAAGAGCAGGGCAGGACAGGGGTGCTTTTTTTTTTTTTTTTTTTTTTTTTTTTTATTATTAATTTTGCTTTTTTATTTTATTTTTAAACTGTTGCTTCCATATTTTTTTTTTTTTTATCATTTTTATTGTTATCTCAGGGAATGTAAATATCCCCTATGATAGCTATAGGTAATGACAGGTACTCTTTTTTGCAAAAACTGGGGTCTATTGGACCCTAGATCTTTCCTCTGCCCTCAAAGCATCTAACCACACCAAGATCGGTGTGATAAAATGCTTTCCCAATTTCCCAATGGCGCTTTTTTATATCCGGGGGGGGGACATTCCCTCCCACTGCTTGTAAAAGCAGTCCAGAGGCTAATTAGCCACTAGGATTGCTTTTACATGAAAGCCGGCCGCTGGCTGAAAAGAATGATACCAAGATGATACCTAAACCCGCAGGCATCATTCTGGTATAAACATTCAAAGTCCAGCAACATACCAGTACGTTGCTGGTCCTTGTTGGACATGTATTGTAATCTTTTTTTTCATGCAGCCTGTTGGCTGAACGAAAAAAAAAGATTGATCGGTGGGTATGCCCACCATTAGAATACTGCCCTTCATCCACCCACTTCTAATGATGGGCATACATGCACCATTTATATATGCCGAAGCATGGGGGCATCTTCCCGCAAAAGTTATGCCGCGTACACATGGTCAGACTTTTCCACGGGCAAGCCTCCGTCAGAATTTCGACCGTATGTACGCGGCATTAGGAGCAAAATCGCTCCTCCGCTCCTGCTGCCCCAATGCTTCGGCATATATGCTTTTTTTTTTTAACTGTGGTGGCGAAATCACCTCCTACAGCACTGGAGTCGCAGGGATCAGGCCTGTCTCTGCGAACGCTGCAGTTATGTGTGTTGTGTTTTGCAAGTGACAGTGATCGATCGATACTGCACTTGGGTGGCCTGGGCTGGACGGAGGGGCAAACAGCAGGTGCTAGCAGGTATCTGGGCTGATCCCGCTAACACTGCGTTTTTGGGAACCCTAAACTGCTGGGGACGCTAGTATAGATCTGATCAGATCAGATATTGATCTGTTCAGATACTATACCACTAAGGGAGGTGTATGCTTCACGCGTGGGTGTTAGCAATACTGGCACTAACCTGACACTGCATGGGGTGTGACGCAGACCCTCTCTGACGCTAAAACCTAATTGATATCACCCGCCGGGCGATCAGGGGGTTAAACCTTTATTGGGTTATATACGGCGGGTGCCCTGACACTATAAAAAGCAAACTAACTAACCAGCGTCACCCGTAACACTTATATGATGATCACTGGTGAAAGGGTTAACTAGGGGCAATTAGGGGGTTAAAACCTTTATTAGGTAATATATGGGGGTACCTGACGCTATAAAAACCTGCGGCGAACCTAAAAAAAATTATTGGCTACCGATCAGCATCACCGACGCTAAGACATCGATCAGAAAAATGATTGCTTAGCGACGGCGGTGCTAGGGGGTGAAAGGGTTATCTGGGGGGTGATCAGGGGGTTAAACCTTTATTAGGGGGGGTTAGGGGGCTACACTGGACCTAAAACTGAATGTACTGACACTTTTACAGTCACAAATGTCACTGATTGCAGTGATCACTAAATAAATGGTCACTGCAATCAGTGACACTGTGACTGGGGGCTGGGGGGTGATCTGGGGGGTGATCTGGGGGGGCCTGGGGGGGCGATTTATGTGCCTATGTGTCCTGGTGTCAGTGTAGTGTTGTGTGCACTAACCTGCATCTTCTCCTGTAAGGCGCTCGGTATATGTGAGCGCCGCAGGAGAGATGACATCACTTCCTCCCGCCTGTGTAAACAGTACACAGGCAGGGGAAGCTCTCATTCGCCGGGAGCGATCGAGAGGGGGGGCCGGAATCGAACGGCCGTCCCCTCATGCCGGATCGCTCCCAAAGGTAAAACGACCACCCACTGTAAAGAAGGGGGGTCCGATCGGACCCCCCAACTATACAAAGGCAATCACGTATATGTACGTGATTCTGCCTGTCGGTGCCATTCTGCCGACGTATATTTACAGTGGGCGGTCGTTAAGTGGTTAACAGTGATTGGCTCAGACTGGGAACCTGAACTGCAGCAAGAAGCTGGCGTGATCAGGGAAGTGACATTGAGGAAATAACAAGCACAGGTCACGCTAACGGGAAGACTGGAATCAGCTGCAAAGGGGGACTAATAATTAATAATTCCAGCTAAACCGAAGCCTTGGAGAATAAATCACAACCATTTCTAGACAAGGTTTGCCATCAGCATTTCATATTTAAAATACTATATTTGCCTGGAAAATACAAAAAAAGTTATACTTACTCCCTGGATCTGCCGCATCTGGCTGTTCACCATCTTCCGCATCTCCAGCAGCCTCTACAGTGCAGGTCTCCTCCACCTCCTGCTCAGCCTCAGCAGCTGTTGATTATGATTAATATAGAAAAGAACATTACAATCTGCAGTGTACAACAATCTCACACATTAGTACAAGAACATTGAAACATGTATGATCACTCAGCAGACACCAGCAAGATTATACTAACTTACATGTGGGCGTTGCCACCTCAGCCTCCTCCTCCTGAGTCTCCCCCTCTGATTGGATGACACCTATTTAATATAAAGGAGAAATGATGAACGTTACAATGTTCAAGCTTCAAATTACTATAAATAAATACTGTATATAGATAAAATTAATTATCCATTAGTATGGCAATACAGGTCAGGTCAGTAACGTTTATCTACAAGGCAGGGACATGCATTCAACCATTTAGAAAAAATCTCTAAAAAAAAAAAAAACGAGGCACTTACCTGTCCTGGTTCCAGCGGCGAGTGCTAGGTGCACCGCCACTGATCAGGTGCCTCAGTTCAGAGCAGCGACGTTCTGTCAGATTGCGTAAGTTACGCAAGCGTTTGCGTTACCTGACAGAAGGTTGCAGAGGCTCTACCTGTCACTGCTTGAGCGAGAAGCAATGACACTGGAATCGACAATGGAAGGCTGGACAAATGGAAAAGGACCCACTGTATTAGTGTCACTACTACACTACTTACTGGGCGTTGATGACATGGAGGACTCCTGCTCCTCCGCCCTCCACCTCCGGCGGCGCTGGGACTGGATGCGATCTTTAAATAAAATCAAACACAATATGGTAAATGTCGGATGCTTGACAAAAAAAATGTCCTGCACAATGCAATGCTGACACCAACCCTGATGAGCCAGGAGATGGGTGATCTCATCCTCCCCTATACCCGCTAAAAGCTCTGCCTCATGGGGGAGGAGAGGCACCTGCTTCCCTCTGCGCCCCAACTGCCGGCGTTTACGCGCTATGGAACTGCAAAACAAAAAGAGAAGAGAAACAGGTTCCATAATTAAACTACAATTGTAATCTGAAAATTACATCAACACATGAAACAAATGTAGAATGAACCCGTAGAATGAAACAATGCAAATGGAATTTTTGGATTAGGCGCATTTTTTCACGTAGCACAAGATTTGCACATTTTTTTATTAACCAAATTTATTTTAAGAAAAACGTATGCTTTTTTGGTGCACAATAAAATATAAAAGAAAGGATTGGGATTGTGCCGATAAAATATAGTTGTCCAGTCCACCTTTCTAATTATGCGCTTGTGTGAACTGTGTATGGTGTAAAATCAGTACATTTTTAGAGCACTGATTGTTGTATAAATGACAATGGTCACAAAATGGCATCAAAAGTGTCCGATGTGTCCGCCATAATGTCGCAGTCACGATAAAAATCGCTGATCGCCGCCATTACTAGTAAAAAAAAATAATAATAAAAATGCTATAAAACTATCCCTATTTTGTAGACGCTATAACTTTTGCGCAAACCAATCAATAAACGCTTATTGCAATTTTTGTTACCAAAAATATGTAGAAGAATACGTATCGGCCTAAACTGAGGAAAAATTTTTTTTTTTATATATTTTTTGGGGATATTTATTATAGCAAAAAGTAAAAAAATAATTGTGTTTTTTTCACAATTGTCGCTCTTTTTTTGTTTATAGCGCAAAAAAAAAAAAACGCAGAGATTATCAAATACCACCAAAAGAAATCTCTATTTGTGGGGAAAAAAAGAACGCAGTGCCGAATCGCAAAAAGTGGCCTGGTCATTTGGCAGCCAAATCCTCCCGGGCTGAAGTGGTTAAAATGTAAAAAAATAATAATCAGACATGTTACTTACCGCTTAAAGTTGCTGAATTTTTTCCGACAGGCAGTCGGGTCACGCCGATGGCGATACATCCCTTCAACTTTTTTGGAGATCTCCTCCCACTTCTCCCGCTTCCACTCCTGAGTGGTATCCCTGGAGCGGGGGCCACACAGCTGTATCCAGTAAGGAAGCGTTTCCTTTACAAGGACCTGGGACTCAATGTGAGTCCACATAAGGTTACGCTTCCTGCTGGTTGCAGCTTGTGTCCCCAAGCGCCGCTTTTTGGATGATGGGGATGTTGCTCTTGCTGCCTCCATAGAAGGCCCAGGAACGTCCTCCATGTGGTCGAAATGGGTCGCCATATTATCCGACACTGACACAACGTCAGAGGACGTGCACAAACGAATGTGAAAGTAGTTGGCTGACTGTTGGGATAGACCATCCATTCAACATGAACGACGAAGATTCGACGAAGATTCGACAAAGCATCGAAAAACATACAAACGTCGAATCTGTGGCTTATGGTGTCTGTCAAAAGTTCTAAGTTGATTCGACGGTGCAGTTAAACTCACTGTACGATGCTGCCTGCAATCGTACATTTCCGGTTAAATGCATCCGCTCATGGGCTATAGAAAAATTCTAATGTTGAATGACTAGTAATAATAATTAATAAATATAATTATTACTAGTCATACAACATTAGAATTCTACTATAGCTAGCTTGTAGGCGGAACATTCGACCGGAAATGTACGATTGCTGCGTCGAATAGTTTAGCTGCTCCGTCGAATCTTCTTAGAACACACACACACCATATAAGCCTTCAATGACAGATTCGACCTTAATTATTTCGGATTTTCGGACAAATGCAATTTTTAACGAAAAACTAAATAAAAAAAAACGAATTTCGGGAGTAACTAAATAAATTTATTTTTCGAACGAAAACGAAATTCCGAAACTAAATATTTCAGTGTGCACATGTCTAGCGCTAAACCCACATAATCATAATACTGCCACCTGGTGGCATAACTTATAAGTGGAGTATAACATATGAGAATAGTTGTTGCACCTATGTCTGTATTAACAGCATTCCTACACCCCCACTCAACAGCTTCCTCTCATATAAGTCCTATCTTCTTTCAGAGTTCATCAGACTTTGGCTTTAGTAGAGGTTGCAAAAGAAATGGAAACCTGTAGATATGGCAGAGCTTCACCATGCCGTGCGGTCTATCCACCCACCTTGCAATCTGGGTGGATAGATGCACTACTGTTTGGGTCGTCATCTTGGGTCCACATACTGAAACCTTGTGGCCTCAGGGGAAACATGGCACATCTGGGAGCTTCTGGATTTGAGGCCCCCCATCCAATTTCGGCTGAATATGACTCATGGGAAATAGCCAGTTTCTTTGCCTCTGGAACCACGATTACTGAAACGGGTATTCGGATGGTGCCGAGAGGGGAGATCACATTATATACCTCTCAAAGTTCTGCAGCTATGGGGATCATTTGCTGGCGGTGTTTCTGGGTTTGCTCTGTTCTTGCACCCTTGGAGTTGGTGCTATGAATGTTGAGAATTGCTACTGGTGACTGCCAGACCACCACTACCATCGCAGGCGATGAGGGCAGATTGGGCTTGTGGATATGCCATGGTGGAGGAACCTACCTCCAGCACCACTGCTGCTACCTATGGCCGGCATGTTCCTGCCTGGGCAGATTCCTCTTCAAAGGATCACATTTCGTCTGGTGACCACACCGAGACCGCAGTGGAAGTGTCAGTTCTCGCTGCCATCGTTCACTCTGAGATAGCTACACAGCAATTGCTGGCCCGGAACAAGTAGTATCAGCACCCCACCTCCCTTCTAAGGAAACTCAAGTGCCTGCTTCAACTACCACCCCAGGTGTCACTGTTACCGAGGATTGTGGTCCTACGGTTCTTAATCGACTGGCCCAGTATGTCCATTCATCTCGTGCCAAGAGGTGGATGATCTCATGTTCTTCCCTGGCGGTGCCTGAGACTGGTAAGTGAAGAGAGAGTGGAGGATGTACGAGACGAGTAAAGTGATTTTTGCATGAAGTTGTTGAGATGTACCCGATAGCAAGACTATTTGTATTGTACTGTTCCTCTTCCTAACCTTAACGGAAAGGGTATTCTGACCATTGGCAGAGTCGCTAAGACAGTGCCGCCACAAGAGCCTCATGAAAAGTTATTGTCGTTGAATATGGCATAGTAGCTGGGGTTTGAGGGCCCCACTGTTACCTGTTTCTATAAATGCCTGTTGGACTAACGTAAATAATGTTAACTTTATAAGAAAGACATTAAACGCTTTGTCACTACGGTGGATGCCAAAGGAGAGTCCTTAATCTTTCCAGATCCCGGGTACTACTAGTGAATTCCATGAAGATGCATATGTTCTAGTCCCCTGTGGATTACAAATTTGTGTTGTGTGATGTTAAGGACGCTGTGCTGGGAGCCACTTCACATTCACATACAGGTTGTTGCTAGTGGTGAACATCCTAGAGGGCTGTACTGCTAGGATTGTGCTGGAGTGAATGCTGCCGGCAGATACAGAGAGTGCCCACCTGAGCCACGTTGGCTAGTGATTGAAGTTGTCGGGGTGCTTTACCCTGAAAAGTGACCTGTGATCTTCGGCAGGTTGTTGTCCCTTCAATTGAGTAAAGAAATCTTCTCAGTCCCTAGCCGTCATACAGAAAGATTGAGGACATTTTTTGCAAGGGGACTTATGTTCCAAAGTACGGTCCCTTGCACCATGACCTGGCTGTTTGTTATCTGAACGCAGCTGTGCCTCTTTGTCCTTGGAGTTACTCCCTAAAGAAGAAGGAAAACTGTTGAGAAGTGTTGTTCGCCCCAAGTGAAAATCTGATGGACTGTGACATGTCAAGGACACTGGGGGTGTATAGTTAGTTAGGTAGGAAGGATGAGCTGTGGCAAAGGGGCAAATTCTTACCATTTGTGTGAATGATGGACTCATGCATCAGTTTTTGATTAATTACAAATGGGGTGAAATTCTCGGCTGAGAATGTGGCCTGCTTTCATTATGTATAGGATATAACTGCATTATAGGGTGCACTTACACTGCTATGCTGTTCTCAGCTGAGGACAATTCTAAACCGCTTTATCACATATGTACATATTTCACCATGTTATTATAATATAGGATGCATTTGCATTGCTGTTTATTTTTCTTTCAGGTGTTGCTGCATCGGTATGTCTTCCTTGGACAAGGAGAGACAAGGATCTAACCTGATGACCACGCTAACCCTTTTATACCCTTTTATTATTATGTGTGTATAATAGATATTAGATAGATAGTTAGGAAGTATGGTCATTGCTTATGTCTGCCTTTAAATATTTGGGTGGCACCTCACCTCTAAAATTGTACATACATGACCTACCATTTCTCATGTGTTTGATATTCATGTTTGATGTATTATTGTCATTGTTATTCTTTCCTTGGCTCATTGTTAGGGATCAATTGAGTTCACTCTAATGCCTTGTACACACGACCGGATTTTCCGATGGAAAAAGTCAGACGGGCTCTTTTCATCGGATTTTCCGACCGTGTGTATGCCCCATCGGACTTTTTCTTTCGGAAATTACGACGGACTTAGATAGAGAACTTGTTCTGTTTTTTTCCGACGGACAAAAATTTCTATCGGAAAGTCCATTTGTCTGTATGCAATTCCGACAGACTCAAAACCACTCATGCTCTGAAACAATTTGACGCATGCTCGGAAGCATTGAATTTCATTTTCTTGGCTCGTCGTAGTCTTTTACGTCACTGCGTTCTTGGCAGTCAAAAGTTCACCGGACATTGTGTGACCATGTGTATGCAAGACAGCTTGAGCGGAATTTCGTCGGAACTCCATCGGACAATCCGTCTGACTTTATTCTGACCGACAGTCCGGTCGTGTGTGCAAGGCATTAGTCTGAAATTGCTGCACTTCTCTCTTCTGTCACTAGGTGGCCTGGTGACATTAGATACGACAAGGACAGATTAGGAGTATATGGGGTATCTCAGCCAATGGGCAGGGGTTTTCTTAAATCTCTTGACCTGCTGGGAGAACCTATATATTTGGGTGGAGTCAGGTGATCAGTCTTCTGTGCCACCTGGATGACTGTCTGGGTGGATGTGTGTTGTATTACTCAGGCTGCTAGGCCGGATTTTGGGCCTATCCTGGGCACATCTGGCTGCTAGGCTGTCTGAAGGTCTATCCAGAAGCAAGCGAGCAGCGTGGGGTTGTGACTGTAGCTTGCAGTCCAACCAAAAGTGATGGTTCTGCCGGCCAGAGAACCTGTCGTGGTTGGAGATAGAGGGGAAGCTGTTACCACTAAGAAACTAACCACCCTATTACCAGGGACCACAGTGAGTAGCTGAAGCAAGTACCGGATCAGTATTCTCGCCAACCGGGGACTGTGAAGAATTGGGAAAGTTCAGCAAGTGTGTCAAGCTAGTGTTGTGGAAAATTTTATGAAGATGTATTTAATATGTATTGTCATAGTGTCACCCAGTGTTAGTACTTCCGCAACCCGCTCTAAAGAGCTGACTGGGGCAGTCTGAGGCTGGTTGAGATAAACTTCCTGATTTTGAGAAGGGTGTTTGCGAAGTGAGGCCTCTCTGCAAACGCATTATCGGTTTAGCGGATATATGCTCTTGTCGCCTCTATGTCTGATCAGCATTGAGGTGGTGGTGTGAGCATACACCTACAGATAAGCTCCCCTCATCAGGAACTGTGTTCATTGTTTATTGTATTATTATTGTATTATTGTATTCCTTTAAGCTATATTTGTTGTATTCATGTATTGGATTGTATGGGACATCTTGTTAGAGGGACGCCCTTATATGGACATTTGCTGTGTGAAGAGGAGATCCTGTGATGACCAATCCCATGGAGGTCAGATGCTGTGTCCTCACTTCCTATGAAGGAGGTCACATGCTGTGATGACCACTCCCATGAAGGTCACATGCTTTTGAGTTAATAAAAGGAGCCTTGAGGCTCGAGGCGACCGGTGTTTGCTGGGAGGCCTTGATGATGACATAGCTGTGTGGTGATGCTTCCTTCTTGGAATGAATGGAAAATTGAAATAAATGGTGAGTGAATTTTAGCGTAAGATACATTATTACATTAAGATGAAATGTGTGCTTATTTAGCACAAGGCAAAAATGGCTGTGTGCTCTGCAAACAACCAATTTTTGCCACGACAAAATGGCGACTCTGGAGGGACTAGATGGGGCCCCCTTTAGGCATCGGGTCGAGATGGGGGAGTATGGATGCACGATCTGATGCGTGGGGGGCTCTGCTCTGTAAAAGAACACATTTTTCGTCTTTTTTAAATAATGCGGGCTGTATGAGAGATGTGTGTGTGAGATGAGAGATGTGTGTGTGATTTTGTTGGGAGAGAGATCGTATGTCTGTGAATCCGATCGTAGGTGCCTGTGTGCCTGTGCAGGATGCATATGGAAACTGTATATTGTTTATGAAATGAAGGTATAGCTGTGGTATTTAGTGGTATTTAGTGCAGCCTACACTGAGCAGTTTGTAAGTAGATGATCGTTTGGGTGCCATGTGGCTTGGGGGAAGGGATTGCCCACTGCTTACAATGGAGAATGTTTTGTGTTGGAAGGGCTACGCCCTGAGGGATGATAATCTGATGTAGAAGCAACAATATACTGTATGTGTGTAGTGTTTGTGATTTCTATGAAAAATAAAAATGGATAGATTGTGATCTTTGCCTTTGTATGGGACCAAGACACATGTCCCCATAAGTGTTAAAATATTTTGAGTAAAGGGTTTGGTTTTTAAGTTGAAAATTCCTGCCGCACATGCAAGTGGCCAGACAATAGTAGTTGTTGAAGGGAATGCGCCCTTTAAATGGTTGCAATCTTTTCTTGGATCCTAGCATGGAGGAGGTTTTTCTGTCTTGAGATGAAAAGGTCATGCATGCAAGAATCACTGTTTGTATGTCTGTGCGATGGCTTGTTATGGAAGCTGATGCCACAGTGTGTATATGAACTTTAGGTAGAGAAAAGAGTGTTTTATTGTTGTGCATGTAACTAACATTTATTGAATGTGCTGTTTAGTTGGCCAAAGGGTCTGAGTTGAAGTAGCGTAAAGTGTGTGTCTATGGTTGAGTGTGAATCTCAATGTTTATCAGTGTTTGTGGAGATTGCATGAGCCTTGTAGAATGTGTAGCCGACTCAAGACACAAATTTTTCAGTGGATTTTGATGGTCATTTAGAAAAGTTTTAATGTTGGTAAGTGCTCATGTGATGTCTCAGGTGTGTGGCTTTGTAGAGAAAGATTCTAGGGAAGAGATCCTGGTTTTGGCGGGAAAACTGCATTTGGTGGCCATGTTGGCCATGTGGGTTGTCTGCCATCTTGAGGCGCAGTTTTTCCTTAGCCTGTGGGTAATCCTATAAGGGGGACGTGCAGCCACCTTTCCTTTGGGTGTGATACCATGTGACCGTGCTGTGGCATTCGTCGGCTATCTGGCTGGTGGAATTTCGCAGCCTTTGGGGCAGATTTTGATGTTTGGTGCAAATTGAGTAGTGCGGTCTTTTCTGTGTTGGAATCTGGTGGAGACCATTTTTGTTTTCCTTTGTGTGTGGGAACCCATGTGGTCTTGTGTTTTATATTTAAGTGTTCATTTGATGTCCCATGTTTGTCAGTTTTTGGCTGGTAGGAAAGGTTGTGCTGATTTTGGCGAAATCAAAAACTGCATTGCATGCGTTAATGGCGCCATTTTGTTGTTGTCCATGTGGCTTGTCGGCCATCTTGAGAGGCAGTTTAAGGATTTTGTTTTGTTGCCCTGTGGGTCATCCTAGAGAGGAGGCTGCTCCAATTCCTTTGTGTGTGTCTGTCCTGTTTTAAAAAGGTGATTTAGAGGCGCAAAAAAAGGAGAGAAAAATGCCTGATTCACAGGAGAATATGATGAGAGTACAAATAATATGGCCGACTGGTTGATACGGTGGTATATAACAACCGGGATCCTCCTAAACCAAATTAACTAAGCAAAAAACAGGGGGTGTTGGAAAAAGGGTTCCAACCGAGGGTTTATGTGGTGGATCAACCACAACACAGCCGGTTAATTTAAAGACTTTATTGATTGAATAGTTAATCCCAGAGTTGCGTAACAACATAAGGAAGAATGGATTCTTCCAACACATGTGCAGAACAGGAAACACAAAGAAACATACATGTAACACAACAGGCTAAAAATAGGACAGGCAAACCTGGACCTACTACCCCTCTAAATATTCCTCAATGGCCATAATGAATGTGGATATGCACCCCGTGTATATAGCACTAAATTTTGAGGGAAACCGGCTATGAATATAGATTATATAGGGAAACTATGTAATATACATGTGCATATATATATATATATATATATATATATATATATATATATATATATTGTTCCTTGGCAAAACAGGTCAAAAAGTTTCAAAAGGAAATGACCTATATGGTGTATTGAAAAAAGGGAGAGGAGAGAAGGTTCATGGAAATCCAGGACTGATTGATGGTGCTGTAATATTGATAAAGATATCGCATCTGGCATCAGCCTGAAAAGTCTTTAGACCAACATATATCAAACAGTATCATTGTTCCTTCTTTCAAAGTCTAGTGATATAGTGAAATTTCAGGTCACAGATTCACCGGCCACTGGTTAGCAGACCATGATTGCTGGTGAAGTGGACTGGAGAAAGAACAGCAAGGTAGTTAACTGTGACCCTAGTATAGAAGCCATCCATTTACTTACGTGGATGGCCTCTATACTAGGGTCACAGTTAACTACCTTGCTGTTCTTTCTCCAGTCCACTTCACCAGCAATCATGGTCTGCTAACCAGTGGCCGGTGAATCTGTGACCTGAAATTTCACTATATCACTAGACTTTGAAAGAAGGAACAATGATACTGTTTGATATATGTTGGTCTAAAGACTTTTCAGGCTGATGCCAGATGCGATATCTTTATCAATATTACAGCACCATCAATCAGTCCTGGATTTCCTTGAACCTTCTCTCCTCTCCCTTTTTTCAATACACCATATAGGTCATTTCCTTTTGAAACTTTTTGACCTTTTTTTCAAAGGAACAAAATATATATATATATATATATATATATATATATATATATATATATATATATATATGCACATGTATATTACATAGTTGCCCTATATAATCTATATTCATAGCCGGTTTCCCTCAAAATTGAGTGCTATATACACGGGGTGCATATCCACATTCATTATGGCCATTGAGGAATATTTAGAGGGGTAGTAGGTCCAGGTTCGCCTGTCCTATTTTTAGCCTGTTGTGTTACATGTATGTTTCTTTGTGTTTCATGTTCTGCACATGTGTTGGAAGAATCCATTCTTCCTTATGTTGTTACGCAACTCTGGGATTAACTATTCAATCAATAAAGTCTTTAAATTAACCGGCTGTGTTGTGGTTGATCCACCACATAAACCCTCGGTTGGAACCCTTTTTCCAACACCCCCTGTTTTTTGCTGATTTAGAGGCGCAGTTCTTGTTAACGTTTTTATCCAGGAGAACCCACATTTTGAGGGATTTTTCGCTTTATACAGTTTGGCCTGTGGGTCCTCCCAGAGTAGTGAGACACCAGGGTGACACACTGAGACGCTGTTTTTGTTTAATGTTAAATTTGCTAGTTTAAATCGTTTTTCTAAGCATCGCCTCTTGAGTTGAGTAGAGTGGTATCTTGATATAGCGCGGTCTTTACCCGAGGGGTCCCGACGCGCTTGTGGACACATGCACATTTTTGTATTGGATTTTGGTATTACGTGAAATCCCTACTTTACACTGAATTTTGATAGATTGTAAGACTAACTTTAACTGAGTTTTTGTACAGTGGTGTGTGTTTTCATGTTTAAATATTTGGGAGTTTCCCAGAAGACAATTCATTGTTTTTGAAGATTGTACTGTATAGCCATCTTTTGGCAGGAGTTTGTATTTGAGTCTCAACTTGTAGTTTGACTTCCAGGGGATGTTTGGGTCAAGGGGGATTCCCTCCCATTTGAAAAAGGGGGGTTTGTTCCATCATTACCTTGACAAGGTTTTTTTTAAGTGTTGAAATATGATGTTTGGCCATGGATTTTTTTTGTGTGTTGATAGACAAGGTGATGGGGCTAGGCTTCCGCCCTCCCCCTCCCTCTTCCTGTACAAATGATATGTAAATAAACCAGTAGCGGTTTTAAGTAGCTGAGCATGTAACAGGAAGTTCTTTTCAGCATTTATGTATCAGCAGGAAGTTGGTGGGAGGAGTTTGGGGTTTTCTGAAAAGTGGGCAGTGAGATTTGTGCTTGGAAGGAAAATGGAAAGCATTTTGGCGTTTAAAAGTGTTTTATATTTTGTTCCAGTTTTGTGAAGTTTTGTACTGTAATACAGTTTTGGGTAGAGAGCAAACAGGGGGGCATCACCATTATTGTTGTAACATCTAGATGCAGGTAGAAAGAAGCCAAAATATTGTTTTGAATAGTGGAGGATTTCATGGTGCTTTGTAGTTCGTCTGACAAACACGTTTACAGGGCTGCCGATAATCGGTTGAAGAGCATGTAAACGTGAGGGGTAGTACGCTAGCATACCGGGAGGCCGTGTAAAATAATCGGAATACGCCAGTGTCCGTACTGTAAAAATGGTCACTAAGCAGTACTGCTCCGAAAACTAGTGCAAGGGTGTCCTGGACGCGGGATACTTCATAAGCGTTTCGAATCGTCATGGGTAATGTGCCGTCCATGCGTTGGAGGAAAAAAATTAGGCTCCACACCAGTCAGACAACTGCACCGCACATGAGGTCTGGGTTTGGGGCTCCGGACATGAGACCCCTTAAAGGATGACATATCCGGTCAGAGGGTACAGTAAGGTGTACTCCTTTGGAAGGTACTTTTGCTGGAGGACGAGACCTCAGAATAAAGGTACCTTGGATGTAGTTCAGCTGTGGCTTCAGAAATCTGTAATGATAAGTGTTGATGGAGGTGTAGTACACGCTTTTGTGATTCTCAGAGGAGGAACGGTGGTTAAATTCTCATGCCCGTTTGTTTGAACTTTGTATGGCTGGTCCATGCAAGGTTCTCGAGCTGCTCTCATGTTTGTCCCATTGTATTTTTTTCTTTTGCTGAAAGAGTGAAGGTAGAATTCTGGCTGTTTTTGTTTTTTCATTTTTGGTTTTGGAAACTATGAAGTATCTCCCGCACATTTGTATCTGAATGTTTGTATGTAGTAACATGAATATGTTCGAACTTACCGCAGTGATCCTCCGATGCGTAGCGGCTGTTGTATTTTTGTAGGAACGGGAAAAGTAAGGGTTACAGAGGGTTTTGTTTGAATCGGTTTTGAAAGAATGTCATTGACAATTTACCAATGTATAGGAATGTCATTATTATTCGCCATTCTTTGCAGGTCGTCATTCTTTGCAGCTTCGATGGTCGTGAATCAGCAAGTCTAGTGAGAGAGACTGGGAGCTCAGTGGGTTGAGAACCTACAAGAAGTGACTGTAGAGAAAGAAAAGAAGTTCCTTACAATTTGTGTTATGAACTGTTCTAAGACTGTTGCCATAGGAGACAGCATTCCTTTGCATGCAGATGTGGTGTCTTGCTGGATGCCTTTCCATGCATGGCTGTCTACCTGTAAAAGTCTCGGAGTCTGCTAATTAACTACCTAAGGGTGTCCTGGCCCTAACCGTCTCTCCCAAAGTTCCATTCAAGAGAAATAAAATCTCTTTGCATTTAGGAAGTGTCTGGCGCCCATGAATCTATCTTGCATTACACCCACTATGCCTTACCCACTCTATATGGAAGGATGTCAGCAGCTTTTGGTTCTGGAGGTTCTCATTAGACTAAAGGAGGCCTGGGATCTTGCTACACAGGCAATTCAGCTTCATTCTTTTCAGTGGATAAATCACTGATACAAATATTAATATTTCATGTAAGGCTTTCTCTCCTCATCCATAAAGTAGCTCACATGTAGTTTTCTCTGTTGCTTTTCCAAGTAATTGGTTTTGGAGATCCCATGATGTAATAATTGCCTCTCTTCAGTATGTGGTTGGTATTCCTGTACCAATAAAATGTTCCTCTGCCAATTTCATATTGTGTGGATCATTTTTTATGCAACACCATTTTGTTCTGGATTGCATGGTACAATAGTCTGGAACATAAATCCAAGCTCATGAAAATAATGAGGCACTCTTTTTGGTGTGAAAGGCACACTGGAGCAATTTAACTATGCAAACATATCCATACCTAGAATTATTTTTAAAGATGATGCTGGCCACATGGCTGAGAGTGTGTAAGAGAGATGCATAAAATGAAAGTAAGATTAACCAACACCATTATTGTTTCCCTTTAGGATTACAAAGAGAGTTACTTGGAAATTATTGTCAAACTTTTTTATAAAGCTTCCTATATACTATACAATCTAACTGTACAATCTCTTTCAGGTATACCAACAACTGTGTAGTTCAAGAGCCTGCCTAACTGGATACCAAATAAATTAATTGTTTTTAGGTTAAGCTGGCTATGATGGAACAAAATTTGACCAGTTCAGCAGGGACCATCCAAATTTCGATCAATTTATGGCCATTTGCGCTCAACAGAAGTTGATTTAATGATCAACTTCTGTTAAACATGAATGTTGAAAAAACTCTCATGTGATCAGCGGCTACAGCCTATTGGTTGCAGCGCTAATCAGTGTATTCTGACAGCGAGTCCCCACAGTGGCTACTCATGGCAAATGACAGATCCCCAACCCTTATTTGTTAACAACATTTTAAAGGTGTGCATCATACTGTATTTAAAACTCTAAGCTGTATTAAACGATCCTCTCTCCCTTGCAATACCTACTAGTTTTGCCTTTTTTAATAAAAGCTTTCAAATTGTCCATTGCAAAAAGCTCATATAAAATAACAAAGATATGACTCCTACAGAACATACAGAATTGAATAGGGTTTAACGTTCTGTTCGGATTTAGAATTATTTTTTTAATTTTTTTTTTGGGGGGGGGGGTGTTTGACTGGGTTCACTGAACCTTCTGCAAATTAAACTTTGTTTAGCTTTCTCATCACTGAGTCTTTTGTGACAGTTCATTGAGGTCTACTGTACAGTCTACAGTGCTGGGACTTGGTATTTACCTAATTTAATGCTCACATAGTATTTCCTTAGGGTGGGTAAAGGCTTTCCCTTTATAACCATATACTGTAGCTCTTTTCAAATGGACACCAAAGAATGAACTTAAGCAATGTTTTTTTGAAATTAGTATTTTTTTTTATTGTTTGTAGCTTCAACATTACCACTCCTCTAAACCCCAAGTAGTAGAATTTTGCATATGGAAGGATGGATATAGTGGGAAAGAATTAACCAGATAAGGCAGGAAGAAAGCAAGAAAACTGAAGCAAGAAAACATAATCTTTTTTGTGTAATTTAAAAGATTCACTACAGATTTGCCAAACATATTCAGTAAATTGAAAATATTGCAACAGTCAAAGCCCCCCTTCCCTTGATTTATTGGTCAGGGTGGGGTCAATTCTTGTTTTGTAGCTGCTATGAGCTTTATAATAAATCTGTTTCTTCATCTCACCTGGAGCCGATATTTCTTCCAAATTGCAAAGAGTTCCTAAATTGAAACAAATGTTCTAGCTCATGGTATTTGATGGGAAGGTTTGACACAACGGGTCACCCGTCTAGACTTATTGCCTTACCTGGGACACCCTTTGAAAGTTCCCTTCTTAACTCATGTTACGTTCAAGTCATAAATTCAAATTTTAATAAAACTGGTGTCAAGAGCTAGGTATGAACAAACTTATTAAAAGTGTTTTTTTTTTTCACCTACTGAACAGATTTTTCTCTCAAAACTTCATAAGTTTTCACAAGTTGGGTGCAAGATGTGGGAGTATCTACATCACAAAACCAAAGACTGAATTAACCTGTGGTGATTAACCCATTACCTACTACACTTTTAAATATTTGTTGTATATGCAGTTTTTTGGGTTCAGAGATGTCTCGGTTCTATACCTTTTAGCATTTGTAGTTTAACTCATGTTAAACATTGTCTTTTTTGGAGGGCAGCAGATAGAGCTTTAATTTGGTAGCAGATTTGGATGCATATATTTTTTCCTAGGCTTTAATTATGCATTTTCCTGTAATGTTTCCCAAGGCAAATTTTGTGTAATTTGCACATACCCAGCAAATTATCCTATATTATGATCAGCAAAGCCTTCGGATATCACATAATACTTTGTGGGCATGTGGATCAGGTTAGTGGAGACTTGATCCAGACCTCTATGCAGCTTTGTAGCAATAAATCTTTTGTAATCAGCCATCAATAGTTACTATATTTACTGATGCAGTAGAGGTACACAGAGATAGAAATGTAGCCAGTTCCTCAGGGACCAACCAAATTTCGATCTGTGTGTAGCACTGGGGCTGCAGTGCTAATCAGTGTATTCTGACAGTGGAGGAGTTCCCGCTAACAGAATACAATAGCACAGTGGAGAGCATGTGTGGATGGGGGAATCCTTTACCTTTTTTTTTTTTCTCCAGCCCAGCGGCTAAATGAAAAATAATTAAAGAGGGGTTCCACCCGCAATTTTTTTTTTAAAGTCAGCAGCTACATACACAGTAGCTGCTGACTTTTAATAAGGACACTTACCTGTCCTACTCGCCCATGATGTCAGCCCCCCCGAGGCCGATCCCTTGGCACTGGCAGCTCCCAACGCCGCCATCCTCAGTAAGGGAAACAGGCAGTGAAGCCGTGCGGCTTCACTGCCCGTTTCCTACTGCGCATGCGCGAGCAGTGCAGCGCTTTGTGAATGGGCCAGATGCTCTCTGGGATAAACACAGTTCCCAGAAGGCAGCGTGTCCCATTCACAAGAAGACACAGAGTGTAGGACGAGGAAGAAGATCCACCGCGGAGGATGAAGAGGCAGATTAGGGACTTCTGCATAGCAACCGCTTTTTCTGGTAAGTAAAAATGTTTTATTTATTTTTTATTTATTTTTATTATTTATTTGTAGATTTTTTGTGAAAATGTTTTTTTCAGGGTGGAACTCCACTTTAAGCATGTACACCCAACTTTACAGATCAGAGCTGTATTGTGAATTCATAGCAAGTGATGTGACATTGCACGTGAAATCATATAATTTTCACTGCAAATACAATGTTGAAGCATTGTGTTTACAGGCTCTGCTGTAGAGAGCTACTATGAAGCAGTCTGTAGCAGGATCTGAAACCCAAGAGCTGATGTGTATAGCTTGCTAAACTCAGTAACTGGTTGTCATTGACAGATCCAGTACACTGATGTATTATGTACAATTTATTTTCAGAATGTCAACCTACACATATCTCATAGCTACTGCAGATAAGTTCTGAAAGTCAACACAGTTATGTGCATTTAAATGGAAGAAACACTTGTCAAAGTTAATAGTAGTTTGGTGCAATTGCATAACTCTAAATATAGTAAAAATAGCTATGAATTCAACCAGCGTTATCAAAAAAAATTAAAATAAAACTTTATTGCTGTAGGTCAACACAGCTATGTGCATGCAAACACTTTTTCTTCACTGCTTTTGTTTTATGAGTCCTTATCCAACTTAAAATATAGTGACTGTGTAAATAAGTTTATTTTAGATAACTGTATATCTGCTAATGATTGAAAAAAATGTAAGGTCAATGGCTCTGGAAGGAAAAGCCACCTTTTTGCCTGTGCTGGATATATCAAGATCAAGCCTACTGGATGCCATAACATAATAATAAGCTGCAACCTGCCTGTGATAATTACAAGTATAATCTGTGGTACTCTGAGTTGATCTGATATGTTTCACAAAATCTAATAAGAGCACCTGATTAAATATTTATTATTTTTCATGATGATGTGTATAATAAAAATGTGTGTATGTATAAAGTATAACTAAAGCCCAAACTTTTATACCACCAGAGATATGAGCCTGAGACTGGAAGTGTGGACACCCAGGGGCAGAGCAGCACCACCCACATCACAGCACCTTCACCGCTACCACAAGGAGACTGGAGCATCCACTCACCCTCTGCTTTCCACTGCTGATCACCAGAGGCTTCAGTGAGAGACTGAGGGGGTCTCCCCTTCAACAGCGAGAGGTCACAGCAGCATCCTAGGGATTGAGGAGAGGGCTATTCCCCTATTGTTGATACTGCTAGCAGGCATTGAGCCACTGAGAGCCAGACACCAAGTGTACCCAATCCATACAGCACCCATATTGCACACTATACCACACTCATTCCACAACCTAGACTGTGTCTATGACAACCCTATATATATTGCATTATACTGAACCTTTACTGCATCTGAACCACACCTGTCAAGACTATACAATACCTACACCTCTACTACATACAAGGAAAAAGAACCGCTGCTCTAGGAGTATGATGAGAGCTTAAAATAGAGTGTCTCATAGAGTGCCATCCACAGAGAAGAAAAGAAATGGCTGCACATCCAGAGATTACGATTGCCTTTTATTGTTCACAGTGATGAAACCAAAGACAACAACACAATGTCACGTAGACGCGTTTCCCACATACATCTTGTGCTTAATCATGTCCACCTGCATGCAGGTTAACTGGGACTGTCGTTAAATGCACCAACGCTCTTAAAGGGCCTCAATGATAACCATCAGAAGAACATCTCCAAGGACTGCCCCTCACGTAATAATTATTCTGCAAACCCCTTTGTTGACCTGCCCCCTCTGCTACCAACCATCCTTTTTGACAGTGCATAGCAAGTTAGTCTAGGACTAGCTGCGCTGCTACAAATGGCAGATTAGTTTCAGTACTCAATCAATTAAACTTTACTACTGCTCACTGCTGCACTTGAGGTTGCTTTGATATACTGTTTTAGCTGATCTAGATGCCAAATGTCACCTTATACCTATTCTTTACTGTTAATAAGTTTGTATGCTAAATTGTGTTAATACCATTTGTGACGGATCTCAGATACCCCAGCTGGGCACCTCCACCAGACCTGTGTCTCCTGTTTTCCAAACGCACCCGCAGCCGACCGACTCTCCATAACCAGCCCTTAACCCCCCAATCACGAGGCAAACCACACAGGTGTTGAGGGTTAAACATGCAGAGCATAAAACAGTTTATTAAGTACCAAACATACACTTTTAAACACAGTTAGGGACACTCCCCTTAGCCTTGTCATAGAGGGGGTAGGGGACAAGGAAGAACCAATGGAAACTCAACACTTATATATTCAAATAACTACAGTTGAAACACACCAAGGGATTATGATAAGCAGGCAGCCCCTCCTTACATATCCCCCGCTGGGATGTGTCTCCACACCTTTTGTCTATGTGCCATGACCTAACATAATTAAACACAATAACAAGAGGGGGGGTGGGGGAGAAGGGATGTAGCTTACATAGAGACCTCATTACATTATCTCAATGCCATTTTGTCCCCAAGTCTCTTGTTCTCTGCTGGGCCATAGTCTTTGGGTAGAAGGCCAGCCCACAGCCCCCTCCAAAACACACAGTGACAGTGGGTTCTGTCACACCATTGTTATCAATTTTATGCTTGTCTCGTTACCAACCATATTGGGTGACTATATATTACGTTTGCCTTTACTACCTGGTTTGGTGCCTGATCATTTTGATATAGCACTACTATTGGGTGTTAAGTATTACTTTTAGCGATTTCCTGTGATATTGTATGTTTGTACACTTGACCTGGTGTGTCAGAAGGGCTAAGGTTCTTGAGATTTGTGGCTATGGGACAGGAAGTGAAGGTAAATCTCTCCAATGGGACACAGATGGCAAAAAATTTGACAGGGGTTATAACTCTCCCTTACTCTATCCAATATGAAAAAAAGTTTTGCTTATAGTTCTACTTGAATATTAAAATTGTTAGTAAAAATGTATTATTTTAAATATGTCTGATTATTTGGAATAATAACATACTGACTGCTCAGAAATCACGTATATACTTTTTTATTGGTTTCTTAAGCCACGTACACATAGGCAGAATGTCGGGAGACATTGTCGGTACTAAAAATACCGGCCGACATTCTACCCGTTAGTATGTCTGACGTAAGCCGGCTTCTGTCGAACGTGCATACTGGAAAACCAGCAGCCAACCGACTCCCGATGAGCAATCTCAGCCAGTGGCAGAGACTGCTGATCGGAGTGTTCTGGCGGAGGGGGGCCATCCCCCTATCAGAACACAACAGCTCAGCGTGAGAGATCGCTGGCCTAACCTCACATGATTAGTACAGTAACTCCCGAACTGAGCTGTCATTTTTTTTTTCATGCAAGTGTAGTGTGTACCTGGCTTTAGATTACCCAAAATGTGACAGATCCCAAAAGTGAATTAAGACTTGATTGTACTCAAAAACAGATAATACCTGGTATTCATCAAAAGAATTGTTCAAATCACTGTAGTTCATTTTGGTGTGTGTGTGAACTAAAGGTATCCTTTCAATATTTATTTAATTCCTCCAAGATTAATCACAAGAAAACGTCCAACATGATAAAAATCCAGTTGCAAAGATTAGCATTGCTATGGCTTGCCTCACTCCTATGATTATATTGCCATAAGGCTGACGCACACACTTAGGATTTATTATGTGAACAACTGCCAACCAGTTACATTTTTTTAACTGTTAATATGACTGCCTTAGATTCCTGACAAATTTAAATAGTTGTGGCAGCATTTGATATTAAGTATTACAAATGACTCTGTACATAAAAAATCAACTAATAAGTCTCTGTGAGTTTTATAAAGATACTTAATACTCCATGAGAGTAAAACTAATAAAATACAAAATATTTTAATCATACTGAAATATAAAACCAATTGTGAATATTAAGTGGCAAGATTTTAAAAATAAATAAAACTGTTAGTATATGTACATTTCAGGGCTCTTCTAAAATAAGTGGATTAGTTAGGTGTATAAAGAGCAATAGCTTTACAATCTGCATGTTGTATATGTTGGTAAAGAAATTGCTTAACTGACAAACTACTGTTTTTAGACTAATGGTAGAAAGTAGAAACTTATACTTTAGTGAGAATCTAAGAGTTAATAATCAAGGAGGATCATTGGAATTGGGAACTAGTAAACTCTTTTGACCACAAACTGTGTACTTGGTGTCCACCTGCTTGGAAGCAAGAGACAACCCTGGGCAAACATTGCAAATGCTTTTAGCATGGTGACTTTCAGTCGTACCACACTGCTGTCAGAGCTGCCAAAATCTTCAGCTGTTGAGCAACAGCCCTTGGCATTACAGACTAAGGCTCAAAGTTACCCATTAATACAAAAATGTCTTTTAATGATGACTGCATGTAAGAATTATATGTTTTTTCTGTTCTTAAAATTTGCTCCTGCTTTTGCTGCTATCTGCAAGCAAAATAAATTAAAATACAGTTTAGTAAAACAATATTTATTTCAATTGCACAACAATGTTTAATGACTTCTGGCTTTTGGTCTTGATACTTTTTTTTTTTTTTCTACATTTTTTATTTTTGTTAAAAATAAATATGGCCAGGTTTTAAACCTAAACTCCATACAGATTAAAGAATCATGTAATTATGCAATTCAGTTGTACAGTATACTTATTTTACCACTTCAACCCCAGAAGGTTTTACCCCCTTAATGACCAGGCCATTTTTTTGCGATACGGCACTGCGTGACAATTGCGCAGTCGTGCGACGCTGTACCCAAACAAAAAAGACATACTTTTTCCACCACAAATAGAGCTTTTTTTTCCGCTAAAAACAAATTAAGAGCAATTTTTTTTTAAACTATATTTTTTACTTTCTGCTATAAAACACCCAATAAATAGCACTTAAATCTTCAAATATAGCACTCAAATGAATCTCAAACCCAAGTATATTGGTCGCGGCGGACCAAAGATGTCCACTGATAGCTCACCACCTCCCCGCTGTTCCTTGCTGGATTGATCAATCCCATGACTAAGTCTTTATGACGAAACATGTCGGGGCATGGCTGTGCGGTAACCATCTGAAGTGAAAGTGTGACGTATCAAGGCCGATCAAGGAAGCGGAGATCCAGGAAGGAACAGCGGGGAGATGGTGAGCTATCAGTGGACATCTTGGGTCCGCCGCGACCAATATACTCGGTTTTCGGTTCATGTCTGAACGAGTGTTTGCTGTGCAGTGTATTGCTCTATTTTTTGAGATTCATGTGAGTGCTATATTTGAAGATTTAAGTGTGATATTAAACTGATTTTACGGTATCACGCTATTTTGAGCACCCATCCACTGTTTGGATGACTTTTTTCCTCCCAGCTTCAATTTAAGTTTGTCAAGTTGGTAGGGTCGGCAATGCCAACAAAGCTCAAATTCTGGCCAATTCACAGGAATCGCCAACATTTCAAATGTGTATGACCAACTTTATCATTGGAATTATAAAAAGTTTAATACTACTGCTTTAAAATTTGACCTATGTTGTACCTCTCTAGAAACTGAGCAAGCATGCTTTAGACTTTATATTTACTTTAGGCCCCTCATTTTGGTGCCACCATAAAATAATTTCAGTATGTAAGGCCACACTTTAGTTTTTGCCCAGGCCCCATTTTGTCTTAGAAAAGGAAAGAGAACAGCGCCCCCTAAGTGCAGTACTGACGTGTTTAATTTGCAACAAAGTAAATGATTACACTCACAGGATGGTAATGCAAGCAGGCAAAGTATGGATCATCCGCTCCTGACTTCCGGGTGGGATGGGGTCCAGCGTCACTGTAGTGGACGGGTGTCCATGGTGAAGTCTGTCCTCTGGGAACAAGACTGGAGACGATGCTTCCGGATGGAAGGAACTAGGATGGTAATGCAAGCAGGCAAAGTATGGATCATCCGCTCCTGACTTCCGGGTGGGATGGGGTCCAGCGTCACTGTAGTGGACGGGTGTCCGCGGTGAAGTCTGTCCTCCGGGAACAAGGCTGGAGACGATGCTTCCGGATGGAAGGAACTCTGTCAGCGGTGCACAATGGACTGTGTCACTTCCGGGTCAGGTCGGCGGGGCGGTGCTAGCGTTCGGAGTATTCTTACTCCTTCCATCCGGAAGCATCGTCTCCTGCCTTGTTCCCGGAGGACAGACTTCACCGCGGACACCCGTCCACTACAGTGACGCTGGACCCCATCCCACCCGGAAGTCAGGAGCGGATGATCCATAATTTGCCTGCTTGCATTACCATCCTAGTTCCTTCCATCCGGAAGCATCGTCTCCAGTCTTGTTCCCAGAGGACAGACTTCACCGTGGACACCCGTCCACTACAGTGACGCTGGACCCCATCCCACCCGGAAGTCATGAGCGGATGATCCATACTTTGCCTGCTTGCATTACCATCCTGTGAGTGTAATCATTTACTTTGTTGCAAATTAAACACGTCAGTACTGCACTTAGGGGGCGCTGTTCTCTTTCCCTTTCTTCTATTGCAGAGTTCTTTTAACTTCAACTTTTTTTGAACTGGCAGCCTTCTTTGAACAGTATCCATTTATTGTTACCTTACATGGACTTATACCCTCCTAAATATACTGCCACTACCACCCCGGTTCCCCTCCTTCCTTCCATTTAATTTTACTATTATAATGAGCCATAACCAGAGTGCGCCATATCACCCATCTGTTTGTTCCCATTTTGTCTTAAACTACTTGTGATATAAGTGGCTTGGGCTATGATCCAAATTACCAACGTGGAAGACATAATGATGTTAGCATACAACATTTACAATAACCTAAGCTGCTCCACACACTATAAAAGTTTTCTTTCCCAGTAGTCCTTTGTCAGTGTGTTTATTATTGATTATTGAGAGTGTGGGGCAGCTGATGTTGTTTTTAGGAAGAGAATGTTTTCTAGTGTAGTGTGCTTAGTACTGGTTTGTGCTTTTATGCAGTACTCAGTGCTATACACAGTACTATATTTAGTGATGAATATTTGCTACTGATATATTTGCAGTTTGTGTAGCTAGGGAGAGGGGAGTGTAAGCCCACCTGCATTTGCTGCAATATAGAACTAGCTCAACAGTCCTTTTTAGGACTAATTTTATTTTCCTTTGTTGTGTGTTGCTAAAACATACAATTAAATAGAAAAAAGTGAGTGCTGAAAAGACAATAATGTAGCAGCTAGCACACACAAAGGTTACAACCTCCAATAGACCATATTATAAACAGATTTGGTGCAGCGCTTTACATAAATAAAATAAAGTCCATGTGTTAGATAAATATACAAAGTCCTATGTGTAACCAACTGCTGTGAACTGGCAATCCTTTCTTGATTTAAAAGTCCACTGTAACAGTGCTCAGTGTCAAAACACTCATCAGAGACCGAACAATATCCAGCATTCAATTATAAACACTTACGCCCAGTATTACACAGTGCTCCTTATCCATAAAAACCCTCCGCATTTCTATACATTTACCAAAGGGTGAAGCCCTGTACACACGATCGGTTTTACCGCTGAAAACAGTCCGATGGACTGTTTTCATCGGACAAACCGATCGTGTATGGGCCCCATCTGTCTTTTTTCCATTGGTGTGAAAAAATAGAACATGTTTTAAATTTTTCCGATGGATAAAAAACCGATAGCAAATTCCGATCGTCTATGGGCAAGTCCATCGGTTAAAAGACCCACGCATGCTCAGACTGAATTATGAGACGGGAGCGCTCGTTCTGGTAAAACTAGCGTTCGTAATGGGGATAGCACATTTGTCATTCTGTAACGGACTGAAAAAGCACGGAGACTGAAAAGCGCGAATCGTCTCTCACCAAACTTTTACTAACACCCGGTAACACGAAATCAGCAAAAGCAGCCCAAAGGGTGGCGCCATTAGATTTGAACTTCCCCAATAATGCCGTCGTACGTGGTGTACGTCACGTCGTTTTGGTGCGGTCGTTTTTTTTTACTGATGGTGTGTGGGCAAGACTGATGAAAAACAGTTTCATCGGATTCCCTGTAGGGGGTTAGGAGGACTTTACAACGAACCAGCGCTGTGCAAAGAAAGCTCACCAACAGGAGCCCAAATAATGCTTATATAGTGTACTATTTATTAAAATCACGATACATATCAAGCTGCAACATACAAGTAAAAATATGCCAAACAAACTTACATAGATGGCCGCTGCACCTACCACGAGGTCACGGTGGCAATGAGGTCAGCATGTAGGCTGACATTCGGCCTGTGTGTACAGCAGTCGGTCTCACAGAAGTTGGCGGTTCGGCCAGCTTCTGTCAAAGGGGCATGACCAAAATGGTTCTGACGATCGGCATCGGGTCAGAACACAATAGCTCAGCAGATCACTGTATTAACATCACACAGTTAGTCCAGCATCTCCTACTGTGTTCTTGAGTTATTTTTGTTCAGCCCGCTGGTCGGAAAAAAACAAACAAATAGTGTGCACTAGGCTTTATTTTTTTACGCTTTCCGGTGGTTATGTTTTATTAATATTATTACATTTGGTTGGGTTGGGTTGGGTTTTTAGTCTATGAGCTCTATATAGTTTGTGTTGAATTTTATTAGGGCATTTTTTTTTTACAAGGTTAGCAGCAGCAACTGGTTGTGTTGGTGACACCACAAATGCTTGCCTTTGTTTGAAGTGTAACAAACTCTATTGTAGTGCAGTTTAGTCCACAAAAGTACTACAGTTTATACTTCACATATGCAGCACATACCACATCCCCCCCACATACAATTTTTGTCATAGCTGATAATAAAAGTTGGGAATAAGCACCACATTATCTTAATCAAGTCTGGGAGGCCTAAAGAGAGAGACTGAAGTTGTTCCCATGCAGCTATGAGAGGGCAAGTAACCTCTGTGTAGATGAGCCAAAGTAGTGATTGTGATGCAGTCTCCACAAGCAGGGCAGGTTTGTTTTCCCAGGCATAGAGTAACTCACAGTTTTTGACAGCAGCAAAAGCATCTTGTTCAACCTTCATATTCTCAGCTACTCCCATCATTGTCTTTCCAACTGCCATGGATGATTCTGCTAATTATTTGATCACTGCATCAGCCATTTGCTGCATGAAGATGTGCAGCATATTGTTGTATCTCAGGTTTAGGAGGAGAGCAGTGGTTTCAGGGAGGAGACATCAGGCCAGGAGACCCAAAGGGCACAGATGTTTCCACAGCTGCAACATGCTGTTGTTATGGCTCCAGTGATAAGGAAGAGACACAACCCTAGTTAGGAAAAATGTCCAGGGGGCAGCTCACAGGGAAGTGGAGGGAGTAGCCACCCTTTCTTGTTCATACATCACAGGACACAGAGCAGCATAGTCATTACTATGTGGGTTATATAGAATTACCTTCAGGTGCTGGCACTGGCAACTTCCAAAACAGGAAGTACCCTCCCCTATATAAGCCCCTCCCATCCGGGAGTACCTCAGTTTTTTGCCAGTGTCTAAGGTGTTGGCCAAGGTTAACATGTATTCATCTGGGCTTGTGTACAGGTTCTCTGGGCCTTAGCAAGCTATTCCGGATCCGACCAAAAAAAGCTTCATAGCTAAACGGTCGGTACCCGGGCCTTGCAGAGAAGAGCAGGGTTTTGCCTGTAATGCCTGTCTTAGGAGGGCTGGACCCTGGGATCCAGAGCTCTGGTCATACCCAAAACCAAGAGGCTATCTGTGCAGGGTGCTATACAGGTCCAGGGGAGTGGAATCCTTGGGAACCCGGTCCCTGAAGGTCTAGTACAATGCCTGCCGTGAGAGGTGAAGTTTGGGCTTCTGTGGACCAAACAAAGTCCTGCGGCGGGGAAAAGGTAAGTGGGGGCCCCTCAGGAACTTGGTTCTATTGAGGGGACCCCCAAGCCTAATATGTCTTTCTGCCTGTTACCTAAAGGGTATTCCCGCTAATAGCTGTATATGCCTAAGAAATCCTAGAAATGTTTTTTCATAAGGGAAATTTTAAAAAAACTGTAAACCTGGAAATGTTTTTTCATAAAGGAGGTTTTAAAAAAAAAAAAAAAAAAAAGACAAAGGTGCGGTACCTGTGTTTGTCCACTAGAGGCCACTGTGGAACGTCTTTTTTCTTGGGACTATTCCTTCCATGGTGAAAGTCCAGGCAGATGAGTGAGCTCTCTATCAGGGAAGCTGCATTCCTCTGTCATGCTGCCAAGTAGTTTCCTTCCATCCCTGAGTCCTGGTGAAACAGGGACCCTGGCTCCTCTCCCTACATGGCGCCAAGAGCGCACACGTGCACGCGCGCGCGCGCGCACACATGCTTTCCTTTTATAAGGTTTAGCTTCAAAAAAGGGGGCGGAGCCTGGCGGATGACGCGCTCTGTGCGCCCAGCGCTTCTGCGCATGTGCGGGCGTCCCAGCAAGATAAAAGGACTCAGTCCACGCTGCTTGCTATGGACACAGAGCATGAAAAGGAGCTGGTAGCATGGTATAGGGGCTTACAGCGGGCGGTTGATACAAGCATCCCCAGAAAGACGCATTAGTAGACACCCACTGATGTACATAGCAGCAAATTGCATTAGACTATTTCAGTAAGGGGTGTATTGCGGCTGGAATACCTCAGCTTTGAACTAAGGAATATGCCGCCTAAAAAACTCCGAGATATACCTCTCAGGAAGTGTAGGGGGTCTCCATCGGGCTCTGAGGATCTGGAGCAGTCATCTGCACCCTCCTCCCCTGAGAAATCAGAGGTTAATACCCATAAGGAACCCCCGGGAGTGCCAGGTACTGCGGCTGTCCTCAGTCCACCTGCTCCTGCATATATAACAGAGGAGGTTTTTTCCTCAACTCTGGAGGGATTGGAGCAGAGATTGGCTGCATTGATCGCTTCTTCTCTACAGGAAAGAAAGCGCGCCAGATCTCCATCACCTCCATTAGAGTGCCTGTTGGCAGAGCAACAGTCCCAGGAAGGGACCGACCTACCTGAAGGGGATCAGGAGGAGGTTAGCTCTGTTTTTGAGGAATCGACAGTAGATGAACCATTTTCAGCATCACAGACTGAAAGATTGTGGGTCCAGACCCTAACTGACATGGTTCGATCTGCATTTAAAATGCCTCTTGTTGAACCATCAACTACTGCTGTCTCCTCATTGGGGTCGCTAAAAGCTCCCCAGGTTAATTGCTCCTTTCCAATACATCCATTATTGGAAGGACTTATATACCAGGACTGGGAACATCCTGATAAACTATTTGTTCCGCCTAAAAGGTTTCCGGTGATCTATCCCATGGAGGGAAAGTTCACCCAGAGATGGAATGTTCCTACGGTGGATGCAGCCATCTCTTCTGTGAACAAATCACTGACATGTCCAGTAGATAATGTTCAAATGTTCAAAGATCCAGTGGATAAAAAATTGGAATCTTTATTAAAATCTGCTTTTTCCACAGCAGGGGCTGTTACACAGCCAGCAGTGGCAGCTATTGGGGTCTGCCAAGCTTTAAAGGATCAAATGAAAATGGTCCTGAGGGATTTGCCAGACCAGCAGGCCCAGGCTCTGGCTGATCTGCCTAGAGCATTATGCTTTGCGGTTGACGCCATCAAGGATTCTATCCATCAGGCCTCCCGCCTCACGCTGTCTTTGGTACATATGCGTAGGCTTCTGTGGCTCAAAAACTGGTCTGCTGAAGCTCCCTGTAAGAAGCTCTTAGTTAGCTTCCCATTTCATGGGGAACGCCTTTTTGGCGAAGACCTGGATAAGTATATCCAGAAGATTTCCAGTGGTAAAAGTACTCTCTTACCGAGTAAAAAGAGGTCTAGGGGTCCATCTTTTAAGAGGACTACCTCTCCTATCCCTGCAACGTCTGCTACTAAGCAGTTCCGACGGCCTCCTCGGTCAAACTCAGGAGGTAAAAATCAGGGACAGCCACAGGGTAATAAAAAGCCCTGGATCCGAAGAGGTACTAAACCAGCCTCCAAGTCAAGCCTATGAAGGGCTGCCCCCACTCAAACGGGTGGGGGGAAGACTTCAGTTGTTCGCAGAGACCTGGCGGGAGACGATCAAAGACAGATGGGTGCTCTCCGCAGTAACTCTGGGATACAAGTTGGAGTTAAAAGAGTCTCCTCCGTCCCATTTTATGTGGTCAGGCATGCCAAGAGACCCTCTGAAAAGAGGGTCTCTCCTATTGGCGTTAGAACAACTATTGCTCCAAGGAGTAATTATGGAGGTTCCTATGGAAGAGTGGGGGTTGGGTTTCTACTCAAACCTTTTCACAGTCCCGAAGCCAAACGGGGACATAAGACCCATATTGGACCTAAAGAGTCTAAACAAATTTCTAAACGTCCGGTCTTTCCGGATGGAGTCGATCCGATCGGTCACCGCTGCCCTACAAGGGGAGGAATGGTTAGCCTCGATCGACATCAAAGATGCTTACTTGCATGTTCCCATCTTTCCAGGTCATCAAAAATTCCTACGCTTTGCAGTAGAAGGGCGCCATTTTCAGTTCAGAGCCTTACCATTCGGTCTGGCCACAGCACCACGAGTGTTCACAAAAATTCTGGCCCCACTGTTGGCCGATCTAAGAACACGGGGTGTAACGATAATGGCATACCTAGACGACCTGTTGTTGATGGACCACTCAGTTGCCAAGCTAGAAGTGGTAATTGTCGATACAATCAAGTATCTAGAATCTCACGGTTGGGTCATCAACCTGGACAAGTCAGCCCTACAGCCAGTGAAAAACCTGGTATATCTAGGGCTACGGCTGGATTCAGACCAGAGGAAGATTTTCTTACCTCTAGACAAGGTATCCTCTTTGAGGGCCTTGGTCCGTCTGCTTTGTGCAAAAAGACAGCCGTCCATACGCCTGTGCATGAGGCTGCTAGGAAAGATGGTAGCATCATTCGAAGCTGTGCCATACGCCCAATTCCACTCAAGGAATTTACAAAGGGCCATATTGTCAGCCTGGAACGGAAAAGTTCAGGCTCTAGACTTCCCGATGGCTTTGTCCCCTTCCGTTCGGAAGAGTCTCTGCTGGTGGTTGATCCCCCAGAATCTCCAGAAGGGAAAACCCTTCAGCCCGATATCTTGGAAGGTGGTCACTACAGATGCCAGCCTTATAGGCTGGGGGGCAGTACTGGAGCAATGGTCTCTCCAGGGCAGATGGTCAAATGTAGTAAAAACCCTGCCCATCAATCTCTTAGAGATACGAGCAGCCCGGTACGCTCTAGTAGCCTGGACATCCAGACTCCAAGGGTCCCCTGTCAGAATTCAATCAGACAATGCCACAGCAGTGGCATATATCAATCATCAGGGAGGCACCAGGAGTCGTGCAGCCCAGAGGGAAGTAAGTCACATCCTGGAATGGGCAGAAAAGCATGTCCCATGTATATCAGCTGTCTTCATTCCAGGGGTGGAGAATTGGAAGGCGGACTTTCTGAGTCGCCAACAGTTATGCCCAGGGGAATGGTCCCTTCATCCCGAGGTCTTCCGAGCAATATGTCAGCGGTGGGGAACACCGGATGTAGATCTGCTAGCATCCAGATTCAACGCAAAGGTGGACAGATTTGTCTCCCGGACAAGGGATCACCTCGCTTGCGGCTCGGATGCTCTGGTGTTCCCTTGGGATCAGTTCAGACTGATATATGCATTCCCTCCGCTACAATTGTTGCCTCGACTCCTTCGCAGAGTCAGGTTGGAGAAGAAGCCAGTGATCCTGGTGGCTCCAGCGTGGCCCCGAAGGGCCTGGTACGCGGAGATCATCAAAATGTCTGTGGGGAGTCCTTGGACCCTTCCACGTCGTCCGGACCTGCTTTCGCAAGGACCGATATACCACCCTTCCTTACTAACTCTAAGTTTAACGGCCTGGCTATTGAATCCCACATCCTAAAGAAGAGAGGTCTCTCTAACTCTGTGGTATCAACTATAATCAATGCCAGGAAGCCTGTATCCAGGCAGATCTACTATAGAGTTTGGAAGGCGTACATCACTTGGTGCGAGGCCAGAAAATGGCATCCACGTAAGTACGTTATAGGCAGAATTCTGGACTTCCTGCAGTGGGCTGTAGACAGGAAGTTTGCCTTAAGTACTATCAAGGGCCAGGTTTCGGCCTTGTCAATACTATTTCAAAGGCCCCTGGCTATGCATTCACTTGTCAAATCCTTTATGCAAGGTGTGACTCGTATTATTCCACCGATTAAGGCTCCCATATGCCCATGGGATCTAAATTTGGTTCTGTCGGTTCTGCAGAAGCAGCCATTTGAACCTTTGCGGCACATTTCCTTGGTTCTACTCACCAGGAAATTGATATTTTTAGTAGCCATATGCTCGGCTAGAAGAGTGTCGGAATTAGCCGCCATGTCCTGTAAAGAGCCATATCTGGTTATCCATAAGGACAGAGTAGTATTACGTCCTCACCCAGCCTTTCTTCCTAAGGTGGTATCGAGGTTTCACTTGAACCAGGATGTGGTTCTTCCTTCTTTTTTCCCCAAACCAAGCTCGGTAGAGGAAAAGTTATTGCATTCTTTGGATGTAGTAAGAGCAGTTAAAGCTTATCTTAAAGCCACTGCTCAGATTCGTAGAACGGATTCTTTGTTTGTTCTGCCGGAAGGCCCCAGAAAGGGTCAGGCAGCATCAAAATCTACTTTAGCCAAGTGGATTCGACAGGTCATAATACAAGCCTATGGCTTGAGAAGTAGACCGCCTCCGTTCAAAGTTAGGGCGCACTCCACGAGAGCAGTTGGAACTTCATGGGCAGTGCATCACCAGGCCTCCCTGGCGCAAATTTGTAAGGCCGCAACATGGTCTTCAGTACACACGTTTACTAGGTTCTACCAGGTGGACGTTAGAAGTCAGGAGGATGTCGCCTTTGGGCGCAGTGTGTTGCAGGCCGCAAAAGATCCTCATGCCTGATGGCGCCCAGCTTATGTATGGTGTATCCCCCCCCTCATGTGGCATTGCTTTGGGACGTCCCACATAGTAATGACTATGCTGCTCTGTGTCCCGTGATGTATGAACAAGAAAGTAGGATTTTTAAAACAGCTTACCTGTAAAATCCTTTTCTTGGAGTACATCACGGGACACAGAGCTCCCACCCCTCTTTTGGGGACACGTATTGCTTTGCTACAAAACTGAGGTACTCCCGGATGGGAGGGGCTTATATAGGGGAGGGTACTTCCTGTTTTGGAAGTTGCCAGTGCCAGCACCTGAAGGTAATTCTATATAACCCACATAGTAATGACTATGCTGCTCTGTGTCCCGTGATGTACTCCAAGAAAAGGATTTTACAGGTAAGCTGTTTTAAAAATCCTACTATTCTACCAGATGGCAGAGCTCCATGGGTGCAGGGCACTGTTTTTCCCCAGTCCACTTCCAGAGCTCAGCTATATGTAGGCCTTTTTAAACACATGAGCAGTAGACTGCACCATATTCATTTGCAGTTACTGCCTAGAGCATAAAGTGTGGAAAAACTTTAGGTCATTTTGGTACTGTGTGTATGAGACATATGACTCTTCACCATGTAGCATGTTGGGACCAGCATTTGAATGCTGGTCATTGGCAGGAAAAGGGCCACACTCTTCTTCTTCCAGGTCTTCAATTTCCACTTCCACCCCCACCATATAAGATTCCCATCAGCATCCTCCAGCTATAGGGATGACAGTATGTCAGTGGCTCAAGCGGTAGTGGTGTAGAGGCTCTGGACCCAGATTTTCACAGGTCATCAAAATGCAGAAACAGTGATTACTTGAGCCCAACTGGCCTGTATTCTGCAGCTCACCAGATGGGTCTACTCTATTATTCCTGCAGAAGGAAGGAGGGTCAGCATAAGATTATGTAGCATAAGGGCAAGCATAGGGTGTTACCTTGCTTGATTGATTCTGCCAACTGCAGCTCACCAGATGTAGCATTAAGCAGACAACTTTCTCAGCTGCTGGAGTGCATAAAAGTCCATCCCCATCCTCCCACATGCCTAGTGCCTAAATGATAGCTTGGCTATATTACTGGCTTTACAACTCCTTCCTTTCCAGTTGATGGATTCTGCCCTGCTTTGGGGATTTGTGGGGTGTGCTCTACCACAGTGACAAGTTCCCTGCTACAATTTCTTTAACCGTAAGGTCATCCCTGCTCTCCTTTTTTATGTGTTAGGCAATATTTCCACACCATTGATGCAGGATGAGGCACGCCATTGGAGCTGGTTGTGCCACCTCTAATCTTTACAGCTGGTGACAGTGACAGAGCAGTACTCCACCTCCTCCTCCACTTCAGTGCCCTCTTCAGCTCAGTCATCCTCTTCAACATCAGTCTCCTGCAAGCCTTTCAGAGGGTATGCAGCAGTTCAAGCTAAAATATGCCAAGCAGTATTGCAGCTGGTATGCCTAGATGACAAAATGGCCACACTGGGGCAGTGATTCTGCCAGCTCTGAAGGAACGGGCTTAGAAGTGATTAACCCCATGCCAACTTGTGCCAGGAAATGTAGTGTGCAACAACCTCATGTTTATCCTTTAGCAGGGAACATTGGCACACATGCTGGCATTTGTCCTCAACCTGGTGATGCAGTGGCTCCTGGATGGGCACCCTGGGTTACAGGATCTTCTGAGAAAGGTCAGAATAGGTTGGAGCTATTTTATAAGGTTCTACCTAGACAGTTTTCAGCTTCAGCTGAAATCTAGCTGGGATGCCATCTGCCTGAAAACCACCTAATATATGACATGTCTACCAGGTGCAACTCTACCTTGGCCATGCTGCAACTGCTGCACATGCAGAAGCAGCCCAAAAACAACTACCTGTGCGAGTATGGCATATGTATAGGGTCAGGGGAGCTAGAGTTTTTGTTCCCATGTCAGTGGCTGCTCATACATGACACATGCACTTTATTGTCACCAACCAAGGAGACAACAAGAATAGTGAGTAGAAACAATACATTTATCTGTAACATTGTTTCTGTTATGTTTCTGCTGGAGCACACACTATACATGGCATCATAAACAGAGTGCTTGAGGCACAACAACAGGAGAAAGAAGAGTACTTCTTTGTGTTTTAGGGCCTGCTATATCCAGGGACCCTGTTAAGCCACAGCAGTCACAGGACGGTCACGTAGAGAAGAAGTAGTTTGGTTGCCATGGTGGTGTTGACATGGGGCAGGCTTCCACAAGAGTTGTACATGGCTAAGAGGTAAATAGCTCAGGACAGTGACATTGAGGTTTCTCCATTTCCACTAACTTGTGTTCCAGGAACTTTTGGCACATGGTCTCCTTCATGCTCTAAAGACTGCAAAAGGACCCTACTAATTGTGACATCAAGGAGGGGGGGCATTATTGGCTGGCAACCTTTTTTTCTTTCAAAAAGGTTTTTATTATTGTAGAAATACTAAGACAGAAAGGATACAAGGTACTCAAAGGCAAATGTCACATCTTGTACAGGCGATAAAGAGGTTACAAAATGGAACTGTCAAGCAAACAACTACAGAGTTAGGTACACTTGCTGTCACTGTTGAGAGACGGTAGAAGGCTATAAAATAGAGGAGGCCCCCGGGAGGCACCCCTAATGGGAGCAAACTGTGCCCTGGGGGGGCTCCCTCCCTCCTAGAGACTAGAAGAGTGAGTCTGTAACATTTAATAAGTCAAACCTAAAGAAGAGGAGCCTGCATTACCTAGTATGCTAATTTAGGTTACAAATATCTAGACAAGATGAACTCTAATGAAGAGTAGGGATGAGCCGAACACCCCCCGTTCGGTTTGCACCAGAACCTGCGAACAGACCTAAAGTTTGCGTGAACTTTAGAACCCTATTAAATACAATGGACTTGAACGTTCAAAATCTAAAGTGCTAATTATAAAGGCTAATATGCAAGTTATTGTCCTAAAAAGGGTTTGGGGACCCGGGTCCTGCCCCAGGGGACATGTATCAATGCAAAAAAAAGTTTTAAAAACGTCAGTTTTTTCGGGAGCAGTGATTTTAATAATGCATAAAGTGAAACAATAAAAAGTGAAATATTCCTTTAAATTTTGTACCTGGGGGGGTGTATAGTATGCCTGTAAAGCAGCGCTTGTTTCCCGTGCTTAGAACTGTCCCTGCACAAAATGTAATTTCTGAAGGAAAAAAAGCCATTTAAAACCACTCGCGGCTATACTGAATTGTCAGCTCCCGGCAATACAGAGAAAAGTCATTGATAAAAAAATAAAATAAATGCGTGGGGGTCCCCCCAAATTCAATTACTAGGCCCTTCAGGTCTGGTATGGATATTAAGGGGAACCCTGCATCAAATTTTAAATAAAAATGGCGTGGAGTTCCCCCAAAAATCCATACCAGACCCTTTATCCGAGCACGCAACCTGGCATGCCGCAGGAAAAGAGGGGGGACCTACACTGCGGGGGCGCCCTCGTATCTCAGACCCCGCCTACGTCTTGGCTGAGCAGACCTGATGGGGAACTTCCTCTTCAGTGTAAAAAAATTAATAGACCCGCCCCTTCTCACGTTCCCCATCAGGTCCGCCCACTCGTACCTCAGACCCCGCCTACATCATTGGCTGAGCGAACCTGATGGGGAACTTCTTCCGCAGTGTAGGTCTGCTCAGCCAATGACGTTTCGAGTGGAGACTGCAGCGCTGGACATCGGATCGCCGCGGGACATTGGATTACATCGCTGGAATGTGTTCTTTAATTTTTTTATTTTTAATAAAGGACTTTTCCAAGGTGTCTGTGTGTTTTTTTTGACATTTTTTTTACACTTTCTTTGTGAAATTGTAGGGGTACAATGTACCCCTTACCAATTCACATAGGAGGGGCCCACCGGGCAAGGGTTGTGGGGATGAGGCCCTTGTCCCCATCAACATGTTGAGGGCATGTGGCCTGGTACAGTTCAGGAGGGGGGGCACTCTCTCGTCCCCCCCTCTTTTCCTGCGGCCTGCCAGGATGCGTGCTCGGATAAAGGGTCTGGTATGGATTTTTGGGGGAACACCACGCCATTTTTTTTTTTACATTTGGGGTGGAGTCCCCCTTAAAATCCATACCAGACCAGACCTAAAGGGCCTGGTATGGATATTTGGGGGGAACCCCACGCATTTTTTTTTAAATTTGCGGCAGGGTTCCCCTTAATATCCATACCAGACCTGAAGGGCCTAGTAATTGAATCTGGGGGTACCCCCACACATCTTTTTTTATCAATGACTTTTCTATGTATTGCCGGGAGCCGACAATTCATTATAGGACTTTTTTTCCTTCAGAAATTACACTTTGTGCAGGGACAGTTCTAAGCACGGGAAACAAGCACAACTTTACAGGCATGCTATAGACACACCCTAGGTACGAAATTTAAAGGAATATTTCACTTTTATTGTTTCACTTTAAGCATTATTAAAATCACTGCTCCCGAAAAAACGGCAGTTTTAAAAAAAATAATTGCATTGATAAATGTCCCCTGGGGCAGGACCCGGGTCCCCAAACACTTTTTATGACAATAACTTGCATATAAGCCTTTAAAATTAGCACTTTAGGATGGAGGAGTGGGCGGGGACTCCTGTGATGGAGGCTTAGGACCGGAGCTCTGCTCAGCACCAGCTAAACAGCGCTAATAGCGGCGGAAAAAGAAGCCACATTGCGGTTAAAAACTACAAGGAAAGGCAGCGAATAGTGCCAGGCACCTACCTATGCCAGGTAAGGCATATAAAAAAGCGCAGAAACAGAACTACAAGCTCTCTGAAAAACGGGAGAAATCCAAAATGGCTGCCGCACCTCAGAATAAGATACAGACTGCTAATGATGTCTCCTCAACTAGCAGGCAAGTTATTCAGCCTGCAACTCTCCCATTTAGCTCACAGTCATTGAGCTTAGACTCCTCTGCTACCTTACAACCTTCTGAGCTTAAATTAAACCTAAAGGAGAACTATGTGGGATCTGAGGGTGATCCACCTCATGAAGTGAATTTACCTCACATAGGCTCTCTCAATACACATCCTGAACAGGCTCCTGATATGTCTTTTAATATGACTGAACTTTTTAACAGGATTTCTGATATGCTGGACAAAAGGTTAGCTTTAAATGCTGACAGGATCACAGGAGAAATTAAAGCAGACTTTCAGAACCTGGGAAGCAGAATAGAGCATATTGAACATAAGTTGGATTTTACTATAACTAAGACAAACCAAAATTCTGAGCACTTGCAGTTCTTGCAGGATCAGCTTGATACCGCTCAAGCCAGAATAGACGACCTCGAGAATCGTTCAAGAAGGGAAAACTTTCGCATTAGAGGACTGCCTGAATCAATCACTGATGTTCATACAACTGTGAAAGATTTTATTAAAAATTTACTCCCTTCGATTCCAGCTAATAAACTGGAATTGGATAGAGCACATAGATCCTTGGGACCCCTCAGGAAAGATGGCTCTCCACGGGACATTATAGTAAAACCCCACTTTTTTTCTGTCAAGGAAGAAGTGATGAAAATATCCCGCCAACAAGATCAGATACAGTTCCAAGGTGCTTCTATTCAAATATTTTCTGACATATCCCCATACACCATCCAAAAGAGGAGATCTTTGAAACCCCTCCTTGCAGCCCTGACCAAAAAGGATATTAAATACCGGTGGGCATTCCCTTTTGCCCTGAAATTTACGTACAATGGGAAGCAACATGTTTTTCACAATTTCCCAGAAGGAGAACGCCTGTTACTTGACTTGAGACTCATTACGCTGGATTCAAATATGGATACCTCTCCCTTTATGCAGGGGTCATCTAAACGCCAATCGCCTCCGAGCCCGACTGCGCCACTTTGGGAGATGTCCAAAATTAAGAGAGTAAAGGATAACATCCCCCCATGAAGAGGATTTACATGACTTTACTGTATTTCATCTTTTTCTTCCCCCTGTAGGTTCCTTGGGAGGAAACACAATTCATTACATTGACTCTTGGTTTTCCTGTGCAACTCTTTTTGACACATAGTTCTGTTGCTAAACTGTCAATAGACAATGGGGGTTAATTTTTTTATTTTATTTTATTAATTTTTGAAAAAAAAAAAAATTCCACACATAGTTCTGTTGCTAAATTTTCAATAGATAATGTTTTTTTTTTATTTTTTTTATTTTTTTTTCCCCACACATAGTTTTGTTGCTAAATTTTCAATAGATAATGGGTTTTTTTTTTTTCCCCACACATAGTTCTGTTGCTAAATTTTCAATAGATAATGGGTTTTTTTTTTGTTTTTTTCTTGTTTTTTTTCCCACACATAGTTCTGTTGCTAAATTTTCAATGGATGGAGTTCCCTCCATTGAAAGGTATGTGAGGAAAAAGAGGATGTCATCCACAAAAAGGGCACATTTGTGGGTCTGAAGACCACATGAAACCCCTTGTATATTTGGGTTGTGTCGAAAAGCCACCACTAGGGATTCAATTGCAATTGCAAAAGACAGGGGGGAGAGCGGGCATCCTTGTCTAGTTCCCCTGAAAAAAATTATAGGAGTTGAGTAGTGGCCCTGGATGCGGATCATGGCTTTTGGGGAGCAATATAGAGCATGAAGTATGCCAATGAATCACTGGACAAAACCCCAGTGTTCAATTGGTGAGAAAATATTAGGCCACTCCACGGAATCTAATGCTTTGTGTAAGCCGAGGGAGAGTATCATTCCTTTCTGTTTAGGGCCCTTATCCCAGTTAGATTGAAAAATGGAGATTATGTCTATGGCCCTTCTAGATTGGTCTGGGCCTTGTCTTCCTGGGATGAAGCCTACTTGGTCCTTATGGATGTAGTGACCTATGAAAGAAGCTAAACGGTTGGCTAAAATCTTTGTGAGTATTTTCAGGTCGTTGTTTATGAGGGATATGGGTCTATAACTGCCAACTTCCTTATCTTCATGGGATTCACTTCGGAAACTTCCCTCGCTGGTCTCTAAAGCTCAACCTTTGACCCCGGTGTTCAAAAACCCCTTTTTTCATCAAGGTTTGGACCTTCAAACCTTTAAATGGTGGTACGACAAGGGGTTGTACCGCATTGGTCAATTTTTTTCCTCTATAGGCCCTTTACCTATTGAATATTTTATGAACAAATTAGATCTCCCTTTATCCGAAAAACCGAGATTTCATCAAATCGCTAATTTAATTCATTCTAGGTGTAAAACTGGATATTCATCCTGAGACTTTACAGATTATGAAAATTGGTGTGGACAGACAGTGGAGCGAAGGGGGGGGGATCTCTGTGATCTACAAGTCACTGGCATCCAATTTAGTGAAACTACCATACATGTTGGCCTGGGAGAAGGAACTCCTAATTGATAGAAATATTGTAGACTGGCATGCAAGCTACTCTCGCTCGACTTCAGGCCTCTGCAATACCTCGCTCATAGAGGCCAATATAAAACTTTTTACAAGATGGTATCTAGTTCCCACGAGATTGACTGTTATGTACCCCTCTGTTTCACCTCTTTGTTATAGGGGATGTCAGGGACTGGGTACTATGATCCACATATGGTGGGAGTGCCCAAGAATTTGTGGATTTTGGAATAAGGTATTTCACATTTTACGCAATATTACAGGTTGCCCGATACATCAATCTCCCACAATTGCTTTACTCAATGGACATTTACCTCATATTCCTAAAGCCACTCGTAAACTAATTTTGTTTATTTTAACGGGAGCAAAACTAACTATTGCAAGGGCATGGAAGAAACCTTCGGTATCTATATTATCCATGAAACGAAAAGTTTCCTGGATTATGGAACAAGAAAAACTGGTTAGCTTCTTGTTAGACGAGACCTCAAATTTTGAAGCCATATGGGAACCTTGGGCGCGATTTATGGGAATCTCTTTGTCACATAACTTGGTCATCAACACCAATCACTGATCTTTAGAATGTATATTTGGTTTGTAGGCATTCTATAATCTTTTCACTTCATATCTTTGAGAATTTTTTTTTTTCTCTTTCTCTCTCCTCTTTTTCTTTCTCTGCTTTATTTTTATCCTATACTTTATTCTCTCGGTTTTGGCTTTTATTATTTCATAGTATGTTTATTGTTTTATTACATCAGATAAAATATAATAGTTTCAGGCTCAGATTCCTTTTTTTATTGTTTGAGGCTTGGACTGTTGAACTTAGCTCTAACAAGTCTGAGAACAACTCTTAATTTTCATACTTAGGTCGAGTATTGTGGTTTTTTTTGCATGTACAAATGAAATTTTTTCTATTATATCTCTCCAGTTGTCTCTACCGACGATTGTTGGTGGTGACAGGAAGGCCGGGCAGGGGACGTTCTCTCCTTCCCAGTCACAGTGTGTTCCCGTTAGGGGTGGCTGGGGAGGGGAGTAGGAGCCCTTCATATTTTCGGTTTATTTTTGTGGGAACTAGATTTTCTTAATATAAGTTATTATCAGTTTATAAGATTACTTGATTATATACTTGACCAAGATGAGGATAGATATTATTACTTTTTGTTTAAACATTGTCAGTATTGGTTTTTACGATAATAATTTGTCTAAGTTTCTATGGTAATAATACCTGAGATTTTTGTTGAAGTCAATTGTAATCATCTTTAATATTTATGATTCTGTAATGATTTTTTTCTGATGAAAAATAAAAAACTTAAATGACAAAAAAAAAAAATTAGCACTTTAGATTTCTCCCATTGACTTTTACAGGGCTTTTCGAATTTACCGCGAACACCCCAAATTGTTCGCTGTTCGGGCGAACATGCGAACAGGCAATGTTCGAGTCGAACATGAGTTCGACTCGAACTCGAACCTCATCCCTAATGAAGAGTTGATGGGATAGAGGTAAAGGGAAAGAAGAGAAAGAAGGAGAGGAAAGAGACAGGAAAACCAATCACCTAGGAGGGGTTGAGGAGGATTGGGGAGCCTGGGTAATCGAAGGAAAGGGGATCGCGACATGCCCGACCCAAAGTTCCCAAATAGCTTCAAATTTGGAGGTAGAGTCTGTTAGTATGCTAGATAATTTTTCTTGAGTCATAATCTATGAGATTTTATTGATGGCAGCTGTGAGGGAGACCCTGGGTTGCTTCCATGCTTTAGCAATGGTTATTTTGGCACCAGTAAGAATAAAGAGAATTCATTTATGGGTGTGTTTATGAGTCTTTGGCAAGTCGTCGTTCAAGAGGGCGATGGCTGGGGTTCTAGGCAGAAGACAATTAGTAATTTTGTAGATCAAGTTAAATATCTTCTTCCAAAATTTCTTGATTCGGGGGCGTTCCCACCATATGTGGGACATGGTACCCTGAAGATGGCACTCTCGGAAGCATAGAGGATTTGTCATTGGGAAGATGGCTGCGAGCTTAGATGGAGTTAAATACCATCTCGACATTACCTTGAGATTAGCCTCAATCAGGAAAATGTTTAATAAGCCGGCATAAGATCTAGAGTGAACCCTCTGCCACTTTTCAAGGTTCCATTTTAATTGAAGGTCATCCTTCCAGGCTGTCATATAAGAAGATTTATCAGTCTGGTTGGCCAGAGACTGGTAGATTACAGAGATTCCACCTCTTAGATCCACTAGCTGACCACACCATCATTCATAAGCTGTAAGAAAGGGTGGATTTGGTTTGTTGGTCCAAATATTATTTAAAAAATTGGTAATTTGTCTGTGTCTGAATTTATCCGAGTTCAGTAGTTCAAGAGTGCTCACACTCAAGGAAAGAGGTAACTCAAGGAAAGAGGACCCATGGAATTAAAGAAGTGACCAATACGGTACAATCCCTTATCCAATCACCTCCTAAATTACCTTATGTCCAATCCTGGGGGGAAGTCAGTGTTGTGAAAAATGTGCGCCAGATGATGGTAGTCCGAGGTCAGGGAGGTTGAGGGTCTCAACTTGTCCCATAAGGCAAGGGCCTGCGATAGGATGGGAGATTAAAGGGGCAGACAATCTTTGGGGGGAACCCAGAGGAGGAAGTCCAAAGTGAAGGATGGAACTGCCTGTGTTTCTAGTTGGATCCAGTCTGGTTTTTCAAGTTTAGAATAAACTGTAGACAATTGTGCCAGTCTAGCTGATTGAAAATACCATAGAAGTTTGGGTAGACCAAATTCTCTTTTAAGTTTAGGCTGGAATAGAGTTTTTTGGGGAATCCTGCTGCCCGAGCCACCCCAGACAAATTGGATTATTTTGCTTTGGAAGGATCTTAAGTGGTCCTTCCTGACCAAAATAGGGTGGGCTTGAAACAAGTAAAGCAGTCTAGGGAGGAGCGTCATCTTAATTGAATGAATTTTGCCTAACCAGGATAGTTCCCCTCTAGACCAGTTTTTCAAGTCTGATTCAAGTTTCTTGTACATACAGTAGGGGGAAATTTGGCTGAGTATAAGTTTTCTATTTTATCTATTATAAAATATTTGATGGATCAGTTACTTCAAGAAAAATCAAACAAGTTTGTAGAGGAGAAATCTCTTCTGGGGGGAGTGATATATTGAGGGCCTGAGATTTAGAATGGTTAACATGAAGGCCAGAGATCTCAGAGAAATCTTTTAGTACTTTGAACAGGTTAGGGAGAGAAGTTAGGGGGTATGTGAGGAAAAAGAGGATGTCATCCACAAAAAGGGCACATTTGTGGATCTGAAGACCACATGAAACCCCTTGTATATTTGGGTTGTGTCGAAAAGCCACCACTAGGGATTCAATTGCAATTGCAAAAGACAGGGGGGAGAGCGGGCATCCTTGTCTAGTTCCCCTGAAAAAAATTATAGGAGTTGAGTAGTGGCCCTGGATGCGGATCATGGCTTTTGGGGAGCAATATAGAGCATGAAGTATGCCAATGAATCACTGGACAAAACCCCAGTGTTTAATTGGTGAGAAAATATTAGGCCACTCCACGGAATCTAATGCTTTGTGTAAGCCGAGGGAGAGTATCATTCCTTTCTGTTTAGGGCCCTTATCCCAGTTAGATTGAAAAATGGAGATTATGTCTATGGCCCTTCTAGATTGGTCTGGGCCTTGTCTTCCTGGGATGAAGCCTACTTGGTCCTTATGGATGTAGTGACCTATGAAAGAAGCTAAATGGTTGGCTAAAATCTTTGTGAGTATTTTCAGGTTGTTGTTTATGAGGGATATGGGTCTATAATTGCCAACTTCCTCCAGATTTTTGTCTGGTTTGGGGAGCCCGTGATATAGGCTGTGTTTAATGTAGGGTCTAAGGGGTCACCTTTAGTTTTGTAATTTAAGAATTTGGTCATGAATGGGGCTAAGGTTTCTGCAAAGGCCTTGTAATATGGGACCGAGAGGCCATCTGGGCCTGGATCAGACCCAAGACCGCTCCACTCCAGCGAATCTGTTTTTCTGCTTTGGCCGTAAGGGCTAAATTAAGTTCTAGTCTAGCCTTATCTAAACGAGATAAGGGCCCCTTTGTTGGGTGTTTCTTATGCTCTTTTTTCCTGATTGAAAATGCCTGCTCTAGGTTGACAATGGTGGATTGACGCTCCCTTTTGAGTTGGGTTGCTATCTGAATAATTTTGCCCCTTATTGTTACTTTATAAAGACTCCAGGGAGATGTCGTCTACATCATTTAGCACAAAATGTTCCTTGAGGGCATTCTCAATAATTTGGGTTTGAATTGGGTCGCTTAGAATTGATTTGTTTAGATGCCAGTGAGAAAGGGGTCTATAGCTATGACTAAGCACTAGACCTTAGTGCGAAATGCGTTAGTTGATATCCCACTGTCTGCTGTGATTTGTAGTGCTTTTATATCTTTTTACCAATAAAAGGCAACCTAAAAGGTTTTTCGGAGTGCGGCTGTCCATACATCCTCTTCCTATTTTTCCCCTTTAATTTGTTATGTGCCAGAATAAATGTTTTTTTGATTTACAGTAAATACTTGACCATGTGCTTTTATTAAAAAAGGAGAGTTTGATAGTGAGTAGGCAGGGACATTTGAAAAATCTATTTTAAAATTAACAAGGGACACCAACCTCCTTGAGGGGAAATAATACTAGATTATAATGTTGTTGTGGTAACTTGACACACTAAAATAAAAAAATAAAAAGGAAATCAGTCTAAAATATTATAAAATTAATAACCAAAAATGAAGATCTTCTTTAAGATATAAAAAAAACAATTACAAATTTATTATGGAGATCTGGCTTTCTAAAACAAAAGATTATTCATAAGATCCCAAGAAATAATAAAGAAGTTTGTCATAACTCTGTGTGAATATCAGCAGCAAAAGAAGTCCATTATTGTAGCATTATAAAGAAGAAAAGAATGCGCTGCATTAAAAGATGCAATAATTTACAGCATGACGAATGTGCTATCTCCATTACAAACGCTAGTTTTACCAGAACGAGCGCTCCAGTCTCATACTTGATTCTGAGCAAGTCGCTAAAGTGGCCATCGCTCCTTAAAATGTTGAGCATCCCTGGCTTAGAGCCTCCTGCCAGTATAAAAGAAGCAGCTGTGGGGGCTACCTAAGTGATTCTTTTTTTCTGTTCCCAGCACCCAGGGATATCTGCTGCCAGCAACTATCTCCAGCGATTGTATCACATGGTGACTGATTATATAGGGCCAAGGGCGGATCAATGGTCAAGGGTGTGTCCCATTAGAATAGATGACCCTCTTGACTACTGTGTCATGAGAATGACCACTGGCCAGAGCTTTCCTAGTATGCAATTGAGCTACTGGGCTGCCCTGCAACCAGCGTGCACTCTGAACATACAGTATCTCACAAAAGTAAGTACACCCCTCACATTTTTGTAAATATTTTATTATATTTTTTTCATGTGACAACACTAAAGAAATTACATTTTGCTACAATGTAAAGTAGTGAGTGTACAGCTTGCATAACAGTGTCAATTTGCTGTCCCCTCAAAATAACTCAACACACAGCCATTAATGTCTAAACCGCTGGCAACAAAAGTGAGTCCACCCCTAAAAGAAAATGTCCAAATTGGGCCTAAGTAGCCATTTTCCCGCCCCGATGTCAGGTGACTCATTAGTGTTACAAGATCTCAGGTGTGAATGGTGAGCAGGTGTGTTAAATTTGGTGTCATCGCTCTCACTCTCTCATACTGGTCACTGGAAGTTCAACATGGCACCTCATGGCAAAGAACTCTCTGAGGATCTGAAAAAAAATATTGTTGCTCTGCATAAAATTGGCACAAGCTATAAGAAATTTACCAAGACCCTGAAACTGAATTTCAGCGCGTTGGCCAAGACCATACAGCGGTTTAACAGGACAGGTTCTACTAAGAACAGGCCTTGCCATGGTCGACTAAAGAAGTTGAGTGCACGTGCTCAGTGTCATATCCAGGGCTTCTCTTTGGGAAATAGACGTATAAGTGCTGCCAGCATTGTTGCAGAGGTTGAAGGGTTAGGGGGTCAGCCTGTCAGTACTCAGACCATACGCTGCGCACTGCATCAAATTGGTCTGTATGGCTGTCGTCCCAGAATGAAAGCCTCTTCTAAAGATGATGCACAAGAAAGCCTGCAAACAGTTTGCTGAAGACAAGCATACTAAGGACATGAATTACTAGAACCATGTCCTGTGGTCTGATGAGACCAAGATAAACGTATTTGGTTCATATGGTGGCAAGCGTGTGTGGCGGCAACCAGATGAGGAGTACAAACAGTGGCGGCCCATCCATAGGGGGCGCCCGGGCGCCGCCCCCCCTCCTGTGGTCACCAAAAAAAAACAAAAAAAAACGGGCCCTTTAAGAGTTTTTTTTTTATGTCTTTTTTTCACACATGGCGGCGCGACCATAGTGGGCGCATAAGCGCCGCTACCGCTCGCTTCTGCGCCCGGCCGTCACTCACAACAATATATAGGTTCATGCATTGCATGAACCTATGTATTGCTGCCGCCCACTATTCAGATGGCCGGCCCCTTGAGCGCCGGCCATCTGAATAACAGCGTCTGATTGGCCTTTAGAAGTGCCTATCAGAGCCAGCAGGCTCTGATAGGCTTCCCGACTACAGCCTGAGGGCTGTAATCGGCTGCTAAATATCTAATGAGAGGACGCACAGGGGTGCGTTCCCTGGCCAATCAGGTTCACCGGGTCTGGTTACCGGTAACCTGATTGGCTGAAGTGACATCGAGGGCGGAAGAAGACATCGAGGACGGAAGAAGGACGGCGCTGACTCGAGGAAGGTAAGTGCAGGGCTGGGGGGACAAACTGGCTGTATTATGAGGACAAACTGGCTGCATATGGGGGACAAACTGGCTGCATATGGGGGACAAACTGGCTGCATACGGGGGACAAACTGGCTGTATTATGGGGGAGAAACTGGCTGTATTATGGGGGGAGAAACTGGCTGCATATGGGGGAGAAACTGGCTGCATATGGGGGAGAAACTGGCTGCATATGGGGGAGAAACTGGCTGTATTATGGGGGACAAACTGGCTGCATATGGGGGACAAAACTGGCTGCATATGGGGGAGAAACTGGCTGCATATGGGGGAGAAACTGGCTGCATATGGGGGAGAAACTGGCTGTATTATGGGGGAGAAACTGGCTGCATATGTGGGAGAAACTGGCTGCATATGGGGGAGAAACTGGCTGTATTATGGGGGATAAACTGGCTGTATTATGGGGGAGAAACTGGCTGCATATGGGGGACAAACTGGCTGCATATGGGGGAGAAACTGGCTGTATTATGAGGAGAAACTGGCTGTATTATGGGGGAGAAACTGGCTGTATTATGGGGGAGAAACTGGCTGCATATGGGAGAGAAACTGGCTGCATATGGGGGAGAAACTGGCTGTATTATGGGGGAGAAACTGGCTGCATTATGGGGGAGAAACTGGCTGCATATGGGGGACAAACTGGCTGCATATGGGGGACAAACTGGCTGCATATGGGGGATAAACTGGCTGTATTATGGGGGAGAAACTGGCTGTATTATGGGGGAGAAACTGGCTGTATTATGGGGGAGAAACTGGCTGTATATGGGGGAGAAACTGGCTGTATTATGGGGGAGAAACTGGCTGTATTATGGGGGAGAAACTGGCTGCATATGGGGAAGAAACTGGCTACATATGGGGGAGAAACTGGCTGCATATGGGGGAGAAACTGGCTGCATATGGCGGACAAACTGGCTGTATTATGGGGGAGAAACTGGCTGTATTATGGGGGAGAAACTGGCTGCATATGGGGGAGAAACTGGCTGCATATGGGGAGAAACTGGCTGTATTATGGGGGAGAAACTGGCTGCATTATGGGGGAGAAACTGGCTGCATTATGGGGGAGAAACTGGCTGCATTATGGGGGAGAAACATGCTGTATTATGGGGGAGAAACTGGCTGCATATGGGGGAGAAACTGGCTGTATTATGGGGGAGAACCTGGCTGCATATGGGGGAGAAACTGGCTGCATATGGGGGGGAAACTGGCTGCATTTGGGGACAAACTAGTGGCGTTTGGGCACAGTGACTGCGTTTAATGGGCACAGTGGCGGCAATTGAGGATTTTTTTTTTCAGTTTGTTTGCGCCCCCCAAAAAATTTGAGCACCAGCCGCCACTGAGTACAAAGACAAGTGTGTTTTGCCTACAGTCAAGCATGGTGGTGGGAGTGTCATGGTCTGGGGCTGCATGAGTGCTGCTGGCACTGGGGAGCTACAGTTTATTGAGGGAACCATGAATGCCACTGCGGAGGAAGTTCCCCATCAGGTCCGCTCAGCCAATGACGTAGGCGGGGTCTGACGTATGAAGGGGCGGGGTCACCCGTCAGATCATAGGGGTAAGCCCCGGCTTTCCCCACTTGCGGGGAATAGCCAATGACGTAGGCGGGATTCCGCCTACGTCATTGGCTATTCCCCGGCAAGTGGGGAAAGCTGGGGCTTACCCTATGATGTGACGGGTGACCTCGCCCCCTCGTACGTCATGGGGGTTTCGTGTGAAGTGGAGACTGGAGGAGACTGCAGTGCTGGACATCGGATCACCGCGGGACACTGGGTTACATCGCTGGAATGTGTTTTTTATTTTTTATTTTTAATAAAGGACTTTCCCAACTGTGTCTGTGTGTTTTTTTTTCAATTTTTTACACTTTCTTTGTGAAATGGTAGGGGTACAATGTACCCCTTACCAATTCACATAGGGGTCCGGGATCTGGGGGTCCCCTTTGTTAAAGGGGTCTTCCAGATTCCGATAAGACCCCCGCCCGCAGACCCCCACAACCACTGGGCAAGGGTTGTGGGGATGAGGCCCTTGTCCCCATCAACATGGGGACATGGTGCTTTGAAGGGTCACAGACCCCCAAAGCATCCTCCCCATATTCGGGGCATGTGGCCCGGTACGGTTCAGGAGGGGGGGTGCTCTCTCGTCCCCCCTCTTTTCCTGCGACTTGCCAGGTTGCGTGCTCGGATAAAGGGTCTGGTATGGATTTTTGGGGGGAACTCCATGCCATTTTTTTTTTATTTGGCGTGGAGTTCCCCTTAAAATCCATGCCAGATCTGAAGGGTCTGGTATGGATATTTGGGGGGAACCCCACGTAATTTTTTTTTTATTTGATGCAGGGTTCCCCTTAATATCCATACCAGACCTGAAGGGCCTGTAATGGAATTTGGGGGGACCCCCACGCATTAATTTTTTTTTTATCAATGACTTTTCTCTGTATTGCCGGGAGCCGACAATTCATTATAGCCGCGAGTGCTTTTAAATGACTTTTTTTCCTTCAGAAATGACACTTTGTGCAGGGACAGTCCTAAGCACGGGATACAGGCATATTATACACCCCCCCCCAGGTACGAAATTTAAAGGAATATTTCACTTTTATTGTTTCACTTGAGGCATTATTAAAATCACTGCTCCCGAATTTAAAACTTTTTTTTGCATTGATGCATGTCCCCTGGGGCAGGACCAAGGTCCCCAAACCCTTTTTAGGACAATAATTTTCATATTAGCATTGATAATTAGCACTTTTGATTTCGAACGTTCGAGTTAATTGTATTTAATAGGGTTCTAAAGTTCGCGCAAACTTTAGGTCTGTTCGCAGGTTCTGGTGTGAACCGAACGGGGGGGTGTTCATCCCTAATCCTCTGCTCTGCAAGAATAAAGGCTTACTAGCTGTGGTGCAAAGCTGTATGTTCTTTCCATCTTTAGTGTCCAAAAAAAATACACTTTTTTATTTCCACGTGTAATGTGCATGCTCAATCAATCAGCAATTGTGGCCCATCAAAAAAGGCTTACCGTATATACTCGAGTATAAGCCGAGTTTTTCAGCACATTTTTTTGTGCTGAAAATGCCCCCCTTGGCTTATACTCGAGTCTGTGTCCGACTTAAAATTTGTGCACCTGATCCTGGCCAGCCATAGGACCCCTGGACCCCAAACTTGGCACACAAGTAGCCCCACTCTTCCTCTTCAAGTGTGCAAAGTGTGTTTTCCAGGAGACTTACGGCCGGGAAGCACCGATTTTTCAAAGCCAGGCACCCCTTCCATAGACTCCCATGTTAAAAGTCAGTCTAGTCACACAGCGCCGGAGATCAGGTAGGGAGATTGGGCACAGTGAGGCATGGACACAGTGAGGCATGGGCACAGTGACAGTGAGGCATGGGCACAGTGAGGCATGGGCACAGTGAGGCATGGGCACAGTGAGGCATGGACACAGTGAGGCATGGACACAGTGAGGCATGGACACAGTGAGGCATGGACACAGTGAGGCACGGACACAGTGAGGCACGGACACAGTGAGGCATGCACATGGACACAGTGAGGCAAAGTGAGGCACAGTGAGGCATGCAGATGGACACCCTAGGCTTATACTCGAGTCAATACGTTTTCCCATTTTTTTGTGGTAAAATTAGGTGCCTCGGCTTATATTCGGGTCGGCTTATACGAGTATATACAGTACTATCTGTGTTGAAAAGCTGTATAGTTTTTCCATCTTCAGTGTCCAATAAAGACACCCATCGTTTCAATTTCAGATGCAATTTTCCTGCACTATCAGTCTGAAATTGCATCCTGTCCATATAAAGGCTTAATAACTGTGATGCAAAGCATTAACTTTTTTTCAGTCTTCAAAAGAAAACACACATTTTTCATTTTCAGATGTAATCTGTTTTCCTTTTCCCTAAAAAACAAAATGTATCCAATAAAGTATTAAAAGCTGTCCCTTAAAACTGTACACTTTTTTAATCTTATCAATATCATAAAGGCTTTAAAAAAAAACTCTGCTGCAAATATGTACATATTTTCAGTCTTCAGTCTCAGAAAAAAAATATTATTTTTATATTCCAGATGAGATCTGCCTGCTCTCTTCCTCCGACATAGTATCTAAGCAATAAAAGGCTTACATACTGCGCAAATCAGCTAATTTATTCTGACTTGTGCCAATGAAAAGCACACTTTTTTATTTCTATTTCAAGATGAAACCTACCTAGTCTTTCCATTTTGCATTGCAGCATATTAAAAATGCTTTCATGATTTGCAGTGGTCCGTCAAACATTTCTGGCTCTTGACTGTGACATTATAAACTACAATTTTTTTAACAATAAATTAGGCCTCATATTTTTCTTTAACATAGTTACCAAATGCAAATGTGCAGTGAAGCTGCACAATGCTTATGGCTCTTAAATTTTATAAATTTTTTTTTTTTCTTTTTATCTTAAAACAAAAAATACAGACATAACATAGTAAACCTACCACACAAACCTTCAAAGGAAAAAGCCACCTTTAGAGCAACCTATACAAAAAAAATATTTATAAGTTATAGTTCGGATTTACCCACTCCACTAATGGGGACATAGACTCTATCCATTGTGCCCAGATGACATCAAACTTTCTCATTGAGTTTCTGAAAAAATATGTATGTTTTTCAAAAGAGATAAGCCTATTAGGATCAAGAATAAAACCAGACAAACTGGGAGGATATGGAGAGGTCCACTTAAGGGCAATTTGTCTGCAGGCCACAAAAAGAGCACTGAAAATAGTATTAGAGATAGGAGGAGTATAGAGAGTAGAACCAAGATAGCCCAATAGGAATAAGTGTGGTTGAACAGGAATGTTTACATCAAAAAGCTCATTATGTGTGCCTACCACCTCCTCCCAGTATCTCTGGAGTTCAAGGCACCGACACAGGAGATGTATAAGAGTACCTGAATTGCCACATCTGACACAGGCTGGGTCCGATCTCAGGCCTATAGAGTACAAAAATTAGGGGGTTCTATAAACCATGTGTAGAATAAAAATCTGGGTCAATCTATGTGATGGAGAGAGAGAAGCGAAAGGAAGGGACTGAAGAATCTCCTCCCAAATCTCCTCAGAGATAGAGCCAATATCCTGTTTCCATCCTGCCTTGGAACGAATAGGAAACCTCAACAAGAACTTTTCCAATAGGACCATATATGTTACAGAGAATTATCCCTTAGATGACTTTGCTTGCACTATTCTATCCAAGGCAGGAATGGGGAAGGGGGGGGGGATAACTGAACTGAGGAAAACTGGGCCCATAACGAGTGATGCCGCTGGAGGAACTGATAAAACCACCTTGATTGTAGGGGGTACGCGGTCCTCAACTGCTCATAAGTTTTAAGATGCCCATTCTCATATAGTGGCACTAGGGTGGTACTGGTTACCCCTTCTTTCTCCTATCTCTGAAAGCCCTGGAGAGTAGATAACCCAGGGAGCCCATCATTTCCCCAGATAAGAATATATCTGGGAAAGTAGGAAGTGCCCATCAATTTTTTCGCTGCATCCCATACTTTGTACATTAATACCAGTGTAGGCATAGCGGTAGATGAACCCCCCCCCCTATTGTCCCCTTCAGTATGTGCAGTGGTGACCGCCCCCTAACACATGGGAAAATAAACAAAAGGCAGCACTGGATGGTGATTCAGTGTCCCATCCCGCAAAATGTTGGATACTGCTAATCCTCCAGCATCTTTGGGGTACTACAATACTTACGGATTTATATGAGGGGCTTTTTTCACCAGATTAAGCATCTAAATATACTATTAATCTTGGTGAAAATCCACAGGGATATCCAAGCAGGAGAATTACATAAAAAATACAAAAGCTGTGGCATCCAAATCATCTTAATTAGGTTAATTTGACCTACTATGGATAGGGGTAGCTTACTTCAGGTTTTACTTTGAATTTGGAATCTAAAAAGTAGTGGATCTATATTGTCTGAAATGTATGCCTGAGGAAGAGCAGATATAGGTATGCCCTGGTACTTTATAGAAGACACTAACTTAATAAGGGACAATGTAGATGGTAACGAATCCGGCAAATGGTCCAGTGGCAAAAGCATAGATTTATCCCAATTTATACCCAGTCCTGAGAACCTGCTGAATTCATTAACATATTTCATTACTGCTGGCAGGGATACATGGATATTGGTTAAGAGCAGAAGAACATCGTCCGCATATAGATCAATCTTCTCAGTGCCCCCTCTAACCATACCAGTGACCTATAGCTATGGCAAAAAGCACGGGAGACAAAGGGCACCCCAGCCTAGTGCCTCAAGAGAGTCTAAAGGACGAAGACTGAAGGCTACTAACCCTAACTGAAGCAGGGGCAGCATATATTAGGCACACCCATTTCCAAAATGTAGGACCAAAACCAAATTTTTTAAGAACAGCTCACAGATATGGCCACTCCATACTATCAAAGGCCTTAATGGCATCTAATGCCAGAAAGGCACAATCTGAATGGTCTGGAGCTGGAACCTGCATATTTAAATAGGCCCGCCTGATATTTATCGCCGTTGACATGTTAGACATAAATCCAGCCTGATCAGGGTGGATAATATGTGTAATGACCTTATTTAGTTTATTTGCAAGTACTTTTGCCAATATTTTAACATCTGTGGGTAGTAGAGAAATTGGCCTATAAGAATCAGGTTATGAAGGGTCTTTATCTTTCGTAGATATGACTATTATAGCAGCCTCACCCATAGAATCTGGGAGCTGCCACACAGAAAAGGCTTCATCAAATGTACTAAGAAGGGCTGGGAGCAACACTTCACAGTACATTTTTAAATTCTATAGGGAGACCGTCTACTTCTGGAGCTTTACAGTTGGGGAAACTAGATACCGCCTTTTCCAGTTCATATAGATTAATTAGAGCATTAAGAATTTCCTGGTCTGTCAATGAGAGAACCAGCAAACTAATAGTATCCAGGTAGGCGGATAGCTCAATTGAGGTGTAGTCAACCCTGGAGGTATATAGATCCTGATAATAGAACTGAAGTGGAGCTTGTCTCTGTGTTTATCTCTCCTTCTCCATTCTTCAGTGCCAAAACATGAGTAGGATTAGATTAAGACCCCACTACCTGGGCCAACAGCCTACCAGTTTCCTCCCCTTCAGCCCAAATCAGTCTCCTCTGAAAAAATTGTTTGTTCCTAGCTCTAACCTCCAACAGCTCATTTAGCCTTCTCTGAGAGGATAGCCATTCAAGTTGGTTATCTAGGGTAGGGTCTAGAATATAATTGGCTTCCGCCTGAGCGGTCCCTGCATTTGCAAGCTACAGCTCCCTACGGTAAGCAGTTTTAGTGGCGCTAATTTTTTGAATTAACAACCCCCAAAGGAAGGCCTTAAAGGCATCCCATACCATCCCAGTGCAGAAGAATGCACATTTAGGGGGAAAAAAACTCAATAGAGGAGGAGACTACAGGTAGATCTTTCTCAGGATAGAGATCCAGCCAAAAGGGATTCTATCGCCATAGAATATTGGATTCCTGGTGCCCCGATATTATAGAGAATAAAAGGGGGAGGGCAATGGTCAGAAATTCCTTGGGGTTCTATATTAACCTCTACAAGACTTGGGATAAGCTCTGCAGAACACAAAGCTATGTTGATCTCCACTTATCCTGCAGCCCCAGCTCCCTATAAAATCAACCTAATGGAGACAGACTCTCAGCAGATAGAGATCTAGGTGCTGGGCATCTATCAAGGCTCAGATCAATAACATTATTGAAATCCTCAATCACCAAAATTGGTGCTATAGGTGAAACCCCTGCACAGGAAATGAGCTGGTGGAGCACATCTGTGTTATAAGGGGGAGGTATATACACTGCAGCGAGTATCAGTTCAAAATCATAGATCTTACAGTGCAGGAAGACATAGTTGCCATTCTCATTTACCACCAAGGTCGTCACCAAGGTCGTCCTGCAGGAAAACAAGATACCTGTATAGACTAGAATAGAAACCTCCCTTGAGTGGGAGGTGTAAACCGAATGATAAGCTTGTTGAATTACACTTGTAGTATGTGTCTCCTGCAGGCAGACCAAGGAAGGATGGAAAGAGGCAACATAGTCAAAAACAGATTGCCTTTTCAGGGCATTATTCAAACCCCTAACTTTCCAAGAAAGAATAAGAATCAACTGGTTTACCATAGTTAAAAATGAACAATGAGTATGTCAACCGGCCCAGATATAACATTTGAATATATCCCAGTTTGTAGCATGTAGTAAGTGGTGAGAGAAAGGAAAGAAAAAAAAAACATACAGTTCAACGCAGGAGATAGCCACAAAAAGAAAAATTCATATAGTGGCTATCTGCTGAGAGAGCATTACCATATACAGTATATACTGTATTTATCGGCGTATAACACGGACAGGCGTATAACACACACCCCAATTTTAAGAGGGAAGTTTAAGGAAAAAATGTTTTCACAGCCCCCTTTACAGTCCCCTTTACAGTACACAGTCCCCCTCCCCCTCCCCTGCACAGTACACAGCCCCCCTCCCCAGTACACAGCACCCCAACCCCTGCACATTACACATCCCCCCATCTATTATGATGATGATGATGATATAGGATTTGTACTGCACCGAATACGCCCCCTTAGGAGCACACTGACCCTAGAATCGACTAAGATGACTGATAAACTGGTAGAGGGCCCTGGGTTTAAAGTACAGAGCTATAAGAGGGGGAGGTAGATCAAAGAAAAACCGAATAGAGTGTGGGGGGGGAAGAGCATGGGAAGAAACCATGTATATAGCAGGATTATACAGCCCCCCTCCCCAGTACACAGCCCCCAATCCAGTGTACAGCCCCCCTCCCCAGTACACAGCCCCCCCATCCATTATACATCCCCCCATCCAGTACACAGCTCCCCATCCATTATACATCCCCCATCCAGTACACAGCCCTTCATCCATTATACATCCCCCCATCCAGTACAAATCCCCCAGCCCATTATACAGCCCCCCTCCCCAGTATAAAGCCCCCATCCATTATACATCCCCCCATCCAGTACACAACCCCCCTGCACTCCCAGGAGACCCCCAGTCTCCTGGGACAGCGCTGCCAGCATTCTCTACAGTTAGGAAACAAAAATCACTGTCAGCCCCTTCCACACTGCTCCTCCTGTGTCACTCCTATTGCAAAACGAAGCTTCCATATATCTCAATAGCTCAGTTTTTTTCCCTGACCTGGTCACATGACTGCTCTCCTCTGATGTTACATAGCTGGTCATGTGACCGCTCTCCTCCTCCAATCAAAGCTACACTCGGAGGAGGAGGAGAGCAGCCAGAAAAAACTGAGCTATTGAAATATTTACAAGCTTTGTTTTACAATGACACTGACACAGGAGGAGCAGTGTAGAAGGGGCTGGCAAGTGATTTTTTTTCTTAACTTCAGACTATGCAGGGAGCGCTGTCCCAGGACTCAGGAGAGGTGTCACATTAGTGTAGCAACAGACAGTATGGTAACATAACACATTAATGTAGCAACAGATAGTATAATAATAATAATTAGAGCCCAGCGGTCAGTTCTGGAAGGTAGGTTCAAATGGTGATTGATAGTATAACTAACTGTATAAATGACCACCATATAACGTTGCTTGAGTGGACCAGGGACCCTCATACAGCCGTAGAGGGGCAGAGTGAGTCACCTCAGTGTGGTTACCACTTGTCCAGGTACTACTGTAAGTTCAAAAGTACATAGTGTATTAATACAGTCCCAATAACAAATGGCAGTGATGGTAAGTGACTTGGTGAAGTTCCTATTCAGGTGATACGCAGTGGTATACAGGTGACAGTGGTGCTCCCCCCTTTATGTTTGCACTCACCAGATGGATGCACCCCTGCAGGGGTAGTGTGCATCTCAGGGGGTATAACTGAGCTGTTGTCCGGCTGACACTGTATCAAACACCTCGCTGTCTTCACGCTGCGGTCCTCACTAGGATGATATAACAGCTCTCTTCTCCTATTGGTCTCCTCGCCGGCTCCTCAGGTAATTAAAAAAACCAAAGGTAGGCTTCCATAGCGTAAATCATTATGGTTTATTAAAAATTAAATTAAAAAAGATGGTGGATGTATGCCAAATGGTTGCATGTCATGCCGCAAACGATCCACATAAAAATAATGACAAGAGGTAGGTCACAGTGCCTGCAGTATGGTACCGGGGTGGTGGGTGCTCAGGGAATAGCGTGTGTTCCTCCACTCGATCCCCGTACCCAGAAGTGACGCGGATGTGAGCAGTGACCAATCAACTGATGCGTTTCGACATCAGTCGTTTTCAAAGGTGATGTCACTGCGCTACGTGCCCCGTCCTTATTTATGCAGCATCTGGGTTCCTCCCCCAGCAGGCGGGTAGGTGGATGGGCGGCTAAACTAAACTACGACTGTCTACTGAACTGCCCCTTACACTCCTCCTCCTGGATTAACCCTTATAGGGACTGCCGGTGGTATCGTTCCCCAGATGCCGCTATGCAACAGTATCACAGACAGTTCACATTGCTTAAAATGACAATACATATACATAAACGTTAAAAACGAATAATTAGGTAGGAGGATTGGTTAAACCTCACTGGATATTAAAATTTATAAATAAAATTAAATAAATGGTCTCCTCTGAATGAATGGGGGAAGATAGGGCGCTCTTTAATTAACACAAAGGGGCTGATTTACCAAACGTTTGCGCCATGAGTATTGGCGCATCTGCGTGCGCAATGGCTGTTTTGGTATTTACAAAACATTAGCGCCAGTATCGCAGCCCTATTTCCCATTTACTATAGTGTTGTCGGTGGACGGGAGGAGGTGCTCAGTGCGCCACTATGGACCTGGCGCAGGGCATGTTAAAATCTAAATATAGAGAAGCTGGAAGTGAGAAAATATTGGGGGTGACAGTGTAGGGACACCTGCCCAAATAACTAATATGCCCAAAATAGAGTGGGAAAGTAACTTTTTCAAAACCACCCCGCTGCGCCGGCAAGTACGATTCGAGCTGCGAGAGGTTTTTTTGAGCTCAGCGCGGGAATTTCAATGGTTTAAATGCGCCGGGACACTGCGCCAGCAAAATCTTAGTAAATGTCAAGTCATGTAACTCAATTTGCATAAGTTGAACAGGCGCAGCTCTGAACTTGCCAGTGCGCCAGCAAAGATGACATTTCTAAAGGAAAAAAAAAGCCATTTAAAAGCAGCCGCGGCTATAATGAATTGTCGGCTCCCGGCAATATAGAAAAAAGTCATTGAAAGTCTTTGCTAACCAAAAAAAAAAAGCGTGGGGGTTCCCCCAAATTCCATAACCAGGCCCTTCAGATATGGCATGGATTTTAAGGGGAATTCCACCCCAAATTTAAAAAAAAATGGCGTGGGTTCCCCCTAAAAATCCATACCAGACCCTTATCCGAGCACGTAACCTGGCCCGGCCGCAGGGGAAAAGGGGGGGACGAGAGCGCCCCCCCCTCCCTCCTGAACCGTACCAGGCCACATGCCCTCAACATGGGGAGGATGTCCTCATCCCCACAACCCTTGCCCGGTGGTTGTGGGGGTCTGCGGGCAGGGGGCTTATCGAAATCTGGAAGACCCCTTTAACAAAGGGGACCCCCAGATCCCGGCCCCCCCTATGTGAAATGGTAATGGGGTACAAATGTACCCCTACCATTTCACAAGGAAAGTGTCAAAAATGAAAAAAATGACAAGACTCGGTTTTTGACAATTCCTTTATTAATGTCTTCTCTTTTCTATCATCTTCTTCCTTCTTCTTCCACCTTCTTCTTCCATCTTCTTCTTTTCTCCATTCGGGTTTCTTCCTCCATCTTCCTCTTCATCTTTATCTTCATCTTCCTTCTTCCTTCGGTGTTCTCGTCCGCATCTTGCTCCGGTGTCTTCCCTTCTTCTTTCTTCTCCGGCCGCTCCGTTTGAATTGGAGGTTCCCGCTGTGCGACGCTTCAGTTCTCCACTTGGTCCGCTACCACCCGGTGGCTCCGCCCCCTCTGTCACCACGGGGAAAGTCCCCGTGAAATCCATGTGCGTCAGAGGGGGGCGGGGTCACCGGGTGTAAGCGAACCCAGAGGCGAACTGAAGCGTCGCACAGCGGGAACCTCCAATTCAAACGGAGCGGCCGGAGAAGAAAGAAGAAGGGAAGACGCCGGAGCAAGATGCGGACGAGAAGACCAAAGGAAGAAGGAAGATGAAGATGAAGATAAAGATGAAGAGGAAGATGAAGATGGAGGAAGAAACCCGAATGGAGAAAAGAAGAAGATGGAAGAAGAAGGTGGAAGAAGAAGATGGAAGAAGGAAGAAGATGGAAGAAAAGAGAAGACATTAATAAAGGAATTGTCAAAAACCGGCTCTTGTAATTTTTTACATTTTTTACACTTTCTTTGTGAAATGGTAGGGGTACATTTGTACCCCATTACCATTTCACACAGGGGGGGGGGGCCGGGATCTGGGGGTCCCCTTTGTTAAAGGGGTCTTCCAGATTCCGATAAGCCCCCCGCCCGCAGACCCCCACAACCACCGGGCAAGGGTTGTGGGGATGAGGCCCTTGTCCCCATCAACATGGGGACATCCTCCCCATGTTGAGGGCATGTGGACTGGTACAGTTCAGGAGGGAGGGGGGCCGCTCTCGTCCCCCCCTCTTCCCCTGCGGCCGGCCAGGTTATGTGCTCGGATAAGGGTCTGGTGTGGATTTTTGGGGGGACTCCACGCTATTTTTTTTTAAAATTTGGGGTGGAGTTCCCCTTAAAATCCATGCCAGATCTGAAGGGCCTGGTATGGATATTTGGGGGGAACCCCACGTCATTTAAAAAAAATATTGCAGCGGGGTTCCCCTTAATATCCATTCCAGACCTGAAGGGCCTGGTTATGGAATTTGGGGGACCCCCACGCATTTTTTTTTTGGTTAGCAAAGACTTTCAATTACTTTTATCTGTATTGACGGGAACCAGCAATTCATTACAGCCGCAAGGACTTTTAAATGACTATTATTTTACTCTAGAAATGTCATTTTGCTCTCCAACTGTTATAAACATGGAAAACATGTGCTACTTTACAGGCATACTATAGACACCCCCCGGGGATGATATTTAGGGCCAGTTCACACCGGATGCAGTGCAGTGCGTTTTTTTGATGCCTGAAAAACGCAAAGAAAGTTGATCACATTAATGCCAATGGCATAGTTCACACCACTGCAGTCCGTTCCAGTGCATTTCAGAAAGCCAAAAAATAATTGGTCATGCTGCATTTTTTAGGTACAAAACTGTACTGGACCCCAGTAAAACACATCAAAAACGCAACGGAACGTACCAAAAATGCACTGGAATGCACCGCAACACACCTAAATGCACCAAAGACGCACTGCAACACACTTGTCCTAAGTGAAAAGAGGGGGGAAAAAACACTGGACTGCATCAAAAACGCCTCAAAAATGCACTGGAATGTGTCAAAAACGTGCATGCAGAAAAGCACCTGGAACGCACCCAGACTGCATTTCTATAGTGTGAACTAGGGTCAGTTCACACCATAGAAACACAATCCGGATGTGTTCCAGGTGCTTTTCTGCATGCACGTTTTTCATGCGTTCCAGTGCATTTTTGGTAAGTTTTTGATGCAGTCCTGTGCTTTTTTTTCACCCCTCTTTTTTATTAACCATAGATAAGGACAAGTGTGTTCCAGTGCATTTTTGGTGCATTTAGGTGTGTTCCGGTGCGTTCCAGTGCGTTTATGATGCATTTTGATGCGTTCCAGTACAGTCCAGTGCAGGTAAAATGCAGCATGTTCTACTTTTTTGGTGGAACTGGAACGCACTGGAACAAACACTGCCATTTAGAACCATATAACCAACTTTCCATGCATTTTGGATGCATAAAAAACGCAATGCACTGCATGTGGTGTGAAATGGCCCTTAAGCAATTTGGTATATTTGAAGGCACTTCTCCTTGTTTTGTTTTTGGTGTTTTCCAAATTGGTGACATTGATATATGTCCCTTAGGGTGGGACCTGGGCCCCCATTTTAAGGCCAATAACTAGAAAATAAGCCAGCCAAGTGGGGACTAGCAAAATTAACAAGTCAGTTCCCATAGACTGCAATGGGATTTGTTGGTGGGGGGAGGGGTGATTGTCCCATCTCTAATTTTGTAGCATGCTGGATGATGTGCTTAATTTTGGACGGGGGGATGGGGGGGTTATTTTTTGCTAGCTGCATTGGTGTTGTTCTGCACATGCCCAGCCAGTTATTTTTTTGGCGTGCTTTTTGTGTGTGAACAGCGCTTGGATATTTCTGGGCATGCTGAGAGAGTGTTTTTATGGGTTAGGAATTGAAGGACATCCTTAACAGGTGTACCCACTTTGAATTTCAGTCTCTACATTGAGTGAACTTGCATTTTGGGTGTTTCATGGACTGTGCATGTGTTTTCAATTGCCTCATTAGCACACAAACATATGTTATATAAAGCTCACAGAGCATTCGGTCTCTTGCCTTGAGAAGAGGCAAGTGTGTGGGGGGCAAAATGTGCATGTTGGTGGCCTTATCGAGTTTGTAACACATGTATTTTATTTGCTATGTCTTTGCAAAACAGGTGATTGGTTAACTTTTGTGGATTGTATATTTTTGGTGTGGGGGAGATATGTTCCCCTGAAATAATTCTGATGTTGTTAATGTGTGTTGTTTGTTCACTTTGATGTAATTGTCTGCTGCATTTTTTTGGCCAAAAATTGCTCAAGATGTTGAGTCTGTAACTGTTTCAAATTGACCATGTTTTTTATTTTGCCTTCCCTTTTGTTTTGTTGAACAATAAAATTAGATGCAAAGTTTTGATGTTTGTTTTGTGTTTTCTTTGCAACAAATGTGACAGCTGATTGGTATGTCAGAACAAAACAGGTGTGATTTGTCTAATCTGGTGCCTTCATGGTAGCATATGCATGGATTGTATTGCGTGCTGCCATGGAAAGTCACCAGGAAATGAAAAATACAGAGCGGTAAGTATTCAAGTTTCCTTTTTTTTACTGCAGTGGTTCTCAGCCTCAGTCAAGTACCTCCAACAGGACATGTTTTGTGAATTTAGCTTATCGAGAATTGCTGTCCAAAAATCAAAACCATTGACTGTGATTTAAAGCACATGTGCAAGATGAAGGAAAACCTGCAAACATGGCCTGTTGAGAAGCACTGATTTAGAGCACTGCACTTAAAAATAGCTCAAGGCCATACAATTCTAATTGTGGGCATTTTGAGGGAAACAAAGTAAGTGTTAGAACCCCTGCGTGTGTGTTTTTTTTTTTTTTTTTTTTTGTAGTTTGGCCTTTGTCTCCTTTTCTTAACATTGGCTTCACTTCCTGTCACACAGCTAAACAGGAAGTGAAGGTAAAACCCTACCGATAGATTGATCTGTGTGTCCCCAAGAAAAGCCAACTAGTGTCCCCATTAAGCAAATTGCACTCTAGCACTTTGTTGTGTACACCCCAAATCATTGGGTAGTTTGGGGTTTAGTAAAGACAAATCCACTCTGCAGTAAAAGTGTAGCTGCTGAAAATCTGAGGGAAAGTACTGGTGATTGGATGTTACAATCATGTAAAAGCAAAGATGTTTTTTTTTTGGCTTGCATGTCCCCCTCAGATATACAGCAAGTGCACTTGTAGTGCAAAGTAGATTTGCCTTTAGTAAATAAACCCCACAGTCCAAACTACCTAATAAATTGTGGTGTACCCCGCAATATGCTGGAGTGCAATGTGCATAATGGGGAAAGTATTTAGACTGACCTGTGTGTCCCCAAGGAAAGACATTGTTAGGGATTTTCCCTCACTTCCTGTGTGGCTATGTGACAGGAAGTGAATTATTTGGAAGGATAAAGTGGCCAAATTATTTAGTTTAACTTTTCAAAGACTCATTCCTAAGTTGAATTGTGATGCATGTCAATGGCCCATTTAGACCCTCTTTAATCACTTGAGATCAGCGCTATAACTGATCGACGGCCACAGCATGGTCCTCAATTGCCGGGAGTCCGTCAATAAACGTCCTCCCCTTTGCGCGCGCTGTGGTCACAGAGTCATTGAGACTCGGGTGATGACAGATCCGAGTAAGGGGCCGATCCTTGCCCTTTACCATGTGATCAGCTGTCAGCAAATGACAGCTGATCACGTGATGTAAACAAAAGCTGGGTAATGGTTTTTGTTTTCTCCTTGTGCTGACAGCGTGAGCATAAAAAAAGGCAATCACTGGATTATGTGCAAGGGACATGGGGCCCGAAGAGGAAGAGGCAATTCTGCATCATCTGTGACAATTAGTAGCCCCTGCCAGTGCCACCTATCAATGCCCACCACTGGTGCCAATCAGTGGCACCTAGCAGTGCCAACTATCATTGCCACCTAGCAGTGCCACTTCTCACTGCCCACCAGTGCCAAATAGCAATGCCACCTCTCAGTGCCCACCCTTGCCACCTTATCGGTGCCCATCAGTGCAGTCTCATCAGTGTACATCAATGAAGAAGAAAAATTACCTTTTTAAAAAATATTAACCAGTTTCCTACCGCCCACCATCAAATGACATCCTTGGCTTTGGGCGGTGACATCTGAACCAAACAGACAGGCAGCATTTAGAAAGTCCAGATTGAAAGTCCAGCTGAGCAGGTATGGGTGGCTAGGAGGCTGGGTGTCAGCTGAGTGTCAGCTAGATATCCGTGGCAGGAGATATGCAATGCTTAACCACTTTGCGCCCAAGGACGTCCATGGACGTCCTGGACTTTGAGCCAGGATATCTGAATGATGCCTGCAGCTACAGGCATCATTCAGATATCATTTTTTAGAGCCGGCGATTCTGTCTGCCGTAAGAATGATCATAGCAGCTGCTCCACCGCTTGATCGTTCTTACAGGCGGCGAGAGGGGACACCCCCCACCTGCCGCCCTCCGGCGCTTCTACCGACTCACCTGTGCGATCGGTGAGTCGGTGACAGGATCCACCAGCCCCGGCTTCTTACCATAGAGATTTCCGGTGGACCAGATGGTCGCCGGAGTCTCTATGATCATTCGGAGGCCGGGCACGATGTTATGACGTCACGCCCGGCCTCTACATTCAAAAAAACTGCGCCGCTTCTGCTAGGAAGCAGTGATCGTTTTTAAAAAAAAATAATATTTCAGGCTTCCCAGCCTAGAGGTGAGATGTGGGGTCTTATTGACCCCATATCTCACTGTAAAGAGGACCTGTCATGCTTGTTCCTATTACAAGGGATGTTTACATTCCTTGTAATAGGAATAAAAGTGATCAATTTTTTATTTTATTTTTTTAAAGTGTCAAAGTAAAAACTTTAAAGTAAAATTAACAATAAATAATAAAAAAAAAAAATGTTCAGTGCCCCTGTCCCCGGTAGCTCGTACGCAGAAGCGAACGCATACGTAAGTCCCGCCCACGTATGAAAACGGTATTCAGAACACACATGTGAGGTATCGCAGCGAACGTTAGAGCGAGGGAAATAATTCTAGTCCTAGACCTCCTCTGTAACTCAAAACATGTGACCAGTAACAAATTTTAAAGCATCGCCCATGAGGATGTTTAAGTACCGAAGTTTGGCGCCATTCCACGAGCGTGTGCAATTTTGAAGGGTGACATGTTAGGTATATATTTACTCAGCGTAACTTCATCTTTCACATTATGCAAAAAAATTGGGCAAACTTTAATGTTTTAATATTTTTTAATTCATGAAACCGTTTTTTTTCCCCCAAAAATGCGTTTGAAAAATTATTGCGCAAATATCGTGCGAGATAAAAAGTTGCAATGACCGCCATTGTATTCTCTAGGGTCTTTGCTAAAAAACATATATAGTGTTTGGGGGTTATATGTAATTTTCTAGCAAAAAAAATCGGATTTTTACATGTAGGAGCGAAGTGTCAGAATTGGCCCGGATGCGAAGTGGTTAAAGGATTGGTCTGAGGTGACGTCCACTCACATACTCAGCTAAAATTGTTGTTTCTGTGAAAGAAATTACTCCTCTCACCTACTCAGTCAAGCTATGTACATGCTCTGCTCTCTAGCCACTGTGAAAAAAATAGGCTTTTGTTTGTGAAACATAGCAATGTGATTTTTTATGTGTGTGTGTGTGTGTGTGTGTTTGCTTTGCATAACATTTGCCAAATCTCTGCAATGTGGATTTGTGGATTGGATGTGTTTTGTGTTTTGAGGCACTCAAGGTTTACATTTTATTAACCTCTTCCTGACCAGCCACTGTATATAGACAGCCAGGTGGGACAAGATTCATTCTGGGAGTACATCCTCCCAGAAGCATGCCTCATGTGAGTCCTTGAAGGTGTGCAGTGGAATGATGTGTGACCTCTGTGTCCAACAGACACAGCAGATCTCAGATTGGGGTACAAGGTCACAGTGATTGGCCCTGGTAACACGTGATCTCTGTGATTGGGCATAATACCAGTAGTAAACAACAGCTGTAATTCATGACTCCATTGTTTACTACAGTGATTTCTGTGATTGGTCACAGAGATCACATAGCACAGGGCCAATTACAGTGGCCTTGTACCATGAGATAGCTGTGTCAAATCTCAGCTATCATTGTAGTATTTAATGGCTGCATAAATTTAGCTGAACAGTGTCAAAAGCGATTGCTTATGCAGCCATCATGGCTGTATAGGCAATCGCTGTGTAAAAAAAAATCCACCCCATCCAGGGCAGGCAGAATTATTTTGGCTCAGGGGGACTAAGTCCACGCCCCACACTATATAGTGGCCGTGTATAATGTGTGGACTGAGATAGATTGAGCTAGATAAGGCATCAAGGGTAGTTAGTGGCGTGTAGGCAGTGTATTTAATATATACAGTTAGGTCCATATATATTTGGACACAGGCAGAATTTTTTTTCAGGTATTTACCAAAACATATTCAAACAAGAGTTATATAATGGATGTGGGCTGAAAGTACACACTCGCAGGTTTAATTTGAAGGTATGTACATCCATATCGGAGGAAGGGTTTAAGAATTACAGCTCTTAAGAATAGTCATCCCCCCTTTTGAAGGGACCAAAAGTAATTGGACAATTGAAACAAAAGCTGTTTCATGGCCAGGTGTGGGCTACTCCTTCATTATTTTTCCAATAATTAGGCAGGTACAGAAAAAGTTCTGGAGTTGATTTTAAGTGTGGTATTTGCATTTGGAATCTATTGATGTGAACCTACATCATGCGTTCAAAGGAGCTGTTCATGCAAGTGAAACAGGCAATTGTAGGGTTTCAAAAATGAAACAAATCCACCCGAGAGATAGCAGCAACATTAGGAGTGGCCAAATCAACAGTTTGTACATTCTGAAGAAAGAAGAACTCACTGCTGAGCTCAGCAACATAAAAAAGCCTGGGTGTACATGGAAGACAACAGTGGTGGATGATTGCAGGATCTTCTCTCTGGTAAAGAAAAACCCATTCACAGCATGCAGACAAGTGAAGGATAGTCTCCAGGAGGTGGGCGTATCATTGTCAACGTCTACAATCAAGAGAAGACTTCACGAGGGCAAGTACAGAGGGTTTACCACAAGGTGCAAACCATTCATAAGCCTGAAGAATAGAAAAACCAGATTAGACTTTGCCAAAAAACATCTAAAAAAGCCAGACCAGTTCTGGAAAAGCATTCTTTGGACAGATGAAACTAAGATTAATCTGTACCGGAATGACGGGAAGAAAAAAGTGTGGAGAAGGCTTGGAACAGCTCATGATCCAAAGAGCACACAACGTCACCTGTAAAACATGGCATGATTCATGGGCATGGCTTCTAGTGGCACTGGGTCATTGTTGTTTATTGATGATGTGACAGAAGACAAAAGCAGCCGGATGATATCTGCTTTGTTTAGAGATATACTGTCAGGGCCGGACTGGCCTACCGGGAGACCGGAAGATTTCCCGGTGGCTGCCTGTCCTGGGGCCGGTTTCACTTGCAGCTGCAGTGCTCCCTGTCCCCTCTCTCCTGCTCCTGTGTATCACGGAGCTGCCTGGCTGGGTCTGTGTTCAGCGGTGGCTCGTGTGATAGGCTGAACACTGACTCTATCTACTATCACAGGAGCCCGTCTAGGGGTGCGGGACCGTGTTACAGCGTCACCGTCGAACACAGACCCAGCCAGGCAGCTCCGTGATACACAGGAGGAGATGCCCGCCGTACAGCCCACAGTGTGCCTGGATAGGAGGATCGGGTTCGGCAGGGGGGGCGCATATAGAGGAAATGAGCTTTCTACATTACTCCATACAGCCGCTGAATGCTTGCAGGAGGGGGAGGAGGAGAATCAAGCATTCAGTGGCTGTATGAAGGAATATAGAAAGCTAATTTCCTCTATATGCGGTCCCCCTGCTTCTCCTCCTATCCAACTTCTTTTGCTGGCCCCTCCCAGTTCTCCTTGTGGCTCCCCCCAAGTGCTCTGCTTCCCCACCACACTCTCCACCCCCCCCACAGTTCTCTCCACCTCTGTTCTCTCTGCCCCCCCCCTCTCCAGCTCTCCCCATCACTCTCCAGTCACCATCCCAGTGCTCTTTACTCCCCCCATCCAGTGCTATCCACCACTGTTCTCCCCCCCAGTGCTCTCCACTCCCCCAGTGCTCTCCAGCCCTGTTCTTTCTCCCCCCCCCCCCAGTGCTCTCCACCCCTGTCCTTTCTCCCCCCTCCCGAGTGCTCTCCACCCCTGTTCTTTCTCCCCCCCAGTGCTCTCCAGCCCCCCCAGTGCTCCCCACCCCTGTTCTTTCTCCCCCCAGTGCTCTCCACCCCTGTTCTTTCTCCCCCCAGTGCTCTCTAGCTCTCCCCATTACTCCCCAGCCCCCACCCCAGTGCTCTCCGCCCCCCACAGTGCTCTCCAGAAGCCTGTTCTTTCTCCCCCCCCAGTGCGCTCCAGCTCTCTCCATAACTCCCCAGCCCCCACCCCAGTGCTCTCCAGCCCCCCCATGCTCCCCACCCCTGTTCTTTCTGCCCCCCAGTGCTCTCAAGCTTCACCCATTGCTCTCCAGCCCCCCATGCTCTCCACCCCTGTTCTTTCTCCCCCCAGTGCTCTCCACCCCTGTTCTTTCTCCCCCCAGTGCTCTCTAGCTCTCCCCATCACTCCCCAGCCCCCACCCCAGTGCTCTCCGCCCCCCACAGTGCTCTCCAGACCCCCGTGCTCCCCACCCCTGTTCTTTCTCCCCCCAGTGCTCTCCACCCCTGTTCTTTCTCCCCCCCAGTGCGCTCCAGCTCTCTCCATAACTCCCCAGCCCCCACCCCAATGCTCTCCACCCCCCCATGCTCCCCACCCCTGTTCTTTCTGCCCTCCAGTGCTCTCAAGCTCCCCCCAGTACTCTCCGCTCCCCACCCCTGTACTCTCCACTCCCCCTTGCATTTTGCCCCCACCCACGTGCTCTCCAACCCCGCCAGTGCTCTCTCCGCTCCCCCTGCATTTTGCCCCCACCCATGTGCTCTCCAACCCCACCAGTGCTCTCCGCCCCCATAGTGCTCTCCAGCACCCCGTGCTCCCCACCCCTGTTCTTTCTTCCCCCCAGTGCTCTCCATCTTTCCCCATCACTCTCCAGCCCCCACCCCAGTGCTCTCCAGCCCCCTGTGCTCCCCACCCCTGTTCTTTTTGCCCCAACCATGTGCTCTCCAACCCCGCCAGTGCTCTCCGCCCCCCATAGTGCTCTCCAGCACCCCGTGCTCCCCACCCCTGTTCTTTCTCCCCCCCAGTACTCTCCAGCTCTCCACATCACTCTCCAGCCCCCACCCCAGTGCTCTCCAGCCCCCCATGCTCCCCACCCCTGTTCTTTTTGCCCCCACCCATGTGCTCTCCAACCCCACCAGTGCTCTCTGCCCCCCATAGTGCTCTCCAGCCCCCATACTTTCCACCCCTGTTTTTTCTGGCCCCCACTAGTGCTCTCAAGTTCCCCCATTGCTCTCCACCCCCCAGTGCTCTCCACTCCCCCCTGCTCTTTGTACCCCCCAGTGCTCTCCATTCCCCGTGCTCTACACCCCTGTTCTTTCTGCCCCCAGTGCTCTCAAGATCCCCCCCAGTGCTCTTTACCTCCCACACTCTTAGCCCCCTCAGTACTCTTCAGCCCCCCCTCTCAGCCTCCTGTGCTCTCTACCCCTGTTCTTTTTGGCTCCCCCCCAGTGCTCTCAAGCCCCCCCCAGCGCTCTCCACTCTCTACCCCTGTGATCTCCACTCCTCCCTGCTCTTTGCCCCCACCCATGTGCTCTCCAACCCCGCCAGTGCTCTCCACCCCCCCTTCTCTCCAGCTCCCACCCAGTGCTCTCACTTCCCCAGGACCAGAGGACAGGCTGACTGGGGCTGGAAAATTAGGACGGCTGAAGGTGCAGGTGGCCAGAGACCACTCCATCTCACAGCAAACACATCCTCTGGAAGGAGCACTGTCCCCATTAAAAACGAGAACAGACCCTGCCTGCTGATGGCGATCATGGACATCCTGCTGGCATGGAAGGTACCGTACCGAGCATCAACAACACACCTTCCCACAGACAGGGACTGCAGACTGGGACATGGGGCATAGGAGAGGCTGCATTCATGGGCACAGTGTGACTGCATTCACAGGCACAGTAAAGCTGCATTTGATGGACACATTGATGCTGCATTGATGGGCACAGTGAGGCTGCAATGATGGGCACAGTGAGGCTGCAATGGTGGGCACAGTGAGGCTGCATTCATGGGCACAGTAAAGCTGCATTTGATGAGCACAGTGAGGCTGCATTAATGGGCACAGTGAGGCTGCATTTATGGGCACAGTGAGGCTGCATTTATGGGCACAGTGAGGCTGCAATGATGGGCACAGTGAGGATGCAATGATGGGCACAGTGAGGCTGCAATGGTGGGCACAGTGAGGCTGCATTCATGGGCACAGTAAAGCTGCATTTGATGAGCACAGTGAGGCTGCATTTATGGGCACAGTGAGGCTGCATTTATGGGCACAGTGAGGCTGCAATGATGTGCACAGTGAGGCTGCAATGGTGGGCACAGTGAGGCTGCATTGATGAGCACAGTGAGGCTGCATTTGATGAGCACAGTGAGGCTGCATTTGATAAGCACAGTGAGGCTGCATTTGATAAGCACAGTGAGGCTGCAATGGTGGGCACAGTGAGGCTGCAATGGTGGGCACAGTGAGGCTGCATTTATGGGCACAGTGAGGCTGCATTTATGGGCACAGTGAGGCTGCAATGGTGGGCACAGTGAGGCTGCAATGGTGGGCACAGTGAGGCTGCATTGATGGGCACAGTGAGGCTGCATTTGATTGACACTGATGAGACTATATTTGATGGGCACTGGTGAGGCTGCATTGAGCTCTTGTATCATGTCTGCAGACTCTGACCATCTCCTGTATCATGTCTGCAGTCTCTGAGGGAGTCTGGAGAGGAGTCAAGAGTGGGAGCACCGCCGGGATGGGGGTCAGATGTGTGTGGACTGTGGAGAGGAGACTATATAGGATAAAACCAGAGCCACCAAGCTGGAGCTGACTGACTGAGCCCTGCACGGTGCACCTGAGAGGAGGTCAGTGACAGCACCGCTAGGCCAGTCTGAGGGGGGTCACTGATGTAAGGGGGGAGTGAATATGATAATGTAAGGGGGCACTGATATAAAGATTCCCCCCTATATCAGTAACTCACCCCCGCTTACCTTAGTGTATCGTTTCTGCGGAAGGTGGTTCCCCCCCCCACATTCTAAATTCCTGGAGTCCCCCTTGATGATTGACCACTTTTACCACTTTTAACTGGAATTTGCGTTTTTATATATATATATATATATATATATATATAAAGCCCTATGTGCTTGCATATCTGTCTTATCTATATATGATACACTCTTCAAATGTGCTTTAAAATTTATGGTTTTCCCTTTCATGAACAAGAAAATAATGATGTTATGCTGTTACGCTGGTATAATAATGCTGTGGGACTGGTATGAAATTTTTTCCAGGGCTGGATTTTATTCCCAGTCCGGCCCTGTATACTGTCAGCCCAGATTTAGCCAAATGCAGCAAAGTTGATTGGACGATGCTTCACAGTACACATGGACAATGATTCAAAACACACTGCAAAAGCAACTCAGGAGCTTTTGGAGGAAAAGAAGTGGAAAATTCTGCAATGGCTGAGTCAATCACCTGATCTCAACCCAATTGAACATACATTTCACTTGCTGAAGCCAAAATTAAAGGCAGAAAAACCCACAAACAAAAAACAAAAAACAACTGAAGACAGCTGCAGTTAGAGCCTGACAAATCATCAGAAAGGAGGAAACTCAGTCTTTGGTAATGTCCATGGGTTCCAGACTTCAGGCAGTCATTGCCAGTAAAGGATTCTCAACAAAATATTAAGAATGATAATTTTGTTTATGATTATATTCATTTGTCCAATTACATTTGAGTCCCTGAAAATAGGGGGACTATGTATAAAAATGGTTGCAGTTAGTTCCTAAAATCTGTACTTGATATTTATGTTCAACCCCTTGAATTAAAGCTGAAAGTCTGCATTTCAAATTCATCTGGATTGTTTTGTTTTAATTTTTTTCTGGTGGCATACAGAACCAAAAGTGTGAAAACTGTGGCTGTGTCCAAATATATATGGACCTAACTGTATATGTATATATATATATATGTATATATATATATATATATATGTATATATATATATATATATATATATATATATATAGCGCACCAATCCCAGACTTTACCTGCTTTTCTTCTGCTTGGCTCCTCCGCAGGAAAAGAATGAGGCACACCGCACCACAAGCCCGTACCCTCCTGAATAGGGAGGTTGAGCGGTGTTAGTTTCTCGGGCCTGCTTGCGACTGGTGTAGAAAAGGCCTCCAGTGCTGACCTTGTTTCTTCAGTAGTCAGAAACAAGTCTTTAACTCTCCCCAGTAAGCAACTGTCCACACCAACTGAAGGTCCAACACTTATTTATTCCTTCTTGCACAATAAACAGTCTCTTTAAGAGCAGACGGGTTGAGACAAACACAGGTCAGATAAGGTGGGAGGAGGTCCAGGCACAAACTTAAATTTAGGTTTCTCCTGTTCTGGATAGCACGAACAGGCTTGGCGCACAGTCGCTGCCACTGACCATGAGGGGGGTCCCTGCCAAAGACCAGGTGAATAGGGCCTCTGCCACAGGCCCGGTTGTTGGGTCTCTGCCACCGACCTGATTCACAATGGATTACCTTCTAGAAGTAAGGATTCCTGTCAGGGGAAAGACATCCATCTGGAGCGTTACCAGAGGCCCCACCAGCCATACTGTACTGGGTCTTCGGGAAGGGTCACCTCCCTGGCCTCCTCGTCCTAGATTCGGGCACCCACTCCAGGGGGCACCCTAGGAGTCCTCGATCCCTTTTGGGACGCAGTCGATGGTACTGGGCCCCGGGCCTCTCTCTAAGTACCTCACCCCAGACTGAAGGTGTCTGAGATGGAACAGCAGCTCCGTCTCTGGGCCTAGAGCACCCAGAGACCACCTGACCAGGCCTCCAGGCCTAGGGCACCCGGAGGCAACACACACGCACCCAGGCTTAAGGTGCCTGAGCGTGGAACCGACGACCCCTCTGGAAGATGGCTGCGCCCTTTTATACCCTCTCCCGACAGGCACAGCAGGTTCCCCGCCCCGCCGCACCACTGCCGAGAGGGGACAAAAAGGACACAACCTCGTACCGCAGTTCAACCCGGGCCCATGGCAACAGCGCCACCCATAGGCTCCAGTGAACTTACACACCAGTACTATCTCCCAGGGACAGAAATGGTCCATGAGACCTGACAATTAGTGCATCTGAGCCTGGTTACCACTCAGATTCTACCCCCTAAATGTAACCACCCGCTACATATATATATATATAAATATATGGATTCTAGTATAAATATATATATATATATATATATATATATATATATATATATATATATATATATACTCTGCATTTAGTGTAGACTAGATATTCAGAGTGGACTCTATATTCAGTGCAGGCAGTGTAGTATGTATAACACAGTGTATTGAAGTGGTTAAAATTTTACAAAAATGGCGTGGGGGTTTCCCCCAAAATCCATACCAGGCCCTTCAGTTCTGGTATTTATTTTAAGGGAAACCCCCTGCCAAAGTTAAAAAAAAATGGCTTGGGGGTGTTGATGGGGACAAGGGCCTCATCCCCACAACCCCTGTCCGATGGTTGTGGGGGTCTGAAGGCAGGCTTATCAAAATCTGGGCCCCCAGATCCCATCCCCCCATGTGAATTGGTATGGGGTATTGTACCCCTACCCATTCACCAAAAAAAGTGTCAAAAAAAGTGTCAAAAAGTAAAAACCACAATTTGACAATTCCTTTATTAAAAAATAAGAAAAAAAATAAGAAAAAAATGTGTCCCTAAATGTCCATCCTTCTTCAATCACGCCACCAGACGGACCCGAAAAATTGAAAAAAAAAAAACAGCTGTGACAGATGTTATATAGGCAAGGTCATGTGCCATCAGAGGGGGTGGAGTCATCTGGTTACATCAGCTGGTGGCCCTGCCCTTGACTTTATAACAGCTGTCACCGTAAAAAGGCAGCAGTCGGCGGGATGCCTTACATCGAGGCAAAGCTTTTCTTTTTTTTCTTCTATTTTTTGGGTCCATCGGGTGGCATGATTAAAGAAGGATGAAGATCGCGGACACTTTTTTTTTCTTTTTTAATAAAGGATTTGTCAAAAACGTTTGTGTTTTTTTTGTGTTTTTTACTTTTTGACACTTTTTTTTGTGAATGAGTAGGGTTACAATGTACCCGATACCTTGTTAAGGGGGCTTTCAGATTCTCATAAGACCCCCACAACCACCGGGTAAGGGTTGTGAGGATGAGGTCCTTGTCCCTATCAACATGGGGACAAGGTGCTTTAAGGGGGACCATGTTGAGGGCATGTGGCCTAGTATGGTTCAGGAGGGGGGGCGCTCGCTCGTCCCCCCCATCCTGTCCTCCAGGCTGCATTCTCGGATAAGGGTCTGGTATGGATTTTGGGGGGACCCCCACACCAATTTTTTTTGGGGGGCATGGAGTTCCCCTTAATATCCATACCAGACCCAAAGGGCCTGGTATGAACTGGGGGGGCTGGGGACCCATGCCGTTTTTTTCCTTGGTTTTTATCTATATTACCGGGATCCGGCAACACATTACAACCGCAAGCAAGTTTAAATGATTATTTTTTCCTTTAGAAATTTTATTTTGCTGCGGAACTGTAAAACACATCAGACAGATGCGCTACTTTACAGGCAGACTAAGGGGACCCTCAGACACGGTATTTAAAGGAATATTTCATTTTTATTGTTTCACTTTAACCACTTGAGATCCACGCTATAGACGTCTACAGCGCGGCTCTCAACTGCCGGGTGGACGTCCCTGGCGCGCGGAGGGGAAAAACTGTGCCCGCCGTGTCACTTGGTGCCAATGCGCGTGCCTGGCGGCCTCAATGTCCGCCAGGTAAACGCGATAGGCTGTTACAGAGGCAGGACGTAGATCTCTGTGTGTAAACACAGAGATCCACGTCCTGTCAGGGAGAGAGGAGACCGATGCTGTGTCCCTTGTACATAGGGACACAGATCGGTCCCCTTCCCCAGTCAGTCCCCTCCCCCCACAGTAAGAATCACTCCCAGGGAACATATTTAACCCCTTGCTCGCCCCCTAGTGTTAACCCCTTCCCTGCCAGTCACATTATTCAGTAATCAGTGCATATTTATAGCATTGTTCGCTGTATAAATGTGAATGGTCCCAAAATAGTGTCAAAAGTGTCCGATATGTCCGCCGCAATATCACAGGCCTGACAAAAATTGCAGATCGCCGCCATTATTAGTAAAAAAAATAATAATAATAAAAATGTCATAAATCTATCCCCTATTTTGTAGGCGCTATAACTTTTGCGCAGACCAATCACTATACGCTTATTGTGATTTTTTTTTACCAGAAATATGTAGAAGAATATGTATCGGCCTAAACTGAGAAAAAATATAGTTTTTTTTTAAAAAAATTGGGATATTATTATAGCAAAAAGTAAAAAAATATTGTGTTTTTTTCCAAATTTTCTGTCTTTTTTTGGTTATAGCCTAAAAAAATAAAAACCGCAGAGATGATCAAATACCACCAAAAGAAAGCTCCATTTGTGGGAAAAAAAATGATAAAAATATAATTTGGGTACAGTGTCGTATGACCGCGCAATTGTCATTCAAAGTGCGTCAGCGCTGAAAGCTGAAAATTGGTCTGGGCAGGAAGGGGGTTTAAGTGCCCAGTATGCAAGTGGTTAAGCATTCTTAAAATCACTGCTCCTGAAAAAACTGTTGTTTTTAAAACTTTTTTTTTGCATTGATACATGTCCCATGGGGCAGTACCCGGGTCCCCATACACTTTTTATGGAAATAACTTGCATATAAACCTTTAAAATTAGCACTTTTGATTTTTCATGTACATGTCCCGTAGACTTTAACGGTGTTCGCATGTTCACACAAATTTTTTGCCTGCCCGCATGTTCTGGTGCGAACCGAACCAGGGGGGTGTTCGGCTCATCAATATGTAGGAGCTGAAAAGGCTGGTACTGCTGAGATTTTGGAGCGTTTTAAATCTTTTTATTAACAGTTGTATTCCTCTCAAGCTAATTTTACTGATGTTGAATTGCAACAGTTTTTGGATTGTATTACTTTGCTCATCCTTTCTTTAAGAGATAAGCACTTGAGGTTGCAGTTGGGAGTCTCCCTAATGGTATCCGGATCAATGGTGTGCAGTGCTCTCTCTTTCTGCTTTATTGTCCTCTATTAGCAGTTGTGAAAGAGCCATTGGCGTCTTTGCTAAGACAGACCCCGGGAAGCGCTTGGCTTTTGTAGTGAAACGCATGAGAAGAAGGTAGGTCTTTATGCAAATGATATACAGTACTTCTTTTTCTCTCTGATACATACACATCCCTCTCCTCTTCAATGTCTCTTATTACAGAGTTCAGTACATTTTCAGGGTTTAGAATTAAATGGGACAAATCTGTAGAGCTTCCACTTCCACTCCATTATTTATCTTTTTCTGTATTGTCCCAGTTTAAAATAATTTCTCAGTTTAAATACCTAGGAGTGCACATTACCAGCCAGATGCAGGATTACATTATCCTAAACTTAAATCCATTACTTATTAGATTTCATTACCAAGGTTCTGTATTGTGTAAATTATCATTATTTGCAATATTACAAAGAGCAGGGAGGCTGACTGCTCATAACCCATGGGTAAATTTCCTTGCCGCTCAGCTTCAGTATTTTGCGGGATGGGGAGGGCGCATGGACCCCTGGATCTTCCTTTAACATGCTTTCTTTCTTACTTCAAGGTGAAAACCTATTACAGATGTTAGACACTCCTGTTGTTCTTAAAGTGAAATCTGCACATCCTACAATAAATTTGATGCATAAGGTGTGGCAAACAGTAAAAACTATTTTGGAAATCTTTGGATATACCAGATATACCCCACTTTGGTCCAATGATACATTGGTGGAACTTTCTCAGCTGAAAGGCTTTTTGAGGTGGGAGAGAGCAGGAATCACAGCTCTGTCTCAGCATTATTTTGATGGAACCTTAAAATCTTTTCAACAATTGCATTCAGAGTTTAACTTGGAGCAGCATTGGTTCTATCAATATTTACAATTACGTCATGCACATTGTGCACAGGGCTTGATTCCACCCCCCTCCTTTGCTCCAATGTCTTTGTTTGATATACTTGCTTGGGCTGAGACTACTAAGGGGCTTATCTCATTGGCATATACACAATTGTTGTCAAAATTTCTTCTTAAGTTTTCTCTTCCATGTAAGAGCAGATGGGAGGAGGATTTGGGTCCCCTCTCCAATGAACTTTGGAATGAGGTGCTGCAGAATTGTCAGATTATTTCACTTTCTCCATCCCACAGAGTAACACAGCTCTTCATTTGGCACAAAGTGTACCGTACACCAGAATATTTGCATAAGATAGGCTGCAGGGAGAACTCACATTGTGTTATATTTGGTCATCCACATGGTAATCTTATACATTTACTATGGAGATGCCCAAAGCTTAGGCGTTAGTGGCAAGGGGTTATTTCAACTTTAAATGATTTATATGGAATCTCCCTAACCCTTGTCCTCAGTTTATGTATCTTGGAATATGTTGATTCCAATGCATTGGACTCAAAGTCCAATAACTAAAAGTTAATAAGTGAATAAGTATATTTTGTCTGAGAAACATATGTACCTCTCTCGCAATACTCTACAAGCTTGCTGCAAGATGGTCTAGTTGGATAGATGCGATGGGCCTGTCTATTACTCTTTGTTGAGAATGTTGTTCTTATCATTGCTTGTAAGATATTTATTAGTTTGCCAAGTATGATAGAGGGGTACAGGTGATCTATCTATTTAATGGCAACTTGTGGGCTTAGTGCTGTATTTTTGTTGCTACCTGTTTATTTATTTTTTTCTTCTTGTATTTTAGTTATTTTATTCGGTGTGACAGTTTGTCTCGATGTTATTCTGTACTTATAAAATGTAAATAAAATTTGACTAAAAAAAAGAGCCAAAGGATTGCAAAAGGCACCAACATCTTAAGCCCTGTACACACGATCGGTTTGACTGATGAAAACCGTCCGATGGATGGTTTTCATCAGACCAACCGATCGTGTATGGGAGCCATCGGTCTTTTTTCCATCGGTTTTAAAAAATAGAACATGTTTTAAATTTTTCCGATGGATAAAAAACCGATCGAAAACTCTGATGGTCTATGGGCAAGTCCATCGGATCAAAAACCCACGCATGCTCAGAATCAAGTCGACGCATGCTCAGAAGCATTAAACTTAATTTTTCTCGGCTAATCGGGGTGTTTTACGTCACCGCGTTTGGAACGGTCGGTTTTTTGACTGATGGTGTGTGGGCAAGACTGATGAAAAATAGTTTCATCGAATTTCCGATGAACAAATCCATCGCACGAAAATCCATAGGTTATCCGATCGTGTGTACAGGGCTTAAGTCATATAGTGGAAAATTGTAAAAAAAACAAAAACATAAGGTGGACTTTTGAATACTCAATATGAAATCATTAAGCTTTTATTGTTACAATATGTATAAAAACACATGAATAAAATGCACAATATATTAGCGAAACCTCCTTCAAATGCCCCCCATTAAGGTAACATTCACCATAATTGTAACAGTCATAATAAATACAAATGTGATACAGAATATAGGTAGGGTATCTTCCAAGGGTGGGCAATGTCTTCAGTTCTCTGCACATTTTGCGGGTTCACCCCGCTTCCTCAGGAGGTGAGGGGAGCTAGGAAAGTAGAACATAATAATTCAAAACATAGTGAAATATACAATTATAATCAATGATAACATCACTAGAAAATATATATGCTCACCAAACCGGAGTAGTTTGGCATCACAATGGTTTGGTCAAAGGCATGGACTGTCACTCCCTGGGGGCAGGTGTGGGAGTCAATATAGGGTGGTAAATAGCCAACTAACTACAAAGGATATGGTAGTAATACAAATTAGTCTGAAAATCGGTCATACCCTAGGTAATACTATAATATCCATTTGCCGCACAGAAACACACCCGATACAGTAGGTTAATCCATATTGTAGGTTCTGAGGTGAGGGGTGATTAATGGAACTACTAACCAGGAGACTTCATAATATTCTATCAAGAGAAAAATAAATAAAAATATAACAATTATAATACTGAGTGGGAATAATGTATAGCAATGAATAAATGACAGAGCACAAATCCGTCACCATCAAAACTCACCAATACTAGTACAATTCCCCACATAAATATTAGAAACTTGCTCAGTGGCCAAAGATGATAAACAACATGAGATACAAGTGGGATAAAGCTTGGGTAGGTCCTCTTATGGATTTAGAAAAACCACTGCAAATCAACAATGTGAATAAAAAAGGAGAATGCAAGGAACTCAAAACAAAGAAAATAGTGTGCAGAAAATGCAGTCCCTAAATAAAAACAGAGCTGTGACAGGCTTTCCAGTGCAACGGCCTCATCCAAGGAAGAAAAACAAGGGGTAGTATTGTTGGTTCCTCCACAAGAGGCCGTCCTATATACTCCCCATGGGAGAGAATGCACTGCCCACACCAATTCAGTGTGCGGCGCTCGCTTGCAAACAAATTTGTATTACTACTATATCCTTAGTAGTTAGTTGGCAATTTACCACTCTATATTGACTCCCACAACTGCCTTCAGGGAGTCACAGTTCATGCCTTTGACCATACCATTTTACTACCCCTTGTGATGCCGGACTATTCCAGTTTGGTGAGCATATATATATTTTCAAGTGATGTTATTATTGATTATAATGTGGATTTTGCTTTGTTTTGAATTATTATGTTCTGCTTTCCTAGCTCCCCTTATCAAATCAAGAGATTTTCCACCCTTAGGAAGACACCCAACCTACTGTATATTCTGTATCAAATTTGTATTTATTATGACAATTACCTTAATGGGGGGCATTTGAGGGAGGTTTCACTTACACATAATTGTGCATTTTATTCATGTGTTTTTATACATATTGTAACAATAAAAGCTTAATGATTTCATATTGAGTGTTCAGTTTGGCACCTTAAAAGTCCACTGTATTTTTTTCTACAATTTTTCACTAAAGAGGAAGCAGTTGAGGCCTAAGGACTGCAGCGAACATATACAGCGGTGAGCATTATTGTTCTGTGAAAGGAAGAGTAATGTATTTTGAAATTGAGTTGTGTTATTATTAGGGATGAGCCGAACACCCCCCAGTTCGGTTCGCATCAGAACATGCGAACAGGCAATAAATTAATTTGAACATCCGAACACCGTTAAAGTCTATAGGTGTCAGGAAAGGTTCCATCCGCTGGTGGCATTTATTATTTATCTTGCAGTACTGTGGTCCACCAGCAGATGTCTCCTGGCAGTTTGTAACTGTCAGGAGAATCTTTCCCTGCTGGTGTTGTATTATCTTTTGGACGCAGTACTGGTTTCCACCAGTGGATGGATCCTGGCAGTGTGGAGCAGACTGCCCTCCCTCCGATCAGGTGTGACCTGAAGCTAATCAGGCATTCCTATAAATACCCGGCAGGTGTATACACACACTGCCCTGGTATTGTCCTCGTGCCCTGACCTGTAGCCTGTCTGCTTGAACCTTGATCCATGTATCCTGATCCCTGTAACCTGAACCTGTAACCTGATCCTGAACCTGTTGTGTCCGTCCTAATCCCTGATCCCTGCTCTGCAGCCTGGTTGCCCCCTGCTTGATCCTGTCTCCCTGCCCTGATCCATCCTTACCCCATCTGCTGATCCCCCTGTGTATGACCTCGGCCTGGCCCTGTTTATGATTCTGGTTTCCCTATGACTTGTACATATTTGTCTGTTACTGTTATTAATTGTGGGTTCTGTTTGTTATTGGTTGTTGTGCACTGTGTGGTATTGGAGGTGGTTATATATATATTATTTCACTTATCTTTAATAAATCTTTATATTTCACTTATACGTGTTTGGTGTTCCTCTGTTGCTAGCTGCACAGTTCTGGTCACACTTGGTACGTGACAATAGGACTCGAACAAAAATCTAAAGTGCTAATTTTAAAGGCTTATATGCAAGTTAATGTCATAAAAAGTGTTTGGGGACCCGGATCCTGCCCCAGGGGCATGTATCAATGCAAAAAAAAGTTTTAAAAATGGCAGTTTTTTCAGGAGCAGTGATTTTAATAATGCTTAAAGTGAAACAATAAAAGTGAAATATTCCTTTAAATTTCGTACCTAGGGTGTGTGTATAGTATGCCTGTAAAGTAGCGCATGTTTCCCGTGCTTAGAACTGTCCCTGCACAAAGTGTAATTTCTGAAGGAAAAAAAGTTATTTAAAAGCACTCGCGGCTATAATGAATTGTCGGCTCCCGGCAATACAGAGAACAGTCATTGAAAGTCATTGATAAAAAATAAATAAATAAATGTGTGGGGGTCCCCCCAAATTCAATTACCAGGCCCTTCAGGTCTGGTATGGATATTAAGGGGAACCCTGTGTCAAATAAAAAAAAAATGGCATGGAGTTCCCCCCAAAAATCCATACCAGACCCTTTATCCGAGCACGCAACCTGGCAGGCCGCAGGAAAAGAGGGGGGACGAGAGAGCGCCCCCCCTCCTGAACCATACCAGGCCACATGCCCTCAACATGGGGAGGATGTCCCCATGTTGATGGGGACAAGGGCCTCATCCCCACAACCCTTGCCCGGTGGTTGTGGGGGTCTGCGGGCGGGGGGCTTATCGGAATCTGGAAGCCCCCTTTAATAAAGGGGACCCCCAGATTCCACCCCCCCCTATGTGAATTGGTAACGGGTACATTGTACACCTACCATTTCACAAAGAAAGTGTAAAAAATTGTAAAAAAACACACGGACACAGTTGGGAAAGTCCTTTATTAAAAATAAAAAAAATAAAAAACCCATTCCAGCGATGTAATCCAGTCTGTCCAGCGTTGTTCTCTATGTCCAGTGCTGCAGTCTCCTCCAGTCTCCACTCCACATGAAACCCCCATGATGTACGAAGGGGCTTGCCGGGGAATAGCCAATGACATAGGCGGGACCCCACCTACGTCATTGGCTATTCCCCGGCAATCGGGGAAACCCGGGCTTTCCCAGTGACGTGCAGGTGACCCCGCCCCCTTTGATGCAACAGGAAACCTCCTCTCTGGCTGGAGGAGGGGCGGTGCTGCATCTCGGGGCTCCTGTCTGCCAACAAACACTCTGAGAAGCCGCAACAAATCCATCATCCGGGCTTCTTCTAACAAACATCACATGCCGGGGTTATGTTTTCATCAGAGCTACTCTTCCCCTCCCCCAGTATTGAAACTCTGCCGAAACCATTGCTGAAATGAGACTATTTGCTATAAACTGCCCAGGAAGGATCATCGTGAAATGTTTTATTGAACCGGAAAGGATTTCTGGCTTTATAAAGTTGTCTTCTCTTATTGACCAGTAAGGTGTCAGTGTTTAGATCTGATTTTCGGGTACAATTCCTAATTAAAGTTGATATGAAACGTGTAATACTTTATTACCATGATATAGAAAGGTAGATAATTACCTTTTTCTTTCAAAGATGTAATATTTATGTGAATAATCTGATTATGACACAGGAAGAACAAAATATGTGCATCAATTTAATTCCTCTGCAGTGTAATAAATGAATAGACCCCGACCCTTCTCACGTTCCCCATCAGGTCCGCTCAGCCTTTAACCCAGTGAAGGTGACCCTGCCCCCTCTTAATCTGGGGGTCCGCTTTGTTAAAGTGGGCTTCCAGTTTCCAATAAGCCCCCGCCTGCAGACCCCCACAACTACCGGGCAAGGGTTGTGGGGATGAGGCCCTTGTCCCCATCAACATCGGGACATCCTCCCCATGTTAAGGGCATGTGGCCTGGTACGGTTCAGGAGGGGGGGCGCTCTCTTGTCCCCCCTCTTTTCCTGCGGCCTGCCAGGTTGCATGCTCGTTTAAAGGGTCTGGTATGGATTTTTGGGGGGGAACTCCAAGCCATTTTTTATTTGGCGTGGAGTTCCCCCTAAAATCCATACCAGACCTGAAGGGTCTGGTATGGATATTTGGGGGGAACCCCACGTAATGTGTTTTTTAAATTTGATGCAGGGTTCCTCTTAATATCCATACCAGACCTGAAGGGCCTGGTAATTGAATTTGGGGGGACCTCCACGCATTTTTTTTTTTTTATCAATGACTTTCAATGACTGTTCTCTGTATTGCCGGGAGCCGACAATTCATCATAGCCGCGAGTGCTTTTAAATTACTTTTTTTCCTTCAGAAATTACACTTTGTGCAGGGACAGTTCTAAGCACGGGAAACATGCGCTACTTTACAGGCATACTATACACACCCCCTAGGTACGAAATTTCAAGGAATATTTCACTTTTATTGTTTCACTTTAAGCATTATTAAAATCACTGCTCCTGAAAAAACTTCAGTTTTTAAAACTTTTTTTTGCATTGATACATGTCCCCTGGGGCAGGACTCGGGTCCCCAAACACTTTTTATAACAATAACTTGCATATAAGCCTTTGAAATTAGCACTTTAGATTTCTCCCATAGACTTTTACAAGGTGTTCCACGGCTTTTCGAATTTGCCGCGAACACCCCAAATTGTTCGCTGTTCGGCGAACAGGAAATGTTCGAGTCGAACATGAGTTTGACTCAAACTCGAAGCTCATCCCTAGTTATTATCTACTGTTGAAACAATGTTTTTTTAGATATCTACAGAAGTTCCCTGAGGGGGCATATATGCTCTGCAAAACGTGTTTGAACAGACTATCTGAAATCATGAATATCAACTTATGCTAAGCTGTTCAACAATGTATTGTCATTTATTGATGATTGGAATGCTTTTAACCACTTAACGACCGCTCACTGTATATATACGTCGGCAGAATGGCACCGACAGGCACAATCACGTAGAGCATACGTGATCGCCTTTGTATAGTTGGGGGGTCCGATCGGACCCCCCTCCTATACAGTGAGCGGCCGTTAATCGTGGGGGAGCGTTCGGAGATGAGGGGGTGACCATTCGATTTCGGCCACCCCCTCGCGATCGCTCCCGGCCAATGAAAATGCTTCCACAGGCAGGAGGAAGTGATGTCATCTCCCTCGCGGCGGTCTTTTCGATTCCGGCGCCGAGGAGAGAAGAAGCAGGTTAGTGCACCAACAGTCCACTGACACATAGGTACACATAGGCACACGTTTCACCCCCCAGTCACCCCCAGATCACCCCCCAGGTCACCCCCCAGCCCCCAATCACAGTGTCACTGATTGCAGTGATCATTTATTTTACTGATCACTGCATTTAGTGTCATCTGTGATAATAAAAAGTTGCAGGGCAGTTAGGATTAGGCCCCTTTAGGTCCAGGGTAGCCCCCTAACCCCACCTAATAAAGGTTTAACCCCTTGATCGCCCCCCAGGTAACCCTTTCACCCCCTAACACCAGCGTCACTAATCGATCGTATTTTCGATCGCTGTATTTAGTGCCGGTGGTGCCCTAGATAGCCAGTTAATTATTTTTAGGTTCGCCGCAGGTTTTTATTAGCGTCAGATACCCCCATATATTATTTTAACCCCCTGATTGCCCCTAGAGTTAACCCTTTCACCAGTGATCACCGTATAAGTGACACTGGTTACCCAGTTAGTTATTTAGTTATTTAGGTAACCCGTCAGGTTTTTATATAGCGTCGGTTACCCCCATATTCAACCTAATAAAGGTTTTAACCCCCTGATTGCCCCTAGTTAACCCTTTCACCAGTGATCACCATATAAAGGTTACGGGTGACGCTGGTTGGTTAGTTTGCTTTTTATAGCATCAGGGCACCCGCCGTATATAACCCAATAAAGGTTTAACCCCCTGATCACCCAGGGGGTGAGATCAATTAGGTTTTAGCACCAGAGAGGGTCTGCGTCGCCCCAGGCAGCGTTAGGTTAGTGCCAGTAACGCTAACACCCACGCGCAAAGCATACACCTCCCTTAGTGGTATAGTATCTGATCAGATCTATACTAGCGTCCCCAGCGGTTTAGGGTTCCCAAAAACGCAGTGTTAGCGGGATCAGCCCAGATACCTGCTAGCACCTGCGTTTAGCCCCTCCGCCCAGCCCAGCCCACCCAAGAGCAGTATCGATTGATCACTGTCACTTACCAAACACAAAACACATAACTGCAGCGTTCGCAGAGACAGTCCTGATCCCTGCGACCGCTAACAGTTTTTTTTGTAGCGTTTGATATATTTGCTGACGACAGTCGGGTGCTTTTTTTCCTGTGAATCTTACTAGTGTACCCCTAAATTTAGAGCCCAAAATGGCAAGTCGAAGGTACACTAGTAAAGAGGCCTACGAGATTCTGAGCATGACAGATAGTGAAGAGGAGGTCACGTATCTGTCAGATTCAGGCTCAGAATATCTTCCCGTAGAAGACAGTGACGTCAGCGGCCCCACGTCAGATAGCTCTGACGACGAAGTTGAGGTCCCTGCTAAGGTCAGGCGTACCCGATCCCGATCTTCTGAGGTTGTTGAGGAGCAAGAACCACAGGGCTCTCGTATCATGGAGCAGAGGAGTACTAGCGCCGCTATTCCTTCTGGTGAATTGGCAAGCACCAGCGGCCTAGTACAGCCTGGGCGTACATCCAGCACTGCAGTATCACGTGGTGATGTGGCGAGTCCCATAAGTGCAGTTCAAGCTGGCGAGGTGGCAAGCACAAGTAGTGTCCCGCTGCCACCAATAAGAAGACAAAGGCAGGCCCGTCGTGCCCATAGTGCCCTTCCTGCAGAATTCGCCTATCCTGATTGGGTCCCCACCACTTCTGCAGAACCCGTACTTCCCCCATTCACTGCCCAACCCGGTATTCAGGTGGAAACAGCTGATTTTATGCCAATCGATTATTATTCGCTGTTTTTCACGGAGGATCTCTATAGATCTATTGTGGACCAGAGTAATTTATATGCTGGTCAATTCATCGCCGCTAATCCCCAGTTGCCTTCCATTGCCAAAGATTGGAAAACAATTACGGTTTCCGAATTTAAGACCTTTCTGGGCCTTTCCCTCAACATGGGCACACATAAATTCCCGTCATTGCGTGCCACATTGCGTGCCACATGCCCGTGTTCTCTGCCTCCATGCCCAGGAAACGATACGAGCAGATTTTGCGGTTCATGCACTTCAACGACAATGAACTTTGTCGTCCACGTGGGGACCCTGAATACGACCGGCTCTATAAAATTCGGCCCCCCATAAACCACTTCAACGAACGTTTTGCAGCCTTGTTTTTTCCCGATCAAGCTGTCTGTGTTGATGAGTCCCTGATTAAATTTTCTGGCCGCTTGGCTTTCAAGCAGTACCTTCCCAGCAAGCGTGCCAGATACGGGGTCAAGCTCTATAAGTGCTGTGACAGGGCAACAGGCTATGTATGGAGCTTTATGGTTTATGAGGGAAAAGATAGTCAGGTTGAGCCGGTCAACTGCCCGGATTACATAGGGAGCGCTGGCAAGATAGTGTGGAACTTGGTGTCACCCTTATTCGGAAAGGGGTACCACTTGTATGTGGACAATTATTACACGAGCGTGCCACTGTTTAGTCACTTGTTTGATCATCAGATTGGAGCATGTGGCACCGTGCGACCTAATCGCCGGGGCTTTCCCCAGCGGCTTGTAGATGCCCGTCTTAGGCTGGGGGAGAGAGCCTGCGTAAAGTGTAATAACTTGCTCGCTATGAAGTGGAGGGACAATAAGAATGTTTTCCTTCTTACCTCCCTTCATGCAGACACGACAGTCCAAATTCGTACGGCGACTGGTGTTGTGGAGAAACCCCTCTGTGTCCACGAATATAACAAAAATATGGGAGGGGTGGACCTCAACGACCAGTTGATGGCGCCGTATCTAATTGACCGTAAGGCGAGACGCTGGTACAAAAAAGTGTCTCTATCCTTATTTCAATTGGCTTTGCTGAACGCTCATGTGCTATACAGAGCTTCAGGCGGGACTTTATCTCTTCTAAAATTCCAGAATGAGATAGTCACAGAACTCCTGTATCCAGGCGGTTCTGCACCTCACCATCCCCTACCAAATGCAGTAAGCCGGCTGCATGAGAGGCATTATACGCATCTCCTCCCGAGTACCCCTACCCAATGAACCCCCCAAAAAAGATGTTGTGTCTGTAGCAAGCGCGGATTTAGGCGTGACACCCGTTATTATTGTCCACTCTGTCCTGACAAACCTGGTCTTTGCCTTGGTGAATGTTTTGAACGCTACCACTCAAAAGTGAAGTTTTAGCGTAGGGTACAGCATTTCACAGACTAGGACACACATACACAGGGTCTCCCAAGATGCCATTACATTTTGAGAGACCCGAACCATTACAGTTGTTAAAGTTTAAAAAAAAAGTGTAAAAAAGAAAAAAAAAACGTAAAAAACAAAAACAAAAAAAATATAAAATAAAAAAACCAAAAATAGTTGTCATTTTATTGTTCTCTCTCTCTCTCTCTCTATTTTCTCTCTATTGTTCTGCTCTTTTTTACTGTATTCCATTCTGCAATGTTTTATCATGCTTGCTTTTCAGGTATGTAATTTTTTGTTTTCAGGTGCGCCATTCAACTGCAGCGCGGAATTATTTATCTTGACAGCAACAGCGTTTGCTCCCACGATACATAAAGCCGTGACTCCAGTGCTGTAGGAGGTGATTTCACCACCACAGTTAAAAAAAAAGAGCATATATGCCGAAGCATGGGGGCAGCAGGGGCGGAGGAGCGATTTTGCTCCTAATGCCGCGTATATACGGTCGAAATTCCGATGGAGGCTTGCCTGTGGAAAAGTTCGACCGTGTGTACGCGGCATAACTTTTTTGCGGGAGGATGCCCCCATGCTTCGGCATATATATATTTTAGGCACAGGTTGCGTTAAAAATTTTTTTTATTTTTTACTAGGTTTTGTTTTGGTATTTGCTTTGCAGGTATGGTATGGTAAGGTCTTACTGTTGTACTGTAATATTACTTTGTTTTAATGTTAACCATCATTTGCTTAGCAGGTACGCCATTCAGTTGCATCACGGATTTATTTATCTTGAAAGGAACAGCGTTTGCTCCCACGATACATAAAGCCGTGACTCCAACGCTGTAGGAGGTGATTTCACCACCACAGTTAAAAAAAGAGCATATATGCCTAAGCATGGGGGCAGCAGGGGCGGAGGAGCGATTTTGCTCCTAATGCCGCATATATACGGTCGGAATTCCGACGGAGGCTTGCCCGTGGAAAAGTTCGACCGTGTGTACGCGGCATAACCTTTTATGCCGGGTACATACGGTCAAAATTTCGACAAAGGCTTGCCCGTGGAAAAGTCCGACCGTGTGTACGCGGCATAACTTTTTTGCGGGAGGATGCCCCCATGCTTCGGCAAATATATATTTTAAGCACAGGTTGCATTAAAAAAATGTTTTATTTTTTACTAGGTTTTGTTTTGGTATTTGCTTTGCAGGTATGGTATGGTAAGGTCTTACTGTTGTACTGTAATGTTACTTTGTTTTAATGTTAACCATCATTTGCTTAGCAGGTACGCCATTCAGTTGCATCGCGGATTTATTTATCTTGACAGCAACAGCGTTTGCTCCCACGATACATAAAGCCGTGACTCCAACGCTGTAGGAGGTGATTTCACCACCACAGTTAAAAAAAGAGCATATATGCCGAAGCATGGGGGCAGCAGGAGCGGAGGAGCGATTTTGCTCCTAATGCCGCGTATATACGGTCGAAATTCCGACGGAGGCTTGCCCGTGGAAAAGTTTGACCGTGTGTAAGCGGCATAACCTTTTATGCCGCGTACATACGGTCGAAATTCCGACGAAGGCTTGCCCGTGGAAAAGTCAGACCGTGTGTACGCGGCAAAACTTTTTTGCGGGAGGATGCCCCCATGCTTCGGCATATATGCCCATCATTAGAAGTGGGTGGATGAAGGGAGGTATTCTAATGGTGGGCATACCCACCGATCAATCTCTTTTTTTCGTTCAGCCAACAGGCTGCATGAAAAAAAAGATTACAATACATGTCCAACAAGGACCAGCAACGTACTGGTATGTTGCTGGACTTTGAATGGTTATACCAGATTGATGCCTGCGGGTATCATTCTTTTCAGCCAGCGGCCGGCTTTCATGTAAAAGCAATCCTAGTGGCTAATTAGCCTCTGGACTGCTTTTACAAGCAGTGGGAGGGAATGCCCCCCCGGATATAAACAGCGCCATTGGGAAATTGGGAAAGCATTTTATCACACCGATCTTGGTGTGGTCATATGCTTTGAGGGCAGAGGAAAGATCTAGGGTCTAACCCCCCATTTTTTTTCAAAAAAAGAGTACCTGTCACTACTTATTGCTATCATAGGGGATATTTACATTCCCTGAGATAACAATAAAAATGATAAAAAAAAAATATGGAAGGAACAATTTAAAAATAAAATAAAAAAGCAAAATAAATAATAATAAAAAAAAAAGCACCGCTGTCCCCCCCTGCTCTTGCGCAAAGGCGAACGCAAGCGTCGGTCTAGCGTCATATGTAAATAGAATATGCATCATGCATGTGAGGTATCACCGCAAAGGTCAGATCGAGGGCAGTAATTTTAGCAGTAGACCTCCTCTGTAAATCCAACGTGGTAACCTGTAAAGGCTTTTAAATGCTTTTAAAAATGAATGTAGTTTCTCACCGCTGCGTGTTTGTGCGCAATTTTAAAGCATGTCGTGTTTGGTATCCATGTACTCGGCCTAAGATCATCTTTTTTATTTCATCAAACATTTGGGCAATATAGTGTTTTTTAGTGCATTAAAAATAAAAAAGTGTGTTTTTCCCCCAAAAAATGCGTTTGAAAAATCGCTGCACAAATACTGTGTGGAAAAAAAAATGCAACACCCACTATTTTAATCTGTAGGGCCTTTGCTTTAAAAATATATATAATGTTTGGGGGTTCAACATAATTTTCTTGCAAAAAAAAAATGTTTTCATGTAAACAAAAAGTGTCAGAAAGGGCTTTGTCTTCAAGTGGTTAGAAGAGTGGATGATGTGTGACATAAGCTTCCTAATGTTGTGCATAAAATGCCAGGACAGTTCAAAACCCCCCCAAATGACCCCATTTTGGAAAGTAGACACCTCAAGCTATTTGCTGAGAGGCATGTTGAGCCCATTGAATATTTTTTTTTGTCCCAAGTGATTGAATAATGACAAAAATAAAAAAAAATAAAAAATTTACAAAAAGTTGTCACTAAATTATATATTGCTCAAACATGCCATGGTTATATGTGGAATTGCACCCCAAAATACATTCTGTTGCTTCTCCTGAGTATGGGGATACCACATGTGTGAGACATTTTGGGAGCCTAGCCGCGTACAGGACCCCGAAAACCAAGCACCGCCTTCAGGATTTCTATGAGTGTAAATTTTTGATTTTACTCCTCACTGCCTATCACAGTTTCGGAGGCCATGGAATGCCCAGATGGCACAAAACCCCCCCAAATGACCCCATTTTGGAAAGTAGACACCCCAAGTTATTTGCTGAGAGGTATGTTGAGTATTTTGTAGATCTCGCTTTTTGTCACAAAGTTTTAAAAATTGAAAAAAGAAAAAAAAATATGTCTTTCTTCATTTTCAAAAACAAATGAGAGCTGTAAAATACTCACCATGCCTCTCGGCAAATAGTGTCTACTTTCCAAAATGGGGTCATTTGTGGGGGTTTGGGCTATCTTGGCATTTTATGGCCTTCAAAACTGTGATAGGTAGTGAGGAGTGAAATCAAAAATTTGTGCCCTTAGAAATCCTGAAGGCGGTGCTTGGTTTTCGGGGGCCCGTACGCAGCTAGGCTCTCAAAAAGTCCCACACATGTGGTATCCCCGTACTCAGGAGAAGTAACCAAATGTATTTTGGGGTGCAATTCCGCATATAACCATGGCATGTTTGAGCAATATATCATTTAGTGACAACTTTTTGTACTTTTTTTTTTTTTCTTTTTGTCATTATTCAATCACTTGGGACAAAAAAAAATATTCAATGGGCTCAACATGCCTCTCAGCAATTTCCTTGGGGTGTCTACTTTCCAGAATGGGGTCATTTTGGGGGGTTTTGTGCTATCTTGGCATTTTATGGCCTTCAAAACTGTGATAGGTAGTGAGGAGTGAAATCAAAAATGTATGCCCTTAGAAACCTTGAAGGCTGTGCTTGGTTTTTGGGGTCCCGTACGCGGCTAGGCTCCCAAAAAGTCCCACACATGTGGTATCCCCGTACTCAGGAGAAGCAGCAGAATGTATTTTGGGGTGCAATTCCACATATAACCATGGCATGTGTGAGCAATATATAATTTAGTGACAACTTTGTGCAAAAAAAACAAAGTTTGTCATATTCCCGCAACTTGTGGCAAAATATAAAATATTCCATGGACTGAACATGCCTCTCAGTAAATAGCTTGGGGTGTCTACTTTCCAAAGTGGGGTCATTTGGGGGGATTTTGTGCTATTTTGGCATTTTATGGCCTTCAAAACTGTGATAGGTAGTGAGGAGTGAAATCAAAAATTTACGCCCTTAGAAAGCCTGAAGGCGGTGCTTGGTTTTTGGGGCCCCGTACCCGGCTAGGCTCCCAAAAAGTCCCACACATGTGGTATCCCCGTACTCAGGAGAAGCAGCAGAATGTATTTTGGGGTGCAATTCCACATATAACCATGGCATGTGTGAGCAATATATCATTTAGTGACAACTTTTTGTACATTTTTTCATTTCTTTTTCTTTTTGTCATTATTCAATCATTTGGGACAAAAAAAAATATTCAATGGGCTCAACATGCCTCTCAGCAAATAGCTTGGGGTGTCTACTTTCCAAAATGGGGTCATTTGGGGGGGTTTGTGCCATCTTGGCATTTTATGGCCTTCAAAACTGTGATAGGTAGTGATAGGTAGTGAGGAGTGAAATCAAAAATTTATGCCCTTAGAAACCTTGAAGGCGGTGCTTGGTTTTTGGGGTCCCGTACGCGACTAGGCTCCCAAAAAAACCCACACATGTGGTATCCCCATACTCAGGAGAAGCAGCAGAATGTATTTTGGGGTGTAATTTCACATATGTCCATGGCATGTATGAGCAATATATCATTTAGTGACAACTTTGTGCAAAAAAAATAAAGTTTGTCATATTCCCGCAACTTGTGGCAAAATATAAAATATTCCATGGACTAATCATGCCTCTCAGTAAATAGCTTGGGGTGTCTACTTTCCAAAATGGGGTCATTTAGGGTGGTTTAGTGCTATTTTGGCATTTTATGGCCTTCGAAACTGTGATAGGTAGTGAGGAGTGAAATCAAAAATTTGCGCCCTTAGAAATCCTGAAGGCGGTGCTTGGTTTACGGGGTCCCGTACGTGGCTAGGCTCCTAAAAAATCCCACACATGTGGTATCCCCGTACTCAGGAGAAGCAGCAGAATGTATTTTGGGGTGCAATTCCACATATAACCATGGCATGTGTGAGCAATATATCATTTAGTGACAACTTTTTGTAATTTTTTTGTCATTATTCAATCACTTGGGACAAAAAAAAAATATTCAATGGGCTCAACATGCCTCTCAGCAATTTCCCTGGGGTGTCTACTTTCCAAAATGGGGTCATTTGGGGGGGTTTTGTACTGCCCTGCCATTTTAGCACCTCAAGAAATGAGATAGGCAGTCATAAATTAAAAGCTGTGTAAATTCCAGAAAATGTACCCTAGTTTGTAGACGCTATAACTTTTGCGCAAACCAATAAATATACGCTTATTGAAATTTTTTTTACTAAAGACATGTGGCTGAATACATTTTGGCCTAAATGTATGACTACAATTGAGTTTATTCAATTTTTCTTATAACAAAAAGTAGAAAATATCATTTTTTTTCCAAATTTTCGGTCTTTTTCCGTTTATATCGCAAAAAATTAAAATCGCAGAGGCAATCAAATACCATTAAAAGAAAGCTCTATTTGTGGGAAGAAAAGGACGCAAATTTCGTTTCAGTACAACATTGCATGTCCGCACAATTTACAGTTAAAGCAGCACAGTGCAAAATTCTGAATTCACCTCTGGTCCTTTAGCTACCAAATGGTCCGGGGCTTAAGTGGTTAAAGGACATTTTGCATGATAATCCTAACCTATAAGTTGTTTAACTATTTGTAATAAAGTTTCTTTTATATATAAAAAAACATTCAACTTAATTGTGTTACCTTAAAGACAACCACACGGCTTTGAAAGTCCTATATTGCTATGAAGGAGGTTCCCTCCCTAATTAGTGGGAATGCTCTCCAAGCATTCCCAGTATTGTTATTCGTTTTTTTTATTTATCTTTAATTAGTGCTCTCCAAGCATTCCCAGTATGGTTATTCGTTTTTTTATTATTCTTAATTTTAATTTTATTCTGTATGTTTTTTGGCTCTGCGTAACTTCTGCATACTTTCAGCTATTAAAACCATTCAACTTTTTAAAATGTTCAGCTCTTTCAACTAATGATGGGACCTTTTCAACTTTCTTTATACTTTTTAAAATATTAAGCTTTTTAACCCTTTTTTAACATTGAAGTCAATGAGAGCATGCTTAAAATCCTTAAAATCTTCTTCCGCTCCCAAAAGTTTCAGCTCCTTCATACTTTCACCTACAGACGCCAAACAAACTTTAAAATGTTCACAAAATATTCAGCTATCCGGATATATCTAGTTTGATATCTTTTACAGTTTTTGTGAAAAAGCTGTTTGAGTTTAGTGATCATTTTAAGAAATGTTATCAATTAAACAGGGTGTGTATTGGGCTGATTAGAGTGGATGATGTCATACCTACAGCACAGAGCCTTAAAAAAATCTTAGTTCCTTCTCTATAAATTGCTCTCACGCCCACAAGATCTACTTGTCATACGCAATTTAGATGGGGCAATAGGATGGGGGCAATTTTGATGGGGTGGTTTTTGATGGAGCAGTTTTTTATGGGGCAATTTGATGGGGCAGTTTTTGATGGGGCAGTTTTTGATAGGGGCAAGAGAATGGGCAATAATATGGGGCAATTTTTATGGGGCAATAGGATGGGGGCAATTTTGATGGGGCAAGTTTTGATGGGGCAAGTTTTGAAGGGGCAAGTTTTGATGAGGGCAGTTTTGATGGGGCAGTTTTTATGGGGCAATTTGATGGGGCAGTTTTTTGATGGGGCAGTTTGTGCAGTTTTTATGGGGCAGTTTTCATGAGGCAGATTTGATGGGACAGTTTTGATGGGGCAGTTTTTATGAGGGCAGTTTTTGATGGAGCAGATTTGACGGGGCAGTTTTTGATGGTGGCAGTTTTTGATGGGGCAGTTTTAATGGGGGCAGTTTTTATGAGGGCAGTTTTGATGGGGCAGTTTTGATGGGGGCAGTTTTGATGGGGCAGTTTTTGATGGGCAGTTTTGATGGGGGTAGTTTTTATGAGGGCAGTTTTGATGGGGCAGTTTTTCTGGGAGCAATTTGATGGGGCAGTTTGATTGTGCAGTTTTCATGGGGCAGTTTTGATGGGACAGTTTTGATGGGGCAGTTTTTGATGGGGCAGTTTTTGATGGGGCAATTTGATGGGCAGTTTTGATGGGACAGTTTTTGATGAGGGCAGTTTTTGATGGGACAATAGGATTGGGCAATTTTGATGGTGCAGTTTTGATGGGGCAACATGATGGGGGCAATTTTTATGGTGCAGTTTTTGATGGGGGCAGTTTTTGATGGAGCAATAGGATGGGGGCAATTTTGATGGTGCAGTTTTTGACAAGGCAGTTTTTGATGGGGATAATTTGATGGGGCAGTTTTTAATGGGGCAGTTTTTGATGGGGCAATTTGATGGTGAAGTTTTGAGGGGGCAATTTGATGGGACAGTTTTTATGGGGCAGTTTTGATGGGACAGATTTTGATGGGGGCTGTTTTTGATGGGGGCAGTTTGATGGCGCAGTTTTTAATGGGGGCAGTTTTGATGGGGCAATTTTGATGGGGCAGTTTTAATGGGGCAACAGGATATGGGCAATTTTGATGGGTCATTTTTTGATAAGGGCAGTTTAGATGGGGAAATAGGATGGGGGCAATTTTGATTGGGGCAGTTTTTGATTGGACAATTTTTGATGGGGCAGTTTTAATGGGACAGTTTTTGATGGGGGCAATTTTTGATGGGGGCAATTTTTGATGGAGCAATTTTGATGGGGTAATTTGATAGGGCAGTTTTTATGGGGCAGTTTTTGATGGGGAAGTTTTGATGGGGGCAGTTTTTGATGGGGGCATTTTTGATGGGGCAATAGGATGGGGCAATTTTAATGGTGCAGTTTTGATGGGGTAACAGGATGGGGCAATTTTGATGGTGCAGTTTTTGATGGGGCAGTTTTTGATGGGGGCAGTTTTAGTTTTGATGGGGTAACATAATGGGGGCAATTTTGATGGTGCAGTTTTTGATGGGGGTAGTTTTGATTGGGCAGTTTTTATGGGGGCTGTATGATGGGGCAATTTTGATGGGGGTAATATAATTGGGCAATTTTGATAGGGGCAATTTGATTGGGCAGGTTTGATGGGGCAGTTTTGATGGGGCAATGTTGGCGGGGGCAATTTTGATGGTGGCAGTATGATGGGGCCGTTTTGATGGGAGCAATATGATGGGGCAGCTTCTGGAAAAGGTCATTACTTTTTAAACAATGCTAATGAGTGGGAATGCTGATTCAGTTTAGTGATCATTTCAGGACATTTTATTGATTAAACAGTGTGTATTGGGCTTATTCTTTGCAAACTTTTAAAGCCAACAATTCAGTTTAGTGTCAGCTTTTCAAAAAACCTTTAAATATTCCACATCTTTCATACATTAGTGGTGTTCAACTTTTTTTATGAAATTCATGTTTATTTTAAAACCATTCCAACTTTTCCAACTATTCTCACTTCTTTAACGTTTTCTTATGGATTTAAGCTATTTATCCAGTTAGCTTTAGCAATTCAGCTATTCAGCATTCACACACATTTTCTGCAGGAAATGCATTTTCTAGTTTCTCTTTGTAACTATAATTTGAGATGTGGCTGTTGACTGTTGTCCCGAAAGCTGGTATATACAAATTAACCACTTAACGACCGCCCACCGCCGATTTACGTCGGCAGAATGGCACGGACAGGCAGAATCACGTAGATCTACGTGATCGCCTTTGTGCAGTTGGGGGGTCCATCCGGACCCCCCTTCACTGCAGTGAGCGGCCGTTAAGTGTTCGGGAGCGATCAGGCATGAGGGGGCAGCCGCTCGATTCCGCCCCCCCCCTCGCGATCGCTCCCGGCCAATGAAATTGCTTCCTCCGCCATGTGATGTAAACACAGGCTGGAGGAAGTGATGTCATCTCCCTCGCCGCGGTCTTTTCGTTCCCGGCGCCGAGGAGTGAAGACAGAGGTTAGTGCTCCAACAGTCCACTGACACGTAGGTACACATAGGCACACAAATCACCCCCCAGTCACCCCCAGATCACCCCCCAGGTCACCCCAAAGCCCCCAATCACAGTGTCACTGATTGCAGTGATCATTTATTTTACTGATCACTGCATTTAGTGTCATCTGTGATTGTAAAAAGTTGCAAGGCAGTTAGGATTAGGCCCCTTTAGGTCCAGGGTAGCCCCCTAACCCCCCTAATAAAGGTTTAACCCCTTGATCACCCCCCAGGTAACCCTTTCACCCCCTAACTTCAGCGTCACTAAGCGATTGTTTTTCCGATCGCTGTATTCGTGTCGCTGGTGTTTTAGATTTTTTTTTAGGTTCGCCGCAGGTTTTTATTGGTGTCAGGTACCCCCATATTTAACCTAATAAAGGTTTTAACCCCCTGATTGCCCCTAGTTAACCCTTTCACCAGTGATCACCATATAAAGGTTACGGGTGACGCTGGTTGATTAGTTTGCTTTTTGTAGCATCAGGGCACCCGCCGTATATAACCCAATAAAGGTTTAACCCCCCTGATCGCCCGGCGGGTGAGATCAATTAGGTTTTAGCGCCAGAGAGGGTCTGCGTCGCCCCAGGCAGTGTTAGGTTAGTGCCAGTAACGCTAACACCCACGCGCAAAGCATACACCCCCCTTAGTGGTATAGTATCTGATCAGATCTATACTAGCATCCCCAGCGGTTTAGGGTTCCCAAAAACGCAGTGTTAGCGGGATCAGCCCAGATACCTGCTAGTACCTGCGTTTAGCCCCTCCGCCCAGCCCAGCCCAGCCCACCCAAGTGCAGTATCGATCGATCACTGTCACTTACCAAACACAACACACATAACTGCAGCGTTCGCAGAGACAGGCCTGATCCCTGCGATCGCTAACAGTTTTTTTGTAGCGTTTGATATATTTGCTGACGACAGTCAGGTGCTTTTTTTCCTGTGAATCTTACTAGTGTACCCCTAAATTTAGAGCCCAAAATGGCAAGTCGAAGGTACACTAGTAAAGAGGCCTACGAGATTCTGAGCATGACAGATAGTGAAGAGGAGGTCACGTATCTGTCAGATTCAGGCTCAGAATATCTTCCCGTAGAAGACAGTGACGTCAGCGGCCCCACGTCAGATAGCTCTGACGACGAAGTTGAGGTCCCTGCCACCATGTTAATGCGTCGGCCGCGCGATGTCTGTGATTTTGCAGCATCGCTGTGGCTGCAGGCATTACTACCATCAAGATGGTCCTGGGAGTGTCTTGGCTCACACACCGCCTTTTTGATGGTTGGTGGGTTTAGGCACTCGTTTGCTGGTCATTTGCACATGGTGTTGGGGGCGGAGCCTCTCGGGCCCCTTCGGGGGTATATATTGGAGGTTTGCACAGCATGGATCTCATTGTTTGCTTTCTTTCACTGAGGACAGACACACAAGTGCAGGTCCTTCCCTTGGAATTTACTACTCTTAGACCTACTTCACCAAGGTATACTTTTATATGTTTATATATTACTCGCTGCAAGCATTTACATGCAACTTGTTTTCTCATCACAGTCCTCACCACACACCTGTATTTCATTCCATTCACACTCTCTTTCACTCATTACTTTCCTCTCTGATCTTTCCTTAATCACACTAGTCAATCTGGTATTTTTTCACTCTCCCCCTCAGTCTCCATACTCTAACCATTCTTGGCTCATGTCTTTTATACATGCAAAGACATATATGTTACCATATACTCGTATACTCCCATATTTTAATTATTCAATATACATATTTATATTTAGAGCCAACATTCCTCTTGGATTCACTGACACTTTTGGGGTTACACCTATTCCATCCATGCTCGGCCTTCCTTCCGTTTGACTCCGATTTGGAGCTTTGTTTGGCTCCGCCTCCTCAGCTCCCTGGTGAGACAGTCGCTGCCGCCGTTTGAGCTTCACCCCCGCTGTCTTTTGGCAATGTCCAGTGGTGAGTATGGGGTTTTCCATATTCAAGGCCCCCCCCCCTGTGCCTTCATATCATGCTTTATACTATATCACTCTCATTTTAGGTACACTACGTGCATCTACCCCTGAAGAGCGAGCCAAGCCTCGCGAAACGCGTCGGGTTACTTTTGATGCCTATGTGTTTACATAATTACTGTCAGATACTCGTAATATCATTTTACCTAATTTATATTGGTCTTGTATTTTGTATGAATTGGCCCATGTTCATGACATCAATGTATGTACTGCTCTTTACCTGAATAAATATACACTGCAATTATTCTTGCGATTTTTTTATTGGCCTAACAGTGCTCACCTCACTCAAAGTCCCAAGGGCGAATCTCTCTTCTTTTTTTCATGAAATTCAGGGATGGAGGTGTGTCACTGGTGACACCAGACCCTTCTTTTTTCTTTTTTCTCAAAGATACCCGGGTGGAAGACACCCAATAGCCCAAAACTGGTCTGCGGTCACACTCGCCAATAAAAACAAAAACATACATATATGTATGGATTTTACATTTTTATCATGCACTAGCCATTTGTTATTCCAACATATCCAATAACATCTCGCATTGGACTTTTATCCCAATCCAGCTGGTGTGGTGTTCTCTGTTGGCGGCGGTGCTACTTTATTTCTCCCTGGGAGCTGCGATGTGCATCACAAGGGGGATCCTTGTCCCCTGCTGTCCCCGCCTGCCCTTTTTGAGCGGGCGGGGCCACTTGCACATCGGCACCATGTTAATGCGTCGGCCGCGCGATGTCTGTGATTTTGCAGCATCGCTGTGGCTGCAGGCATTACTACCATCAAGATGGTCCTGGGAGTGTCTTGGCTCACACACCGCCTTTTTGATGGTTGGTGGGTTTAGGCACTCGTTTGCTGGTCATTTGCACATGGTGTTGGGGGCGGAGCCTCTCGGGCCCCTTCGGGGGTATATATTGGAGGTTTGCACAGCATGGATCTCATTGTTTGCTTTCTTTCACTGAGGACAGACACACAAGTGCAGGTCCTTCCCTTGGAATTTACTACTCTTAGACCTACTTCACCAAGGTATACTTTTATATGTTTATATATTACTCGCTGCAAGCATTTACATGCAACTTGTTTTCTCATCACAGTCCTCACCACACACCTGTATTTCATTCCATTCACACTCTCTTTCACTCATTACTTTCCTCTCTGATCTTTCCTTAATCACACTAGTCAATCTGGTATTTTTTCACTCTCCCCCTCAGTCTCCATACTCTAACCATTCTTGGCTCATGTCTTTTATACATGCAAAGACATATATGTTACCATATACTCGTATACTCCCATATTTTAATTATTCAATATACATATTTATATTTAGAGCCAACATTCCTCTTGGATTCACTGACACTTTTGGGGTTACACCTATTCCATCCATGCTGGGCCTTCCTTCCGTTTGACTCCGATTTGGAGCTTTGTTTGGCTCCGCCTCCTCAGCTCCCTGGTGAGACAGTCGCTGCCGCCGTTTGAGCTTCACCCCCGCTGTCTTTTGGCAATGTCCAGTGGTGAGTATGGGGTTTTCCATATTCAAGGCCCCCCCCCCCTGTGCCTTCATATCATGCTTTATACTATATCACTCTCATTTTAGGTACACTACGTGCATCTACCCCTGAAGAGCGAGCCAAGCCTCGCGAAACGCGTCGGGTTACTTTTGATGCCTATGTGTTTACATAATTACTGTCAGATACTCGTAATATCATTTTACCTAATTTATATTGGTCTTGTATTTTGTATGAATTGGCCCATGTTCATGACATCAATGTATGTACTGCTCTTTACCTGAATAAATATACACTGCAATTATTCTTGCAATTTTTTTATTGGCCTAACAGTGCTCACCTCACTCAAAGTCCCAAGGGCGAATCTCTCTTCTTTTTTTCATGAAATTCAGGGATGGAGGTGTGTCACTGGTGACACCAGACCCTTCTTTTTTCTTTTTTCTCAAAGATACCCGGGTGGAAGACACCCAATAGCCCAAAACTGGTCTGCGGTCACACTCGCCAATAAAAACAAAAACATACATATATGTATGGATTTTACATTTTTATCATGCACTAGCCATTTGTTATTCCAACATATCCAATAACATCTCGCATTGGACTTTTATCCCAATCCAGCTGGTGTGGTGTTCTCTGTTGGCGGCGGTGCTACTTTATTTCTCCCTGGGAGCTGCGATGTGCATCACAAGGGGGATCCTTGTCCCCTGCTGTCCCCGCCTGCCCTTTTTGAGCGGGCGGGGCCACTTGCACATCGGCACCATGTTAATGCGTCGGCCGCGCGATGTCTGTGATTTTGCAGCATCGCTGTGGCTGCAGGCATTACTACCATCAAGATGGTCCTGGGAGTGTCTTGGCTCACACACCGCCTTTTTGATGGTTGGTGGGTTTAGGCACTCGTTTGCTGGTCATTTGCACATGGTGTTGGGGGCGGAGCCTCTCGGGCCCCTTCGGGGGTATATATTGGAGGTTTGCACAGCATGGATCTCATTGTTTGCTTTCTTTCACTGAGGACAGACACACAAGTGCAGGTCCTTCCCTTGGAATTTACTACTCTTAGACCTACTTCACCAAGGTATACTTTTATATGTTTATATATTACTCGCTGCAAGCATTTACATGCAACTTGTTTTCTCATCACAGTCCTCACCACACACCTGTATTTCATTCCATTCACACTCTCTTTCACTCATTACTTTCCTCTCTGATCTTTCCTTAATCACACTAGTCAATCTGGTATTTTTTCACTCTCCCCCTCAGTCTCCATACTCTAACCATTCTTGGCTCATGTCTTTTATACATGCAAAGACATATATGTTACCATATACTCGTATACTCCCATATTTTAATTATTCAATATACATATTTATATTTAGAGCCAACATTCCTCTTGGATTCACTGACACTTTTGGGGTTACACCTATTCCATCCATGCTGGGCCTTCCTTCCGTTTGACTCCGATTTGGAGCTTTGTTTGGCTCCGCCTCCTCAGCTCCCTGGTGAGACAGTCGCTGCCGCCGTTTGAGCTTCACCCCCGCTGTCTTTTGGCAATGTCCAGTGGTGAGTATGGGGTTTTCCATATTCAAGGCCCCCCCCCTGTGCCTTCATATCATGCTTTATACTATATCACTCTCATTTTAGGTACACTACGTGCATCTACCCCTGAAGAGCGAGCCAAGCCTCGCGAAACGCGTCGGGTTACTTTTGATGCCTATGTGTTTACATAATTACTGTCAGATACTCGTAATATCATTTTACCTAATTTATATTGGTCTTGTATTTTGTATGAATTGGCCCATGTTCATGACATCAATGTATGTACTGCTCTTTACCTGAATAAATATACACTGCAATTATTCTTGCGATTTTTTTATTGGCCTAACAGTGCTCACCTCACTCAAAGTCCCAAGGGCGAATCTCTCTTCTTTTTTTCAGGTCCCTGCTAAGGTCAGGCGTACCCGATCCCGATCTTCTGAGGTTGTTGATGAGCAAGAACCGCAGGTCTCTCGTATCATGGAGCAGAGTAGTACTAGCGCCGCTATTCCTTCTGGTGAACTGGCAAGCACCAGCGGCCTAGTACAGCCTGGACGTACATCCAGCACTGCAGTAACACTTGGTGACGTGGCGAGTCCCATAAGTGCAGTTCAAGCTGGCGAGGTGGCAAGCACAAGTAGTGTCCCGCTGCCACCAAGAAGACAAAGGCAGGCCCGTCGTGCCCATACTGCCCTTCCTGCAGAATTCGCCTATCCTGATTGGGTCCCCACCACTTCTGCAGAACCCGTACTTCCCCCATTCACTGCCCAACCCGGTATTCAGGTGGAAACAGCTGATTTTATGCCAATCGATTTTTATTCGCTGTTTTTCACGGAAGATCTCTATAGATCTATTGTGGACCAGAGTAATTTATATGCTGGTCAATTTATCGCCGCTAACCCCCAGTTGCCTAAAATTGCCAGAAATTGGAAACCAATTACGGTTTCCGAATTTAAGACCTTTCTGGGCCTTTCCCTCAACATGGGCACACATAAATTTCCGTCATTGCGTGCTTATTGGTCCACGCACCCAATTGACCACATGCCCGTGTTCTCTGCCTCCATGTCCAGGGCACGATACGAGCAGATTTTGCGGTTCATGCACTTCAACGACAATGAACTTTGTCGTCCACGTGGGGACCCTGAATACGACCGGCTCTATAAAATTCGGCCCCTCATAAACCACTTCAACGAACGTTTTGCAGCCTTGTTTACTCCCGATCAAGTTGTCTGCGTTGATGAGTCCCTGATTAAATTTTCTGGCCGCTTGTCTTTCAAGCAGTACCTTCCCAGCAAGCGTGCCAGATACGGGGTCAAGCTCTACAAGTTCTGTGACAGGGCAACAGGCTATGTAGTGAACTTTACGGTTTATGAGGGAAAAGACAGTCAGATTGAGTCGGTCAACTGCCCGGATTACATAGGGAGCGCTGGCAAGATAGTGTGGAACTTGGTGTCACCCTTATTCGGAAAGGGGTACCACTTGTATGTGGACAATTATTACACGAGCGTGCCACTGTTTAGTCACTTGTTTGATCATAAGATTGGAGCATGTGGCACCGTGTGACCTAATCGCCGGGGCTTTCCCCAGCGGCTTGTAGATGCCCGTCTTAGGCTGGGGGAGAGAGCCTGCTTGAAGTGTAATAACTTGCTTGCTATGAAGTGGAGGGACAATAAGAATGTTTTCCTTCTTACCTCCCTTCATGCAGACACGACAGTCCAAATTCCTACGGCGACTGGTGTTGTGGAGAAACCCCTCTGTGTCCACGAATATAACCAAAATATGGGAGGGGTGGACCTCAACGACCAGTTGATGGCGCCGTATCTAATTGACCGTAAGGCGAGACGCTGGTACAAAAAAGTGTCTCTATCATTATTCCAATTGGCTTTGCTGAACGCTCATGTGCTATACAGAGCTTCAGGCGGGACGTTATCTCTTCTAAAATTCCAGAATGAGATAGTCACAGAACTCCTGTATCCAGGCGGTTCTGCACCTCACCATCCCCAACCAAATGCAGTAAGCCGGCTGCATGAGAGGCATTATTCGTATGTCCTCCCGAGTACCCCTACCCAAAGCCACCCCCAAAAAAGATGTCGTGTCTGTAGCAAGCGCGGATTTAGGCGTGACACCCGTAGTTTTTGTCCACGCTGTCCTGACAAGCCTGGTCTTTGCCAAGGTGAATGTTTTGAACGCTACCACTCAAAAGTGAAGTTTTAGCGTAGGGTACAGCATTTCACAGACTAGGACACACTTACACAGGGTCTCCCAAGATGCCATTACATTTTGAGAGACCCGAACCATTACAGTTGTAAAGTTACAAAAAAAAGTGTAAAAAAGAAAAAAAAAAACGTAAAAAACAAAACACAAAAAAAATATAAAATAAAAAAACCAAAAATAGTTGTCGTTTTATTGTTCTCTCTCTCTCTATTTTCTCTCTATTGTTCTGCTCTTTTTTACTGTATTCTATTCTGCAATGTTTTATCATGCTTGCTTTTCAGGTATGTAATTTTTTGTTTTCAGGTGCGCCATTCAACTGCAGCGCGGAATTATTTATCTTGACAGCAACAGCGTTTGCTCCCACGATACATAAAGCCGTGACTCCAGTGCTGTAGGAGGTGATTTCACCACCACAGTTAAAAAAAAGAGCATATATGCCGAAGCATGGGGGCAGCAGGGGCGGAGGAGCGATTTTGCTCCTAATGCCGCGTACATACGGTCGAAATTCCGACCGTGTGTACGCGGCATAACTTTTTTGCGGGAGGATGCCCCCATGCTTCGGCATATATATATTTTAGGCACAGGTTGCGTTAAAACATTTTTTTATTTTTTACTAGGTTTTGTTTTGGTATTTGCTTTGCAGGTATGGCATGGTAAGGTCTTACTGTTGTACTGTAATGTTACTTTGTTTTAATGTTAACCACCATTTGCTTAGCAGGTACGCCATTCAGTTGCAGCGCGGATCTATTTATCTTGACAGCAACAGCGTTTGCTCCCACGATACATAAAGCCGTGACTCCAACGCTGTAGGAGGTGATTTCACCACCACAGTTAAAAAAAAGAGCATATATGCCGAAGCATGGGGGCAGCAGGGGCGGAGGAGCGATTTTGCTCCTAATGCCGCGTACATACGGTCGAAATTCCGACCGTGTGTACGCGGCATAACTTTTTTGCGGGAGGATGCCCCCATGCTTCGGCATATATATATTTTAGGCACAGGTTGCGTTAATACATTTTTTTTTTTTTACTAGGTTTTGTTTTGGTATTTGCTTTGCAGGTATGGCATGGTAAGGTCTTACTGTTGTACTGTAATGTTACTTTGTTTTAATGTTAACCACCATTTGCTTAGCAGGTACGCCATTCAGTTGCAGCACGGATCTATTTATCTTGACAGCAACAGCGTTTGCTCCCACGATACATAAAGCCGTGACTCCAACGCTGTAGGAGGTGATTTCACCACCACAGTTAAAAAAAAGAGCATATATGCCGAAGCATGGGGGCAGCAGGGGCGGAGGAGCGATTTTGCTCCTAATGCCGCTTATATACGGTCGAAATTCCAACGGAGGCTTATCCGTGGAAAAGTCCGACCGTGTGTACGCGGCATAACCTTTTATGCCGCGTACATACGGTCGAAATTCCGACAAAGGCTTGACCGTGTGTACGCGGCATAACTTTTTTGCGGGAGGATGCCCCCATGCTTCGGCATATATGCCCATCATTAGAAGTGGGTGGATGAAGGGAGGTATTCTAATGGTGGGCATACCCACCAATCAATCTCTTTTTTTCGTTCAGCCAATAGGCTGTATGAAAAAAAAGATTACAATACATGTCCAACAAGGACCAGCAACGTACTGGTATGTTGCTGGACTTTGAATGTTTATACCAGAATGATGCCTGCGGGTTTAGGTATCATCTTGGTATCATTCTTTTCAGCCAGCAGCCGGCTTTCATGTAAAAGCAATTCTAGCAGATAATTAGCCTCTAGACTGCTTTTACAAGCAGTGGGAGGGAATGTCCCCCCCCCCCGATATAAAAAGCGCCATTGGGAAATTGGGAAAGCATTTTATCACACCGATCTTGGTGTGGTCAGATGCTTTGAGGGCAGAGGAAAGATCTAGGGTCTAACCCCCCAATTTTTTTCAAAAAAAGAGTACCTGTCACTACCTATTGCTATCATAGGGGATATTTACATTCCCTGAGATAACGATAAAAATGGTAAAAAAATAAAATATGGAAGGCACAGTTTAAAAATAAAATAAAAAAGCCAAATAAATTATAAAAAAAAAAAAAAAAAAAAAAAAGCACCGCTGTCCCCCCCTGCTATTGCGCAAAGGCGAACGCAAGCGTCGGTCTAGCGTCATATGTTAACAGCAATTGCATCATGCATGTGAGGTATCACCGCGAAGGTCAGATCGAGGGCAGTCATTTTAGCAGTAGACCTCCTCTGTAAATCTAACGTGGTAACCTGTAAAGGCTTTTAAATGCTTTTAAAAATGAATGTAGTTTTGTCGCCGCTGCGCGTTTGTGCGCAATTTTAAAGCATGTCGTGTTTGGTATCCATGTACTCGGCCTATGATCATCTTTTTTATTTCATCAAACATTTGGGCAATATAGTGTTTTTTAGTGCATTAAAAATAAAAAAAAGTGTGTTTTTCCCCCAAAAAATGCGTTTGAAAAATCGCTGCGCAAATACTGTGTGGAAAAAAAAATGCAACACCCACTATTTTAATCTGTAGGGCCTTTGCTTTAAAAAAATATATAATGTTTGGGGGTTCAACATAATTTTCTTGCAAAAAAAAATTTTCTTTCATGTAAACAAAAAGTGTCAGAAAGGGCTTTGTCTTCAAGTGGTTAGAAGAGTGGATGATGTGTGACATAAGCTTCCTAATGTTGTGCATAAAATGCCAGGACAGTTCAAAACCCCCCCAAATGACCCCATTTTGTAAAGTAGACACCTCAAGCTATTTGCTGAGAGGCATGTTGAGCCCATTGAATCTTTTTTTTTTTTGTCCCAAGTGATTGAATAATGACCAAAAAAAAAAATGTACAAAAAGTTGTCACTAAATTATATATTGCTCAAACATGCCATGGGCATATGTGGAATTACACCCCAAAATACATTCTGTTGCTTCTCCTGAGTACGGGGATACCACATGTGTGGGACTTTTTGGGAGCCTAGTCGCGTACGGGACCCCAAAAACCAAGCACCGCCTTCAGGATTTCTATGGGTGTAAATTTTTGATTTCACTCCTCACTGCCTATCACAGTTTCAGAGGCCATGGAATGCCCAGATGGCACAAAACCCCCCCAAATGACCCCATTTTGGAAAGTAGACACCCCAAGCTATTTGCTGAGAGGTATGTTGAGTATTTTGCAGATCTCGCTTTTTGTCACAAAGTTTTGAAAATGTAAAAAAAGAAAAAAAAAAAGAAAAAAAAATGTCTTTCTTAATTTTCAAAAACAAATGAGAGCTGTAAAATACTCACCATGCCTCTCAGCAAATAGCTTGGGGTGTCTACTTTCCAAAATGGGGTCATTCGTGGGGGTTTTGGGCTATTTTGACATTTTATGGCCTTCAAAACTGTGATAGGTAGTGAGGAGTGAAATCAAAAATGTATGCCCTTAGAAACCTTGAAGGCGGTGCTTGGTTTTTGGGGTCCCGTACGCGGCTAGGCTCCCAAAAAGTCCCACACATGTGGTATCCCCGTACTCAGGAGAAGCAGCAGAATGTATTTTGGGGTGTAATTTCACATATGCCCATGGCATGTGTGAGCAATATATCATTTAGTGACAACTTTGTGCAAAAAAAAAACAGTTTGTCATATTCCCGCAACCTGTGGCAAAATATAAAATATTCCATGGACTCAACATGCCTCTCAGCAAATAGCTTGGGGTGTCTACTTTCCAAAATGGGGTAATTTGGGGGGGTTTTGTGCTATTTTGGCATTTTATGGCCTTCAAAACTGTGATAGGTAGTGAGGAGTGAAATCAAAAATTTACGCCCTTAGAAATCCTGAAGGCGGTGCTTGGTTTTTGGGGCCCTGTACGCGGCTAGGCTCCCAAAAAGTCCCACACATGTGGTATCCCCGTACTCAGGAAAAGCAGCAGAATGTATTTTGGGGTGCAATTCCACATATAACCATGGCATGTGTGAGCAATATATCATTTAGTGACAACTTTTTGTACATTTTTTTTTTTCTTTTTGTCATTATTCAATCATTTGGGACAAAAAAAAAATATTCAATGGGGTCAACATGCCTCTCAGCAAATAGCTTGGGGTGTCTACTTTCCAAAATGGGGTCATTTGGGGGGGTTTTGTGCCATCTTGGCATTTTATGGCCTTCAAAACTGTGATAGGTAGTGAGGAGTGAAATCAAAAATTTATGCCCTTAGAAACCTTGAAGGCGGTGCTTGGTTTTTGGGGTCCCGTACGCGGCTAGGCTCCCAAAAAGTCCCACACATGTGGTATCCCCGTACTCAGGAGAAGCAGCAGAATGTATTTTGGGGTGTAATTTCACATATGCCCATGGCATGTGTGAGCAATATATCATTTAGTGACAACTTTGTGCAAAAAAAAAAAAGTTTGTCATATTCCCGCAACTTGTGGCAAAATATAAAATATTCCATGGACTGAAAATGCCTCTCAGTAAATAGCTTGGGGTGTCTACTTTCCAAAATGGGGTCATTTGGGGGGGTTTTGTGCTATTTTGGCATTTTATGGCCTTCGAAACTGTGATAGGTAGTGAGGAGTGAAATCAAAAATTTGCGCCCTTAGAAATCCTGAAGGCGGTGCTTGGTTTCCGGGGTCCCGTACGTGGCTAGGCTCCTAAAAAGTCCCACACATGTGGTATCCCCGTACTCAGGAGAAGCAGCAGAATGTATTTTGGGGTGCAATTCCACATATAACCATGGCATGTGTGAGCAATATATCATTTAGTGACAACTTTTTGTAATTTTTTTTTTTTATTTTTTTTTTGTCATTATTCAATCACTTGGGACGAAAAAAATAAATATTCAATGGGCTCAACATGCCTCTCAGCAATTTCCTTGGGGTGTCTACTTTCCAAAATGGGGTCATTTGGGGGGGTTTTGTACTGCCCTGCCATTTTAGCACCTCAAGAAATGAGATAGGCAGTCATAAATTTAAAGCTGTGTAAATTTCAGAAAATGTACCCTAGTTTGTAAACGCTATAACTTTTGCGCAAACCAATAAATATACGCTTATTGACATTTTTTTTACTAAAGACATGTGGCTGAATACATTTTGGCCTAAATGTATGACTAAAATTGAGTTTATTTGATTTTTCTTATAACAAAAAGTAGAAAATATCATTTTTTTTCAAAATTTTCGGTCTTTTTCTGTTTATATCGCAAAAAATAAAAATCGCAGAGGCAATCAAATACCATTAAAAGAAAGCTCTATTTGTGGGAAGAAAAGGACGCAAATTTCATTTGGGTACAACATTGCATGTCCGCACAATTTACAGTTAAAGCAGCGCAGTGCCGAATCCCAAAAACAGGCTTGGTCCTAATGGCCCGAAATGGTCCGGGGCTTAAGTGGTTAAAGAACTCACCATCCCCCTTGTAAATACCTAGAACTGTGTAATTTCCAAAAAGGGGTCAATTGGGGGGTATTTGTACTGCCCTGGCATTTTAGGGCCTCAAAAAATGAAATAGGCCATCAGTACATCAGAATTGATCTTTTTTTTATTTTTTATTAGACTCTATAACTTTCACAAAGACAAAATAATATACACGAATGTGTGCCGTTTTTACCAAAGAAATGTTGCAGGATACATTTTGGCCTAACATTATGAAGACAAATATTTATTTGCAAAATGTTATAAAAGAAACTCAGAAAAACCCTTCTTTTTAATTTTGATCTTTTTTTTGTTTATATAGCAAAACATAAAAAAACAGTAGTGATTAAATAATAGGTTTGTGAATGAATTGCGCTAACTTATACCTGTGCGCACTTATCACTACTACTCCTGTGAACTTATGAACAACAATCTGTGTCTCGAATTATTACATATATCATATATTACTAATTAATGATGTGTGCAAAAATTCCAAAAATATCAAAAATATAAATATTCCAAAAAAATATTCCAAAAAAATATATAAATGTGCAAACAATATCATATAGGTTTTCCAATGAACTTAGAAGTCATGGAAAAACTGCAGTTATTATTCTCAAATGTGAGTGTGACCACCACATCAAAAGAAATTGGTCAAGCAGCAGATGAAAATATGCAAAAGTTATTTATGGTGATTCCTCAATAGTGAACAGCTGTGTTTCCACCTTCACCACTTAACGTGCATACACCGACACCATATGCAATGGCCACTCACCAAATAGACCAGATAATTGTGCCTTTGGTTCATATGGATAACCACTCCCTCTCTCTGATTCTCCAGCAGTCTCGTTCTATATCAGCTCATGCAATCATATAAAGGACCATCATGGCACAGTATATCAAAACATTTATAAAAAATTAAAAAACATATATTTCTGTGCACTCACATGTTAGGGTGCCTTGAAGCCGGCACTGAGCTAATCCAGACGTATTAAAAGGTACTCAAATGGATGTCTGGTCCGCATGTGTGATGCCTCACTTCTAGCCTGTATCCCAGCTCCGTTAGTACTCAGACCGGATGTTACGAGTTGGCAATGTTACTGCAGCCTCTATGCATTTCGCAACTTAATCGTGTCGTCAGGAAGCTGCCCCATTGATACTTGTTATACTTTATATACCTTCCAGTTCTGCCTGTTGTCCTATCGTCTGCTTTGTTAAACCAGAAGCAGCGGATCCGCCATTTTTTTTGTTTCTGCACTTCCATATTCATTACAAGCTCCGGGTATGAAAACCGGAAGCAGCAGATCCGCCATTTTGGTTGCTGGTGCTTCCCCATTCACTACAACTTCCGGGTGTAAAACCGGAAGTATAGTGATCGCCATTTTGTTTTTTGGCCAGTATTCATTGGCACTGTTGTAAACCTGATGGCCATATTCTGGTTTTATTCCTTATGTTTCCACTACTGCTTTAGTTTCTGTACTTTAGGTCTGGTTATAGCTACACTCCTCGTTCCCGTGAGTGCACTAATGTTCCTAATGTCCGTTGGTTGGTATTTCTTGCCCCAGGTGAAAACCTGCTGACAAGTGCCCATCCATGGATCTGAGCCCCTCCCACACTATTGCCAATGTTGATCCCATTGTTATAATTCACTCAGCTATCCCCGAATGTGTACAGAGTTCCCTCTATATACAACTGGATTGTTCTCACAAAAAACATTATAAAAACATTATAAAACATTTATAAAATTTGCCATTTTAATAACCTCAGATGGCTGGCTTTATTATTTAGTATTAAAGGAACTATTTATACTTATTTTCTGTATAACACCTGTGACAGCAGGAAGGTAAAGTCACCTGGTTGCATCCAGGGGGGTAGATATATTTCGCCCAGATTCAGGCTTTACGCCGACTTATACAACTAGGTGGAGAGTTGTATAAGCCCAGCTGGGGCTAGTGGGCTCATGGATGACTCATACCTCTAGGGAGAGTGTGGGGCGTCGTGCAGACAGGGAGTTGATGAGACCAGCTGAAGCTTGTCAGCTCATTTAGGCCTCTATAAGAACTCCCAGCTTCATTAGATGTTAGCTCATGCCTGGACCCAGACCTGTGTGGACTGTCTAGGGAGAGTGAACCCCTGTGCGGTGAGACAAAGCCTGTGTGGCTATTTGCTTGGACATTTAAAACCAGGGACTTAGGGACTAGGACAGCACTAGGCTGATCCCAGTTGTTAGTTAGGAAACCTGTATGTTTAGTCAGCGGTCAAGTTGACCAGGATTTATTTTGTTTATGTTTCTTTTGCTTTGCTGTGTTTTGTCACTGTAAATAGAAAATAAACCGCACCTTTTTGATTTTGAAAACCACAACCTCCGTTTGCTGGGCCTGTTTTTGTGTGGGGAGCCCATCTCGGGGGTCACACACACCCGCTGCCGAGCTAACCCCCTCACAGTTGGTGGAGAACCAGTGGCAGTTTTTTTTAAGCCAGCATGGAGGAGATACTGAAGCAGCTGGCTCTAGCAAATGCCAATCAACAGCAGACAAATGCAGGTTTGCAAAAGAGCCTTGCAGCTCATCAACAGAGCCTTGCAGCTCAACAACAGAACTTCGCAGCCCAGCAGCAAGCTCACCAACAGAGCCTTGCAGCCCAGCAGCAGACAAACGCAACTTTGCAACAGAGTCTGGAGGCTCAGCAACAAGCCCAGCAGCAATCTGAGGCCCGCTTCATAGACCTGTTGCAGAAGCAAGAGCAGAGACTACAACAACAGATGGAAGCAGTAATGCAGCAACGTCCGCAGACCAGTGAGGAAAACCGTCCCACTAATACCGCGTCCTTTGGGGTGAGTCGTTTATTGACAAAAATGACTGGAGAGGATGATCCAGAGGTATTTTTGACCACATTTGAAAGGACCGCTGAAAGAGAAAAGTGGCCTGAGGAGCAGTGGGCTGGACTGGTGGCTCCTCTGTTAACTGGTGAATCGCAGAAAGCTTACTATGACCTAGAGCCTAACCAAGCAAAAGACTATGTGATGCTAAAAGCAGAAATACTTGGCTACAGAGAACCTGACGGCCTCTTCCAGAGACACTCGGACTTTCCACCCTAAGACCAGACCATCCCCAGGGGCGGATAAGAGGATTCCAAGGGGTGAGGGTGGAGAGAGTGAGAGGGTGGGAGCTCTACCCCAAGTTTGGCGAGAACAGCCTGGGAAATCAGCGGCTCAAGAGGCCGCAAGAAGGATCGTTTGCTACCGCTGCCGGCAAGCGGGACATATTGCAGCCAATTGCCCGGTTGTGGAGGAACCCATGCAGTGTGACTTTCTGACGGGCAGACGTCAGTCGCTGTGTGCGACAGTCGCATGCACTGCCATTCGAGGAACTGAGAAACATTTATGCAAAATGTGTGTTAATGGTAGAAATGTTGTGGTATTGCTGGATTCAGGTAGCCTTGTGACCCTGATAAAGGCTGAGTTAGTTAAAACAGAGGTCTCTGGGAATAGCAAGGTAGCTGTTATTTGTGTGCATGGGGACACCCGAGAGTATCCAGTGACTACAGTGTGTTTCGAGACCCCCAAAGGTACCCTCTCTCATCCAGTGGGCTTAGTATCTCAGTTACCGCATGACGCCATTGTGGGAAGGGATTTTCCGAAGTTCTGGGAACTGTGGGATGATCCTGAGCCCCCCACTGGTGCCCCTATGTACCAGGAATGTGATAGCCAGAACTCCCCTGAGAGTGGTGAGGACTCTCCGGAATTTCCCTTATCAGTATTGGCAGGGGAGACTCAAGAAACTGGAGAGGAGCCCACCTCCTCAGACGAAAACCTACCGTCTGTGGAGTTTTCTGATCTTGAGGTTCACAGGGAAAACTTTGCCACAGAACAGTTGAAAGACCCCGCCCTAATAAAGGCACGGGAAAACGTAGTGAAAATAGATGGCGAGTTAGTGAACCCAGATAATACCTGCACTTACCCATACTTCAGCGTAGAGAAGGACCTACTGTATCGGGTGGCAAAAAGGGCAGAAGAAACCGTTGAGCAGCTTGTGGTGCCCAAACCTTACAGGAAGTTGAAGTTGGAGTTGGCCCATGGGCACATTCTTGGAGGTCATCTGGGGACAGAGAAAACCCGAGAGAGGGTATTACAGAGATTCTATTGGCCGGGGGTGATGAAGGACATAGAAAATTATTGTTCCTCCTGCCCTGTGTGTCAGAGGTCGGCCCCGATGCCACATTTCCGTAGCCCGCTGGTCCCTCTACCCATCATTGAGGTCCCGTTTGAGAGGATCGCCATGGATTTGGTAGGTCCTATAATCAAGTCCGCTAGGGGGCACCAGTACATATTAGTTATAATGGACTATGCCACCCGTTATCCAGAAGCGATCCCTCTCCGAAATACCTCGGCCAAAACCATAGCCAAAGAGCTATCTCTTGTGTTTAGCCGGGTGGGTATTTGTAAAGAACTGCTTACGGACCAAGGTACACCCTTTATGTCCCGGGTTATGAAGGAGCTGTGTAAATTGTTCAAAGTGACGCAATTACGTACATCTGTGTATCACCCCCAAACCGATGGGCTGGTTGAAAGATTCAACAAAACCCTAAAACAAATGTTGAAGAAAGTGGTGGATAGAGATGGAAAGGATTGGGACTGTCTACTTCCTTATCTGATGTTTGCTATTAGGGAGGTGCCCCAATCCTCTACGGGATTCTCCCCCTTTGAGTTACTGTATGGGAGACACCCAAGAGGGCTGTTGGATATTGCCAAGGAAACTTGGGAAAGTGAGAGTTCTCCCCACAGGAGTGTGATTGAGCATGTCGCCCTGATGCAAGACCGAATTGCACAGGTAATGCCCATCGTGAAGGAACATTTGGCCCAAGCGCAGTTAGCACAGCAGAGAGTGTACAACCGTGGAGCCAAGACCCGTACCTTTTCCCCGGGGGATAGGATACTGGTACTTGTCCCTACGGTTGAAAGTAAATTCCTTGCCAAATGGCAAGGCCCCTACGAGATAATGGAAAAAGTGAGCGAAGTGAATTACAAGGTCAGACAACCAGGAAGGCGAAAGCCCGAACAGATCTATCACGTTAATCTGTTGAAAGCCTGGAGGGATAGAGAGTCCCTAGTCGCAGACACTTGGTCACCAGCTCAAACTGGTTGCGTGATTCCTGAGGTTGGAATAGCAGCCACCTTGTCACAACCCCAACAACAGGAGGTTAAGGAGTTTGTGCTTCACAACAAGGAGGTATTCTCTGAGCTGCCGGGACAAACATCTGGGGTAGAGCATGACATCATTACCCCGCCCGGTGAAAGGGTGAAGTTAAAACCCTATCGGATCCCAGAGGCCCGACGGGAGGCAATACGGGAGGAAGTACAGAAAATGCTGAACTTAGGGGTGATAGAGGAGTCCCAAAGTGATTGGTCTAGTCCCATTGTGTTGGTGCCTAAACCAGATGGGAGCTGGCGATTTTGTAACGATTTTCGTCAGTTGAACAAAGTTACAAAATTTGACACCTACCCCATGCCACGTATAGATGAGTTGATCGACCGGCTGGGAACAGCCCGATACATGACGACTCTTGACCTCACAAAAGGGTATTGGCAAATCCCCCTGGCCAAGTCGGCCAAAGAGAAAACCGCATTTGTAACCCCAGACGGGGCGTTCCAATATAAAAGAATGCCGTTCGGGTTACAGAATGCGCCGGCCACATTCCAGCGGAAAATGGACCAGATGCTGAGGCCCCATCGGAAGTATGCTGCGGCTTACCTGGATGATGTAATTGTCCATAGCACAGATTGGGCCTCACATCTGCCAAAAGTGCAAGCAGTCCTGGACTCTGTTCGGGAAGCAGGGTTTACGGCTAACCCCAAGAAGTGTACAATTGGGCAGGAGGAGGCCAAATATCTTGGGTACACCATTGGGAGGGGAGTAATAAAACCCCAACTCAACAAAGTCGAGGCCATCCAGAGTTGGCCACGTCCCAACAGCAAGAAGCAGGTACGAGCCTTTCTGGGAATCGCTGGGTATTATCGGCGATTCATTCCCCACTTTGCTTCTAAGGCTGTGCCCCTAACCAACCTGACGAAGGGGAAAGGGTCGGTCATGATTAAATGGACCCCCGAGGCTGAGGCAGCATTCCAATTCTTGAAACAAGCCTTATGTAGCCAGCCAGTGTTGTACTCACCCGACTTCTCTAAAGACTTTGTCGTACAAAGTGATGCGTCAGATGTGGGGTTAGGAGCAGTATTGTCCCAGGTCTGGAACGGGGAAGAGCACCCAGTCATTTACCTCAGCAGGAAGTTGAAGACCCATGAGGTAAATTACGCCACCGTTGAAAAGGAGTGTTTAGCGGTGAAGTGGGCTCTAGATTCCCTTCGGTACTACCTGCTAGGTAGGCACTTTGACATGGTTACGGATCACGCTCCGTTAAAGTGGATGGCTCAAAACAAGGAAACAAATAGAAGAGTGAATAGGTGGTTCCTGGCCCTCCAGGAATTCAACTTCACAGTAAAGCATCGCCCTGGCGTTCAAATGGGGAATGTGGATGCTTTGTCTCGAGTACATGAATGCCTGATTGCTGGTGTTCCAACCCTGAGGTTAAAACAAGAGGGGGGGGTATGTGACAGCAGGAAGGTAAAGTCACCTGGTTGCATCCAGGGGGGTAGATATATTTCGCCCAGATTCAGGCTTTACGCCGACTTATACAACTAGGTGGAGAGTTGTATAAGCCCAGCTGGGGCTAGTGGGCTCATGGATGACTCATACCTCTAGGGAGAGTGTGGGGCGTCGTGCAGACAGGGAGTTGATGAGACCAGCTGAAGCTTGTCAGCTCATTTAGGCCTCTATAAGAACTCCCAGCTTCATTAGATGTTAGCTCATGCCTGGACCCAGACCTGTGTGGACTGTCTAGGGAGAGTGAACCCCTGTGCGGTGAGACAAAGCCTGTGTGGCTATTTGCTTGGACATTTAAAACCAGGGACTTAGGGACTAGGACAGCACTAGGCTGATCCCAGTTGTTAGTTAGGAAACCTGTATGTTTAGTCAGAGGTCAAGTTGACCAGGATTTATTTTGTTTATGTTTCTTTTGCTTTGCTGTGTTTTGTCACTGTAAATAGAAAATAAACCGCACCTTTTTGATTTTGAAAACCACAACCTCCGTTTGCTGGGCCTGTTTTTGTGTGGGGAGCCCATCTCGGGGGTCACACACACCCGCTGCCGAGCTAACCCCCTCACACACCAAAATAAATCTCTATCTGATATTTTACAGTGTTGCATGAGTGAGTAATTGTCATTCAAACTGTGATAGCACTGAAATCTGAAAAATTGTCTAGACTGGAAGGGGTAAAACAGTTAGTTCTTGAGGTTGTTAAACTTTTAAAAGAAGACCATAAACATCTATGTTATGTGACTTCCTTTGCCACTGTTTGGTAATATGTATTATATTGATAGCTTTTGCTTCTTTTTTTTTAAAGTATATACCAAATTATAGGTTTTTGCTGTTTTGACTCCTGCTGCGTCTACCATTCATTTCTGGCCTATTACTGCTATACAAAAAAAGTTGATTTTGCAAAAGCAAACATTTATTTTGGGGTGGAAATCAATTATATTGGATTGCTGCTGCTGTATATAAGTCAATGATTAATGTAAACTATTACATAAGCAATTTATGTGATGCAAGAATTTAGTGTTACTAATGCCATCCACGAGAGCTGTATCATCTTGTATATCTATGCACAGCTTTAACCACTTCAGCCCTGGAAGGATTTACCCCCTTAACCTCCCTGGCGGTATGATTATTTCAGATTTTTGGTGCTGAAAGCAGTACCATTATTTTGCATGGAAATTTGGCGTTTTATATTGTAGGTCTGTAATTCTTAGGAATAACTCACTTAAATCTGTCCAAACAAGAGTCTCGGGTATGATAAAATTTAAAACACAAAATCATGAATTATAATATAATAAATAACTATAAATAATTATAACAACTAATAATGTAGCGCCCCCCCCCCCAATATTTGGGGGTGCTATGCAGAAATTTATGGGTAGTCTGAGCCGGTAGTTGGGCTCAGACAAATCAAGGATTCAATTTTGCTTCTTGTCTGGGTGTGATACTGCCGCCAGTAGTGTTCTCCATTGCTTGTAGGTGGCACTGTCACCGCCGGCATAGGTTAAACTACGGGGGATATCGCAGCACCTTGGGTGTCCTCTCTCAGCAGCCGTGCAGTGGGCGTGGTCAACCCGCTGTGCATGCTGGGAGAGGGTACAAAAGGGGCAGACGCCATTTGGCGTGAGGCGATTCCAGGGGGACCCCAAGGCTCAAGGGGGGACCTCTGGTCCAGTGAGTGTGCCTTGTGGCCCGCATGGCACGAGGTGCGCGAGTGTGTTTAGGCCTCGGGCACCTTCAGTCCGAGGCTCTGTTGCTGCATCGTGGGCCCAGCTCCACTAACAGCGCCTATGTTTCAGAGAAGGATCCCAGGCTGCCCACTTCTAGGGGGCCCAACTTTAGGAAAGGAGACCAGGGGAGGATCAGTCCCAGAGGAGACTAGCGACGGTACTGCTGTCTCGGGAAGAGGCCTGGAAACTCGCCTAAGGAGGGATCCATCTTCAACAGTTACAAAGCCTGCAATGTGCTGGCCTGGCACAGAGGTTCTTGTTCAATATAATGTGACTGGGAGGTTCGGGACTCAGATTCTGTGGCAGAGGATTCCCTGATCGCATCCCTAGATACTAGAGAAAAGGAAAAAGATTGATTCGTGCTCCATCCCGGCTGCTAGGACCGCTCTCATAGGGACTATCCGGGTGAGCAGTGCCCACTCATGCCGCGTACACACGATCGTGATTCACGGCGGTGAAAACACCGCCGTGAATCACGGCATGAAAAAAAATGAAAAACGAGGGAACGGCATGTTCCCCCACACACGACCGTTTTTCCCGTCATTTTTTTCTTTGACGAGAAAAACGACCGTCTGTGGGCTCCGCGGCAGTGTCTCCCTATAGGAAAACTGCCGCGGAAAAAAATGATGGAAAAAACGATGAGAAAATTTAGAACATGTTCTAATTTTTCTCGTCGTTTTTCCTGCCGTTTTTCTCAACGAGAAAAACAGCATAAAGCCCACAGACGATCGTTTTTCTCGGCGAAAAAAAAAAATGTCATTTTTCCTGACGGGAAAAATGATCGTGTGTACGCGGCATTAGGCTTGAGTGGCGATGAATGTAGATACTGAACTTAGGTGTTGCGTGCCTGAACCTTCCCCTACTTCCTTCAACTTTCTGCTCTCTCTCTCTCTTCAAGTTGACTCAAAGAGAAAAAGAATAAAGCCTTGCTGATTAGGTTTTACTCATGTGTGGACATTGGCCTTATTCCTGGAGATTTTTGCTTGCCTAGACAACGGAGCTAAAGGATCCAATCCAGATAGGTAATTGCTGCAGACCCAAAACAAAAACCAGCCGGTCCCTTAAATGGGGGTAAGTGCTACAATAATATAATAATATTAAAAATTATTCAATAATGTAATCAAATCAAAAACACTGAAATTTGCTCAGTTGCAGAATTGTCACTGTCATTACTTTCAGTGTTTGATGATGAATTTCCCCACCAATCACTATCGTTCAATTCTGCAAGTGATTCTAATTTATTATCGCTGTTTTTTAGCTTGTCTAAAAACACTTTTGACGTAAACGGACACTTTTTGGTTGCTATGGACAATCTCCAGTTTCCAGGCAGAAAGAACCGTTTTTATAATATAAAAGTGCATGCAGGACACTGGACAAACCACTAGGGACAAAGGGGTGTGTAATTATTTGATACAGTACTGTAATCTGTAAGATTACAGTGTACTGTATGTATATTGTGTTTTTCACTTTTTGAATTTGGCGCCGAACTCCGTCCCCGTGCGTCACAACGCTCGGGAGGGGAGCTCGGCACTCGGCAATGTGAATCAAGCGAGGAGACAGCTCGCAGACACAGCGGGGGGACATCACAGGATCCAGGGACAAGGTAAGTAACTTTCCCTGTATCCTGCGATGCGATCCCGAGTCTGGCTCGCGGTTACCGTTTTTGGTACTGAAATTTCACCTCGAGCCAGACTCAGAAATACCGCCAGGGAGGTTAATGACCAGGCAATTTTTTGCGATAGGGCACAGTGTTACAATTGCGCGGATGTGCGACGCTGTACCCAAATAAAATTGATGTCCTTTTTTTCCTACAACAAGAGCTTTCTTTTGGTGGTATTTGATCACCTCTGCGGTTTAAATTTTTTGTGCTATAAACAAAAAAAGAGCGATTTAAAAAAATAAAAACACAACATTTTTTCCTTATTTGCTAATAAAAAATAAAATAAATATTTTTTTTTCATCAGTTTAGGCCAATATGTATTCTTTTACATATTTTTGGTAAAAAAAAATACAATAAGCGTATATTGTTTGGTTTGCGCAAAAGTTATAGCATCTACAAAATAGAGGAAATATTAAGGCTACTTTCACACTGAGCCTGCAAAGCACCTCTCCTCCCACTCCAGTGTGAAAGCCCCATTGGAGCGGCGCACTGGCAGGAAGCTAAAAAAAAGTCCTCCAAGCAGCATCTTTGAAGTGCTGTAGGAGCGGTGTTTACACTGCAGCGATGCTTTGCCGGCCCTTTGCGGGCACTTTTAACTCTTTTTCGCCCATTAAGCAGGGGTTAAACGTGCCCCGCTAGCGGCCGAAAAGCGCTGCAAAAACTACGGTAAAGCGCTTCTAAAAATAGGGGCGCTTTACTGCCGACGCCCGCCCGCGCCAGTGTGGAAGTACCCTTAGGGACTTTTTTTTTTATTATTGATTTTACTAGTAATGGCATTGATCAGCAATTTTTAGCGGGACTGCGGCGGACAAATCTGACCCTAAGTGACACTTTTTGGTGACCAGTGACACCAATGCACTGATTACTGTATAAATGGCACTGGCAGGGAAGAGGTTAACACTAGGGGTGATCAAAGGGTTAAGTGTTCTCTAGGGAGGTGCTTTCTAACTGTCAGGGGGATTGACTGACTGGGAGTAGAGAGAAATCGCTGTTCTTGATCACTAGGAACAGCTGATCTCTCTCTCCTCCCCTGTCAACTTGTTTACAAAGGCAGATCCCTGTTCTGCCTCTGTGAGGAGCGATCGCGGGTGGCCGGCGTACAGCGCGGCCGCCTGGGCATGCGTATCAGCTCAAGTACAGTATATATGTATTGGGTTAAATAAGTATTGAACACATCCCCATTTTTCTAGGTAAATATATTTCTAAAGGGGCTATTGACATGAAATGTTCACCACATGTCAGTAACAACCCATGCAATCCATACATACAAAGAAACCTAAACAAATAACTTCTGAAATAAAGTTATGTGTAAACAAAGGAATGCCGCAGGGAAAAGTATTGAACACATGAATAAAGGGAGGTAAAATCTATCAGTAATTAGAAAGCAACCCTGCCCTTGTCAGTGCAAATTAATATCAGCTGGTTAAATCTCAACTGTTGGCCTATAAAAAGTTGTTTCATTACCAAAGTGTCGCACAAGAAACATGTCATGATTGGAGAAAGCAAAGAGCTCTCTCAAGACCTTCACAACCTTGTTGTTGCAAAACATACTGATGGCATTGGTTACAGAAGGATTTCTAAACTTCTGAATGTTTCAGTAAGAACTGTTGGGGCCATAATCCAGAAGTTGAAAGAACATAATTTCACCATAAACTGACCACAACTAATATTTCTGAAAAAAAAGTGAAAAAAATTATCAGAAGAGTTGTCCAAGAGCCAACACTTGTGGAGAGCTTCAGAAAGACCTGGCATTAGCAGGTACAATTGTTTCAAAGAAAACAATAAGTAATGCACTCAACCGTCGTGGCCAGTATGACACCATGCAAGACTCCATTGCTGAAAAAAAATCATGTTGAAGCACCTTTAAAGTTTGCTGCCCAACATTAAGACTCCTTTCACACAGAGGTGTTTTACAGGCATTTTTGTGCTAATAATAGCTGCCCCAGTGTGAAATCCTGAGTGCTTTCACACTGGGGCGGTGCGCTTGCAGGACATGAAAAAAAATTCCTGCAAGTAGCATCTTTGGGGCAGTGCGGTAAAGCGCCACTAAAACTAGCAGCGCTTTACCGCTACTGCCCCCCCCCCCATCCTAGTGTGAAAGGGGTGTGAAATACTGGGAGACTATAGCCTGGTCAGATGAGACCAAAATTTAACTCTTTAGATGCCACAATACCCCAGGTTTGGAGATCAAATGGCACTGCACATCACCCCATAAACACCATACCAATAGTGAAGTTTGGAGGTGGGAACATCATTGTATGCGGCTGTTTTTCAGCATATGGTGCTGGCAAACTTCTTATCATTGATGAGGATAAATGGAAAAATGTACCAAGACCTTCTTGATAAAAATCTAGTGCCATCTACCAGAATGATGAAGATGAAACGAGGGTGGACATTTCAGCAAGACAATGATCCCAAACACAAAGCCAAAGAAATGGCTCAGACAATTACCTGACTTGAATCCAATAGAAAATCCATGGAAATAACTAAAGATCAGAGTTCATAGAAGAGGCCCACGGAATCCTTTGAAAACTGTTTCTTTGACAAACATTTTGCCCCGAAAATGGCCATTACTGAAAACAAAGATGCAGCTGTAGAAATTCAGAGCAAGGTAGCACCACTCCAAGCTCTGTGCATAATTTTATCTAAATTAGTAATTATCATTCAAGGTGTGATAGCACTGGAATCTGAAAAATTGCCTAGGCTGGAAAGGGGTAAAACAGTTTGTTCTTGAGGTTGTTAAACTATGTACACAATACAGTGGAGGTGATTTACTAACAACAGTGCGCTGCGCCGGTTCATACCTTAATTGGTGCGCCGGATAAATCTTTAATTGGGCGCATGAACCAGCGGCGCACTGCTATAGTAAATAAAAATGTCAGCGGCGCTTGTATCTCTATTCAAAATGAACGGTTCCCTATGGGAGCCCATTGATTTGAATAAAGGTCACCCGGGAAGTCAGATCAAGACGATCCGACTTGCGGGGCAACTCGTGTGCTGGTTGACACAGGAGCAGCACGACTTTGCGAGGCAACTTGGACATGACTTGAGCGTGAAGCAGACGCTCAAGTCATGTCCTGGAGGCAACTTGAAGTACCTGGCCGAGAATGTTCTCGGCGACAAGGTACTGCAAGCCTCACGCTCGCTGTCCCCTGTGTTTGGTATGAATCATGAAGGGGAACTCCAGGCCAAATTTTAAATAAAAAAACGGCATACAGGAGCATACCAGGCCCTTAGGTCTGGTATGGATTCTAAGGGAAAACCCCCCTACGCCAAAAAACAGCGTGGGGGTCCCCCCAAAGTCCATACCAGACCCTTATCCGAGCACACAGCCCGGCAGGTCAGGAAAGGGGGGGCGAGCGAGCGCCCCCCTCCTAAACCATACCAGGCCGCATGCCCTCAACATGGGGAGTTGGGTGCTTTGGGGCAGGGGGCACCCTGCACCCCCCCAAAGCACCCTGCCCCATGTTGATGGGGACAAGGGCCTCTTCCCGACAACTCTGGCCATTGGTTGTCGGGGTCTGCGGGCGGGGGGCTTATCGGAATCCAGGAGTCCCCTTTAATAAGGGGGCCCCCAGAACCCGGGCCCCCCACCCTATGTGAATGAGTATGGGGTACATCGTACCCCTACCCATTCACCTGGTGGCAAAAAAAGTCAATAAAAAAAACACAACACAGGTTTTTAAAGTAATTTATTAGGCAGCTCCGGGGGTCTTCTTCTGACTTCGGGGGTCTTCTTCCAACTTCGGGGGTCTCTCCTTCTGCTCTCCGGTGTTGTCTCCGCGCTCTCTGGTTCTTCTCCCGCTCTCCGGTGTCTTCTCCACGATCTCCGGTTCTTTCTGCCTTCTGCCCGCGCCCCGCTATCTTCTTCCAGCTCTTTTGCTAGCGGGGTCCCGGTCTTCATCGTCGTCTTCTTCCCTCTTCTCTCCGCCCGATGTTGCCTCGTCGCTGTCTGCCGCTACAATGCTGTGTGCACGAAGCGCAACGACTTATCTTGGCATGCCACCCGGTGACCCCGCCCCCGTATGACGTGATATGGGGGCGGGGTTACCGGGTGGCTTCACCTGGTGACCACGCCCCATGCCAATATAAGTCGTTTCGCTCCGCGCACACAGCATTGTAGCGGCAGACAGCGACGAGGCAACATCCGGCGGAGAGAAGAGGGAAGAAGACGACGATAAAGACCGGGACCCCGCTAACAAAAGAGCTGGAAGAAGATAGCGGGGCGCCCGGCAGAAGGCAGAAAGAACCGGAAATCGTGGAGAAGGCACCGGAGAGCGGGAGAAGAACCAGAGAGCGCGGAGACGACACCGGAGAGCAGTAGAAGAGACCCCCGAAGTCGGAAGAAGACCCCCAAAGTTGGAAGAAGACCCCCCGAAGTTGGAAGAAGACCCACGAAGTCGGAAGAAGACCCCCGGAGCTGCCTTTCATTAGTAAGACCTCATCTGGAATATGCAGTTCAGTTTTGGGCACCAGTTCTCAAAAAGGATATCGGGGAACTGGAGAAAGTGCAGAGAAGGGCAACCAAACTGATAAGAGGCATGGAGGAGCTCAGCTATGAGGAAAGATTAGAGGAACTGAATTTATTCACTCTTGGAAGAGGAGAATAAGGGGGGATATGATTAACATGTACAAATATATAAGGGATCCATATAGTGAACTTGGTGTTGAGTTATTCACTTTACGGTCAACACAAAAGACAAGGGGGCACTCTTTACGTCTAGAGGAAAAAAGATTTCATCAAATATGGAAAGGTTTCTTCACAGTGATGCCGCGTACACACGATCGTGATTCACGTCGGTGAAAACACCGCCGTGAATCACGGCATGAAAAAAAATGAAAAATGAGGGAACGGCATTTTCCCCCACACACGACCGTTTTTCCCGTCATTTTTTTCTTTGTCGAGAAAAACGACCGTCTGTGGGCTCCGCGGCAGTGTCTCCCTATGGGAAAACTGCCGCGGAAAAAAATGATGGAAAAAACGATGAGAAAATTTAGAACATGTTCTAATTTTTCTCGTCGTTTTTCCTGCCGTTTTTCTCAACGAGAAAAACGGCATAAAGCCCACAGACGATCGTTTTTCTCGGCGAAAAAAAAAATTTCATTTTTCCCGACGGGAAAAATGATCGTGTGTACGCGGCATAAGAGCTGTGAAAATGTGGAACAGACTCCCTCCAGAGGTGGTTCTGGCCAGCTCAGTAGATTGCTTTAAGAAAGGCCTGGATACTTTCCTAAATGTACATAATATAACTTATAAGTACTAACATTTATAGGTAAAGTTGATCCAGGGTAAATCCGATTGCCTCTCGGGGGATCAGGAAGGAATTTTTTCCCCTGCTGTAGCAAATTGGATCATGCTCTGCTGGGGTTTTTTGCCTTCCTCTGGATCAACTGTGGTATAGAATTGGGTATATGGGATTGTACGATATATTTTTTTTTATTTTTTTCTTTATGATTGAACTGGATGGACTTGTGTCTTTTTTCGACCTGACTAACTATGTAATAAATTACTTTAAAAACCTGTGTTGTGTTCTTTTATTGACTTTTTTTGCCACCAGGTGAATGGGTAGGGGTGCGATGGTACTCATTCACATAGGGTGGGGGGCCGTGATCTGGGGGTCCCCTTTGTTAAAGGGGTCTTCTAGATTCCGATAAGCCCCCTGCCCGCAGACCCCCACAACCACCGTGCAAGGATTGTGGGGATGAGGCCCTTGTCCCCATCAACATGGGGACATCCTCCCCATGTTGAGGGCATGTGGCCTGGTACGGTTCAGGAGGGGCGCTCTCTCGTCCCCCCTCTTTTCCTGTGGCCTGCCAGGTTGCGTGCTCGGATAAAGGGTCTGGTATGGATTTTTGGGGGAACTCCACGCATTTTTTTTTTAATTTGCGTCAGGGTTCCCCTTAATATCCATACCAGACCTGAAGGGCCTGGTAATTGAATCTGGGGGGATCCCCACGCATTATTTTTTTTTTACCAATGACTTTTCTATGTATTGCCGGGTGCCGACAATTCATTATAGCCGCGAGTTTTAAATGACTTTTTTTCCTTCAGAAATTACACTTTGTGCAGGGACAGTTCTAAGCACGGGAAACAAGCGTGACTTTACAGGCTTTACACACACCCTAGGTACAAAATTTAATGGAATATTTCACTTTTATTGTTTCACTTTAAGCATTATTAAAATCACTGCTCCCGAAAAAACGGCAGTTTTTAAAATGTTTTTTTGCATTGATACATGTCCCCTGGGGCAGGACCCGGGTCCCCAAAACTTTTTTAGGACAATAACTTGCATATTAGCCTTTATAATTAGCACTTTTGATTTCAAACGTTCGAGTCCATTGTATTTAACCACTTAACGACCGCTCACTGAACATATACGTCGGCAAAATGGCACGGACAGGCACAATCACGTACCTGTACGTGACTGCCTTCGTATGGGTGGGGGGTCCAATCGGACCCCCCTCCGGTACAGCGAGCAGTGGTTCTCAGTGCGGGAGCGATCCGTGATGAGGGGACGGCCATTCGTTTCCAGGCATCCCCTCGCGATCGCTCCCGGCGAATGAAATGCTTCCTCTGCCTGTGTAATGTTTACACAGGCAGAAGGAAGTGATGTCATCTCTCCTGCGGCGCTCACGTATACCGAGCACCGTGGAGAGAAGACACACAGGTTAGTGCAATGAACAGCACACTGACACCAGGACACATAGGAACATGATCGCCCCCCAGGCCCCCCCAGACACCCCCAGATCACCCCCAGATCACCCCCAAGCCCTCAGTCACAGTGTCACTGATTGCAGTGACCATTTATTTACTGATCACTTCAATCAGTGACATTTGTGACTGTAAAAGTGTCAGGGCAGTTAGTTTTAGGTCCAGTGTAGCCCCCTAACCCCCCCTAATAAAGGTTTAACCCCTTGATCACCCCCAGGTATCCCTTTCACCCCCTAGCACCACTGTCACTTAGCGATCATTTTTCTGATCGCTGTATTAGTGTCGGTGATGCCGCTAGGTAGTCAGTTATTTTTTTTAGGTTCGCCGCAGGTTTTTATAGCATCAGGTACCCCCATATATTACCTAATAAAGGTTTAACCCCTTGATCGCCCCCCAGGTAACCCCTTCACCCCCTTTTGCCAGTGTCACTAAGCGATCGTTTTTCTGATCGCTGTATTAGTGTCGGTGGTGCCGCTAGGTAGCCAGTTATTTTTTTTAGGTTTGCCGTGGGTTTTTATAGCGTCAGGTACCCCCATATATTACCTAATAAAGGTTTAACCCCTTGATCGCCCCCCAGGTAACCCTTTCACCCCCTTTTGCCAGTGTCACTAAGCGATCGTTTTTCTGATCGCTGTATTAGTGTCGGTGGTGCCGATAGGTAGCCAGTTATTTTTTTTAGGTTCGCCGCAGGTTTTTATAGCGTCAGGTACCTCCATATATTACCTAATAAAGGTTTAACCCCTTGATCGCCCCCCAGGTAACCCTTTCACCCGCTTTTGCCAGTGTCACTAAGCGATCATTTTTCTGATCGCTGTATTAGTGTCGGTGGTGCCGCTAGGTAGCCAGTTTTTTTTTTAGGTTCGCCGCAGGTTTTTATAGCGTCAGGTACCCCCATATATTACCTAATAAAGGTTTAACCCCCTAATTTCCCCTAGTTAACCCTTTCACCAGTGATCACCGTATAAGTGTTACTAGTGACACTGGTTAGCCAGTTAGTTATTTTGTTATTTAGGTTCCCCGTCAGGTTTTTATATAGCATCGGGTACCCCCATATATTACCTAATAAAGGTTTAACCCCCTGATTGCCCCTAGTTAACCCTTTCACCAGTGATCACCATATAAGTGTTACGGGTGACGCTGGTTAGTTAGTTTGCTTTTTATAGTGTCAGGGCACCCGCCGTATATAACCCAATAAAGGTTTAACCGCCTGATCGCCCGGCGGGTGATATCAATTAGGTTTTAGCATCAGAGAGGGTCTGTGTCGCCCCAGGCAGCGTCGGGTTAGTGCCAGTAACGCTAACACCCACGCGTGAAGCATACACCTTCCTTAGTGGTATAGTATCTGAACAGATCAATATCTGATCTGATCAGATCTATACTAGCGTCCCCAGCAGTTTAGGGTTCCCAAAAATGCAGTGTTAGCGGGATCAGCCCAGATACCTACTAGCACCTGCGTTTTGCCCCTCCGCCCAGCCCAGGCCACCCAAGTGCAGTATCGATCGATCACTGTCACTTACAAAACACAACACACATAACTGCAGCGTTCGCAGAGACAGGCCTGATCCCTGCGACTCCAGTGCTGTAGGAGGTGATTTCACCACCACAGTTAAAAAAAAAAGCATATATGTCGAAGCATGGGGCAGCAGGGGCGGAGGAGCGATTTTGCTCCAAATACATACGGTCAAAATTCCGACGGAGGCTTGCCCGTGGAAAAGTCCGACCATGTGTGTGCAGCATAACTTTTGCGGGAAGATGTCCCCATGCTTCGGCATATATAAATGGTGCATGTATGCCCATCATTAGAAGTGGGTGGATGAAGGGAGGTATTCTAATGGTGGGCATACCCACCGATCAATCTCTTTTTTTCGTTCAGCCAACAGGCTGCATGAAAAAAAAGATTACAATACATGTCCAACAGGGACCAGCAACGTACTGGTATGTTGCTGGACTTTGAATGGTTATACCAGAATGATGCCTGCAGGTTTAGGTATCATCTTGGTATCATTCTTTTCAGCCAGCGGCCGGCTTTCAAGTAAAAGCAATCCTAGCAGCTAATTAGCCTCTGGACTGCTTTTACAATCAGTGGGAGGGAATGTCCCCCCCGGATATAAAAAGCGCCATTGGGAAATTGGGGAAGCATTTTATCACATCGATCTTGGTGTGGTCAGATGCTTTGAGGGCAGAGGAAAGATCTAGGGTCTAATAGACCCCAGTTTTTTCAAAAAAAGAGTACCTGTCACTACCTATTGCTATCATAGGGGATATTTACATTCCCTGAGAGAACAATAAAAATGATAGAAAAAAGAAAAAATTTGGAAGGAACAGTTTAAAAATAAAATAAAAAAGCAAAATTAATAATAATAAAAAAAAAAAGCACCCCTGTCCCGCCCTGCTCTTGCGCAATGGCGAACGCAAGCGTCGGTCTGGCGTCATATGTAAACAGCAATTGCATCATGCATGTGAGGTATCACCACGAAGGTCAGATCGAGGGCAGTAATTTTAGCAGTAAACTTCCTCTGTAAATCTAACGTGGTAACCTGTAAAGGCTTTTAAAGGCTTTTAAAAATGTGTGTAGTTTGTCGCCACTGCGCGTTTGTGCGAAATTTTAAAGCATGTCGTGTTTGGTATCTATGTACTCGGCCTAAGATCATCTTTTTTATTTCATCAAACATTTGTATTTTTTCCCCAAAAAATGTGTTTGAAAAATCGCTGCGCAAATACTGTGTGGGAAAAAACACCCACCATTTTAATCTGTAGGGCCTTTGCTTTAAAAAATATATATAATGTTTGGGGGTTCAACATAATTTTCTTGCAAAAAAAAATGTTTTCATGTAAACAAAAAGAGTCAGAAAGGGCTTTGTCTTCAAGTGGTTAGAAGAGTGGAACCCTAGAATTTCTACAGAACATTCACCTTTGACACCAATTCTGGGAAACCCAGCATTTCCACCAGGGTTAGAAGCAAGAGGCTTTCAGGGACTCAGAGACAGGGGCTTTCATCAAGTATTACACTTTACGAACTTAGATAATTGGCCATCTATAGAATCCATGACCCGACAGGGAGGTCAATTTGAAATGTCTGGTTGGCAGGCAAGACAAATACGACATTTCTTGGTATCCTTAGGCCCGATGGAAAAATACTGTAGACCACATACAAGATTTGAGATATATTGCGAAGAAAAGGAACCAATCTCCCATGTTATATCTAAAATATATGCTCTTTTGGTAACACCTCCAGAAGATTATAAAATGAGAAGTTTGAGTAAATGGGAGAGAGATTTGAATCAAAGGTTCCCTCCAACCCAGAGCAGGAAAGTGGTACAGTTGGCACTGAGTACCTCTAGATGTACCAAGATACAGGAATCTAACTATAAATTGCTAACACGATGGTACTTCACTCCAGCAACCTTGAATACATTTTCTCCGGAAGCAACGGATAGATGTTGGAGAAACTGTGGAGAGCGAGGGACTATTTTTCATATTTTTTGGCAATGCCCAGTGATTAGACAGTACTGGTTGGAAGTTCAGAGGATAACGCAAATGTTTACGGAATATCGAATCCCTGATGACCCAGCCTTCTTCCTGCTACAAAATTCTCAAATCCCGATGAAAAGATATAAAAATTCAATAATATGTCACATGGTGAATGCAGCGAAAAGCTGCATATCTTTGTGTTGGAAAGAAACACGAACACCTCCTATCTCTATGTGGCTGAATAAAATCAGAAGAATTTGGATAATGGAAAATTTATGGCCCAGAGATATGGAAAGACAGGAACAAAATAAGGAAATATGGGTACCATGGGAAGAATTCGTAAAATCTGAAGAAGGGAAAAAACTATTTGGAGAAGATAGAGAAGAATAAAAGTGGGATCTAGGTTTGGAAGCTTATTGGCAGAGACACCTTACCGTCTATTGAAACCGGCAGGCAGAGGTGGGGAGATGGGGGTCCTTTTTTTTTTTCTCTGGGGTTAATGGGGGTGGGTGCAGGGGAGGGAAGGGAAAAATAAAAATGCAGGCAAATAATCATATATGCTTTATTAATATCATTAAGATAATGTTATCTTTTATGTTTTTGATGATGCCTGTAAGAAAAACAAAGAAGAGTGGATGATGTGTGACATAAGCTTCCTAATGTTGTGTATAAAATGCCAGGACAGTTCAACCCCCCCCCCAAATGACCCCATTTTGGAAAGTAGACACCTGAAGCTATTTGCTGAGTAGGGATGAGCTTCGCGTTCGCGTCAAACACACGTTCGACTCGAACATCGGCCGTTCGATCGTTCGACGAAGAACAAACTTTACGGTCCGTTCACGTTAAATTTGTGTTGCGCGACACGGCCCATAATTCACTGCGGCATCGCAGTGCATTGCTGGCTGATTATTGGCCAAGCATGCACTATGACCCGCATGCTTGGCCAATCACAGCGCGGAAAAAACAGAGACCTATAATTGGCCAAAGCCAGGGTGGCTTTGGCCAATTATGGCTCAGGGTGTTTAGTACACGCCCCACACAATATAAGGCCGCCTGGAAGTCGGCCTTGTGTAGTGTGTTGGCGTTTGTGAAAGAGGCAGTTTCAGAGAGATAGACAGTGTCATTTATATTGAGTTAGATAGAGCAGGTAGGCGAGTCAGTTAGCTGCTGTTACAGTGTGTAGAGGATATATATGCATCCTAGGTGTTGTATATATATTTATACACTGTATTGAGTTTAGATAGATCCGTTCCTGTTAGTCTCTATTCTGTGACAGGCAGGCAGGTGATTGTGCTAGCTGCAGACAGTCAGGCCCCTTTCACACTGGGGCGGTTTGCAGGCGATATTGTGCTAAAAATAGCGCCTGCAAACCGAGCCTAAACAGGGCTTTCACACTGGAGCGGTGCGCTAACAGGACGTGAAAAAAAGTCCTGCTAGCCGCATCTTTGGAGCAGTGAGAGGAGCGGTGTGTTTACCGCTCCTACACCGCTCCTTCCCATTGAAGGCAATGGGAAACCGCGGTAATACCGCCGGCAATGCGCCTCTACAGTGGCGCATTGCTGGCGGTATTAACCCTTTTTCGGCCGCTAGCGGCCGAATACATCCACAATTCCGACGGTATAGTGCCGCTAAAAATAGCGGCGCTATACCGCCACCACACCCACCGCCCCAGTGTGAAACCAGTGTTTCACTTAGGCTGGTTTCACACTGGGGCGGTGGTGGTATAGAGCCGCTATTTTTAGCGGCGCTATACCGTCGGAATTGCGGAGGTATTCGGCCGCTAGCGGTGCGGTTTTAACCCCCGCTAGCGGCCAAAAAAGGGTTAATACCGCCGGCAATGCGCCTCTATAGAGGCGCATTACTGGCTGTATTACCGCGGTTTCCCATTGCTTTCAATGGGAAGGAGCGGTGTAGGAGCGGTAAACACACCGCTCCTCTCACCACTCCAAAGATGCGGCTAGCAGGACTTTTTTTCACGTCCTGTTAGCGCACTGCTCCAGTGTGAAAGTCCTCGGGCTTTCATATTGGAGAGACAGCAGCCGCTGTTTGGCTCGGTTTGCAGGTGCTATTTTTAGCACAATAGCGCCTGCAAACCGCCCCAGTGTGAAAGGGGCCTTAGTGTACTACTGTGTCCTTTGCATAGCGATCACCTAAAGCTCACCTGGATACAGTTATTCTCTATACTGTGACAGGCAGGCCGGTGATTGTGCTAGCTGCAGTCAGTGTTTCACTTAGTGTACTTCTGTGTGCAGGGCCGCTGTTAGAAATCATGGGGCCCCGTACAGCCTACCTGACGGGGCCCCCTTTGACCCCGCCCTCGACCCCACCCCTGGCCGCTCCCCCTGCCCGAAAGTTGAGGGGGGGTATGATGCAACAGTTGTGGAAGTGAAAGGTGACTTCAAAACTGCTCGTATCACTTCCACATGAAACCTGACAGTTGCTTTTACAAATATACACACACTCCTGGCTGCTGACCCCAGCTGGAAATGTGTGTATGTGTTTAAAAAGACATGCTTGCAGCATGGCCCCAGCTCTGATATAAAATGCCGTGGTTAAAGAGAATTGGTTGGGGGCTGTAAAAATGCAGCTCAGCTGTGCATTTTTACTGCTCCAAAAACCACAAGTGTACAGTAGCATCTCACAGTGCCTTGTGATCTTTAGGCCTCATGCACACATGATTCTTTACTGCTTCCAAACACCCCTTAATGTTATCCTATGTGTCTATGTACACATAGAATTTTTAGTGGCAGGGGCGTTTACAAGCAGAAAAAAAAAAAAACATGGCCAGTGCGTCCAGGAGCAGCAGTTTTTTGACTGAAAAAATGTTTGACGCATGCAAATGCTCCTAAACACATGTTAACGTTAGGCACGTTTACTGCTTGAGCGATAATTAATTTAAGTGACCAGAAAAACGTATTTTTCTGGCCAATCAAATGAACGTCCAAGTGCTTGATGCCCGTAAATTAGCCTAAACGCTTGTAAAAGTGTTATGCGGCGTACACACGATCGTTTTTCATGCCATTTTTTAAACCAACGTTTTTCTCGTCGTTTTTTTCATGATTCCTCTCAAGCCTGTCTTGCGAACTCACGATCATTTTAAAAAAACGTTCAAGCAAAGCGCAGTGACGTACAACACGTACGACGGCACTATAAAGGGGAAGTTCCATTCGGATGGTGCCACCCTTCATGTTAGTAAAGTTTGTTGAGCGACGATTCGCGCTTTTCAGCCTCCTGCTTTTCAGTCCGTTACAGCGTGACGAATGTGCTATCGCCATTACAAATGCTAGTTTTACCAGAACGTGCGCTCCCGTCTCATACTTGATTCTGAGCATGCGTGTTTTTTTTCACCTCGTCAAAGCATACACACCATCGTTTTTCACGTCGTTGAAAAAAACGACATGAAAAACGACGTGAAAAAAGAGAGCATGTTCGAAATTTTTAATGGCCGTTTTTCACGTCGTTAAAAATTCTCTGGAGCATACACACGATCGGTTTTAATGCCCATTTTTAAAAATGGCATTTTTAACGGCATGAAAAACGATCGTGTGTATGGGGCATTAGACACTTTTACAAGCGTCAGGCGTTTTTTCTGGCAAAAGGCTGCTGCCAAGAGGAGGATAGTTTTTAAAGCATTCTGTGTGCATGAGGCCTTATAGCATTAGGATAATCATTCACACAACACAGCAGGTGCTCTATGGCTCTGTCACAGTGTACCACATGCTGTTGGGTGCTGATTTTGCTATGGCTGTACAGTGGTACAATCTATAACACACAGTACAGCCATAAAGTAACAAAGTCAGCACACAACAGCATGTGACACACTTTGACAGAGCCATGAAAGAGAACCTCCTGTGCCAATAATTATCCTATGCTGAGAATCATAAGGCACTGTAAGGATGTGGGTGATTCTATTACAATGGGTGTTGTAACACCCCAACTCACTGTGTGCCGCCCAGTGATGCCCAGTGCCTGTCACGCTACAGGATACCCGCCACCGCCATCAGGATTAGCATTACCGCTCCCTCCCTGTCGGCTGTGTCACATCAGTCTCTGAGACAGTGGCATGGGTAAAGCACTGTAAAGATCACTCCGCCGAGCATCAGCGAAGGAGAGCAGTGGCCGGACACTAGAGAATGCGACTGGGCACAGGTATGTATACCTCCGCCCAAAAATGAAAAAATAGTCCCTACTCAGCTTTCACCTCATGAGCCCCTGATACGGACCGGGAAAATATATTTATGCACCCCCTAAGCAAGTAAGAGACAAGGGGTGTAATTTAGTGAGCCTTATTTTTTTTTAAGAAGAAATTCACTATAAAGCTGTCCGGGCCCCCCTGAAGAGCTGATGGGCCCGGGCCCAGTACAACAGGGCTGGCTGTACTGCCCTATCAGCGGCCCTGACAGGGCCTATTGCTGCGCTCTAAGTACAGTATCTGTGAGGGGTTGCAGTGTTGTGGCACCAGCACCAGTGCCTAAGGCCCAATTTTTCAGCCCGTGTTCAACAGGGCATGCAATTACAATTCTTGATCTAATATTTCACAGCAGGGCCCATTCCTGCACCCACCAAGAGTAACTGTGAGGGCTTACAGTGTTTTGGCACCAGCACCACCACCAAAGGCCCAATTTTTCCTACCACTGTTCAACAGTGGCATGTAAATACAATTCCTGATATAATAGCCATGCCATTTTTCTCAATGATTTTCATCCATATTGCTGGGACCAGACATTACATTAAAGCCGCAAGCAGTTTTAAATGGCTTTTTTTCCTTTACAAATGTCATTTTGTGCAGGGACAGTTCTAAACACAGGAAACACATGCCACTTCACAGGTATACTTTAGACACCCCCCAGGTACGACATTTAAAGGAATATTTCACTTTTTTTTCTTCACTTTATGCATAATTAAAATCATTACTCCCGAAAAAACAACCGTTTAAAAAAATTATTTTTACATTGATACATGTCCCCTCGGGCAGGACCCGGGTCCCCAAACCCTTTTTAGGACAATAACATGCATATTAGGCGTTATAATTAGCACTTTAGATTTCGAACGTTCGCGTCCATTGTATTTACTGTAATAAGGTTCTAAAGTTTGTGCGAACGGTCGGTCCGTTCGAAGGTTCTGATGTGAACCGAACGGGGGGGGGGGGGGGTGTTCGGCTCATCCCTGTTGCTGAGAGGCATGTCGAGTCCATGGAATATTTTATATGTTGACAATTTGCGGAAAAAAGACAATTAATTTTTTATTTCTATTTTTTTTGCGCAAAGTAGTCACTAAATTATATATTGCTCAAACATGCCATGGGCATACAACTTTTTGTAATTTTTTATTGTCATTAATCACTTGGGACAAAAAAATAAAAAATTCAATGGGCTCAACATGCCTCTCAGCAATTTCCTTGGGGTGTCTACTTTCCAAAATGGGGTCATTTGGAGGGGTTTTGTACTGCCCTGCCATTTTAGCACCTCAAGAAATGAGTCATAAATTAAAAGCTGTGTAAATTCCAGAAAATGTACCCTAGTTTGTAGACGCTATAACTTTTGCGCAAACCAATAAATATACGCTAAAAGACATGTGGCTGAATACATTTTGGCCTAAATGTATGACTAAAATTTAGTTTATTCGATTTTTCTTATAACAAAAAGTAGAAAATATGTTTTTTTCAAAATATTCGGTCTTTTTCCGTTTATATCGCAAAAAATAAAAATTGCAGAGGCAATCAAATACCAATCAAATACCATTAAAAGAAAGCACTATTTGTGGGAAGAAAAGGACGCAAATTTCGTTTGGGTACAACATTGCATGTCCGCACAATTTCCAGTTAAAGCAGCGCAGTGCCAAATTGTGCAATCACCTCTGGTCATTATGGTCCGTATTGGTCCGGTCCTTAAGTGGTTAATAGGGTTCTAAAGTTTGCGCAAACTTTTTGTCTGTTTGCAGGTTCTGGTGCGAACCGAACAGGGGGTGTTCGGCTCATCCCTAATGTTAACTAACGAAACGCTTAAAGATGCAAATGCGGTAAAACGCGGCATGCAAACGCGACAAAACGAGCATTTAGAAACGCCGCTTTCAACCTTAGTTCTGAAGACTTTGCACCAGCGTCCCGTGTACAAGGGGCCTAAAAACGGCTATGCCATTTACAGCTCAAAAACGCCATGGTGGCCATGAGGCCATAGGCTAACATGGAGAGGCGTTATTAAGCTGCAAAAAACACTCATACAAGCGGCTGGAAAAACGTCTGTGTGCATGTAGCCTTATATTAACCACTTGCTTGCTGGCCACTTAAATGCCCTTCCTGCCCAGACCAATTTTCAACTTTCAGCGCTGATGCACTTTGAATGACAATACAACACTGTAACCCAATGAAAATGTAATCATTTTTTGCACACAAATAGAGCTTTCTTTTGGTGCTATTTGATTACCTCTGCATTTTTTTTTCTATAAATACAAAAGACTACATATAAAAAGCAGTGCAGCGCTAAAAGCTAAACTAGAGATAGCATCACAAAAGTCCAAAAACAATATGTAGCAAGATGAGGCCAGAGGATGTTGAAAAGGCAATATAGGTGTAGAACTTCTTAGTGCTGGGGTGCTTCAATCAATCACCATACATCCAAACATAAGCGTCTCCTCCCCCTGAAGCACAAACCGCTCACCTAAACGAATGGACCTCTGAGCAAACAGAAGGTCAATCACGCTGTCCCTTAACTAGGGTAGTAGTAAGATGTTGTCTTCACGTAAGGTCTTTCTCTGGGACTCCTCAGTCGATAAGTGGTCCTCAAAACTTGCTCATATAGAGAGTGGATCATGTGAAAATATAAAGGAAACGCATAGTGCTCTCCGTATGTAAAAGCAACACATTTATTACAATAAAATAAAATTACTCACAGACACGGCACTATGACCTAGTGCACGGCATGAAGTACATATAAAAGAACCAGGTAGGTGGCTGTCCTGACTAGGGATGAGCTTCGTGTTCGAGTCGAACATACGTTCGACTCGAACATCGGCTGTTCGATCGTTCGACGAAGATCGAACGATTTGGGCCGTTCGCGCCAAATTCGAGTGACGCGAACGGCCCACAATGCACTACGCCATCACAGTGTCATCCAGGCGCTGTGATTGGCCAAGCATGCACTGTGACCCCGCATGCTTGGCCAATCACAGCGCCGGCAGCGAGGAGAGCAATGATTGGCCACAGGCAGGATGCCTGTGGCCAATTATTGCTGAGGGTGTTTAGTACACGCCCCACACTATAAAAGGCCACCAGCACGGCGGCCTAGTGTAGTGTGTTCCGGAGTTTAGGGTTGCTTAACCTGGATTCCTTTAGTTTAGGGAAAGAGAAGGATAGGTAGGGAGAGTGTCAGTGTGTTTTACTGTGCGAATCCTTGTTTCTAGGGACAGGGAAGGACAGTGAGGGAATTCTCCTTGTGCTATAGTGTGCTTTAAAAAAACATTTTTTCTAGGGACAGAAAACTATAGGTAGGGAGAGTGTCAGTGTGTTTTACTGTGCGAATCCTTGTTTCTAGGGACAGGGAAGGACAGTGAGGGAAATTCTCCTTGTGCTATAGTGTGCTTTAAAAAAACATTTTTTCTAGGGACAGAAAACTATAGGTAGGGAGAGTGTCAGTGTGTTTTACTGTGCGAATCCTTGTTTCTAGGGACAGGGAAGGACAGTGAGGGAAATTCTCCTTGTGCTATAGTGTGCTTTAAAAAAACATTTTTTCTAGGGACAGAAAACTATAGGTAGGGAGAGTGTCAGTGTGTTTTACTGTGCGAATCCTTGTTTCTAGGGACAGGGAAGGACAGTGAGGGAAATTCTCCTTGTGCTATAGTGTGCTTTAAAAAAACATTTTTTCTAGGGACAGAAAACTATAGGTAGGGAGAGTGTCAGTGTGTTTTACTGTGCGAATCCTTGTTTCTAGGGACAGGGAAGGACAGTGAGGGAAATTCTCCTTGTGCTATAGTGTGCTTTAAAAAAACATTTTTTCTAGGGACAGAAAACTATAGGTAGTGTGACAGCAGGAAGGTAAAGTCACCTGGTTGCATCCAGGGGGGTAGATATATTTCGCCCAGATTCAGGCTTTACGCCGACTTATACAACTAGGTGGAGAGTTGTATAAGCCCAGCTGAGGCTAGTGGGCTCATGGATGACTCATACCTCTAGGGAGAGTGTGGGGCGTCGTGCAGACAGGGAGTTGATGAGACCAGCTGAAGCTCGTCAGCTCATTTAGGCCTCTATAAGAACTCCCAGCTTCATTAGGTGTTAGCTCATGCCTGGACCCAGACCTGTGTGGACTGTCTAGGGAGAGTGAACCCCTGTGCGGTGAGACAAAGCCTGTGTGGCTATTTGCTTGGACATTTAAAACCAGGGACTTAGGGACTAGGACAGCACTAGGCTGATCCCAGTTGTTAGTTAGGAAACCTGTATGTTTAGTCAGAGGTCAAGTTGACCAGGATTTATTTTGTTTATGTTTCTTTTGCTTTGCTGTGTTTTGCCACTGTAAATAGAAAATAAACCGCACTTTTTTGATTTTGAAAACCACAACCTCCGTTTGCTGGGCCTGTTTTTGTGTGGGGAGCCCATCCCGGGGGTCACACACACCCGCTGCCGAGCTAACCCCCTCACAGTTGGTGGAGAATGCGGGCAGTTTTTTTTAAGCCAGCATGGAGGAGATACTGAAGCAGCTGGCTCTAGCAAATGCCAATCAACAGCAGACAAATGCAGGTTTGCAAAAGAACTTCGCAGCCCAGCAGCAAGCTCATCAACAGAGCCTTGCAGCCCAGCAGCAGACAAACGCAACTTTGCAACAGAGTCTGGAGGCTCAGCAACAAGCCCAGCAGCAATCTGAGGCCCGCTTCATAGACCTGTTGCAGAAGCAAGAGCAGAGACTACAACAACAGATGGAAGCAGTAATGCAGCAACGCCCGCAGACCAGTGAGGAAAGCCGTCCCACTAATACCGCGTCCTTTGGGGTGAGTCGTTTATTGACAAAAATGACTGGAGAGGATGATCCAGAGGTATTTTTGACCACATTTGAAAGGACCGCTGAAAGAGAAAAGTGGCCTGAGGAGCAGTGGGCTGGACTGGTGGCTCCTCTGTTAACTGGTGAATCGCAGAAAGCTTACTATGACCTAGAGCCTAACCAAGCAAAAGACTATGTGATGCTAAAAGCTGAAATATTGGCAAGGCTGGGTGTCACCCAGGCTGTCCGGGCTCAGCGTGTGCATAACTGGACTTTCCAGCTTGGAAAACCCCCCAGGTCTCAAATGTATGATCTCATTCACCTGAGCAGAAAGTGGCTACAGCCAGAGACTTTGTCCGCACCAAAGATTGTGGAGCGTGTTGTAATGGATCGGTTTTTGAGAGCTCTTCCTACTGCCATCCAAAAGTGGGTGAGCCATGGAGACCCAGAGACGGCCGATGGTCTTGTGGATCGTGTGGAGAAATACTTGGCTACAGAGAACCTGACGGCCTCTTCCAGAGACACTCGGACTTTCCACCCTAAGACCAGACCATCCCCAGGGGCGGATAAGAGGATTCCAAGGGGTGAGGGTGGAGAGAGTGAGAGGGTGGGAGCTCTACCCCAAGTTTGGCGAGAACAGCCTGGGAAATCAGCGGCTCAAGAGGCGGCAAGAAGGATCATTTGCTACCGCTGCCGGCAAGCGGGACATATTGCAGCCAATTGCCCGGTTGTGGAGGAACCCATGCAGTGTGACTTTCTGACGGGCAGACGTCAGTCGCTGTGTGCGACAGTCGCATGCACTGCCATTCGAGGAACTGAGAAACATTTATGCAAAATGTGTGTTAATGGTAGAAATGTTGTGGTATTGCTGGATTCAGGTAGCCTTGTGACCCTGATAAAGGCTGAGTTAGTTAAAACAGAGGTCTCTGGGAATAGCAAGGTAGCTGTTATTTGTGTGCATGGGGACACCCGAGAGTATCCAGTGACTACAGTGTGTTTCGAGACCCCCAAAGGTACCCTCTCTCATCCAGTGGGCTTAGTATCTCAGTTACCGCTTGACGCCATTGTGGGAAGGGATTTTCCGAAGTTCTGGGAACTGTGGGATGATCCTGAGCCCCCCACTGGTGCCCCTATGTACCAGGAATGTGATAGCCAGAACTCCCCTGAGAGTGGTGAGGACTCTCCGGAATTTCCCTTATCAGTATTGGCAGGGGAGACTCAAGAAACTGGAGAGGAGCCCACCTCCTCAGACGAAAACCTACCGTCTGTGGAGTTTTCTGATCTTGAGGTTCACAGGGAAAACTTTGCCACAGAACAGTTGAAAGACCCCGCCCTAATAAAGGCACGGGAAAACGTAGTGAAAATAGATGGCGAGTTAGTGAACCCAGATAATACCTGCACTTACCCATACTTCAGCGTAGAGAAGGACCTACTGTATCGGGTGGCAAAAAGGGCAGAAGAAACCGTTGAGCAGCTTGTGGTGCCCAAACCTTACAGGAAGTTGGTGTTGGAGTTGGCCCATGGGCACATTCTTGGAGGTCATCTGGGGACAGAGAAAACCTGAGAGAGGGTATTACAGAGATTCTATTGGCCGGGGGTGATGAAGGACATAGAAAATTATTGTTCCTCCTGCCCTGTGTGTCAGAGGTTGGCCCCGATGCCACATTTCCGTAGCCCGCTGGTCCCTCTACCCATCATTGAGGTCCCGTTTGAGAGGATCGCCATGGATTTGGTAGGTCCTATAATCAAGTCCGCTAGGGGGCACCAGTACATATTAGTTATAATGGACTATGCCACCCGTTATCCAGAAGCGATCCCTCTCCGAAATACCTCGGCCAAAACCATAGCCAAAGAGCTATCTCTTGTGTTTAGCCGGGTGGGTATTTGTAAAGAACTGCTTACGGACCAAGGTACACCCTTTATGTCCCGGGTTATGAAGGAGCTGTGTAAATTGTTCAAAGTGACGCAATTACGTACATCTGTGTATCACCCCCAAACCGATGGGCTGGTTGAAAGATTCAACAAAACCCTAAAACAAATGTTGAAGAAAGTGGTGGATAGAGATGGAAAGGATTGGGACTGTCTACTTCCTTATCTGATGTTTGCTATTAGGGAGGTGCCCCAATCCTCTACGGGATTCTCCCCCTTTGAGTTACTATATGGGAGACACCCAAGAGGGCTGTTGGATATTGCCAAGGAAACTTGGGAAAGTGAGAGTTCTCCCCACAGGAGTGTGATTGAGCATGTCGCCCTGATGCAAGACCGAATTGCACAGGTAATGCCCATCGTGAAGGAACATTTGGCCCAAGCGCAGTTAGCACAGCAGAGAGTGTACAACCGTGGAGCCAAGACCCGTACCTTTTCCCCGGGGGATAGGATACTGGTACTTGTCCCTACGGTTGAAAGTAAATTCCTTGCCAAATGGCAAGGCCCCTACGAGATAATGGAAAAAGTGAGCGAAGTGAATTACAAGGTCAGACAACCAGGAAGGCGAAAGCCCGAACAGATCTATCACGTTAATCTGTTGAAAGCCTGGAGGGATAGAGAGTCCCTAGTCGCAGACACTTGGTCACCAGCTCAAACTGGTTGCGTGATTCCTGAGGTTGGAATAGCAGCCACCTTGTCACAACCCCAACAACAGGAGGTTAAGGAGTTTGTGCTTCGCAACAAGGAGGTATTCTCTGAGCTGCCGGGACAAACATCTGGGGTAGAGCATGACATCATTACCCCGCCCGGTGAAAGGGTGAAGTTAAAACCCTATCGGATCCCAGAGGCCCGACGGGAGGCAATACGGGAGGAAGTACAGAAAATGCTGAACTTAGGGGTGATAGAGGAGTCCCAAAGTGATTGGTCTAGTCCCATTGTGTTGGTGCCTAAACCGGATGGGAGCTGGCGATTTTGTAACGATTTTCGTCAGTTGAACAAAGTTACAAAATTTGACACCTACCCCATGCCACGTATAGATGAGTTGATCGACCGGCTGGGAACAGCCCGATACATGACGACTCTTGACCTCACAAAAGGGTATTGGCAAATCCCCCTGGCCAAGTCGGCCAAAGAGAAAACCGCATTTGTAACCCCAGACGGGGCGTTCCAATATAAAAGAATGCCGTTCGGGTTACAGAATGCGCCGGCCACATTCCAGCGGAAAATGGACCAGATGCTGAGGCCCCATCGGAAGTATGCTGCGGCTTACCTGGATGACGTAATTGTCCATAGCACAGATTGGGCCTCACATCTGCCAAAAGTGCAAGCAGTCCTGGACTCTGTTCGGGAAGCGGGGTTTACGGCTAACCCCAAGAAGTGTACCATTGGGCAGGAGGAGGCCAAATATCTTGGGTACACCATTGGGAGGGGAGTAATAAAACCCCAACTCAACAAAGTCGAGGCCATCCAGAGTTGGCCACGTCCCAACAGCAAGAAGCAGGTACGAGCCTTTCTGGGAATCGCTGGGTATTATCGGCGATTCATTCCCCACTTTGCTTCTAAGGCTGTGCCCCTAACCAACCTGACGAAGGGGAAAGGGTCGGTCATGATTAAATGGACCCCCGAGGCTGAGGCAGCATTCCAATTCTTGAAACAAGCCTTATGTAGCCAGCCAGTGTTGTACTCACCCGACTTCTCTAAAGACTTTGTCGTACAAAGTGATGCGTCAGATGTGGGGTTAGGAGCAGTATTGTCCCAGGTCTGGAACGGGGAAGAGCACCCAGTCATTTACCTCAGCAGGAAGTTGAAGTCCCATGAGGTAAATTACGCCACCGTTGAAAAGGAGTGTTTAGCGGTGAAGTGGGCTCTAGATTCCCTTCGGTACTACCTGCTAGGTAGGCACTTTGACATGGTTACGGATCACGCTCCGTTAAAGTGGATGGCTCAAAACAAGGAAACAAATAGAAGAGTGAATAGGTGGTTCCTGGCCCTCCAGGAATTCAACTTCACAGTAAAGCATCGCCCTGGCGTTCAAATGGGGAATGTGGATGCTTTGTCTCGAGTACATGAATGCCTGATTGCTGGTGTTCCAACCCCGAGGTTAAAACAAGAGGGGGGGTATGTGACAGCAGGAAGGTAAAGTCACCTGGTTGCATCCAGGGGGGTAGATATATTTCGCCCAGATTCAGGCTTTACGCCGACTTATACAACTAGGTGGAGAGTTGTATAAGCCCAGCTGAGGCTAGTGGGCTCATGGATGACTCATACCTCTAGGGAGAGTGTGGGGCGTCGTGCAGACAGGGAGTTGATGAGACCAGCTGAAGCTCGTCAGCTCATTTAGGCCTCTATAAGAACTCCCAGCTTCATTAGGTGTTAGCTCATGCCTGGACCCAGACCTGTGTGGACTGTCTAGGGAGAGTGAACCCCTGTGCGGTGAGACAAAGCCTGTGTGGCTATTTGCTTGGACATTTAAAACCAGGGACTTAGGGACTAGGACAGCACTAGGCTGATCCCAGTTGTTAGTTAGGAAACCTGTATGTTTAGTCAGAGGTCAAGTTGACCAGGATTTATTTTGTTTATGTTTCTTTTGCTTTGCTGTGTTTTGCCACTGTAAATAGAAAATAAACCGCACTTTTTTGATTTTGAAAACCACAACCTCCGTTTGCTGGGCCTGTTTTTGTGTGGGGAGCCCATCCCGGGGGTCACACACACCCGCTGCCGAGCTAACCCCCTCACAGTAGGAAGAGTGTCAGTTTCTTTCACTGTGATAATCCTTGTTTCTAGGGACAGGGAAGGAAAGTGAGGGAAATTCTCCTTGTGCTATAGTGTGCTTTAAAAAAACATTTTTTCTAGGGACAGAAAACTATAGGTAGTGTGACAGCAGGAAGGTAAAGTCACCTGGTTGCATCCAGGGGGGTAGATATATTTCGCCCAGATTCAGGCTTTACGCCGACTTATACAACTAGGTGGAGAGTTGTATAAGCCCAGCTGAGGCTAGTGGGCTCATGGATGACTCATACCTCTAGGGAGAGTGTGGGGCGTCGTGCAGACAGGGAGTTGATGAGACCAGCTGAAGCTCGTCAGCTCATTTAGGCCTCTATAAGAACTCCCAGCTTCATTAGGTGTTAGCTCATGCCTGGACCCAGACCTGTGTGGACTGTCTAGGGAGAGTGAACCCCTGTGCGGTGAGACAAAGCCTGTGTGGCTATTTGCTTGGACATTTAAAACCAGGGACTTAGGGACTAGGACAGCACTAGGCTGATCCCAGTTGTTAGTTAGGAAACCTGTATGTTTAGTCAGAGGTCAAGTTGACCAGGATTTATTTTGTTTATGTTTCTTTTGCTTTGCTGTGTTTTGCCACTGTAAATAGAAAATAAACCGCACCTTTTTGATTTTGAAAACCACAACCTCCGTTTGCTGGGCCTGTTTTTGTGTGGGGAGCCCATCCCGGGGGTCACACACACCCGCTGCCGAGCTAACCCCCTCACAGTTGGTGGAGAATGCGGGCAGTTTTTTTTAAGCCAGCATGGAGGAGATACTGAAGCAGCTGGCTCTAGCAAATGCCAATCAACAGCAGACAAATGCAGGTTTGCAAAAGAACTTCGCAGCCCAGCAGCAAGCTCATCAACAGAGCCTTGCAGCCCAGCAACAGACAAACGCAACTTTGCAACAGAGTCTGGAGGCTCAGCAACAAGCCCAGCAGCAATCTGAGGCCCGCTTCATAGACCTGTTGCAGAAGCAAGAGCAGAGACTACAACAACAGATGGAAGCAGTAATGCAGCAACGCCCGCAGACCAGTGAGGAAAGCCGTCCCACTAATACCGCGTCCTTTGGGGTGAGTCGTTTATTGACAAAAATGACTGGAGAGGATGATCCAGAGGTATTTTTGACCACATTTGAAAGGACCGCTGAAAGAGAAAAGTGGCCTGAGGAGCAGTGGGCTGGACTGGTGGCTCCTCTGTTAACTGGTGAATCGCAGAAAGCTTACTATGACCTAGAGCCTAACCAAGCAAAAGACTATGTGATGCTAAAAGCTGAAATATTGGCAAGGCTGGGTGTCACCCAGGCTGTCCGGGCTCAGCGTGTGCATAACTGGACTTTCCAGCTTGGAAAACCCCCCAGGTCTCAAATGTATGATCTCATTCACCTGAGCAGAAAGTGGCTACAGCCAGAGACTTTGTCCGCACCAAAGATTGTGGAGCGTGTTGTAATGGATCGGTTTTTGAGAGCTCTTCCTACTGCCATCCAAAAGTGGGTGAGCCATGGAGACCCAGAGACGGCCGATGGTCTTGTGGATCGTGTGGAGAAATACTTGGCTACAGAGAACCTGACGGCCTCTTCCAGAGACACTCGGACTTTCCACCCTAAGACCAGACCATCCCCAGGGGCGGATAAGAGGATTCCAAGGGGTGAGGGTGGAGAGAGTGAGAGGGTGGGAGCTCTACCCCAAGTTTGGCGAGAACAGCCTGGGAAATCAGCGGCTCAAGAGGCGGCAAGAAGGATCATTTGCTACCGCTGCCGGCAAGCGGGACATATTGCAGCCAATTGCCCGGTTGTGGAGGAACCCATGCAGTGTGACTTTCTGACGGGCAGACGTCAGTCGCTGTGTGCGACAGTCGCATGCACTGCCATTCGAGGAACTGAGAAACATTTATGCAAAATGTGTGTTAATGGTAGAAATGTTGTGGTATTGCTGGATTCAGGTAGCCTTGTGACCCTGATAAAGGCTGAGTTAGTTAAAACAGAGGTCTCTGGGAATAGCAAGGTAGCTGTTATTTGTGTGCATGGGGACACCCGAGAGTATCCAGTGACTACAGTGTGTTTCGAGACCCCCAAAGGTACCCTCTCTCATCCAGTGGGCTTAGTATCTCAGTTACCGCTTGACGCCATTGTGGGAAGGGATTTTCCGAAGTTCTGGGAACTGTGGGATGATCCTGAGCCCCCCACTGGTGCCCCTATGTACCAGGAATGTGATAGCCAGAACTCCCCTGAGAGTGGTGAGGACTCTCCGGAATTTCCCTTATCAGTATTGGCAGGGGAGACTCAAGAAACTGGAGAGGAGCCCACCTCCTCAGACGAAAACCTACCGTCTGTGGAGTTTTCTGATCTTGAGGTTCACAGGGAAAACTTTGCCACAGAACAGTTGAAAGACCCCGCCCTAATAAAGGCACGGGAAAACGTAGTGAAAATAGATGGCGAGTTAGTGAACCCAGATAATACCTGCACTTACCCATACTTCAGCGTAGAGAAGGACCTACTGTATCGGGTGGCAAAAAGGGCAGAAGAAACCGTTGAGCAGCTTGTGGTGCCCAAACCTTACAGGAAGTTGGTGTTGGAGTTGGCCCATGGGCACATTCTTGGAGGTCATCTGGGGACAGAGAAAACCTGAGAGAGGGTATTACAGAGATTCTATTGGCCGGGGGTGATGAAGGACATAGAAAATTATTGTTCCTCCTGCCCTGTGTGTCAGAGGTTGGCCCCGATGCCACATTTCCGTAGCCCGCTGGTCCCTCTACCCATCATTGAGGTCCCGTTTGAGAGGATCGCCATGGATTTGGTAGGTCCTATAATCAAGTCCGCTAGGGGGCACCAGTACATATTAGTTATAATGGACTATGCCACCCGTTATCCAGAAGCGATCCCTCTCCGAAATACCTCGGCCAAAACCATAGCCAAAGAGCTATCTCTTGTGTTTAGCCGGGTGGGTATTTGTAAAGAACTGCTTACGGACCAAGGTACACCCTTTATGTCCCGGGTTATGAAGGAGCTGTGTAAATTGTTCAAAGTGACGCAATTACGTACATCTGTGTATCACCCCCAAACCGATGGGCTGGTTGAAAGATTCAACAAAACCCTAAAACAAATGTTGAAGAAAGTGGTGGATAGAGATGGAAAGGATTGGGACTGTCTACTTCCTTATCTGATGTTTGCTATTAGGGAGGTGCCCCAATCCTCTACGGGATTCTCCCCCTTTGAGTTACTATATGGGAGACACCCAAGAGGGCTGTTGGATATTGCCAAGGAAACTTGGGAAAGTGAGAGTTCTCCCCACAGGAGTGTGATTGAGCATGTCGCCCTGATGCGAGACCGAATTGCACAGGTAATGCCCATCGTGAAGGAACATTTGGCCCAAGCGCAGTTAGCACAGCAGAGAGTGTACAACCGTGGAGCCAAGACCCGTACCTTTTCCCCGGGGGATAGGATACTGGTACTTGTCCCTACGGTTGAAAGTAAATTCCTTGCCAAATGGCAAGGCCCCTACGAGATAATGGAAAAAGTGAGCGAAGTGAATTACAAGGTCAGACAACCAGGAAGGCGAAAGCCCGAACAGATCTATCACGTTAATCTGTTGAAAGCCTGGAGGGATAGAGAGTCCCTAGTCGCAGACACTTGGTCACCAGCTCAAACTGGTTGCGTGATTCCTGAGGTTGGAATAGCAGCCACCTTGTCACAACCCCAACAACAGGAGGTTAAGGAGTTTGTGCTTCGCAACAAGGAGGTATTCTCTGAGCTGCCGGGACAAACATCTGGGGTAGAGCATGACATCATTACCCCGCCCGGTGAAAGGGTGAAGTTAAAACCCTATCGGATCCCAGAGGCCCGACGGGAGGCAATACGGGAGGAAGTACAGAAAATGCTGAACTTAGGGGTGATAGAGGAGTCCCAAAGTGATTGGTCTAGTCCCATTGTGTTGGTGCCTAAACCGGATGGGAGCTGGCGATTTTGTAACGATTTTCGTCAGTTGAACAAAGTTACAAAATTTGACACCTACCCCATGCCACGTATAGATGAGTTGATCGACCGGCTGGGAACAGCCCGATACATGACGACTCTTGACCTCACAAAAGGGTATTGGCAAATCCCCCTGGCCAAGTCGGCCAAAGAGAAAACCGCATTTGTAACCCCAGACGGGGCGTTCCAATATAAAAGAATGCCGTTCGGGTTACAGAATGCGCCGGCCACATTCCAGCGGAAAATGGACCAGATGCTGAGGCCCCATCGGAAGTATGCTGCGGCTTACCTGGATGACGTAATTGTCCATAGCACAGATTGGGCCTCACATCTGCCAAAAGTGCAAGCAGTCCTGGACTCTGTTCGGGAAGCGGGGTTTACGGCTAACCCCAAGAAGTGTACCATTGGGCAGGAGGAGGCCAAATATCTTGGGTACACCATTGGGAGGGGAGTAATAAAACCCCAACTCAACAAAGTTGAGGCCATCCAGAGTTGGCCATGTCCCAACAGCAAGAAGCAGGTACGAGCCTTTCTGGGAATCGCTGGGTATTATCGGCGATTCATTCCCCACTTTGCTTCTAAGGCTGTGCCCCTAACCAACCTGACGAAGGGGAAAGGGTCGGTCATGATTAAATGGACCCCCGAGGCTGAGGCAGCATTCCAATTCTTGAAACAAGCCTTATGTAGCCAGCCAGTGTTGTACTCACCCGACTTCTCTAAAGACTTTGTCGTACAAAGTGATGCGTCAGATGTGGGGTTAGGAGCAGTATTGTCCCAGGTCTGGAACGGGGAAGAGCACCCAGTCATTTACCTCAGCAGGAAGTTGAAGTCCCATGAGGTAAATTACGCCACCGTTGAAAAGGAGTGTTTAGCGGTGAAGTGGGCTCTAGATTCCCTTCGGTACTACCTGCTAGGTAGGCACTTTGACATGGTTACGGATCACGCTCCGTTAAAGTGGATGGCTCAAAACAAGGAAACAAATAGAAGAGTGAATAGGTGGTTCCTGGCCCTCCAGGAATTCAACTTCACAGTAAAGCATCGCCCTGGCGTTCAAATGGGGAATGTGGATGCTTTGTCTCGAGTACATGAATGCCTGATTGCTGGTGTTCCAACCCCGAGGTTAAAACAAGAGGGGGGGGTATGTGACAGCAGGAAGGTAAAGTCACCTGGTTGCATCCAGGGGGGTAGATATATTTCGCCCAGATTCAGGCTTTACGCCGACTTATACAACTAGGTGGAGAGTTGTATAAGCCCAGCTGAGGCTAGTGGGCTCATGGATGACTCATACCTCTAGGGAGAGTGTGGGGCGTCGTGCAGACAGGGAGTTGATGAGACCAGCTGAAGCTCGTCAGCTCATTTAGGCCTCTATAAGAACTCCCAGCTTCATTAGGTGTTAGCTCATGCCTGGACCCAGACCTGTGTGGACTGTCTAGGGAGAGTGAACCCCTGTGCGGTGAGACAAAGCCTGTGTGGCTATTTGCTTGGACATTTAAAACCAGGGACTTAGGGACTAGGACAGCACTAGGCTGATCCCAGTTGTTAGTTAGGAAACCTGTATGTTTAGTCAGAGGTCAAGTTGACCAGGATTTATTTTGTTTATGTTTCTTTTGCTTTGCTGTGTTTTGCCACTGTAAATAGAAAATAAACCGCACCTTTTTGATTTTGAAAACCACAACCTCCGTTTGCTGGGCCTGTTTTTGTGTGGGGAGCCCATCCCGGGGGTCACACACACCCGCTGCCGAGCTAACCCCCTCACAGTAGGAAGAGTGTCAGTTTCTTTCACTGTGATAATCCTTGTTTCTAGGGACAGGGAAGGAAAGTGAGGGAAATTCTCCTTGTGCTATAGTGTGCTTTAAAAAAACATTTTTTCTAGGGACAGAAAACTATAGGTAGGAAGAGTGTCAGTTTCTTTCACTGTGATAATCCTTGTTTCTAGGGACAGGGAAGGAAAGTGAGGGAAATTCTTGTGCTATAGTGTGCTTTAAAAAAACATTTTTTCTAGGGACAGAAAACTATAGGTAGGAAGAGTGTCAGTTTCTTTCACTGTGATAATCCTTGTTTCTAGGGACAGGGAAGGACAGTGAGGGAAATTCTCCTTGTGCTATAGTGTGCTTTAAAAAAACATTTTTTCTAGGGACAGAAAACTATAGGTAGGGAGAGTGTCAGTGTGTTTTACTGTGCGAATCCTTGTTTCTAGGGACAGGGAAGGACAGTGAGGGAAATTCTCCTTGTGCTATAGTGTGCTTTAAAAAAACATTTTTTCTAGGGACAGAAAACTATAGGTAGGAAGAGTGTCAGTTTCTTTCACTGTGATAATCCTTGTTTCTAGGGACAGGGAAGGACAGTGAGGGAAATTCTCCTTGTGCTATAGTGTGCTTTAAAAAAACATTTTTTCTAGGGACAGAAAACTATAGGTAGGAAGAGTGTCAGTTTCTTTCACTCTGATAATCCTTGTTTCTAGGGACAGGGAAGGACAGTGAGGGAAATTCTCCTTGTGCTATAGTGTGCTTTAAAAAAACATTTTTTCTAGGGACAGAAAACTATAGGTAGGAAGAGTGTCAGTTTCTTTCACTCTGATAATCCTTGTTTCTAGGGACAGGGAAGGACAGTGAGGGAAATTCTCCTTGTGCTATAGTGTGCTTTAAAAAAACATTTTTTCTAGGGACAGAAAACTATAGTTAGGAAGAGTGTCAGTTTCTTTCACTGTGATAATCCTTGTTTCTAGGGACAGGGAAGGACAGTGAGGGAAATTCTCCTTGTGCTATAGTGTGCTTTAAAAAAACATTTTTTCTAGGGACAGAAAACTATAGGTAGGAAGAGTGTCAGTTTCTTTCACTGTGATAATCCTTGTTTCTAGGGACAGGGAAGGACAGTGAGGGAAATTCTCCTTGTGCTATAGTGTGCTTTAAAAAAACATTTTTTCTAGGGACAGAAAACTATAGGTAGGGGGAGTGTCAGTGTGTTTTACTGTGCGAATCCTTGTTTCTAGGGACAGGGAAGGACAGTGAGGGAAATTCTCCTTGTGCTATAGTGTGCTTTAAAAAAACATTTTTTCTAGGGACAGAAAACTATAGGTAGGAAGAGTGTCAGTTTCTTTCACTGTGATAATCCTTGTTTCTAGGGACAGGGAAGGAAAGTGAGGGAAATTCTCTTTGTGCTATAGTGTGCTTTAAAAAAACATTTTTTCTAGGGACAGAAAACTATAGGTAGGAAGAGTGTCAGTTTCTTTCACTGTGATAATCCTTGTTTCTAGGGACAGGGAAGGACAGTGAGGGAAATTCTCCTTGTGCTATAGTGTGCTTTAAAAAAACATTTTTTCTAGGGACAGAAAACTATAGGTAGGAATAGTGTCAGTTTCTTTCACTCTGATAATCCTTGTTTTTAGGGACAGGGAAGGACAGTGAGGGAAATTCTCCTTGTGCTATAGTGTGCTTTAAAAAAACATTTTTTCTAGGGACAGAAAACTATAGGTAGGAAGAGTGTCAGTTTCTTTCACTCTGATAATCCTTGTTTCTAGGGACAGGGAAGGACAGTGAGGGAAATTCTCCTTGTGCTATAGTGTGCTTTAAAAAAACATTTTTTCTAGGGACAGAAAACTATAGGTAGGAAGAGTGTCAGTTTCTTTCACTGTGATAATCCTTGTTTCTAGGGACAGGGAAGGACAGTGAGGGAAATTCTCCTTGTGCTATAGTGTGCTTTAAAAAAAAAATTTTTTCTAGGGACAGAAAACTATAGGTAGGAAGAGTGTCAGTTTCTTTCACTCTGATAATCCTTGTTTCTAGGGACAGGGAAGGACAGTGAGGGAAATTCTCCTTGTGCTATAGTGTGCTTTAAAAAAACATTTTTTCTAGGGACAGAAAACTATAGGTAGGAAGAGTGTCAGTTTCTTTCACTGTGATAATCCTTGTTTCTAGGGACAGGGAAGGACAGTGAGGGAAATTCTCCTTGTGCTATAGTGTGCTTTAAAAAAACATTTTTTCTAGTGACAGAAAACTATAGGTAGGAAGAGTGTCAGTTTCTTTCACTGTGATAATCATTGTTTCTAGGGACAGGGAAGGACAGTGAGGGAAATTCTCCTTGTGCTATAGTGTGCTTTAAAAAAACATTTTTTCTAGGGACAGAAAACTATAGGTAGGAAGAGTGTCAGTTTCTTTCACTCTGATAATCCTTGTTTCTAGGGACAGGGAAGGACAGTGAGGGAAATTCTCCTTGTGCTATAGTGTGCTTTAAAAAAACATTTTTTCTAGGGACAGAAAACTATAGGTAGGAAGAGTGTCAGTTTCTTTCACTCTGATAATCCTTGTTTCTAGGGACAGGGAAGGACAGTGAGGGAAATTCTCCTTGTGCTATAGTGTGCTTTAAAAAAACATTTTTTCTAGGGACAGAAAACTATAGGTAGGAAGAGTGTCAGTTTCTTTCACTGTGATAATCCTTGTTTCTAGGGACAGGGAAGGACAGTGAGGGAAATTCTCCTTGTGCTATAGTGTGCTTTAAAAAAACATTTTTTCTAGGGACAGAAAACTATAGGTAGGAAGAGTGTCAGTTTCTTTCACTGTGATAATCCTTGTTTCTAGGGACAGGGAAGGACAGTGAGGGAAATTCTCCTTGTGCTATAGTGTGCTAAAGCATTCCTCATCAACCATCTTTGAAATCCTTGTTTTTTGGACAGTCAGGGAAATTGTCGTTGTGCTATTCTGTGCAAAAGCAATCATCCTCAACCATATTTAGAAATCCTTAAGTAAAGGGACAGAGAAGGACACCTGAAGGTAGCCCTTATTGCTTTTTTCCCATCTCCCTGCAGGCCATCTATTAGAATGTCTGGAAGGCAAACAAGGAGAGGCAGACAGTCAGGAGGCAATAAAAGAGGGCAAGCAGGCTCTGTGTCTGGGGGCAACAGTGCTGGTCGTGGACGCGGTGCATTGTCATCAGCACATGGCCATGGGACACGCTTGTCCTTCTTTTCGGCAGCTGGACATGTTGAGCCACATCATGCCGAAGACTTGGTAGAGTGGATGACCAAGCCCTCCTCCTCCTCCTCATCCTCTCTCACCCAGGCTCAGGGTACTGGCAAAGCAGCTGCCAAAGCGTCCTCTTCCCTGGTATCAATGTCAGACTCATCATCAGTCACTCCTTCCCTAGACCCACCATGTCCTCCTCCTGAGGAGTCCCCCGAACTGTTTGAGCACAGTGTTGGGTACATGCTCCAGGAGGATGCCCAGCGTTTCGAAGGGTCTGATGATGAAACCCAGCTACAGGAAGGCAGTAGCGTGAGAGCAGACAGAGGGGATGATCAAGAAGGACACCAATCTGGCAGTCATGTTCCAGCAGCTGCAGCATACTGCCAGATTGGCTCCAGTGATGAGGAGGGAGGGGATGATGAGGTCACTGACTCCACGTGGGTGCCTAATAGGAGAGAGGAGGAGGAGGAGGATGAGGAGGAGGCACATCTCCAACGAGGCAGGATGCCCTTTGGTGGCCAGCGTAAGGGCAGTACACCGACGGAATCACACCGCAGAGCTCCGCCTGTGCAGGGCGCTGCCTCTGCCCGTCATTCAAAAAGTTCTTTGGTGTGGGCCTTTTTTGAGGCTAGTGCATCAGATCGCACAGCTGCTGTTTGCAACATATGTCTCAAGCGTATATCGCGTGGCCAAAACATCAGCCGCTTGGGTACCACATGCCTGACCAGACATATGTTGACCTGCCATGCAGCTCGTTGGCAAGCCTACCTCAAAGACCCACACCAAAGAACAAAGCGGACCTCTCCTTGCACCGCATCAGCTGGGATCTCCAACCCCACTATAACTTCAGTCCTCTCTGAAACATGCACTGAGAGGAATGAAGGTGTAGAATTAGGTGTGTCACAGCCAAGTACTTGCGGCCACTCTGCTAGCAGTACACCGACGTCCGATTCTAGCAGGCAAATTTCCCTGCCCCAGCTGCTGGACCGTCGAAAGAAGTTCACTCCCAGCCATCCACTAGGCTTGTGCAATTTGTTTCGTAACGAATCGAAATTCGTCCGAATTTAGCAACTTTCGGACATTCGGAAGCATTCGAATTTCCGAACAGAGCAATTACGAATAAAACCGAATCCGAAATCAATTATACCGCAAAATAGCGAATGCCCGAAGGTCTTCGGCATAATTCGTTATGAAAAAAGTTACGAATGTACGAATCCATTCGAAGCACAAAATCACTCACTCTGCTCTCTGCTTCTCCCTCACCGTGCTGAACTCCCTCTCAAAATGGTGTACAGGGGGCGGAGGCTATAGCCGCATGAAAAAACGAAAGTAAAATACGAGATTTCGAATCCATTCGAAGCACAATAACACTCACTCTGCTCTGCTCTCTGCTTCTCCCTCACCGTGCTGAACCCTCTCAAAATGGTGTACAGGGGCGGAGCCTATAGCCGCATGTAAAAAAAACGAAAGTAAAATACGAGATTTCGAATCGTTACAAATAACCGCTATGTATTTAGAAAAGTACAAATCCATTCGAAGCACATTAGGCATAATAGGCAGCGTCGTTGTGAGAGAGACACGGAAAATTACGAATCAACGAACCCAAAAAAAGTTACGAAAGTAGGAGTTGTGTCCAGAATCAACGTAAAACAACGTACTCTACCGAAAGTCCGAATTATAAAGCAACAAAAAATTCAACGAAAAATGTCGCTTGCAAAAATACGAATGAGTCCGAACACGAAAAATCCCGTCTAGCAAAATTACGAATGATTACGAATCAACAGGACCGGAAAGAAACGAACCGAAACGGAACAAATTTTTCCGTTGTGCACAAGCCTACCATCCACATGCCCAGCGGTTGAATGCTAGCTTGGCTAAATTGCTAGCGCTTCAACTGCTGCCTTTTCAGTTGGTAGACTCGGCCCCCTTCCGTGAGTTTGTGCAATGTGCGGTTCCTCAGTGGCAGGTTCCCAAACGCCACTTTTTCTCACGGAAGGCTATTCCGGCTCTCTACCGGCATGTGGAAGGCAATGTCTTGGCCTCGCTGGACAGGGCGGTCAGCGGTAAGGTGCATATTACCGCTGACTCATGGTCCAGCAGGCATGGACAGGGACGTTACCTTTCTTTCACGGCCCATTGGGTCACTCTTTTGGCAGCTGGGAAGGATGCAGGACAAGGTGCAGTAGTGTTGGAGGTTGTTCCACCGCCACGCCTCCAAAATGCTACTACTGGTTGTGACACACCTCTCTCCTCCACCCCCTCCTCTTCTTCTTCCTCCATGGCCTCTTCATGTGGTTTGTCCTATGAACCAGCGGTGCTCCGTAGCCGTTCAAGGGGCTACGCAAGTACGCAGGCAAAAATATGCCATGCCGTGCTTGCGCTGGTGTGTTTGGGGGACAGAAGCCACACTGGGGCAGAGGTCCTGTCTGCTCTGCAGGGCCAGGCCGAGAGGTGGTTGACGCCACGCCAGCTTAAGCCAGGAATGGTGGTTTGCGACAATGGCACCAACCTCCTCTCCGCCCTCCGACAGGGACAACTGACCCATGTGCCCTGTGTGGCTCACGTCCTTAACCTGGTGGTGCAGCGGTTCTTGGGCAGGTACCCGGGCTTACAGGATGTCCTGAGGCAGGCCAGGAAAGTCTGTGTGCATTTCCGCAGATCTTATAATGCCAGTGCTCGCCTGGCTGAGCTGCAAAAGGAGTTGAACCTGCCCAAGAACCGCCTTATATGTGACATGCCCACCAGGTGGAACTCAACGTTGGCCATGCTGCAGCGGCTGCACACGCAGCAGAGGGCCATCAATGAGTACCTGTGCGACTACGGCACCAGGACAGGGTCAGGGGAGCTTGGTTTTTTTTCTCCACGCCAGTGGGGCATGATCAGGGATGCATGCACTGTCCTGGCACCATTTGAGGAGGCCACGAGGATGGTGAGCAGTGACAGTGCATGCATCAGTGACACTGTACCTCTTGTCCACCTGTTGGAGCACACGCTGCGTGGAATAATGGACAGGGCACTTGAGGCAGAACAGAGGCAGGAAGAGGAGGACTTCCTTGCCTCTCAAGGCCCCCTTTACCCAGACAGTGTTCCTTCTGTCCCACCCATCGCACAGGAAGAGGAGGAGGAGGAGGAGGAGGAGGAGGATTGTGTCAGCATGGAGGTGGAGGCTGGCACTCAGCATCATCAGCAGCAGTCTTTTAGGGATGATTTACAGTCCCAAGAAACCAGTGGACTTGTACGTGGCTGGGAGGAGGTGGCTGCGGATCATGTCGTCCTTAGTGACCCAGAGGACTCCGGAGCGAATGCCTCAGCAAACCTACGCTGCATGGCCTCCCTGATCCTGCAAAGTCTGCGGAAGGATCCTCGTATTCTTCGGATCAAGGAGAGGGACCATTACTGGCTGGCCACTCTCCTTGATCCACGGTACAAGGGTAAGGTTGCGGACCTTATGTTACCGTCGCAGAGGGAGCAGAGGATGAGACAACTCCGGGAGGCCCTGCAGAAAGGTCTGTGCAACGCGTTCCCAGAGACTGGGAGGTTACAAACTCCTGGTCCTGGACAACGAGTTGCTGAGGCTTCGGCCAGTCAAAGAAGGAGCGGTGGGGAAGGTGGCCGTCTGACCGATGCGTTCAGACAATTCTTTAGTCCGCAGCCCCAAAGTATGATCGGTTCCAGCAACCATCGCCAGCGTCTGATAAACATGGTGCAGGAATATCTAGGGGCAAGGTCAGACTTGGACACCTTCCCCACCGAAAATCCTCTGGCTTACTGGGTCTTGAGGATGGATCACTGGCCAGAGCTTGCACAGTATGCAATTGAGCTACTGGCCTGTCCTGCATCCAGCGTTCTTTCGGAACGCACATTCAGTGCTGCTGGAGGATTTGTCACGGATCACAGGGTGCGCCTGTCCACCGACTCGGTTGATCGACTGACTTTCATCAAGATGAACCAGTCTTGGATCACCACCAGCTACCACACACCTGATGCTGATATAACAGACTAATTGATTTTAACATGTCACATCCCTTCAAGACTGATGCTGATGCTGAGTGCCTGTGCTGTTATGTTGACTGGCTATCCTCCTCCTCCGAGTCCTCAATGATACGATTGATGATGATAGCTTGGAAGATCATTTTTTTTTATGGGTGCCGCCACCAGTGGCTAAGGCCCAATTTTTCAGCCCCTGTTTTACAGGGGCGTGTAATTACAATTTTTTTAGCAATAATTTGCCATAGGGCTCATTGCTGTGCTCCAAGTACAGTATCTGTGAGGGGTTGGAGTGTTGTGGCACCAGTGCCTAAGGCCCAATTTTTCAGCCCCTGTTTAACAGGGGCGTGTCATTACAATTTTTGAAGCAATACTTTGCAACAGGGCTCATTGCTGTGCTCCAAGTACAGTATCTGTGAGGGGTTGTAGTGTTGTGCCACCAGTGCCTAAGGCCCAATTTTTCAGCCCCTGTTCAACAGGGGCATGCAATTACAATTCTTGATCTAATAATTCACAGCAGGGCCCATTGCTGCACCCACCAAGAGTAACTCTGAGGGCTTACAGTGTTGTGGCAACGCCACCACCACCACCACCACGAAAGGCCCAATTTTTCAGCCCCTGTTCAAAAGGGGCATGTAATTACAATTCTTGATCTAATAATTCACAGCAGGGCCCATTCCTGCACCCACCAAGAGTAACTCTGAGGGCTTACAGTGTTGTGGCAACGCCACCACCACCACCACCACGAAAGGCCCAATTTTTCAGCCCCTGTTCAAAAGGGGCATGTAATTACAATTCTTGATCTAATAATTCACAGCAGGGCCCATTCCTGCACCCACCAAGAGTAACTCTGAGGGCTTACAGTGTTGTGGCAATGCCACCACCACCACCACCACGAAAGGCCCAATTTTTCAGCCCCTGTTCAAAAGGGGCATGTAATTACAATTCTTGATCTAATAATTCACAGCAGGGCCCATTCCTGCACCCACCAAGAGTAACTCTGAGGGCTTACAGTGTTGTGGCAACGCCACCACCACCACCACCACGAAAGGCCCAATTTTTCAGCCCCTGTTCAAAAGGGGCATGTAATTACAATTCTTGATCTAATAATTCACAGCAGGGCCCATTCCTGCACCCACCAAGAGTAACTCTGAGGGCTTACAGTGTTGTGGCAACGCCACCACCACCACCACCACGAAAGGCCCAATTTTTCAGCCCCTGTTCAAAAGGGGCATGTAATTACAATTCTTGATCTAATAATTCACAGCAGGGCCCATTCCTGCACCCACCAAGAGTAACTCTGAGGGCTTACAGTGTTGTGGCAACACCACCACCACCACCACCACCACGAAAGGCACAATTTTTCAGCCCCTGTTCAACAGGGGCATGCAATTACAATTCTTGATCTAATAATTCACAGCAGGGCCCATTGCTGCACCCACCAAGAGTAACTGTCAGGGCTTACAGTGTTGTGGCACCAGCACCACCATCAAAGGCCCAATTTTTACTACCACTTTTCAACAATTATATGTAATTAAAATTCCTGATATAAAAGTTGACAGCAGGGCGTTCCAGCACCAACCAAGAGTAACTGTGAGTGCTTACAGTGTTGTGCCAACACCAACAACTAAGGGGCCTATTTCTGCAGAGTATATACGGCAGGTCCCTACTTTCAAACATCCAACTTACAAACGACTCCTACTTGCAAACGCAAGAAGACAACAGGAAGTGAGAGGAAATCTACCCCTAGGAAGGAAAATTCTCTCCTGTAAGAATTAATATGGGAGAAAGGTGTCTCCTCTGTACTGATGCTTTATCACCAATCCTTGTTTCAAGAAAAACACCACATTTCAAAAACAGTTGTCATTGGGACGGAAAGTGAGGTGAAATGTTCTGAACAGGGGCACAGACAGCAAAACAAATGTTACAGGGGTGATAACCCTTACCTATGTTTTCCAAAAAGTTTAAAAATAGATTTTTGGGCTGGAGCTACACTTAAACAATGTACCTGTTCAAAATTACAAACAGATTCTACATAAGAACAAACCTACAGTCCCTGTCTTGTATGCACCGCCTGTATACGGCTGTTCAGAGTATATAGGGCCTTTTTTATTTTATGTGCGGGGTTCCCCTTAATATCCATACAAGACCCAAAGGGGCTGGTAATGGGCTGGGGTAGGGGGGGGGGGGGGTCATGGGGTAGCTATGCCATTTTTCTTAAAGATTTTCATCCATATTACCGGGACCAGACACTACATTAAAGCCGCAAGCAGTTTTAAATGGCTTTTTTTTTCCTTTAGAAGTGTCATTTTGTGCAGGGACAGTTCTAAACACGGGAAACACGTGGCACTTCACAGGCATACTTTAGACACCCCCCAGGTACGATATTTAAAGGAATATTTGACTTTTTTTTTTCACTTTATGCATCATTAAAATGACTGCTCCCGAAAAACGACCGTTTTTAAAACTTTTTTTTGCATTGATACATGTCCCCTGGTGCACAACCCGGGTTCCCAAACCCTTTTTAGGACAATAACATGCATAATAGTTGTTATAATTAGCACTTTAGAATTCGAACGTTCGCATCCATTGTATTTAATAGGGTTCTAATGTTCGTACGAACTTTCGGTCCGTTCGCGGGTTCTGGTGCGAACCGAACCCGGGGGTGTTCGGCTCATCACTAGTCCTGACATCACTATAAGCCACCCGCACGCGTATCATCCGTGGTGCAGGACTTCCTCAGCGGATATAGCTATATACACCATAGAAACGCAGTCTGAATGCGTTCCAGTGCATTTTTGATGCGTTTTTGGTGCATTTTTGATGCAGTCCAGTGTTTTTTTCCCCCTCTTTTCACTTAGGACAAGTGTGTTGCAGTGCGTCTTTGGTGCATTTAGGTGCGTTCCGGTGCATTCCAGTGCGTTTTTGGTACATTCCGTAGCGTTTTTGATGTGTTTTACTGTGGTCCAGGACAGTTCTGTACATAAAAAATGCAGCATGACCAATTTTTTTTCCTTTCTGAAACGCACTGGAACGGACTGCAGTGGTGTGAACTATGCCATTGGCATTAATGTGATCAACTTTATTTGCGTTTTTCATGCATCAAAAAAACGCACTGCACTGCATCCGGTGTGAACTGGCCCTAAATATCATACCTGGGGGGTGTCTATAGTATGCCCGTAAAGTAGCGCATGTTTTCCATGTTTATAACAGTTCGAGAGCAAAATGACATTTCTAAAGTAAAATAATAGTCATTTAAAAGTACTCGCGGCTATAATGAATTGCTGGTTCCCGTCAATACAGATAAAAGTTATTGAAAATCTTTGAAAAAAAAAATGCGTGGGGGTTCCCCCAAATTCCATTACCAGGCCCTTCAGGTCTGGTATGGATATTAAGGGGAACTCCGCGCCAATTTTTTTTCAAAAAATGGCGTGGGGGTCCCCCTAAAAATCCACACCAGACCCTTATCCGAGCACGCAGCCTGGCAGGCCGCAGGAAAAGAGGGGGGGACGAGAGAGCGCCCCCCTCCTGAACCGTACCAGGCCACATGCCCTCAACATGGGGAGGATGCTTTGGGGGTCTGTGACCCCTCAAAGCACCATGTCACCATGTTGATGGGGACAAGGGCCTCATCCCCACAACCCTTGCCCGGTGGTTGTGGGGGTCTACGGGCGGGGGGCTTATCGGAATCTGGAAGCCCCTTTAACAAAGGGGACCCCCAGATCCCGCCCCCCCTGTGTGAAATGGTAATGGGGTACAAATGTACCCCTACCATTTCACCAAAAAAGTGTCAAAAATGTTAAAAACGACAATAGCCGGTTTTTGACAATTCCTTAATTAATGTCTTCTCCTTTCTTCCATCTTCTTCCATCTTCTTCTTCCAATTTTTCTTCCATCTTCTTCTTTTCTCCATTTGGGTTTCTTCCTCCATCTTGTTGTTCATCTTCATCTTCATCTTCCTTCTTCCTTCGGTGTTCTCGTCTGCATCTTGCTCCGGCTTCTTGTTCCCTTCTTCTTTCTCTGGCCGATCCGCTTGAATTCGAGGTTCCCGCTGTGTGACGCTTCAGTTCTGACAGTTCTCCTCTGAGTCCGCGGCCACCCGGTGGCCCCGCCCCCCTCTGACGCACATGGATTTCACTGGGACTTTTCCCGTGGTGTCAGAGGGGGGCAGGGTCACCGGGTGGCAGCGGACCCAGAGGAGAACTCAAGAACTCAAGCGTCACACAGCGGGAACCTCGAATTCAAGCGGAGCGGCCGGAGAAAGAAGAAGGGAACAAGAAGCCGGAGCAAGATGCAGACGAGAACACCGAAGGAAGAAGAAAGATGAAGATGAAGATGGAGGAAGAAACCTGAATGGAGAAAAGAAGAAGATGGAAGAAGGTGGAAGAAGAAGATGGAAGAAGATGGAAGAAAGGAGAAGACATTAATTAAGGAATTGTCAAAAACCGGCTATTGTAATTTTTAAAATTTTTGACACTTTCTTTGTGAAATGGTAGGGGTACAAATGACTTTTCTCTATATTGACGGGAGCCGATAATTCATTATAGCCGCGAGTGCTTTTAAATGCCTTTTTTTTCCTTTAGAAATTTAATTTCGCTGTTTAGAGCAGCGCCTGTTCAACTTATGCAAATTGATTTACGTGACTTGACATTTACTAAGATTTTGCCGGCGCAGTGAACCAGCGCATTTTGAACGAGAAAAATTCCCACGCAGAGCACAAAAAGATCTCTCGCAGTTATAAACGTAATTGCCGGCGCAGCAGGCTGGTTCAGAAAAAGGTACTTTCTCATTCTATTTTGGCCATATTTGTTACTTGGGCAGTTGTCACTAAACTTCCTCACATCACCCCACATCACCCCATTATATTGGCACTTCCAGCTTCTTTATATTTTAATTTGAAGATGCCGTGCGCAGGTCCATAGTGGCGCACTGAGCGGCTCCTCCCGTGCGCCTAGAACACTATAGTAAATAGGGAATAGCGCTGCGTTACCGACGCTAATGTTTCGTAAATACCAAAACTGCCGCTGCGCACGCAGATGCGCCGATACTCATGGCGCAAACGTTTCGTAAATCAGCCCCAGTGTGTTACTTAAAGCGGTGTTCCAGCTGACTTTTTTTTTCTTAAAGGCAGCAGCTACAAACACTGTAGCTGCTGACTTTTAATAAGCACACTTACCTATCCAGGGTGCCCACGATGTCGGTCCCCCGAGGCCGATCCGTCCATCGGATCGGGTGCCGGCGCCACCATTCAAACTAAGGGAAACAGGCAGTGGAGCCTTACGGCTTCACTGCCAGTTTCCTACTGCGCATGCACACACAGGTCCCAGAAGACAGCGCGCCCCATTCCCCAGAAGACAATGCGAAGAGGACAAGAAAGAAGCTAGCTGCGGTATAGGAAGTGGCAGATTAGGAAGATCTGCCTAGCAACTGCCATTTCTGCTAAGTAATTTTTTTTTTTAAATTTCTTCAAATTTTTAGGAGCCTTTTTATGTATTTTTTTTTTTTTTAGGGTGGACCTCCGCTTTAAAAGAAGATCATGAAAATGTATGGGATGTGACTTCTTTGGCACTGTTTGGTAAATTGTATTATATTGATAGCTTTAGCTTCTTTTTTTTTTCTAAATTATATACCATATTATAGATTGTAGCTGTGTTGACTCTTGATGCTTCCACCAGTCAGTTCTGGCCTATTACTGCTATACAAAAAATGTTGTCTAATAAATGATCATTACTTAAAACAAACATGCATCTGTAGAAATTCAGGACAGTGTAGCACCACTCCAAGTTCTGCACATAAGTCCTTAGATGCTGGCTTCCAAGGGTTTGTCCCATTTGACATGAAGTAGTAAGGCAGAAAATAAAGCCACAATCTGTCACACGATTGGGTTTATTCAATATAGCCAGGTTCTAGACATAGTCCCTTCCCTAAGCCACTACCTCTGATGCGATTCACCTTATTCATAGAGGTCACATGCAGCTTCCATGGATTTACAAAAGGCTTGAATTTTGGATCCAAACGTTGGTAAAGTTTTCCAGTTCCTTCTGCTCATCTCTAATTATGCATATACTGTGATATCAAACCACTTGAACTATATACTGCAACGTTTGATGTTTCTTGTTCTTTGACTTTCAAAGATTAGCTGTTTTATACTATACTGCTTTTGTCTGTTCACTCCTTTACTATTAAAATGCAGCTTCTAACATTCCTATCCACAGTTATGCTTATTTCTATCCATTCAATAAATGTGCAATAATTATTATAGTCTATGCATACTGAACTTAACTGTGTATCAGTCTATGTATGGGAAAATGCCCCAGATCATAATAATACTAAAGCCCTGATCAGAGAGACTAAAAATCTATTATCCTGATGTTATTGTTCATTGATGACTAAGCAGAGGTAAACCAGGACCTAGCGTATAGTAGGACAAATCGCACTGTACACTTAAGCCATTTTTCGCATTAGCATATACACTTTTTTTCCTTAGGTTTCTCCTACATGCTAGTTTACAATGAAGAGTAAGGTTAACTGAAGGGTGTCCTTATTACAACTGTTTTACAGTATCCAAAACTGACTGAAGGAAACAAAAACTCTGTAAATGAGTAACCTAATGCCCTTTTTGCAAGATCTCCATCATAACTAAATCACAATATTTAAAATGCATACAGATATAATTGTAGCCAAATTGTAGATAGATAATAGCGTTCTTCTAAAAGAAGACCCGCCAGGTTTATATGTAAAGATAATAAACTAGGATTGTATTCTTTTCAACAGGAATTTATTCAAATCTGCAAAGATTATGAACAACACTTATCTTAAGCTTGATAAGGTTTAAATAAGAGGTCAATTGCATTGTTACATTGCTCCCTGTAGAGTATGCATTACCTTTTATAGTCCTCTGCATGAACAGAATGAACTACCTATTCACTGTACTTATGATAATTGTTTTAAAAATAAGATTCAGGACTCCATCTAGCTCACATGGGAAATTATTTCTGATCTTTTTTTTATGAAACTATTGTATATAATTTTTACTATCTGCAGATTATTCTCTGCCTTGAATAGTTATTTAATTTAACATACTGTACTTAATGATAAGCAAGACTCAACATTGGCGCGTAGCCTCTCTTGTAGTGTTTACTAGGCTTTATGGTACACACAGACCTGAGATGATCATTGGGCAACCTTTATTATTTACCCCAAGATAATAGCAAGATTTGCTCTCTGTCCATCTGTTCCCCTCCACCACAAATGTTGATGGGCACTCTTAATTCACTCATCAATTTTAATGAAATAAGCATAAAATACTGCCAGTTCATAGGTTCTGTCATCATCTAATCTCTATGATCAGTTAAGAGGCAACTTTAGTGCAGTGTATACAATCTATGGACTGAGGTAAGAAGAGAATACGTTGCTTATTAGGGATGAGCTTCGTGTTCAAGACAAACATGAGTTTGACTCGAACATCGGCTGTTCACTCGTTCGCAGAATTTTGAACATTATGGGCCATTCGCGCCAAATTCGAGTGGCGCGTATCGGCCAGTAATTCACTTTGTCATTGCAGTGCATTGCTGGCTGATGATTAGCCAAGCATGCACTATGACCCGCATGCTTTGGCCAATCACAGCGTCAACAGCACAGAGAGCCATAATTGGCCAAAGGAAGGGTGCTTTTGGCCAATCATGGCTCAGGGGAATAGGTACACGCCCCACACTATATAAGGCCGCCTGTGTGTCAGACTTGTTTAGTGTGTTGCGGCGTTATGAGAGTCTGAGAGAGATAGAGAGAGAGTCAGAGTGTCATTTCATTTCAGTTAGATCAGTTAGTTAGAGCAGGCAGGCGATTCAGTCAGTGTATTTAGTATATATATGCATCCCAGGAGTTGTATATATATATATATATACACACACTGTATTCAGTTTAGCTAGATCTCACTTCAGAGTGTTCCTGTTATTCTCGCTGCAGTCAATTAAGTCAGTGTACTGTATAGTGGGCTCAGTGTGGAGGTGACTGCAGACCATCCCTGTTCTCTTCCTAATAATATAGGCAGGCAGTTGATTGAGCTAAGCTGCAGTATATTAAGTCAGTGTACTGTATACTGGGCAGGCACAGTGTGCAGGTAAAGCTGACTGCAGACCATCTCTGTTCTCTTCCTAATAATACAGACAGGCAGTTGATTGAGCTAAGCTGCAGTATATTAAGTCAGTGTACTGTATACTGGGCTCAGTGTGCAGGTAAAGCTGACTGCAGACCATCCCTGTTCTCTTCCTAATAATACAGACAGGCAGTTGATTGAGCTAAGCTGCAGTATATTAAGTCAGTGTACTGTATACTGTGCTCAGTGTGCAGGTAAAGCTGATTGCAGACCATCCCTGTTCTTTTCCTAATAATACAGACAGGCAGTTGATTGATCTAAACTGCAGTATATTAAGTCAGTGTACTGTATACTGGGCACAGTGTGCAGGTAAAGCTGACTGCAGACTATTCCTGTTCTATTTCTAATAATACAGGCAGTTGATTGAGCTAAGCTGTAGTATATTAAGTCAGTGTACTGTATACTGGGCATAGTGTGCAGCTAAAGCTGACTGCAGACAATTCCTTGTGTACCTATTCCAATGCATAAAATATAGTATGTCTGGAAGGCCAACAAGGAGAGGCAGACACACATAGGCCAATAAAAGAGGGCAAGCAGGCTCTGTGTCTAGAGGTAACAGTGCTGGTCATGGACACGGTGCATCCTCATCAGCACGTGGCCGTGGGGCACGCTTGTCCTTTTTTTCGACAGCTGGCTGCGTTAAGCCGCAACATGCCGAAGAGTTAGTAGAGTGGATGACCAAGCCGTCCTCATCCATCTCATCCTTTTCTCACCCAGGCTCAGGGTACTTTGTCTGCCAAAGCAGCTGCCAAAGCGGCCTCTTCCATCGGCTCAATGGCATCAGTCACTCCTTCCCTAGCCCCACCATGTCCTGAGGAGTCCCCTGAATTGTTTGACCACAGTGTTGGGTACATGCTGCAGGAGGATGTGCAGCGTTTTGAAGGCTCCATTGATGGTACCCAGCTTGAGGAAGGCAGAAACGTGAGCCCAGAGAGAGGGGGTGCCCAAGAAGGACAGCAAATTGGCAGTCATGTTCCCCCAGCTGCAGCATACTGCCAGGTTTGCACCAGTGACGAGGAGGGAGGGGATGATGAGGTCACTGACTCTACGTGGGTGCCTGATAGGAGAGAGGAGGAGGAGGAAGAGGCACATCTCCAACGAAGCAGGATGCCCTCCAGGGGCCAGCTTAAGGGCAGCCAACTGACTGCATCACACCGCAGAGCTCCGCATGTGCAGGGCGCTGCTGTCTCTACGCGTTATTCCAAAAGATCTTTGGCGTGGGCCTTTTTCGAGATGTGTGCAGCAGATCGCACCATTGCTATTTGCAACATATGTCTCAAGCGTATCTCGTGTGGCCAAAACATCAGCCGCTTGGGCACCACATGCTTGACCAGACATATGTCGACCTGCCATGCAGTCCGTTGGCAAGCGTACATAAAAGACCCACACCAAAGAACAAAGCGGACCTCTCCTTGCTCCTCATCAGCTGGGATCTCCAACCCCACTATACCTTCAGTCCTCTCAGAAACCTGCACTGAGAGGAATGAAGGTGTAGAATTAGGTGTGTCACTGCCAAGTACTTGCGGGCAATCTGCTATCAGCACACCAACATCTGATTGTACCAGGCAAATTTCCCTGCCCCAGCTGCTGCACCGCCAAAAGAAATTTGCTTCCAGCTATCCACATGCCAAGCGGTTGAATGCTAGCTTGGCTAAATTGCTAGCACTTCAACTGCTGCCTTTTCAGTTGGCAGACTCTGCCCCCTTCCTTGAGTTTGTGGAATGTGTGGTACCTAAGTGGCAGGTTCCCAAACGCCACTTTTTTTCACAGAAGGCGATTCCGGCTCTCTACCGGCATGTGGTAGGCAATGTCTTGGCATTGCTGGACAGGACGGTCAGCACTAAGGTGCATATTACCGCTGACTCATGGTCCAGCAGGCATGGACAGGGACATTACCTATCTTTCACGGCCCACTGGGTGACTCTGCTGGCAGCTGGGAAGGATGCAGGACACGGTGCAGTAGTGTTGGAGGTTGTCCCACCACCACGCCTCCAAAATGCTACTAGTGGTGATTCTGACACGCCTCTCTCCTACACCCCCTCCTCTTCTTCTTCCTCCTCCAGGGCCTCTTCCTGTGCTGATTTTTCCTCGGAACCAGCGGTGCTCCGTAGCCGTTCAAGGGGCTACGCAAGTACGCAGGCAAAAATATGCCATGTGGTGCTTGAGCTGGTGTGATTGGGGGAAAGGAGCCACACTGGGGCAGAGATTCTGTCAGCTCTGCAGGGGCAGGCTCAGAGGTGGTTGACGCCACGCCAGCTTAAGCTAGGAATGGTGGTTTGCGACAATGGCACCAACCTCCTCTCCGCCCTCTGACAGGGACAGCTGACCCATGTGCCCTGTTTGGCTCACGTCCTTAACTTGGAGGTGCAGCGGTCCTTGGGCAGGTACCCGGGCTTACAGGATGTCCTGAGGCAGGCCAGGAAAGTCTGTGTGCATTTATGCCGGTCATATAATGCCAGTGCTTGGCTGGCTGACCTCCAAAAGGAATACAACCTGCCCAAGAACCGCCTAATCTGTGACATGCCCACCAGGTGGAACTCAACGTTGGCCATGCTGCAGCGGCTGCACAAGCAGTAGAGGGCCATTAATGAGTACCTGTGCAACTATGGCACCAGGACAGGGTCAGGGGAGCTTGTTTTTTTTGCCACGCCAGTGGGTTATGATCAGGGATGCATGCACTGTCCTGTCATCATCTGAGGAGGCCACGAGGATGGTGAGCAGTGACAGTGCATGCATCAGTGACACTGTCCCTCTTGTCCACCTGTTGGAGCACACACTGCATGGAATAATGGACAGGGCACTTGAGGCAGAACAGAGGGAGAAAGAGGAGGACTTCCTTACCTCTCAGGGCCCCCTTTATCCAAACAGTGTTCCTGCTGGCCCGCCGATCACACAGGAAGAGGACGAGGAGGAGGAGGAGGATTGTATCAGCATGGAGGTGGAGCCTAGCACTCAGCATCAGCAGCAGTCTTCAAGGGATCATTTACAGTCCCAAGAAACCCATTGGCTTGTACGTGGCTGGGAGGAGGTGGCTGCGGATCACGTCGTCCTTAGTGACCTGGAGGACTCAGCAAACCTATGCTGCATGGCCTCCCTGATCCTGCAAAGCCTGCGAAAGGATCCTCGTATTCATGGTATTAAGGAGAGGGATCATTACTGGCTGGCAACCCTCCTTGATCCACATTACAAGGGTAAGGTTGCGGATATTTTCCAGCCGTCGCAGAGGGAGCAGAGGATGAAACATCTTCGGAAGGCCTTGCATAAAGGTTTGTGCAACGCATTTCCAAAGCCTGGGATGATACAAATTCCTGGTCCTGGACAACGTGTTGCTGAGTCTTCGGTCAGTCACAGAAAGAGTGGTGGAGAAGGTGGCCGTCTGACTGATGCGTTCAGACAATTTTTTAGTCCACAGCCCCAAGGTATGATCGGTTCCAGCAATCATCGCCAGCGTCTGATTCACATGGTGCAGGAATACCTAGGGGCAAGATCAGACTTGGACACCTTTCCCACCGAAAATCCTCTGGGTTACTGGGGCTTGAGGATGGATCACTGGCCAGAGCTTGCACAGTATGCAATTGAGCTACTGGCCTGTCCTGCATCCAGCGTTCTTTCGAAATGCACATTCAGTGCTGCTGGTGGCTTTGTAACCGATCACAGAGTGCACCTGTCCACCGACTCGGTCGATCGGCTGACCTTCATAAGAATGAATCAGTCTTGGATCACCAGCTACCAAGCACCTGATGCTGATGTACCGGATATTTTTTTAGTCAAGACTGACTATGCTGATGCTGAGTGACTATCCTGTTATGCTGAGTGACTATCCTCTTCCTCCTCAATGTTCATGTTGATAGCTTGTAAGAACATTTTTGGTTCTGGGCACCGCCACCAGTGGCTAAGCCCTAATTTTTCTGCCCCTGTTTAACAGGGGTGTGTAATTAAAATTTTTGCTGCAATACTTTGCAGCAGGGCTCATTCCTGCGCTCCAACTAGAGTATCTGTGATGGATTGCAGTGTTGTGGCACCAGCACCAGTGCCTAAGGCCCAATTTTTCTGCCCCTGTTTAACAGGGGTGTGTAATTAAAATTTTTGCTGTAATACTTTGCAGCAGGGCTCATTCCTGCGCTCCAACTAGAGTATCTGTGAGGGGTTGCAGTGCTGTGGCACCAGCACCAGTGCCTAAGGCCCAATTTTTCTGCCCCTGTTCAACAGGGGCATGTAATCACAATTCTTGATCTAATATTTCACAGCAGGGCCCATTCCTGTGCCCATCAAGAGTAACTGCGAGGGCTTACAGTGTTGTGGCAACACCACCACCACCACCACCACCAAAGGCCCAATTTTTCTGCCCCTGTTCAACAGGTGCATGTAATTACAATTCTTGATATAATATTTCACAGCAGGGCCATTTCAGCGCACAGACAAGTGGTGGCGCACAATATCCACAAAAACATGTATTACCCACAAAATAATCAAAAATAATAATCAATATAAGTAAAAGTCCTTTAAAGTCCTTTAAAGTCTATTTTACACCCTAAGGTGTATGTGAATAAGGCAGGGGTGAATGGAGATCCATCGTGCACCAGGGCGGCCATCATGGGTGAACAGAAACCATGTTCAGGGGTATGGCTGGAAGACAAGGAGAGAGGCGCCTCTAAGTGCAATAGTGCTAAAAAAGTTTTTAATGGTAGAGACAAATACACTCACATTTAGATGGACAATGTAGGCGTTTAGAACATGTCAGGATGACAGTCATCAGCAGCAGGTCACATTTCAGCGCCCACCAAGAGTAGCTGTGAGGACTTACAGTGTTGTGGCACCAGCACCACCACCACCACCAAAGGGCCAATTTTTCTGCCACTGTTCAACAATGGCATGTAATTGCAATTCTTGATATAATAGTTCACAGCAGGGCCCGTTCCTGCACACACCAAGAGTAACTGTGAGGGCTTACAGTGTTGTGGCAACACTAACACCTAAGGACAAAATTTCTACAGAGTACATAGGGCAGGCCCCTACTTTCAAACATCCAACTTTCAAACGAATCCTACTTACAAACAGAGGGAGACAACAGGAAATGAGAGGAAATCTACCCCTAGGAAGGGAAATTCTCTCCTGTAAGAGTTAATATGGGAAAAAGGTGTCTCCTCTCCACTGATGCTTTATCACCATGGGAGGTTCTATAGTCTTTCATACAGCATCATCCAGAAAATGGTCTGGATATGAAGTCTGGATCCACCCCCTTAACTGTCATTTTGCTTTATTGATGTTGGCTCTCCTCCCTCTACTTGTTTCTGAGACTTCACAGAGTATAGCTGCTCCCCCCTCCCTTCTCACTCCTCCCTCCTCCACCTCCCTATCTATCAGCACAGCTATGTCTCTTAGGGGAGGGGGGACAGAGGCATGGGGTGTTTTGGTGTGTTGGTGGAGATGTTCACACCCCCTGAGAACTTTTCAAACTGAAAGTGGACCATTTTTGCCAGCAGAGGGGAAGTTCATGTGCACATGCTGTAAAAACTAAAAGAGGTAGGAAAAAAAGATTAGCTGATATATGACTAATGTGATATGTACTAGTTATTTAACCGATCCCATACTTCTCCTTTAAGAACAAACCTACAGTCCCTGTCTTGTTTGCACCGCCTGTATACTGCTGTTCAGGGTATATAGGGCCTGTGGGCCCCACACCTTTCCTTTTTTTAATTTGGGTGCTGGGGTTCCCCTTAATATCCATACAAGACCCAAAGGGGCTGGTAATGGGCTGAGGGGGTACCCATGCCGATTTTCTCAATGATTTTCCTCCATTTTCCCGGGACCAGACATTACATTAAAGCCGCAAGCAGTTTTAAATGACTTTTATTCCTTTAGAAATGTCATTTTGTGCAGGGACAGTTATAAACACGGGAAACATGCGCCACTTTACAGGCATACTATAGACACCCCCCAGGCACGATATTTAAAGGAATATTTCACTTTTTTTTTTCACTTTAAGCATCATTAAAATCACTGCTCCTGAAAAAACGTCAGTTTTTAAAACTATTTTTTGCATTGATACATGTACCCTGGGGCAGGACCAGGGTCCCCAAACCCTTTTTAGGACAATAACTTGCATATTAGCCTTTAAAATTTGCACTTTTTATTTCTTCCGTTCGAGTCCCATAGACTTTAACAGGGTTCAAAAGTTCGCGCAAACTATCCATCTGTTCGCATGTTCTGGATGCGAACCGGGGGGTGTTCTGCTCATCCCTATTGCTTATAAACACAGAATCTAACAAACTCTGTTCCAAAGTGCAGCATGACAGATCTTGAGTTCCGCTCTTAACAGAAGATGAAAAAACATGTTGGTCCTTGTACACCAAAACATGCATGAAAGCCGATTTTCTAAAGGAGTCGAGAATCTGCACTCAATAAATTGAGTGTAGATTCACTTAACCACTTAAAGTGGTTGTAAATCCACTTTTTAAACAAAGACCTACAGGTAAGCCTAGATTAAGGCTTACCTGTAGGTGCATGAAATATCTCCTTAACCTACACGGTTAAGGAGATATTTGTATGTAAATGCGGCGACGCTGACGTCACCCCATTCACAAATTCGGCTAGGTCGCAACATTCGACGACGTAGCCGAATTCGACAGCTCACGCGCGCATGCGCGGAGTCACGTCTTTGCCGCTCCGGCCAATCACAGCGCCGGAGCGGCGCTGTGATTGGCTGCAGCGGCGATACCCGGAAGTAACATTCCGGCTATCGCCGCAGCGATGGATGCGGCTAGAGGAGGGACACGGACGACTTCGGGGGCCCCGATCGAAGGTAAGTGGTACATAATGAGCTAGTATGCTAGTCATACTAGCTCATTATAGCTTTGTCTTGCAGGTTAGTAAAAAAAAAAAAAAAAGTTAAAAGGGTTTACAACCACTTTAAGACCCGGACCAATACACAGCATAAGGACCAGGCCCCTTTTTGCGATTCGGCTCTGCGTCAATTTAAAGGACAATTGCGCGGTCATGCGACGTGGCTCCCAAACAAAATTGGCGTCCTTTTTTTCCCACAATTAGAGCTTTCTTTTGGTGGTATTTGATCACCTTTGCGGTTTTTATTTTTTGCGCTATAAACAAAAATAGAGCGACAATTTTGTTATAATAAATATCCCCAAAAATATATATAAAAAAAAAAATTCCTCAGTTTAGGCCGATACGTATTCTTCTACATATTTTTGGTAAAAAAAATCACAATTAGCGTTTATTGATTGGTTTGCGCAAAAGTTATAGCGTTTACAAAATAGGGGGTAGTTTTATGGCATTTTTATTATTATTTTTTTTTACTAGTAATGGCGGCGATCAGCGATTTTTTTCGTGACTACGACATTATGGCGGACACATCGGCCACTTTTGACACTATTTTGGGACCATTGTCATTTTTACAGCGACCAGTGCTATAAAAATGCACTGGTTACTATAAAAATGACACTGGCAGTGAAGGGGTTAACCAGGAGGTGGCACTGTAGGGGTTAAGTGTGCCCTGATTTGTGTTTCTTACTGTGGGGGGGCGTGGCATAGCGTGTGACTTCACTGATCGTCGTTCCCTATTACAAGGAACAGACGATCAGTGTCAGTCACACTAGGAAGCACGGAGAGAGGTTTGTTTACACTTACCTCTCCCCGTTCTTCCTCTCAGTGACCCGATCGTGGGACACCAGCGGCGATCGGGTCCGCTGTTCCCGCAGGGATGGTCACGGAGAAGAGGACCGGGTCGCGAGCGCGCCAGCGGCGGCACGCTCGTGACCCACAGCTGTGCACATTAAAGGGGACGTACCTGTATGCCCATGTTCCCAGCCGTGCCATTTTGCCGACGTACATCGGCGTGCGGCAGTCCTTAACCACTTAAGCCCCGTACCATTTTGTAGCTAAAGGACCAGAGGTGTTTTCAGAATTTTGCACTGCGCTGCTTTAACTGGAAATTGTGCGGACATGCAATGTTGTACCCAAACGAAATTTGCATCCTTTTCTTCCCACAAATAGAGCTTTCTTTTAATGGTATTTGATTGCCTCTGTGATTTTTATTTTTTGCGATATAAACGGAAAAAGACCGAAAATTTTGATTTTTTTTTATATTTTCTAATTTTTGTTATAAGAAAAATCGAATAAACTCAATTTTAGTCATACATTTAGGCCAAAATGTATTCAGCCACATGTCTTTAGTAAAAAAAATGTCAATAAGTGTATATTTATTGGTTTGCGCAAAAGTTATAGCGTTTACAAACTAGAGTACATTTTCTGGAATTTACACAGTTTTAAATTTATGACTGCCTATCTCATTTCTTGAGGTGCTAAAATGGCAGGGCAGTACAACCCCCCCCCCCCAAATGACCCAAATTTGGAAAGTGGACACCCCAAGAAAATTGCTGAGAGGCATGTTGAGCCCATTGAATATTTTTTTTTGTCCCAAGTGATTGAATAATGACAAAAAAAAATTACAAAGACTTGTCACTAAATGATATATTGCTCACACATGCCATGGTTATATGTGGAATTGCACCCCAAAATACATTCTGCTGCTTCTCCTGAGTACGGGGATACCACATGTGTGGGACTTTTTAGGAGCCTAGCCACGTACGGGACCCCGGAAACCAAGCACCGCCTTCAGGATTTCTAAGGGCGCAACGTTTTGATTTCACTCCTCACTACCTATCACAGTTTCGAAGGCCATAAAATGCCAAAATAGCACAAAACCCACCCAAATGACCCCATTTTGGAAAGTAGACACCCCAAGCTATTTACTGAGAGGCATGTTCAGTCCATTGAATATTTTATATTTTGCCACAAGTTGCGGGAATATGACAAACTTTTTTTTTTTTTGCACAAAGTTGTCACTAAATGATATATTGCTCACACGTGCCATGGGCATATGTGAAATTACACCCCAAAATACATTCTGCTGCTTCTCCTGAGTATGGGGATACCACATGTGTGGGACTTTTTGGGAGCCTAGCCGTGTACGGGACCCCAAAAACCAAGCACCGCCTTCAAGATTTCTAAGGGCATAAATTTTTGATTTCACTCCTCACTACCTATCACTACCTATCACAGTTTTGAAGGCCATAAAATGCCCAGATGGCACAAAAACCCCCCAAATGAACCCATTTTGGAAATTAGACACCCCAAGATACTTGCTGAGAGGCATGTTGAGCCCATTGAATATTTTTTTTTTTTGTCCCAAATTATTGAATAATGACAAAAAGAAAAAAAAAATGTACAAAAAGTTGTCACTAAATGATATATTGCTCACACATGCCATGGTTATATGTGGAATTGCACCCCAAAATACATTCTGCTGCTTCTCCTGAGTACGGGGATACCACATGTGTGGGACTTTTTGGGAGCCTAGCCACGTACGGGGCCCCAAAAACCAAGCACCGCCTTCAGGATTTCTAAGGGCGTAAATTTTTGATTTCACTCCTCACTACCTATCACTACCTATCACAGTTTTGAAGGCCATAAAATGCCCAGATGGCACAAAACCCCCCCAAATGACCCCATTTTGGAAAGTAGACACCCCAAGATATTTGCTGAGAGGCATGTTGAGTAGTGTTGAGCGAACCCGAACTGTAAAGTTCGGGTCCGTACCGAACTTTAGCTTTTTCCCGAACCCGAACCCGGACTTTGCCCAAAAGTCCGGGTTCGGGTTCGGCAATCTAATTACGCATTTAGAAATGCTTCAGGGGCCAGCCAATCACCTTTTGATTAGCTGGTGTGCCCTTAGAGGCCATCATAGCCATGCCTACTAATGGCATGGCTGTGATTGGTCAGTGCAACATGTGACCCAGCTTCTATATAAGCTAGAGGCACACAGCACACATGTCACTCTGCTTCAGAATAGATAGGGAGAGGATCTAGTCTGCTGCTGCTGCTTTTAGGGAGAGATAGAAATATAGATGAGGTAGTCCTGATTCTACAATCTGAGGGAAAAGATAGAGAGATAGTGTAGTGTAGGGCCAGGTTCCTGTGTTGGTGCTTTCAGGGAGAGAGAATATTATATAGAAGTCCAGATTCAGAGATTAAAATCAGCGATCTGCATAGGTTTACCTATTTGTGTTGCAGTGCAGTCTTTTTACACTGCCATGAGCCCAGTGTCAGAGAAAATCTAACTTTTAGGGGAAAAAAGGCACTTTATTGTGCTCTTTTCCAAAAGACCCATAGGGCAAAAAAAAAAAAGCATTTTATTTTGCTCGTGCAAAAAAAGACCCGTTTAGGGCAAAAAAAAAAATTGCACTTTAATGTACGCTTGCAAAAAGAGCCATTCAGGGGCACAAAAAATAGTTTGCAGTGTGTTATACATATTTGGAGGTGTGTGAAATAAACAATTTCTATATAGTTTTCTCCTACTGTGCTATACTAAAAAAACAACATTTTTTTTAATAGCATTTTCTGCAGTTCTGTAGCTGTGCGATTCAGCGGTTACGTACTGTGGGTGTGTTCTGCTCTTCCAAAAAACGCCGTTTAGGGGCACAAAAAATAGTTTGCAGTGTGTTATACATATTTGGAGGTGTGTGAAATAAACAATTTCTTTATAGTTTTCTCCTACTGTGCTATACTAAAAAAACAAAATTTTTTTGAATAGCATTTTCTGCAGTTCTGTAGCTGTGCGATTCAGCGGTTACGTACTGTGGGTGTGTTCTGCTCTTCCAAAAAACGCAGTTTAAGGGCACAAAAAATAGTTTGCAGTGTGTTATACATATTTGGAGGTGTGTGAAATAAACAATTTCTATATAGTTTTCTCCTACTGTGCTATACTAAAAAAACAACATTTTTTTTGAATAGCATTTTCTGCAGTTCTGTAGCTGTGCGATTCAGCGGTTACGTACTGTGGGTGTGTTCTGCTCTTCCAAAAAACACCGTTTAGGGGCACAAAAAATAGTTTGCAGTGTGTTATACATATTTGGAGGTGTGTGAAATAAACAATTTCTATATAGTTTTCTCCTACTGTGCTATACTAAAAAAACAATTTTTTTTTTTAATAGCATTTTCTGCAGTTCTGTAGCTGTGCGATTCAGCGGTTACGTACTGTGGGTGTGTTCTGCTTTTCCAAAAAACGCCGTTTAAGGGCACAAAAAATAGTTTGCAGTGTGTTATACATATTTGGAGGTGTGTGAAATAAACAATTTCTATATAGTTTTCTCCTACTGTGCTATACTAAAAAAAAAACATTTTTTTTGAATAGCATTTTCTGCAGTTCTGTAGCTGTGCGATTCAGTGGTTACGTACTGTGGGTGTGTTCTGCTCTTCCAAAAAACGCCGTTTAGGGGCACAAAAAATAGTTTGCCGTGTGTTATACATATTTGGATGTGTGTGAAATAAACAATTTCTATATAGTTTTCTCCTACTGTGCTATACTAAAAAAAAAACATTTTTTTTGAATAGCAATTTCTGCAGTTCTGTAGCTGTGCGATTCAGCGGTTATGCACTGTGGGTGTGTTCTGCTCTTCCAAAAAACACCGTTTAGGGGCACAAAAAATAGTTTGCAGTGTGTTATACATATTTGGAGGTGTGTGAAATAAACAATTTCTATATAGTTTTCTCCTACTGTGCTATACTAAAAAAACAACATTTTTTTTGAATAGCATTTTCTGCAGTTCTGTAGCTGTGCGATTCAGCGGTTACGTACTGTGGGTGTGTTCTGCTCTTCCAAAAAACGCCGTTTAGGGGCACAAAAAATAGTTTGCAGTGTGTTATACATATTTGGAGGTGTGTGAAATAAACAATTTCTATATAGTTTTCTCCTACTGTGCTATACTAAAAAAACAACATTTATTTTGAATAGCATTTTCTGCAGTTCTGTAGCTGTGCGATTCAGTGGTTACGTACTGTGGGTGTGTTCTGCTCTTCCAAAAAACGTCGTTTAGGGGCACAAAAAATAGTTTGCAGTGTGTTATACATATTTGGAGGTGTGTGAAATAAACAATTTCTATATAGTTTTCTCCTACTGTGCTATACTAAAAAAAAAACATTTTTTTAGAAATGGCAATTTCTGCAGTTCTGTAGCTGTGCGATTCAGCGGTTACGCACTGTGGGTGTGTTCTGCTCTTCCAAAAAACGCCATTTAGGGGCACAAAAAATAGTTTGCAGTGTGTTATACATATTTGGAGGTGTGTGAAATAAACAATTTCTATATAGTTTTCTCCTACTGTGCTATACTAAAAAAACAACATTTATTTTGAATAGCATTTTCTGCAGTTCTGTAGCTGTGCGATTCAGCGGTTACGTACTGTAGGTGTGTTCTGCTCTTCCAAAAAACGCCGTTTAGGGGCACAAAAAATAGTTTGCAGTGTGTTATACATATTTGGAGGTGTGTGAAATAAACAATTTCTATATAGTTTTCTCCTACTGTGCTATACTAAAAAAACAACATTTTTTTTTTGAATAGCATTTTCTGCAGTTCTGTAGCTGTGCGATTCAGCGGTTACGTACTGTGGGTGTGTTCTGCTCTTCCAAAAAACGCTGTTTAGGGGCACAAAAAATAGTTTGCAGTGTGTTATACATATTTGGAGGTGTGTGAAATAAACAATTTCTATATAGTTTTCTCCTACTGTGCTATACTAAAAAAACAACATTTTTTTTGAATAGCATTTTCTGCAGTTCTGTAGCTGTGCGATTCAGCGGTTACGTACTGTGGGTGTGTTCTGCTCTTCCAAAAAACGCCGTTTAGGGGCACAAAAAATAGTTTGCAGTGTGTTATACATATTTGGATGTGTGTGAAATAAACAATTTCTATATAGTTTTCTCCTACTGTGCTATACTAAAAAAAAAACATTTTCTTTGAATAGCAATTTCTGCAGTTCTGTAGCTGTGCGATTCAGCGGTTACGCACTGTGGGTGTGTTCTGCTCTTCCAAAAAACGCAGTTTAAGGGCACAAAAAATAGTTTGCAGTGTGTTATACATATTTGGAGGTGTGTGAAATAAACAATTTCTATATAGTTTTCTCCTACTGTGCTATACTAAAAAAACAACATTTTTTTTGAATAGCATTTTCTGCAGTTCTGTAGCTGTGCGATTCAGCGGTTACGTACTGTGGGTGTGTTCTGCTTTTCCAAAAAACGCCGTTTAAGGGCACAAAAAATAGTTTGCAGTGTGTTATACATATTTGGAGGTGTGTGAAATAAACAATTTCTATATAGTTTTCTCCTACTGTGCTATACTAAAAAAACAACATTTTTTTTAATAGCATTTTCTGCAGTTCTGTAGCTGTGCGATTCAGCGGTTACGTACTGTGGGTGTGTTCTGCTCTTCCAAAAAACGCCGTTTAGGGGCACAAAAAATAGTTTGCAGTGTGTTATACATATTTGGAGGTGTGTGAAATAAACAATTTCTATATAGTTTTCTCCTACTGTGCTATACTAAAAAAACAACATTTTTTTGAATAGCATTTTCTGCAGTTCTGTAGCTGTGCGATTCAGCGGTTACGTACTGTGGGTGTGTTCTGCTCTTCCAAAAAACGCAGTTTAAGGGCACAAAAAATAGTTTGCAGTGTGTTATACATATTTGGAGGTGTGTGAAATAAACAATTTCTATATAGTTTTCTCCTACTGTGCTATACTAAAAAAACAACATTTTTTTTGAATAGCATTTTCTGCAGTTCTGTAGCTGTGCGATTCAGCGGTTACGTACTGTGGGTGTGTTCTGCTCTTCCAAAAAACACCGTTTAGGGGCACAAAAAATAGTTTGCAGTGTGTTATACATATTTGGAGGTGTGTGAAATAAACAATTTCTATATAGTTTTCTCCTACTGTGCTATACTAAAAAAACAAAATTTTTTTTTAATAGCATTTTCTGCAGTTCTGTAGCTGTGCGATTCAGCGGTTACGTACTGTGGGTGTGTTCTGCTTTTCCAAAAAACGCCGTTTAAGGGCACAAAAAATAGTTTGCAGTGTGTTATACATATTTGGAGGTGTGTGAAATAAACAATTTCTATATAGTTTTCTCCTACTGTGCTATACTAAAAAAACAACATTTTTTTTGAATAGCATTTTCTGCAGTTCTGTAGCTGTGCGATTCAGCGGTTACGTACTGTGGGTGTGTTCTGCTCTTCCAAAAAACGCCGTTTAGGGGCACAAAAAATAGTTTGCAGTGTGTTATACATATTTGGAGGTGTGTGAAATAAACAATTTCTATATAGTTTTCTCCTACTGTGCTATACTAAAAAAACAACATTTTTTTTGAATAGCATTTTCTGCAGTTCTGTAGCTGTGCGATTCAGCGGTTACGCACTGTGGGTGTGTTCTGCTCTTCCAAAAAACGCCGTTTAGGGGCACAAAAAATAGTTTGCAGTGTGTTATACATATTTGGAGGTGTGTGAAATAAACAATTTCTATATAGTTTTCTCCTACTGTGCTATACTAAAAAAACAACATTTATTTTGAATAGCATTTTCTGCAGTTCTGTAGCTGTGCGATTCAGTGGTTACGTACTGTGGGTGTGTTCTGCTCTTCCAAAAAACGTCGTTTAGGGGCACAAAAAATAGTTTTCAGTGTGTTATACATATTTGGAGGTGTGTGAAATAAACAATTTCTATATAGTTTTCTCCTACTGTGCTATACTAAAAAAAAAACATTTTTTTAGAAATGGCAATTTCTGCAGTTCTGTAGCTGTGCGATTCAGCGGTTACGCACTGTGGGTGTGTTCTGCTCTTCCAAAAAACGCCATTTAGGGGCACAAAAAATAGTTTGCAGTGTGTTATACATATTTGGAGGTGTGTGAAATAATCAATTTCTATATAGTTTTCTCCTACTGTGCTATACTAAAAAAAAACATTTTTTTTGAATAGCATTTTCTGCAGTTCTGTAGCTGTGCGATTCAGCGGTTACGTACTGTGGGTGTGTTCTGCTCTTCCAAAAAACGCCGTTTAGGGGCACAAAAAATAGTTTGCAGTGTGTTATACATATTTGGAGGTGTGTGAAATAAACAATTTCTATATAGTTTTCTCCTACTGTGCTATACTAAAAAAACAACATTTTTTTTGAATAGCATTTTCTGCAGTTCTGTAGCTGTGCGATTCAGCGGTTACGTACTGTAGGTGTGTTCTGCTCTTCCAAAAAACGCCGTTTAGGGGCACAAAAAATAGTTTGCAGTGTGTTATACATATTTGGAGGTGTGTGAAATAAACAATTTCTATATAGTTTTCTCCTACTGTGCTATACTAAAAAAAAAACATTTTTTTTGAATAGCAATTTCTGCAGTTCTGTAGCTGTGCGATTCAGCGGTTACGCACTGTGGGTGTGTTCTGCTCTTCCAAAAAACGCCGTTTAGGGGCACAAAAAATAGTTTGCAGTGTGTTATACATATTTGGAGGTGTGTGAAATAATCAATTTCTATATAGTTTTCTCCTACTGTGCTATACTAAAAAAACAACATTTTTTTTGAATAGCATTTTCTGCAGTTCTGTAGCTGTGCGATTCAGCGGTTACGTACTGTGGGTGTGTTCTGCTCTTCCAAAAAACGCCGTTTAGGGGCACAAAAAATAGTTTGCAGTGTGTTATACATATTTGGAGGTGTGTGAAATAAACAATTTCTATATAGTTTTCTCCTACTGTGCTATACTAAAAAAACAACATGTATTTTGAATAGCATTTTCTGCAGTTCTGTAGCTGTGCGATTCAGCGGTTACGTACTGTAGGTGTGTTCTGCTCTTCCAAAAAACGCCGTTTAGGGGCACAAAAAATAGTTTGCAGTGTGTTATACATATTTGGAGGTGTGTGAAATAAACAATTTCTATATAGTTTTCTCCTACTGTGCTATACTAAAAAAACAACATTTTTTTTTTGAATAGCATTTTCTGCAGTTCTGTAGCTGTGCGATTCAGCGGTTACGTACTGTGGGTGTGTTCTGCTCTTCCAAAAAACGCTGTTTAGGGGCACAAAAAATAGTTTGCAGTGTGTTATACATATTTGGAGGTGTGTGAAATAAACAATTTCTATATAGTTTTCTCCTACTGTGCTATACTAAAAAAAAAACATTTTTTTTGAATAGCAATTTCTGCAGTTCTGTAGCTGTGCGATTCAGCGGTTACGCACTGTGGGTGTGTTCTGCTCTTCCAAAAAACGCAGTTTAAGGGCACAACAAAATAGTTTGCAGTGTGTTATACATATTTGGAGGTGTGTGAAATAAACAATTTCTATATAGTTTTCTCCTACTGTGCTATACTAAAAAAACAACATTTTTTTTGAATAGCATTTTCTGCAGTTCTGTAGCTGTGCGATTCAGCGGTTACGTACTGTGGGTGTGTTCTGCTCTTCCAAAAAACGCCGTTTAGGGGCACAAAAAATAGTTTGCAGTGTGTTATACATATTTGGAGGTGTGTGAAATAAACAATTTCTATATAGTTTTCTCCTACTGTGCTATACTAAAAAAAAAACATTTTTTTTGAATAGCATTTTCTGCAGTTCTGTAGCTGTGCGATTCAGCGGTTACGTACTGTGGGTGTGTTCTGCTCTTCCAAAAAACGCCGTTTAGGGGCACAAAAAATAGTTTGCAGTGTGTTATACATATTTGGAGGTGTGTGAAATAAACAATTTCTATATAGTTTTCTCCTACTGTGCTATACTAAAAAAACAACATTTATTTTGAATAGCATTTTCTGCAGTTCTGTAGCTGTGCGATTCAGTGGTTACGTACTGTGGGTGTGTTCTGCTCTTCCAAAAAACGTCGTTTAGGGGCACAAAAAATAGTTTGCAGTGTGTTATACATATTTGGAGGTGTGTGAAATAAACAATTTCTATATAGTTTTCTCCTACTGTGCTATACTAAAAAAAAAACATTTTTTTAGAAATGGCAATTTCTGCAGTTCTGTAGCTGTGCGATTCAGCGGTTACGCACTGTGGGTGTGTTCTGCTCTTCCAAAAAACGCCATTTAGGGGCACAAAAAATAGTTTGCAGTGTGTTATACATATTTGGAGGTGTGTGAAATAATCAATTTCTATATAGTTTTCTCCTACTGTGCTATACTAAAAAAACAACATTTTTTTTGAATAGCATTTTCTGCAGTTCTGTAGCTGTGCGATTCAGCGGTTACGTACTGTGGGTGTGTTCTGCTCTTCCAAAAAACGCCGTTTAGGGGCACAAAAAATAGTTTGCAGTGTGTTATACATATTTGGAGGTGTGTGAAATAAACAATTTCTATATAGTTTTCTCCTACTGTGCTATACTAAAAAAACAACATTTATTTTGAATAGCATTTTCTGCAGTTCTGTAGCTGTGCGATTCAGCGGTTACGTACTGTAGGTGTGTTCTGCTCTTCCAAAAAACGCCGTTTAGGGGCACAAAAAATAGTTTGCAGTGTGTTATACATATTTGGAGGTGTGTGAAATAAACAATTTCTATATAGTTTTCTCCTACTGTGCTATACTAAAAAAACAACATTTTTTTTTTTGAATAGCATTTTCTGCAGTTCTGTAGCTGTGCGATTCAGCGGTTACGTACTGTGGGTGTGTTCTGCTCTTCCAAAAAACGCTGTTTAGGGGCACAAAAAATAGTTTGCAGTGTGTTATACATATTTGGAGGTGTGTGAAATAAACAATTTCTATATAGTTTTCTCCTACTGTGCTATACTAAAAAAACAACATTTTTTTTGAATAGCATTTTCTGCAGTTCTGTAGCTGTGCGATTCAGCGGTTACGTACTGTGGGTGTGTTCTGCTCTTCCAAAAAACGCCGTTTAGGGGCACAAAAAATAGTTTGCAGTGTGTTATACATATTTGGATGTGTGTGAAATAAACAATTTCTATATAGTTTTCTCCTACTGTGCTATACTAAAAAAAAAACATTTTTTTTGAATAGCAATTTCTGCAGTTCTGTAGCTGTGCGATTCAGCGGTTACGCACTGTGGGTGTGTTCTGCTCTTCCAAAAAACGCAGTTTAAGGGCACAAAAAATAGTTTGCAGTGTGTTATACATATTTGGAGGTGTGTGAAATAAACAATTTCTATATAGTTTTCTCCTACTGTGCTATACTAAAAAAACAACACTTTTTTTGAATAGCATTTTCTGCAGTTCTGTAGCTGTGCGATTCAGCGGTTACGTACTGTGGGTGTGTTCTGCTCTTCCAAAAAACACTGTTTAGGGGCACAAAAAATAGTTTGCAGTGTGTTATACATATTTGGAGGTGTGTGAAATAAACAATTTCTATATAGTTTTCTCCTACTGTGCTATACTAAAAAAACAAATTTTTTTTTTAATAGCATTTTCTGCAGTTCTGTAGCTGTGCGATTCAGCGGTTACGTACTGTGGGTGTGTTCTGCTTTTCCAAAAAACGCCGTTTAAGGGCACAAAAAATAGTTTGCAGTGTGTTATACATATTTGGAGGTGTGTGAAATAAACAATTTCTATATAGTTTTCTCCTACTGTGCTATACTAAAAAAACAACATTTTTTTTTAATAGCATTTTCTGCAGTTCTGTAGCTGTGCGATTCAGCGGTTACGTACTGTGGGTGTGTTCTGCTCTTCCAAAAAACGCCGTTTAGGGGCACAAAAAATAGTTTGCAGTGTGTTATACATATTTGGATGTGTGTGAAATAAACAATTTCTATATAGTTTTCTCCTACTGTGCTATACTAAAAAAAAAACATTTTTTTTGAATAGCAATTTCTGCAGTTCTGTAGCTGTGCGATTCAGCGGTTACGCACTGTGGGTGTGTTCTGCTCTTCCAAAAAACGCCGTTTAGGGGCACAAAAAATAGTTTGCAGTGTGTTATACATATTTGGAGGTGTGTGAAATAAACAATTTCTATATAGTTTTCTCCTACTGTGCTATACTAAAAAAACAACATTTTTTTTGAATAGCATTTTCTGCAGTTCTGTAGCTGTGCGATTCAGCGGTTACGTACTGTGGGTGTGTTCTGCTCTTCCAAAAAACGCCGTTTAGGGGCACAAAAAATAGTTTGCAGTGTGTTATACATATTTGGAGGTGTGTGAAATAAACAATTTCTATATAGTTTTCTCCTACTGTGCTATACTAAAAAAACAACATTTATTTTGAATAGCATTTTCTGCAGTTCTGTAGCTGTGCGATTCAGTGGTTACGTACTGTGGGTGTGTTCTGCTCTTCCAAAAAACGTCGTTTAGGGGCACAAAAAATAGTTTGCAGTGTGTTATACATATTTGGAGGTGTGTGAAATAAACAATTTCTATATAGTTTTCTCCTACTGTGCTATACTAAAAAAAACACATTTTTTTAGAAATGGCAATTTCTGCAGTTCTGTAGCTGTGCGATTCAGCGGTTACGCACTGTGGGTGTGTTCTGCTCTTCCAAAAAACGCCATTTAGGGGCACAAAAAATAGTTTGCAGTGTGTTATACATATTTGGAGGTGTGTGAAATAATCAATTTCTATATAGTTTTCTCCTACTGTGCTATACTAAAAAAACAACATTTTTTTTGAATAGCATTTTCTGCAGTTCTGTAGCTGTGCGATTCAGCGGTTACGTACTGTGGGTGTGTTCTGCTCTTCCAAAAAACGCCGTTTAGGGGCACAAAAAATAGTTTGCAGTGTGTTATACATATTTGGAGGTGTGTGAAATAAACAATTTCTATATAGTTTTCTCCTACTGTGCTATACTAAAAAAACAACATTTATTTTGAATAGCATTTTCTGCAGTTCTGTAGCTGTGCGATTCAGCGGTTACGTACTGTAGGTGTGTTCTGCTCTTCCAAAAAACGCCGTTTAGGGGCACAAAAAATAGTTTGCAGTGTGTTATACATATTTGGAGGTGTGTGAAATAAACAATTTCTATATAGTTTTCTCCTACTGTGCTATACTAAAAAAAAACATTTTTTTTGAATAGCAATTTCTGCAGTTCTGTAGCTGTGCGATTCAGCGGTTACGCACTGTGGGTGTGTTCTGCTCTTCCAAAAAACGCCATTTAGGGGCACAAAAAATAGTTTGCAGTGTGTTATACATATTTGGAGGTGTGTGAAATAATCAATTTCTATATAGTTTTCTCCTACTGTGCTATACTAAAAAAACAACATTTTTTTTGAATAGCATTTTCTGCAGTTCTGTAGCTGTGCGATTCAGCGGTTACGTACTGTGGGTGTGTTCTGCTCTTCCAAAAAACGCCGTTTAGGGGCACAAAAAATAGTTTGCAGTGTGTTATACATATTTGGAGGTGTGTGAAATAAACAATTTCTATATAGTTTTCTCCTACTGTGCTATACTAAAAAAACAACATTTATTTTGAATAGCATTTTCTGCAGTTCTGTAGCTGTGCGATTCAGCGGTTACGTACTGTAGGTGTGTTCTGCTCTTCCAAAAAACGCCGTTTAGGGGCACAAAAAATAGTTTGCAGTGTGTTATACATATTTGGAGGTGTGTGAAATAAACAATTTCTATATAGTTTTCTCCTACTGTGCTATACTAAAAAAACAACATTTTTTTTTTGAATAGCATTTTCTGCAGTTCTGTAGCTGTGCGATTCAGCGGTTACGTACTGTGGGTGTGTTCTGCTCTTCCAAAAAACGCTGTTTAGGGGCACAAAAAATAGTTTGCAGTGTGTTATACATATTTGGAGGTGTGTGAAATAAACAATTTCTATATAGTTTTCTCCTACTGTGCTATACTAAAAAAAAAACATTTTTTTTGAATAGCAATTTCTGCAGTTCTGTAGCTGTGCGATTCAGCGGTTACGCACTGTGGGTGTGTTCTGCTCTTCCAAAAAACGCAGTTTAAGGGCACAAAAAACAGTTTGCAGTGTGTTATACATATTTGGAGGTGTGTGAAATAAACAATTTCTATATAGTTTTCTCCTACTGTGCTATACTAAAAAAACAACATTTTTTTTGAATAGCATTTTCTGCAGTTCTGTAGCTGTGCGATTCAGCGGTTACGTACTGTGGGTGTGTTCTGCTCTTCCAAAAAACGCCGTTTAGGGGCACAAAAAATAGTTTGCAGTGTGTTATACATATTTGGAGGTGTGTGAAATAAACAATTTCTATATAGTTTTCTCCTACTGTGCTATACTAAAAAAAAACCATTTTTTTTGAATAGCATTTTCTGCAGTTCTGTAGCTGTGCGATTCAGCGGTTACGTACTGTGGGTGTGTTCTGCTCTTCCAAAAAACGCCGTTTAGGGGCACAAAAAATAGTTTGCAGTGTGTTATACATATTTGGAGGTGTGTGAAATAAACAATTTCTATATAGTTTTCTCCTACTGTGCTATACTAAAAAAACAACATTTATTTTGAATAGCATTTTCTGCAGTTCTGTAGCTGTGCGATTCAGTGGTTACGTACTGTGGGTGTGTTCTGCTCTTCCAAAAAACGTCGTTTAGGGGCACAAAAAATAGTTTGCAGTGTGTTATACATATTTGGAGGTGTGTGAAATAAACAATTTCTATATAGTTTTCTCCTACTGTGCTATACTAAAAAAAAAACATTTTTTTAGAAATGGCAATTTCTGCAGTTCTGTAGCTGTGCGATTCAGCGGTTACGCACTGTGGGTGTGTTCTGCTCTTCCAAAAAACGCCATTTAGGGGCACAAAAAATAGTTTGCAGTGTGTTATACATATTTGGAGGTGTGTGAAATAATCAATTTCTATATAGTTTTCTCCTACTGTGCTATACTAAAAAAACAACATTTTTTTTGAATAGCATTTTCTGCAGTTCTGTAGCTGTGCGATTCAGCGGTTACGTACTGTGGGTGTGTTCTGCTCTTCCAAAAAACGCCATTTAGGGGCACAAAAAATAGTTTGCAGTGTGTTATACATATTTGGAGGTGTGTGAAATAAACAATTTCTATATAGTTTTCTCCTACTGTGCTATACTAAAAAAACAACATTTATTTTGAATAGCATTTTCTGCAGTTCTGTAGCTGTGCGATTCAGCGGTTACGTACTGTAGGTGTGTTCTGCTCTTCCAAAAAACGCCGTTTAGGGGCACAAAAAATAGTTTGCAGTGTGTTATACATATTTGGAGGTGTGTGAAATAAACAATTTCTATATAGTTTTCTCCTACTGTGCTATACTAAAAAAACAACATTTTTTTTTTGAATAGCATTTTCTGCAGTTCTGTAGCTGTGCGATTCAGCGGTTACGTACTGTGGGTGTGTTCTGCTCTTCCAAAAAACGCTGTTTAGGGGCACAAAAAATAGTTTGCAGTGTGTTATACATATTTGGAGGTGTGTGAAATAAACAATTTCTATATAGTTTTCTCCTACTGTGCTATACTAAAAAAACAACATTTTTTTTGAATAGCATTTTCTGCAGTTCTGTAGCTGTGCGATTCAGCGGTTACGTACTGTGGGTGTGTTCTGCTCTTCCAAAAAACGCCGTTTAGGGGCACAAAAAATAGTTTGCAGTGTGTTATACATATTTGGATGTGTGTGAAATAAACAATTTCTATATAGTTTTCTCCTACTGTGCTATACTAAAAAAAAAACATTTTTTTTGAATAGCAATTTCTGCAGTTCTGTAGCTGTGCGATTCAGCGGTTACGCACTGTGGGTGTGTTCTGCTCTTCCAAAAAACGCAGTTTAAGGGCACAAAAAATAGTTTGCAGTGTGTTATACATATTTGGAGGTGTGTGAAATAAACAATTTCTATATAGTTTTCTCCTACTGTGCTATACTAAAAAAACAACATTTTTTTTGAATAGCATTTTCTGCAGTTCTGTAGCTGTGCGATTCAGCGGTTACGTACTGTGGGTGTGTTCTGCTCTTCCAAAAAACACCGTTTAGGGGCACAAAAAATAGTTTGCAGTGTGTTATACATATTTGGAGGTGTGTGAAATAAACAATTTCTATATAGTTTTCTCCTACTGTGCTATACTAAAAAAACAATTATTTTTTTTAATAGCATTTTCTGCAGTTCTGTAGCTGTGCGATTCAGCGGTTACGTACTGTGGGTGTGTTCTGCTTTTCCAAAAAACGCCGTTTAAGGGCACAAAAAATAGTTTGCAGTGTGTTATACATATTTGGAGGTGTGTGAAATAAACAATTTCTATATAGTTTTCTCCTACTGTGCTATACTAAAAAAACAACATTTTTTTTGAATAGCATTTTCTGCAGTTCTGTAGCTGTGCGATTCAGCGGTTACGTACTGTGGGTGTGTTCTGCTCTTCCAAAAAACGCCGTTTAGGGGCACAAAAAATAGTTTGCAGTGTGTTATACATATTTGGATGTGTGTGAAATAAACAATTTCTATATAGTTTTCTCCTACTGTGCTATACTAAAAAAAAAACATTTTTTTTGAATAGCAATTTCTGCAGTTCTGTAGCTGTGCGATTCAGCGGTTACGCACTGTGGGTGTGTTCTGCTCTTCCAAAAAACGCCGTTTAGGGGCACAAAAAATAGTTTGCAGTGTGTTATACATATTTGGAGGTGTGTGAAATAAACAATTTCTATATAGTTTTCTCCTACTGTGCTATACTAAAAAAACAACATTTTTTTTGAATAGCATTTTCTGCAGTTCTGTAGCTGTGCGATTCAGCGGTTACGTACTGTGGGTGTGTTCTGCTCTTCCAAAAAACGCCGTTTAGGGGCACAAAAAATAGTTTGCAGTGTGTTATACATATTTGGAGGTGTGTGAAATAAACAATTTCTATATAGTTTTCTCCTACTGTGCTATACTAAAAAAACAACATTTATTTTGAATAGCATTTTCTGCAGTTCTGTAGCTGTGCGATTCAGCGGTTACGTACTGTGGGTGTGTTCTGCTCTTCCAAAAAACGTCGTTTAGGGGCACAAAAAATAGTTTGCAGTGTGTTATACATATTTGGAGGTGTGTGAAATAAACAATTTCTATATAGTTTTCTCCTACTATGCTATACTAAAAAAAAAACATTTTTTTTGAATAGCAATTTCTGCAGTTCTGTAGCTGTGCGATTCAGCGGTTACGCACTGTGGGTGTGTTCTGCTCTTCCAAAAAACGCCGTTTAGGGGCACAAAAAATAGTTTGCAGTGTGTTATACATATTTGGAGGTGTGTGAAATAATCAATTTCTATATAGTTTTCTCCTACTGTGCTATACTAAAAAAACAACATTTTTTTTGAATAGCATTTTCTGCAGTTCTGTAGCTGTGCGATTCAGCGGTTACGTACTGTGGGTGTGTTCTGCTCTTCCAAAAAACGCCGTTTAGGGGCACAAAAAATAGTTTGCAGTGTGTTATACATATTTGGAGGTGTGTGAAATAAACAATTTCTATATAGTTTTCTCCTACTGTGCTATACTAAAAAAACAACATTTATTTTGAATAGCATTTTCTGCAGTTCTGTAGCTGTGCGATTCAGCGGTTACGTACTGTAGGTGTGTTCTGCTCTTCCAAAAAACGCCGTTTAGGGGCACAAAAAATAGTTTGCAGTGTGTTATACATATTTGGAGGTGTGTGAAATAAACAATTTCTATATAGTTTTCTCCTACTGTGCTATACTAAAAAAACAACATATTTTTTTTGAATAGCATTCTCTGCAGTTCTGTAGCTGTGCGATTCAGCGGTTACGTACTGTGGGTGTGTTCTGCTCTTCCAAAAAACGCTGTTTAGGGGCACAAAAAATAGTTTGCAGTGTGTTATACATATTTGGAGGTGTGTGAAATAAACAATTTCTATATAGTTTTCTCCTACTGTGCTATACTAAAAAAAAACATTTTTTTTGAATAGCAATTTCTGCAGTTCTGTAGCTGTGCGATTCAGCGGTTACGCACTGTGGGTGTGTTCTGCTCTTCCAAAAAACGCAGTTTAAGGGCACAAAAAATAGTTTGCAGTGTGTTATACATATTTGGAGGTGTGTGAAATAAACAATTTCTATATAGTTTTCTCCTACTGTGCTATACTAAAAAAACAACATTTTTTTTGAATAGCATTTTCTGCAGTTCTGTAGCTGTGCGATTCAGCGGTTACGTACTGTGGGTGTGTTCTGCTCTTCCAAAAAACGCCGTTTAGGGGCACAAAAAATAGTTTGCAGTGTGTTATACATATTTGGAGGTGTGTGAAATAAACAATTTCTATATAGTTTTCTCCTACTGTGCTATACTAAAAAAAAACCATTTTTTTTTAATAGCATTTTCTGCAGTTCTGTAGCTGTGCGATTCAGCGGTTACGTACTGTGGGTGTGTTCTGCTCTTCCAAAAAACGCCGTTTAGGGGCACAAAAAATAGTTTGCAGTGTGTTATACATATTTGGAGGTGTGTGAAATAAACAATTTCTATATAGTTTTCTCCTACTGTGCTATACTAAAAAAAAACATTTTTTTTTAATAGCATTTTCTGCAGTTCTGTAGCTGTGCGATTCAGCGGTTACGTACTGTGGGTGTGTTCTGCTCTTCCAAAAAACGCTGTTTAGGGGCACAAAAAATAGTTTGCAGTGTGTTATACATATTTGGAGGTGTGTGAAATAAACAATTTCTATATAGTTTTCTCCTACTGTGCTATACTAAAAAAAACATTTTTTTTAATAGCATTTTCTGCAGTTCTGTAGCTGTGCGATTCAGCGGATACGTACTGTGGGTGTGTTCTGCTCTTCCAAAAAACGCAGTTTAGGGGCACAAAAAATAGTTTGCAGTGTGTTATACATATTTGGAGGTGTGTGAAATAAACAGTTTCTATATAGTTTTCTCCTACAGTGCTATACTAAAAAGACAACATTTTTTTTTAATAGCATTTTCTGCAGTTCTGTAGCTGTGCGATTCAGCGGTTACGTACTGTGGGTGTGTTCTGCTCTTCCAAAAAACGCCATTTAGGGGCACAAAAAATAGTTTGCAGTGTGTTATACATATTTGGAGGTGTGTGAAATAAACAATTTCTATATAGTTTTCTCCTACTGTGCTATACTAAAAAAACAACATTTTTTTTGAATAGCATTTTCTGCAGTTCTGTAGCTGTGCGATTCAGCGGTTACGTACTGTGGGTGTGTTCTCCTCTTCCAAAAAACGCCGTTTAGGGGCACAAAAATAGTTTGCAGTGTGTTATACATATTTGGAGGTGTGTGAAATAAACAATTTCTATATAGTTTTCTCCCACTGTGCTATACTAAAAAAACAAAAATTTTTTTGAATAGCATTTTCTGCAGTTCTGTAGCTGTGCGATTCAGCGGTTACGTACTGTGGGTGTGTTCTGCTCTTCCAAAAAACGCCGTTTAGGGGCACAAAAAATTGTTTGCAGTGTGTTATACATATTTGGAGGTGTGTGAAATAAACAATTTCTATATAGTTTTCTCCTACTGTGCTATACTAAAAAAACAACATTTTTTTTGAATAGCATTTTCTGCAGTTCTGTAGCTGTGCGATTCAGCGGTTACGTACTGTGGGTGTGTTCTGCTCTTCCAAAAACACCCATTTAGGGCAAGATCCTAAATTTGGAAAATATGAGGAGAAGGTCAAAGGGACGTGGTGGCCCCGGTCGTGGTGCTGCTGGTGGAGCTCCTGTTGCAGGGAGAGGACGTGGTGGATCTGTGCCAGATACACGCACAAGTGAAACACCTTCCTCAGGTGCGAGTAGGCGACCGAGCCTGCGGCGGTATTTTGTCGCGCCTAATGAGGCTGTACGAATGTTTAGGCCAGGACAAGTACAGGCGATAGTAGATTGGGTTGCTGACAGTGCCTCGGGTTCCTTCACATTGTCTCCCACCCACTCTTCTGATGAAAGAACAGAGTTGTCACCTGAAACCCATGTCCATCAGTCTTTCACCTCACCCCCTTGCAAATCAGCCAAGCAGTCTGAGCCCCAAATCATGCAGCAGTCTCTTCTGCTTTTCGATTACTCTGTTAGCAGGTAGGGATGAGCTTCGTGTTCGAGTCGAACATACGTTCGACTCGAACATCGGCTGTTCGATCGTTCGACGAACATCGAACGATTTGGGCCGTTCGCGCCAAATTCGAGTGACGCGAACGGCCCACAATGCACTACGCCATCGCAGTGTCATCCAGGCGCTGTGATTGGCCAAGCATGCACTGTGACCCCGCATGCTTGGCCAATCACAGCGCCGGCAGCGAGGAGAGCAATGATTGGCCACAGGCAGGATGCCTGTGGCCAATTATTGCTGAGGGGGTTTAGTACACGCCCCACACTATAAAAGGCTGCCAGCGCGGCGGCCTTGTGTAGTGTGTTCCGGAGCAGGGAAAGAGAAGCATAGGCAGGGACAGTGTCATTTTTTTCCTTTACTAATCCTGGATTCCTTGTGTTTAGGGACAGAGAAGGATAGGTAGGGAGAGTGTCAGTGTGTCATTCTGTGCTAAACCTTGTTTGAAAGGACAGAGAAGGACAGTGAGGGAAAGTGTCAGTGTGCTATTCTGTGCTAAATCTTGTTTGTAGGGACAGAGAAGGACAGTGAGGGAAAGTGTCAGTGTGCTATTCTTTGCTAATCCTTGTTTGTAGGGACAGAGAAGGACAGTGAGGGAAACTGTCAGTGTGCTATTCTGTTCTAAACCAATCTTGCTGAACCGTATTTGAAATCCTTGAGTTTAGGGACAGAGAAGGACACTCGTGGAAACTATCAGTGTGCTATTCTGTGCTAAATCTTGTTTGTAGGGACAGAGAAGGACAGTGAGGGAAACTATCAGTGTGCTATTCTGTGCTAAACCAATCTTGCTGAACCATATTTGAAATCCTTGAGTTTAGGGACAGAGAAGGACACTCGTGGAAACTATCAGTGTGCTATTCTGTGCTAAATCTTGTTTGTAGGGACAGAGAAGGACAGTGAGGGAAAGTGTCAGTGTGCTATTCTGTCCTAAACCAATCTTGCTGAACCATATTTGAAATCCTTGAGTTTAGGGACAGAGAAGGACACTCGTGGAAACTATCAGTGTGCTATTCTGTGCTAATCCTTGTTTGTAGGGACAGAGAAGGACAGTGAGGGAAACTGTCAGTGTGCTATTCTGTTCTAAACCCATCTTGCTGAACCATATTTGAAATCCTTGAGTTTAGGGACAGAGAAGGACACTCGTGGAAACTATCAGTGTGCTATTCTGTGCTAAATCTTGTTTGTAGGGACAGAGAAGGACAGTGAGGGAAAGTGTCAGTGTGCTATTCTGTCCTAAACCAATCTTGCTGAACCATATTTGAAATCCTTGAGTTTAGGGACAGAGAAGGACACTCGTGGAAACTATCAGTGTGCTATTCTGTGCTAATCCTTGTTTGTAGGGACAGAGAAGGACAGTGAGGGAAACTGTCAGTGTGCTATTCTGTTCTAAACCCATCTTGCTAAACCATATTTGAAATCCTTGAGTTTAGGGACAGAGAAGGACACTCGTGGAAACTATCAGTGTGCTATTCTGTGCTAAATCTTGTTTGTAGGGACAGAGAAGGACAGTGAGGGAAAGTGTCAGTGTGCTATTCTGTCCTAAACCAATCTTGCTGAACCATATTTGAAATCCTTGAGTTTAGGGACAGAGAAGGACACTCGGGGAAACTGTCAGTGTGCTATTCTGTTCTAAACCAATCTTGCTGAACCATATTTGAAATCCTTGAGTTTAGGGACAGAGAAGGACACTCGTGGAAACTATCAGTGTGCTATTCTGTGCTAATCCTTGTTTGTAGGGACAGAGAAGGACAGTGAGGGAAACTATCAGTGTGCTATTCTGTGCTAAACCAATCTTGCTGAACCATATTTGAAATCCTTGAGTTTAGGGACAGAGAAGGACACTCGTGGAAACTATCAGTGTGCTATTCTGTGCTAAATCTTGTTTGTAGGGACACAGAAGGACAGTGAGGGAAAGTGTCAGTGTGCTATTCTTTCCTAAACCAATCTTGCTGAACCATATTTGAAATCCTTGAGTTTAGGGACAGAGAAGGACACTTGTGGAAACTATCAGTGTGCTATTCTGTGCTAATCCTTGTTTGTAGGGACAGAGAAGGACAGTGAGGGAAACTGTCAGTGTGCTATTCTGTTCTAAACCAATCTTGCTGAACCATATTTGAAATCCTTGAGTTTAGGGACAGAGAAGGACACTCGTGGAAACTATCAGTGTGCTATTCTGTGCTAAATCTTGTTTGTAGGGACAGAGAAGGACAGTGAGGGAAAGTGTCAGTGTGCTATTCTGTCCTAAACCAATCTTGCTGAACCATATTTGAAATCCTTGAGTTTAGGGACAGAGAAGGACACTCGGGGAAACTGTCCGTGTGCTATTCTGTTCTAAACCAATCTTGCTGAACCATATTTGAAATCCTTGAGTTTAGGGACAGAGAAGGACACTCATGGAAACTATCAGTGTGCTATTCTGTGCTAAATCTTGTTTGTAGGGACAGAGAAGGACAGTGAGGGAAACTATCAGTGTGCTATTCTGTGATAATCCTTGTTTGTAGGGACAGAGAAGGACAGTGAGGGAAACTGTCAGTGTGCTATTCTGTTCTAAACCAATCTTGCTGAACCATATTTGAAATCCTTGAGTTTAGGGACAGAGAAGGACACTCGTGGAAACTATCAGTGTGCTATTCTGTGCTAATCCTTGTTTGTAGGGACAGAGAAGGACAGTGAGGGAAACTGTCAGTGTGCTATTCTGTTCTAAACCAATCTTGCTGAACCATATTTGAAATCCTTGAGTTTAGGGACAGAGAAGGACACTCGTGGAAACTATCAGTGTGCTATTCTGTGCTAAATCTTGTTTGTAGGGACAGAGAAGGACAGTGAGGGAAACTATCAGTGTGCTATTCTGTGCTAAACCAATCTTGCTGAACCATATTTGAAATCCTTGAGTTTAGGGACAGAGAAGGACACTCGTGGAAACTATCAGTGTGCTATTCTGTGCTAAATCTTGTTTGTAGGGACAGAGAAGGACACTCGGGGAAACTGTCAGTGTGCTATTCTGTTCTAAACCAATCTTGCTGAACCATATTTGAAATCCTTGAGTTTAGGGACAGAGAAGGACACTCGTGGAAACTATCAGTGTGCTATTCTGTGCTAATCCTTGTTTGTAGGGACAGAGAAGGACAGTGAGGGAAACTATCAGTGTGCTATTCTGTGCTAAACCAATCTTGCTGAACCATATTTGAAATCCTTGAGTTTAGGGACAGAGAAGGACACTCGTGGAAACTATCAGTGTGCTATTCTGTGCTAAATCTTGTTTGTAGGGACAGAAAAGGACAGTGAGGGAAACTATCAGTGTGCTATTCTGTTCTAAACCAATCTTGCTGAACCATATTTGAAATCCTTGAGTTTAGGGACAGAGAAGGACACACGTGGAAACTATCAGTGTGCTATTCTGTGCTTATCCTTGTTTGTAGGGACAGAGGACAGTGAGGGAAACTGTCAGTGTGCTATTCTGTTCTAAACCAATCTTGCTGAACCATATTTGAAATCCTTGAGTTTAGGGACAGAGAAGGACACTCGTGGAAACTATCAGTGTGCTATTCTGTGCTAATCCTTGTTTGTAGGGACAGAGAAGGACAGTGAGGGAAAGTGTCAGTGTGCTATTCTGTTCTAAACCAATCTTGCTGAACCATATTTGAAATCCTTGAGTTTAGGGACAGAGAAGGACACTCGTGGAAACTATCAGTGTGCTATTCTGTGCTAAATCTTGTTTGTAGGGGCAGAGAAGGACAGTGAGGGAAACTATCAGTGTGCTATTCTGTGCTAATCCTTGTTTGTAGGGACAGAGAAGGACAGTGAGGGAAACTGTCAGTGTGCTATTCTGTTCTAAACCAATCTTGCTGAACCATATTTGAAATCCTTGAGTTTAGGGACAGAGAAGGACACTCGTGGAAACTATCAGTGTGCTATTCTGTGCTAAATCTTGTTTGTAGGGGCAGAGAAGGACAGTGAGGGAAACTATCAGTGTGCTATTCTGTGCTAAACCAATCTTGCTGAACCATATTGCAAATCCTTGTGTTTAGGGACAGAGAAGGATAGGCAGGGGACAGTGTCAGTGTCTTTGTTGCTAAGCCTCCTGCACAGTATACACCTGAAGGTAGCCCTTATTGCTGTTTTTCCCATCTCCCTGCAGGCCATCCATTAAAATGTCTGGAAGGCAAACAAGGAGAGGCAGACAGTCAGGAGGCAAAAAAAGAGGGCAAGCAGGCTCTGTGTCTGGGGGCAACAGTGCTGGTCGTGGACGCGGTGAATTGTCATCAGCACATGGCCATGGGACACGCTTGTCCTTCTTTTCGGCAGCTGGACATGTTGAGCCACATCATGCCGAAGACTTGGTAGAGTGGATTACCAAGCCCACCTCATCCTCCTCATCCTCTCTCACCCAGGCTCAGGGTACTGGCAAAGCAGCTGCCAAAGCGTCCTCTTCTCTGGTATCAATGTCATCATTAGTCACTCCTTCCCTAGACCCACCATGTCCTCCTCCTGAGGAGTCCCCCGAACTGTTTGAGCACAGTGTTGGGTACATGCTCCAGGAGGATGCCCAGCGTTTCGAAGGATCTGATGATGATACCCAGCTAGAGGAAGGCAGTAGCGTGAGAGCTGAGAGAGGGGATGCTCAAGAAGGACACCAATCTGGCAGTCATGCTCCAGCAGCTGCAGCATACTGGCTCCAGTGATGAGGAGGGAGGGGATGATGAGGTCACTGACTCCACGTGGGTGCCTAATAGGAGAGAGGAGGAGGAGGAGGATGAGGAGGAGCACACCGACGGAATCACACCGCAGAGCTCCGCCTGTGCAGGGCGCTGCCTCTGCCCGTCATTCAAAAAGTTCTTTGGTGTGGGCCTTTTTTGAGGCGAGTGCATCAGATCGCACAGCTGCTGTTTGCAACATATGTCTCAAGCGTATATCGCGTGGCCAAAAATTCAGCCGCTTGGGCACCACATGCTTGATCAGACATATGTTGACCTGCCATGCAGCTCGTTGGCAAGCCTACCTTAAAGACCCACACCAAAGAACAAAGCGGACCTCTCCTTGCACCGCATCAGCTGGGATCTCCAACCCCAGTATTAAGAAGTAGAACCTGCAGGACCTATGGCCTCACTGGACCTGGAAGGGTAAAATAGATATAATGATATTGGATATTATATCTATTTTACCCTTCCAGGTCCAGTGAGGCCATAGGTCCTGCAGGTTCTACTTCTTAATATGTTTTTACCAAATCTTGATACTGGTGTCTCTGGGAATTGTGTTACTGTCTTACAAAGACAATACCATCAATTTTACTATGTTTATTGGTTTATAACTTGTACATTGTTTTTCCTCAGCAGTGGTCACACCCTGAGGTTAAACAATCAATGGCATTACCATGTCCATTGTTAATATCGTATTTATTGTTTACCTATTACCAGCAATGTTCACATGTTTTTATTGTACCTAACAAATAAAATTCCTAGTGTTCACCTATTTATGCCCTTGCGTCCTTGAGCTTCACTCAAAGTCCCACCTCCCTACTCCCCGTTTCAATTAACTAGGGATGGAAATGTATGGCCCTACCAGGTCATGATTTCATTTAAAGTCCCAAGGGATGGACATGCATGGCCTTACCAGGCAATGTTCTCCAAAAAATCCCCTATATTTGTTCTCTTTTTCTCGTAACTCAACTTTGGCCATGCTGCAGCGGCTGCACACGCAGCAGAGGGCCATCAATGAGTACCTGTGCGACTACGGCACCAGGACAGGGTCAGGGGAGCTCGGTTTTTTTTCACCACGCCAGTGGGGCATGATCAGGGATGCATGCACTGTCCTGGCACCATTTGAGGAGGCCACGAGGATGGTGAGCAGTGACAGTGCATGCATCAGTGACACTGTACCTCTTGTCCACCTGTTGGAGCACACGCTGCGTGGAATAATGGACAGGGCACTTGAGGCAGAACAGAGGCAGGAAGAGGAGGACTTCCTTGCCTCTCAAGGCCCCCTTTACCCAGACAGTGTTCCTTCTGTCCCACCCATCGCACAGGAAGAGGAGGAGGAGGAGGAGGAGGAGGATTGTGTCAGCATGGAGGTGGAGGCTGGCACTCAACATCATCAGCAGCAGTCTTTTAGGGATGATTTACAGTCCCAAGAAACCAGTGGACTTGTACGTGGCTGGGAGGAGGTGGCTGCGGATCATGTCGTCCTTAGTGACCCAGAGGACTCCGGACTGAATGCCTCAGCTAACCTACGCTGCATGGCCTCCCTGATCCTGCAAAGTCTGCGTAAGGATCCTCGTATTCTTCGGATCAAGGAGAGGGACCATTACTGGCTGGCCACTCTCCTTGATCCACGGTACAAGGGTAAGGTTGCGGACCTTATGTTACCATCGCAGAGGGAGCAGAGGATGAGACAACTCCGGGAGGCCTTGCAGAAAGGTCTGTGCAACGCGTTCCCAGAGACTGGGAGGTTACAAACTCCTGGTCCTGGACAATGAGTTGCTGAGGCTTCGGGCAGTCAAAGAAGGAGCAGTGGGGAAGGTGGCCGTCTGATCGATGCGTTCAGACAATTCTTTAGTCCGCAGCCCCAAAGTATGATCGGTTCCAGCAACCATTGCCAGCGTCTGATATACATGGTGCAGGAATACCTAGGGGCAAGGTCAGACTTGGACACCTTCCCCACCAAAAATCCTCTGGCTTACTGGGTCTTGAGGATGGATCACTGGCCAGAGCTTGCACAGTATGCAATTGAGCTACTGGCCTGTCCTGCATCCAGCGTTCTTTCAGAACGCACATTCAGTGCTGTTGGAGGATTTGTCACGGATCACAGGGTGCGCCTGTCCACCGACTCGGTTGATCGACTGACTTTCATCAAGATGAACCAGTCTTGGATCACCACCAGCTACCACACACCTGATGCTGATATAACAGACTAATTGATTTTAAAATGTCACATCCCTTCAAGACTGATGCTGATGCTGAGTGCCTGTGCTGTTATGTTGACTGGCTATCCTCCTCCTCCTCCTCAATGATACGATTAATGATGATAGCTTGGAAGATCATTTTGGTTTATGGGTGACGCCACCAGTGGCTAAGGCCCAATTTTTCAGCCCCTGTTTAACAGGGGCGTGTAATTACAATTTTTGATGCAATACTTTGCAACAGGCCTCATTGCTGTGCTCCAAGTACAGTATCTGTGAGGGGTTGCAGTGTTGTGCCACCAGTGCCTAAGGCCCAATTTTTCAGCCCCTGTTCAACAGGGGCATGCAATTATAATTATTGATCTAATAATTCACAGCAGGGCCCATTGCTGCGCCCACCAAGAGTAACTGTCAGGCCTTACAGTGTTGTGTCAACACCACCACCACCACCACCACCACCACCACCAAAGGCCCAATTTTTCAGCCCCTGTTCAACAGGGGCATGCAATTATAATTATTGATCTAATAATTCACAGCAGGGCCCATTGCTGCGCCCACCAAGAGTAACTGTCAGGCCTTACAGTGTTGTGGCACCAGCACCACCATCAAAGGCCCAATTTTTACTACCACTATTCAACAATTATATGTTATTACAATTCCTGATATAATAGTTGACAGCAGGGCGTTCCAGCACCCACCAAGAGTAACTGTGAGTGCTTACAGTGTTGTGCCAACACCAACACCTAAGGGGCCAATTTCTGCAGAGTATATACGGCAGGTCCCTACTTTCAAACATCCAACTTACAAACGACTACTACTTGCAAACGGAAGAAGACAACAGGAAGTGAGAGGAAATCTACCCCTTGGAAGGAAAATTCTCTCCTGTAAGAATTAATATGGGAGAAAGGTGTCTCCTCTCTACTGATGCTTTATCACCAATCCTTGTTTCAATAAAAACACCACATTTCAAAAACAGTTGTCATTGGGACGCAAAGTGAGGTGAAATGTTCTGAACAGGGGCACAGACAGCAAAACAAATGTTACAGGGGTGATAACCCTTCCCTATGTTTTCCAAAAAGCTTAAAAATAGATTTTTTGGCTGGAGCTACACTTAAACAATGTACCTGTTCAAAATTACAAACAGATTCTACATAAGAACAAACCTACAGTCCCTGTCTTGTATGCACCGCCTGTATACGGCTGTTCAGAGTATATAGGGCCTTTTTTATTTTGTGTGCGGGGTTCCCCTTAATATCCATACAAGACCCAAAGGGGCTGGTAATGGGCTGGGGTGGGGGGGGGGTGATGGGGTAGCTATGCCATTTTTCTTAAAGATTTTCATCCATATTACCGGGACCAGACATTACATTAAAGCCGCAAGCAGTTTTAAATGGCTTTTTTTTCCTTTAGAAATGTAATTTTGTGCAGGGACAGTTCTAAACACGGGAAACACGTGACACTTCACAGGCATACTTTAGACACCCCCCAGGTACAATATTTAAAGGAATATTTGACTTTTTTTTTCACTTTATGCATCATTAAAATGACTGCTCCCGAAAAACGGCCGTTTTTAAAACTTCTTTTTGCATTGATACATGTCCCCTGGTGCAGAACCCGGGTTCCCAAACTCTGTTTAGGACAATAACATGGATAATAGTCGTTATAATTAGCACTTTAGAATTCGAACGTTCGCATCCATTGTATTTAATAGGGTTCTAATGTTCGTGCGAACTTTCGGTCCGTTCGCGGGTTCTGGTGCGAACCGGACCCGGGGGTGTTCGGCTCATCACTATTAGCAGGGTTTCCCAGGGCCATCCACCTAGCCCTGCCCCAGAAGTGGAAGAGATTGAGTGCACCGATGCCCAACCACTTATGTTTCATGATGAGTACATGGGAGGACCATCGTAGTACGTCTCGGATGATGACGAAACACAGGTGCCAACTGCTGCTGCTTTTGCAATTGTGCAGACAGACAAGGAGGGCAGGGGTGAAGACTGGGTGGAAGATGATGTGGAGGACGATGAGGTCCTCGACCCCACATGGAATGAATGTTATGCAGGTGACCAGTGTAGTTTGGAGGAAGAGGCGGTGGTCGCACAGAGCCACCAGCACAGCAGAAGAGGGAGCAGGGTGCAAAAGCGGAGCGTCTGTCAGCTAGACAGTATGTCTGCTACTGCCCAACGCAGCAAGGGACCGAGCACACCAAAGCCAGGTCCAAGGAGTTCCCTAGCGTGGCAGTTCTTCACACAATGTGCTGATGACAAGACACGAGTGGTTTGCAGGCTGTGCAATCAGAGGCTGAAGCGAGGCATAAACGTTCTCAACCTGAGCACAACCTGCATGACCAGGCATCTAAGTGCAAAGCACGAGCTGCAGTGGAGTAGACACCTCAAAAACCAAGAAAGGTCTCTGGCTCCTCCTGCTTCCTCTTCTGCTGCAGTCTCGGCCTCTTCATCCACCTCTGTAGTGACAGTGGCACCTGCCACCCCGCAAACAGAGGATCTGCCAGCAACACTACCACCTGGGTCACAAACCATCTCCACAATGTCCCATGGAAGCGTTCAGCTCTCTATCTCCCAAACATTGGAGCGGAAGAGGAAGTACCCCCCTAGCCACCCGCGATCCCTGGCCCTGAATGCCAGCATTTCAAAACTCCTGGCCTTTGAAATGCTGTCATTCCGTCTGGTGGAGACGCAGAGTTTTAAAAGCCTGATGGCATTGGCTGTCCCACAGTACGTCGTGCACAGCCGCCACTATTTTTCCAGGCAAGCCATCCCTTCCCTGCACAACCAAGTGGGGGACAAAATCAGGTGTGCACTGCGCAACGCCATCTGTGGCAAGGTCCACCTAACTACGGATGCGTGGACCAGTAAGCACGGTCAGGGACGTTATATCTCCCTAACAGCACACTGGGTAAATGCAGTGTCGGCTGGGCCTGAGGCAGATAGCAGTTTGGCGCATGTCCTTAAACCACCGAGGATTGCAGGGCGCTTCAGTTTGCCTCCTGTTGCTAACTCCTCCTACTCCGCTTCCTCATCCTCTACCGCCTCCTCATCCGGTCAGCGTAACACCTTCACCACCAACTTCAGCACAGCCAGGGGTAAACGACAGCAGGCAGTTTTAAAACTTTCCTGTTTGGGGGAAAAAACCCACACCGCGCAGGAGTTGTGGAGGGACATGGAACAACAGACCAATGAGTGGTTGCTGTCTGTGAGCCTCAAGCCCGGCCTGGTGGTGTGCGATAATGGGCGAAATCTCGTAGCAGCTCTGGGCCTAGCCGGTTTGACGCACATACCTTGCCTGGCGCATGTGCTGAACTTGGTGGTCCAGAGGTTCCTTAAAAATTACCCCAATATGCCAGAGCTGCTGCAGAAATTGCAGGCTGTGTGTGCGCACTTTCGGCGTTCTCACCCTGCTGCTGCTCGCCTGTCAGCGCTGCAGCGTAACTTCGGCCTTCCCGCTCACCGCCTCATATGTGACGTGCCCACAAGGTGGAACTCCACCTTGCACATGCTGGCCAGACTGTGCGAGCAGCAGCAGGCGATAGTGGAGTTTCAGCTGCAGCAATCACGCGTGAGTCGCTCTGCGGAACAGCACCACTTCACCACCAATAACTGGGCCTCCATGCGAGACCTGTGTGCCTTGTTGCGCTGTTTCGAGTACTCCACCAACATGTCCAGTGCCAATGACGCCGTTCTTAGCGTTACTATCCCAGTTCTATGCCTCCTTGAAAAAACGCTTCGGGCGATGATGGAAGAGGATGTGGCACAGGAGGATGAGGAGGAGGAGGAGGAAGCGGGATCATTTTAAAGGCTTTCAGGGCAGTCTTTCACAAGTGGCTACGAGGGTGGGTTCCTGCACCAACAAACGCCAGGTACACAATTGTCCGGCAGAAAGGGCACAGTTCTGGAGGATGATGAGGTGGAGGAGGAGATGGAGGAGGAGGAGGAGGAGCCATTTTCACAGCAGAGTGGCACCCAGACCAGCTCGTGGCCATCACTGGTGCGTGGCTGGGGGGATACAGAGGACACAGACGATACACCTCCCACAGAGGGCAGCTTTTCTTTGCCTCTGGGCAGCCTGGCACACATGAGCGATTACATGCTGCAGTGTTTCCGCAATGACCGCCGAGTTGCCCACATTTTAACTGGTGCTGATTACTGGGTGGCCACCCTGCTGGATCCCCGTTACAAGGACAACGTACCGTCCTTAATTCCCTCACTGGAGCGGGATCGTAAGATGCACGAGTACAAGCGCACGCTGGTAGACGCGCTGCTGGTGGCATTCCCACCTGACAGCGGGCGTACGGTGGAAGCACAAGGCGATTGCAGAGGAGGAGGAAGAGGTCGCCAACGCAGCCGGGGCACCGGCAGCACCTCAGAAGGCAGGGTTAGCATGGCTGAAATGTGGAAAAGCTTTGTCAGCACGCCACAACAACCAGCACCACCAACTGAGATGGAACGTCTTAGCAGGAGGCAGCATTTCACCAACATGGTTGAGCAGTATGTGTCCACAGGCCTACACGTACTGGATGACAGGTCTGCCCCCTTTAACTTCTGGGTCTCCAAATTGGGCACATGGCCTGAGCTTGCCCTTTATGCCTTGGAGGTGCTGGCCTGCCCTGCAGCCAGTGTATTATCTGAACGTGTATTTAGCACGGCAGGGGGCGTTATCACAGACAAGCGCAGCCGCCTGTCCAGAGCCAATGTGGACAAGCTCACGTTCATTAAAATGAACCAGGCATGGATCCCACAGGACTTGTCCGTACTTTGTGCAGAATAGACATGTATACCGGTGTTGTGACAAAAACTGTCCGGCCATCGGATTGTGTCCGGCCCATACTGCGAAGGCGCAGTACAGAGGACAAGGAGATTCACAAAATCTCCGAAGATGAACGGCGCCTGCGCTGTGAGTGCAGGTTCAAGCCCCACCATCCAAGTGGACATACGGTAGCACATAGTAACAGGGCCCCTCACGGGCTCGGTTCGATCGCCACGCTTCGGGCACGGCCTCACTTGGCTCGGCTTGAACCACGGATGGTGTGGCCTTCACCTGAACTCACCACGCAGGCGCCATTCGTCTTGGGAGATTTTAGAAATCCCCTTGTCCTACATACTGAGCAAGCGCAGTACAGGGTGGACACTATTTGACGGGGGACAGAATTCGAAACATCACCGGCCTTACCCAGCCATTGTTGTATTTTTGAATCAGTGTTGGCTACCTCGTCCTCCTCCACCGCCGCTTCCACCTACACAGCCACATCCACCGCCACCTAAACCTCCTACTCCATATGGACCTCGTCCTCCTAGGTCAAGATTATTATTTTTTATTTTTATTTTTTTTATGTTATTTTAAGTTATTTCCCTATCCACATTTGTTTGCAGAGCACTTGTCATGCTCTTAACAACATTTTGCTGCCATTTGCAGCCCTCTAGCCCTTTCCATTACTTTTATTTTACTTTTTTAGAGCCTTTTTAGTCCTTAGAAGTCCGGGTCCCCATTGACTTCAATGGGGTTCGGGTTCGGGTCCGGGTTCGGGTTAAAGTTCGGTCCCGAACCCGAACTTTTTTCCGAAGTTCGGCCGAACCCGTCGAACCCGAACATCCAGGTGTCCGCTCAACTCTAATGTTGAGCCCATTTAATATTTTTATTTTTTGTCCCAAATGATTGAATAATGACAAAAAGAAAAAAAAAATGTACAAAAAGTTGTCACTAAATGATATATTGCTCACACATGCCATGGTTATATGTGGAATTGCACCCCAAAATACATTCTGCTGCTTCTCCTGAGTATGGGGATACCACATGTGTGGGACTTTTTGGGAGCGTAGCCACGTACGGGGCCCCAAAACCAAGCACCGCCTTCAGGATTTCTAAGGGCGTAAATTTTTGATTTCACTCCTCATTACCTATCACTACCTATCACAGTTTTGAAGGCCATAAAATGCCAAAATAGCACAAAACCCCCCTCAAATGACCCCATTTTGGAAAGTAGACACCCCAAGCTATTTACTGAGAGGCATGTTGGGTTCATGGAATATTTTATACTTTGCCACAAGTTGCGGGAATATGACAAACTTTTGTTTTTTTTGCACAAAGTTGTCACTAAATGATATATTGCTCACACATGCCATGGGCATATGTGAAATTACACCCCAAAATACATTCTGCTGCTTCTCCTGAGTACGGGGATTCCACATGTGTGGGACTTTTTGGGAGCCTAGCTGCGTACGGGACCCCAAAAACCAAGCACCGCCTTCAAGGTTTCTAAGGGCATACATTTTTGATTTCACTCCTCACTTCCTATCACAGTTTTGAAGGCCATAAAATGCCAAGATAGAACAAACCCCCCAAAATGACCCCATTTTGGAAAGTAGACACCCCAAGAAAATTGCTGAGAGGCATTTTGAGCCCATTGAATTTTTTTTTTTTGTCCCAAGTGATTGAATAATGACAAAAAAAATAAAAAATTACAAAAACTTGTCACTAAATGATATATTGCTCACACATGCCATGGTTATATGTGGAATTGCACCCCAAAATACATTCTGCTGCTTCTCCTGAGTACGGGGATACCACATGTGTGGGACCTTTTAGGAGCCTAGCCACGTACGGGACCCCGGAAACCAAGCACCGCCTTCAGGATTTCTAAGGGCGCAAATTTTTGATTTCACTCCTCACTACCTATCACAGTTTCGAAGGCCATAAAATGCCAAAATAGCACAAAACCCACCCAAATGACCCCATTTTGGAAAGTAGACACCCCAAGCTATTTACTGAGAGGCATGTTCAGTCCATGGAATATTTTATATTTTGCCACAAGTTGCGGGAATATGACAAACTTTTTTTTTTTTGCACAAAGTTGTCACTAAATGATATATTGCTCACACATGCCATGGGCATATGTGAAATTACACCCCAAAATACATTCTGCTGCTTCTCTTGAGTACGGGGATACCACATGTGTGGGACTTTTTGAGAGCCTAGCCTCGTACGGGGCCCCGAAAACCAAGCATTGCCTTCAGGATTTCTAAGGGCACAAATTTTTGATTTCACTCCTCACTACCTATCACAGTTTTGAAGGCCATAAAATGCCAAGATAGCACAAAACCCCCACAAATGACCCCATTTTGGAAAGTAGACACCCCAAGCTATTTGCTGAGAGGCATGGTGAGTATTTTACAGCTCTCATTTGTTTTTGAAAATGAAGAAAGACTTTTTTTTTTTTCTTTTTTCAATTTTCAAAACTTTGTGACAAAAAGCGAGATCTGCAAAATACTCAACATACCCCTCAGCAAATAGCTTGGGGTGTCTACTTTCCAAAATGGAGTCATTTGGGTGGGTTTTGTGCCATCTGGGCATTCCATGGCCTCCGAAACTGTGATAGGCAGTGAGGAGTGAAATCAAAAATTTACACCCATAGAAATCCTGAAGGCGGTGCTTGGTTTTCGGGGTCCTGTACGTGGCTAGGCTCCCAAAATGTCTCACACATGTGGTATCCCCGTACTCAGGAGAAGAAACAGAATGTATTTTGGGGTGCAATTCCACATATAACCATGGCATGTTTGAGCAATATATCATTTAGTGACAACTTTTTGTAATTTTTTTTTTTCTTTTTGTCATTATTCAATCACTTGGGACAAAAAAAAAATATTCCATGGGCTCAACATGCCTTTCAGCAAATAGCTTGGGGCGTCTACTTTCCAAAATGGGGTCATTTGGGGGGTTTTGAACTGTCCTGGCATTTTATGCACAACATTAGGAAGCTTATGTCACACATCATCCACTCTTCTAACCACTTGAAGACAAAGCCCTTTCTGAGGCCTCGTACACACGACCGATTTTCTCGTCGTAAAAAACACGTCGTTTTTTTCTACGAGATTCTTGTTAAGCTTGTCGATTTTCTCGTCAAGCTTTCTATGCGTACACACTGTCATTTTCCAATTTCCTCGTGGTTCTCTGCGCTCACGTCCAGCACGTACGACGGCACTATAAAGGGGAAGATCTTTTTTCTTGGCGCCACCCCTTGGGCTGCTTTTGCTGATCTCGTGTTACCGCGTGTGAAGTAAAAGTTTGGGAAGAGACGATTCGCGCTTTTCAGTCTTCGTACTTTTCAGATCGTTTTCTGCCGTTCAGTTTGTGCTTGTGGGTTCGTATCTTGACTTTCAGGGCGTCTAGGCAGGTCGTATCTGTTTTACAGTGCGTTATTGCCTGTTCGTTTCTGAATTTTAGTTCGTTATTCATAGGCCTTGCTGTTCTAAAGTGCGTTCTGTTCTGTACGTTCTGATTAGACGACCGTTTCCTAGCCATGTTGCCTGGACGTTCTCGTCGTCGAGTTCGTGCTGTGCGTGCGCTTGGTGTTGGTCTGCTTGTTTTGGACCAAGACCAGTCCATGAATGGTGTGAGGAGGAGTTCATGGACCAAGAATTGGTTGCTCCAGCGGGACCAATTCTGCCACATGCCTCTGCTGCGGGAGATCGTCGAGAATAATCCTGAGGACTACAGGAATTTTCTGAGGATGTCTGACCCCGTTTTTCAGGAACTGTTGGCTTTGGTGTCCCCCTATATTACCAGGAAGGACACCGTTATGCGGGAAGCCATCAGTGCTGAGCAGAGGCTCATCACCACGTTGCGTTACCTGGCGACAGGGAGAAGTCTTCAGGACTTGAAGTTCACCACAGGCATCTCCCCCAGGCTCTGGGCCTCATAATCCCAGACACCTGTTCTGCTATTATACAAGTCCTGCAGGAGGACTATATTAGGGTAAGTTTTCTCCCTTAACATCACATTTTATGTATTACATGTATGCTAATGTATTGTATTTCTTTCATCCTTCCCTAATTACCATGATTGTAATATGCTGAGAATGTCCCCTTTGTCCCCATGCATGTTGGAAGCTTTAGATTGCCCCTTTTTTATCCTCCCTAAATATTTCCCCTCACTAACTTTTCCAGCAGGGGCGCCTGTTGCTCCAAATGTTGGGGGGTTCCAACCCCAATTTCGGAAATAAACTTCCTCCTTTTTTGCTCTGTTGCCTAATAAACGCCCCCAGTTGTCCCCTCCAATGCAGCCATTTAGTCCCCTCTAATGCAGCCAGTTTCCCCCCAGCCCTGCACTTACCTTCTTGTGGTCAGCGCCATCCTTCTTCTGTCCTTGATGTCTTCTCCTTCCCTTCATGTTGCATCAGCCAATCATGTTACCATTAAACAGACTTGGTGAACATGATTGCCAGAGCAGCCTGTCAGTGTTTACACAAGGAATGCCCCCTCCTTGCGTCCCCGATTTTTCTTTGAGGAAGCCAATTACATCCCTCAGGTTGTAATTTGCAAGACTTTTTTAATACCTGTTTCTGCTCTGCAATTTTAACCCCCTAAATGACGCAATTATTCATATGTCGGTCGCTTTACAATAGGCCATCCACCTGAATAGTGTGCGGCATAGACAATACATAGGTTCATGCAACGCATGAACCTATGTATTGTTCTGAGTGATGGGCAAAGGAGAGAGGGGACAGTGCTCCAGCGCCCACTCTGGACGCACCGCCACTGCAATGCTATCCTGTGGCCAAACACATCTCCCCCCCCCCAAAATAATTTAGTAATGGCCCATCAGAGGTGGTGATGAATATGATAAATGAGCCTTCCATTATACTTTTTTTACACACCTTAATAAACGTATAATTAGATTGATGTTGGTCTCTAATTTTTTGGTTTAGAATTTGCTTGTAATGTATGCCTTTGTTTTTCTAATATTATTTCATCTTGTTTCACTCCACAGCTTCCTTCCACGCCACAGGAATGGCAGACTGTGGCATCGGAGTTTGCCACGCGGTGGGACTTCCTCAACTGCGGTGGTGCCATAGACGGGAAGCACGTCCGCATCGTGCCGCCACCCCATTCTGGGTCCTACTACTACAACTACAAGGGGTTTCATAGCATTGTGCTGATGGCGGTGGTGTCAGCACGGTATGAATTCCTCTATGTTGATGTAGGGAAGAATGGCCGGATGTCCGATGGGGGATCCTTCATCCAGACGGAGTTTGCCCTCCGTCTCCAGAGTGACGACCTTGCATTGCCACCGGATGCAGGGAATATTGAAGGACTCCCCTTTGTTTTCTTGGCTGATGAAGCCTTCGGACTCGGACGGCATCTTATGAGGCCATTTCCACAGAGGACCCTGACCCCAGAGAAGAGTGTGTTCAATTACCGGCTGGCCAGGGCCCGAAGAGTCGTTGAAAATGCCTTCGGCATAATGGCCAGCCGGTTCCGCCTTTTTATGACTTCCATCCACTTGGCGGACTACAAAATAAACTATGTAGTGTTATGCTGCTGTGTGCTACACAACTTTCTGAGCCAAAAATCTAATTCGTATATGGCCTCAGTTTTGCCAGAGGCTGGACTTTCCCCTGCAAATCCCCTTCCGGGCCTGGAATCTGCCCGTCTTGGCTTGCCCCCCCAAAATGCCCGTGTGGTTCGGGACAAATACATGGAGTATTTCACGGGTAGGGGGGCAATTCCTATGCCAGCCTATGTCTAAGTATCCCAATAAAAATCTTGTTTAAACCTTTAATTATTTGTTCTTTCCTGTCTCCTAGTTTGTCTTTGTGCATTTGTAGTGGCAAGTGTATTTTACTTTAGTAAATAACAACCAATTTCACTATGTTACCTTACAAAAGAACCAAATAAGCTTAGAGAGTATTATAAAAAGAAGCTACACGTTGTTTGTGGTCAAATATTTTACTCTCTGCACTTTTTTTTTTTTTTTTTACTTTGGGGTTGGCCTGGCCACAACCCGGCAAATTTTGGCTTATGAAAATACAAAAATACCACTTGCATTTCTAAAATGACAACATTGGATACCTCTGAGCAATCTGAGACATTCAGTTACACAAACTATGTCTCTATGTGCCCGTCCTAATATGGGGTCCTGCCACCCCTTGCCCAGCCAAAAATTCAATATGCACACATTTTTAATTTTTTGCAAATAGGAAGTTTACAATCCTGATCCCTATTGTCAACATGTGCTATCTGCCATCAGGGGTGATCAATGGACGTGTTTTGGGGGTGCATCCCCTTCCTCAGTTCACCGACTTTTGATACGAGGAAGGGGTTGCACCCACAAAAGACGTACATGGATATCCCCTGATGGCAGATAGCACATGTTCACACACTGTGTGCATATTCAATTTTTGGCTGCTTTGTTACTCAAAAAATTTGTAAAAATATAAAAACAAACATGTAAAAACAAATGTGTTTGGATGGCTTATTGAATTCTCCCCAAAACATCGAGAATGTCTTTAAATGTTTGTTCCATCACATGGATTCTTTGTTTAATTAGGTCCAGTTCCGTGCTACATTCCATCACTTGCTGGATGAGGCGGAGGGCACTGTCAGCAGAGAACGGTGTGCTATCCTTCACAACATTTCCATCCCCTAAAAACCATAAAAAAAAATTAATAAAACTCTGCAGGCCTACCTCGCTTACCTTAAGCTGTGGTGTCAGATACTGACCTGTTGTGGTGACCAGATCCACAACGTCATCCACCTCTCCTTCCTGCACTTCTCCTTCCTCCACCTCAACTTCCTGCACATCTTTCGGTTGTGGATCTTTGGGAGTTTGGGGTTGCTTGGAAGTTGTGGGGTGCATGTGCTCCCTGGAGTGTCCTCCTCCCAGTCTTCTCTCCCCTATGAGAATAAAACCAAAGGTCTATTTATCACACTGTAAAAATCTCATTTTTAGACTTAAAACAGGCTAAATTGTTTGGAAGTGGGGTACAAGTGTGTGTTTGTGCGGAATTTAAAGAAAAATGCATTATTTATGACCCCAAATATGTTTAGTATTCACATTTGGATGTAATTTTTTGGACATGGAGGCACCACAAATAAACTCTGATGCACCTGTGTGGGACACCCAAAAAAGGCGGGTCTGGTGGCCCACACTATAGTGCTCCAAAGTACAGATGTGGAAGCAGCTGCTGAGTGTCCTCTCCTTTACACTAATTAAAGTTTGCATTTCATTCTCCTTACAAACACATCATCTAGACTTAAAAATTAGCCACAATACTTGATCAAAAATGGCAGATGTCTAATTACTTTTGGGGGTCTTAAATAAGCCAAAACCGCGGATAGTGGCCGAACGAAGTGTCGGTAACGTAACGAACGATTACTGTGCCCAACCTAGTTCAAAATATTACATTTTGGAAGGGAGTCCAATATGATAAAAAAAAAAAAAAAAAGTCAGTTTCTAAAAAGATTAATAGCAGAAAGGTCGTCATTTTACTTACTTTTAGCGAGCATCCTCTTTATGCTCCTCAACTGGTCTGGCTCCCTCAGTTTGAGGTCTGACCACCTCTTTCTGAGCTGCTCATTTGAGCGTTTCACCCCGAACTTCGCCCTCAGACTCTTCACAACTTTAGTGAGGATTTTGGCCTTCCTTCTATTTGGTTTGCTATACGGCCCATGCTTGGCATCATAATCAGCCTTGACCAAGATGTCCACCATCTCCGCCATCTCCGCCAAAGACATATTCGATGCCTTGAATCTCCTCCTTGATCGTGACGTGTCCTCGGTCTCCGGGCTTGTCTCCTCGCTAGTTGCGGAATTATCAGACACCTGCTGTAACTCCGCCATATCTGTCTGCGCGCCGAAAGAGAAGGGGCGGGGAAAAGATGTTAGTTAGAACGTCATGGGTGGGCGACGTGTGCGGAGCGACGTGTTCGAATTTGGACGCATGCGTGGTGTGTATATAGCAAACACACATGTGACTATAGTACGTTCGGTGTGCGGAGAGAGGAGTTCAAGTGACGGACGTGCGAACGAAGGTATGTGATTTTGTGAGACTTGTAAAAATTGTGGGCCTATACTGTCTTGAGATTGGTGGAGGATATATATGGTGACTAGGATGTGAAGGAGGTTAGACTGTTTGCCTCACATTATTTAAATATAATTTATTTTACTTGCAGATACAATATGAATGTCTTTATTAGCGACAAAGAGTTCCTGGCGGAATTTATTGACCGGGTAAGGGAGCTGCCGGCTCTGTGGGAGACCAAAAACCCCATCCATAAAAAAAAGGGGTGAGAAAAGCAGCGCTGGAGAAGCTGCTCCCATTTGTGCATACCAAGGTGCCCACAGCCACAGCAAAACAAGTGGACACTAAAATTGGGAGCTTGAGAGGTACCTACAGGACTGAACGCTCTAAGGTGCTGGCTTCTCAGAGGTCAGGAGCAGCAGCAGATGATGTTTATGTCCCGGTTTTGTGGTACTACAGCAGGATGTCCTTCCTGGATGACCACATTGAGCCAAGGCCATCACTCTCCACTCTTCCCCCCAGACTTCCCTGCAGCCAACCTGAGCCTTCTCTGGAGCAAGAGGAGGCAGCCATCCTGGATGATCCTGATTTGTCCATCTGGAGCCAGGTATAGTATTAACTGAAAATGTAGTGGGATAAAATTAATGTTTCCCAAATATGTCAGGATGAGAAACATACATTATTTTGTATTCCACAAGTGAAATCATGATCTGTAGACATTATTCTGCACTTAATTGTGTGGTAAATAGTCAAGCTGATGTAGTGGTAAATTTAAAGCAAGGATTTATGCATTTACATTCTAATTGCTTCCATCAGGATTACAAAGTTTGAGGCAAAGATTAAACCAACATATTAAACTATGTTTCTTTTTCATACACAGGATGAAATCAGCCAGGAGGAGGGTCTGGAAACTGTCAGGCAGGAGGAGGAAGGGCCCAGTGGCAGCCAGGAGGTGGCAGGGCCCAGTACCAGCCAGGAGGTGGCAGGGCCCAGTGGCAGCCAGGAGGTGGCAGGGCCCAGTACCAGCCAGGAGGTGGCAGGGCCCAGTGGCAGCCAGGAGGTGGCAGGGCCCAGTGGCAGACAGGAGGTGGCAGGGCAAAGGAGAAGCACCAGATCCCAGGTGCCTCCCATCAGGCTTCACAAAAGAGGCAGGAGGGACAGGACCACCAGTGAGGCAGCAATGGCCCTTATTAAAGAGGCCCATGCCACCCTCAAGGAGCCCACATCCCCTGAAGAGGCCATTGCCGGCCTAGTGGAGGCTAAGTTCAAGGTGATGAGCATTTAGCAACGCCTCCTATGCGAACCCCTGCTCATCACCTTGCTCAACAAGGGGGTGATGGAGCAAATTACCCCCAATACCGCCATATGTGAGGTGGCCCAACTGACCCAACCTCAACCTCCACCTCCACCTTCCTCTTCTGCCCCACCCCCTTCTGCTACCCCTCCACCTTGTGCCCCACCCCCTTCTGCTACACCTCCACCTTCTGCCCCACCCCCTTCTGCTACACCTCCACCTTCTGCCCCACCCCCTTCTGCTACACCTCCACCTTCTGCCCCACCCCCTTCTGCTACACCTCCACCTTCTGCCCCACCCCCTTCTGCTACACCTCCACCTTCTTCTTCTGCCCCACCCCCTTCTGCTACACCTCCACCTCCTCCTCCTGACAGGAGTACCCCTCCAGTGGGCCAGCCTCCAGCTAAACGAAGAAGGAAGGCTGCAGGAAAGGCTGCAGGAAAGGCTTCAGGAAAGGCTTCAGGAAAGGCTGCAGGGAAGGTTGCCAGGAAGAAGAGGAAGTGATGGCCTTGCTTCATTGTGGTCGCACTGGTCGGACAGAAGGCAGCCTGTTGTAGTACCACACACTTGGGACATATATCTCACCTGCTGCTGTTCCTGACCTCTGGGAGGCCAGCATCAGATTGTGTTCTGAAATGTGGGCCTTCTCAAGCTCCCAATTTTAGTGTCCACACAGGGTTGGTGTGTGCTCTGGGGTCCCTGGGATGCACAAATGGCAGCAGCTTCTCCAGCGCTGCCTTCTCTTTATTTAATTTATAAACATGAATAAATGTGTTTTTTGTTTAAGTTCATACTTGACTATGTGTATTTTTAAATAAAAAAAAAAAAGCTTTGGAGTAAGCAGATACATTTGACTGACAATAAAAGGCACAGATATCACCCCCCCCAAAAGAATAACTAAATCTGATTAGCTCAAAAACATGGTGTGAAATTTTAAAAATATAGATTAGAAAATTAAATGTGAGATCGCTATCAAAACATTGAGAAATTATAATTAACATCATTTTGAAAAATCTAACCATTTAAATTATTCCTAAAAACTTGCACGATATAATACACATAAATCTTATAAAGAGCAGCATGAAAAAGGTTAAAAATAAGGCAGAACTCTGTGTGAATATCAGCAGCAAAAGAAGGTCTCTCGTTTTGATTAATGTAACATTCTAACAAAGAATTCAATGCAGAACATTTAAACGATGAAATATTTATGAGCGTGACGAATGTGCTCTCTCCATTATGAAGGCTTGTTTTACCAGAAGATGCGCTCCCGTCTCATAGTTGCTTGTGAGCATGCGCGCTTTTGGAAGAGTCGTAAAAGCATACACACGAACCATTTTCTCGTCACAAAACAGGCCGACGAGAAACACGACGAGGAAATCTGGAATCCTGACGAGAAAATAGAGAGCAGGTTCTCTATTTTCTCGTCGAGATTCTCGTCAAGTTTCTCGTCGTAAAACCATACACACGAACGTTTTTCTAGACAAAAAAACTCTCGCGGCACTTTTCTTGACTGTTTACGACGAGAAAATCGGTCGTGTGTACGAGGCCTGACAGTTTTTGTTTACATGAAAAAAAAAAAAAAATTTGCAAGAAAATTATGTTGAACCCCCAAACATTATATATTATTTTAAAGCAAAGGCCCTACAGATTAAAATAGTGGATGTTGCATTTTTTTTTCACACAATATTTGCGCAGCGATTTTTCAAACGCATTTTTTGGGGAAAAAACACACTTTTTTTATTTTTAATGCACTAGAAAACACTATATTGCCCAAATGTTTGATGAAATAAAAAAGATGATCTTAGGCCGAGTACATGGATACCAAACACGACATGCTTTAAAATTGCGCACAAACGTGCAGCGGCGACAAACTACATTCATTTTTAAAAGCATTTAAAAGCCTTTACAGGTTACCACGTTAGATTTACAGAGGAGGTCTACTGCTAAAATTACTGCCCTCGATCTGACCTTCGCGGTGATACCTCACATGCATGATGCAATTTCTGTTTACATATGACGCTAGACCGACGCTTGCGTTCGCCTTTGCGCAAGAGCAGGGGGGACAGCGGTGCTTTTTTTTTTATTATTATTTATTTTTATTTTTATTTTATTTTTAAACTGCTTCTTCCATATTTTTTTTTTTTTTACTATTTTTATTGTTATCTCAGGGAATGTTTTTTTTGGGGTTAAACCCTAGATCTTTCCTCTGCCCTCAAAGCATCTGACCACACCAAGATCGGTGTGATAAAATGCTTTCCCAATTTCCCAATGGCGCTGTTTATATCCGGGGGGGGCATTCCCTCCCACTGCTTGTAAAAGCAGTCTAGAGGCTAATTATCTGCTAGAATTGCTTTTACATGAAAGCTGGCCACTGGCTGAAAAGAATGATAACAAGATGATACCTAAACCTGCAGGCATCATTCTGGTATAAACATTCAAAGTCCAGCAACATACCAGTACGTTGCTGCTCCTTCTTGGACATGTATTGTAATCTTTTTTTTCATGCAGTCTGTTGGCTGAATGAAAAAAAGAGATTGATCGGTGGGTATGCCCACCATTAGAATACCTCCCTTCATCCACCCACTTCTAATGATGGGCATACATGCACCATTTATATATGCCGAAGCATTGGGGCATCCTCCCGCAAAAAAGTTATGCCGCGTACACACGGTCGGACTTTTCCACGGGCAAGCCTCCGTCAGGAATTTCGACCGTATGTACGCGGCATAAAAGGTTATGCTGCGTACACACGATCAGACTTTTCCACGGGCAAGCCTCCGTCGGAATTTCGACTGTATGTACGCGGCATTAGGAGCAAAATCGCTCCTCCGCCCCTGCTGCCCCCATGCTTCGGCATATATGCTCTTTTTTTAACTGTGGTGGTGAAATCACCTCCTACAGCGTTGGAGTCACGGCTTTATGTATTGTGGGAGCAAACGCTGTTGCTGTCAAGATAAATAGATCCGCGCTGCAACTGAATGGCGTACCTGCTAAGCAAATGATGGTTAACATTAAAACAAAGTAACATTACAGTACAACAGTAAGACCTTACCATACCATACCTGCAAAGCAAATACCAAAACAAAACCTAGTAAAAAAATAAATAAAAATTTAACGCAACCTGTGCCTAAAATATATATATGCCGAAGCATGGGGGCATCCTCCCGCAAAAAAGTCATGCCGCGTACACACGGTCGGACTTTTCCACGGGCAAGCCTCCGTCGGAATTTCGACCGTATGTACGCGGCATTAGGAGCAAAATCGCTCCTCCACCCTTGCTGCCCCCATGCTTCGGCATATATGCTCTTTTTTTTTTTTAACTGTGGTGGTGAAATCACCTCCTACAGCACTGGAGTCACGGCTTTATGTATCGTGGGAGCAAATGCTGTTGCTGTCAAGATAAATAATTCCGCGCTGCAGTTGAATGGCGCACCTGAAAACAAAAAATTACATACCTGAAAAGCAAGCATGATAAAACATTGCAGAATAGAATACAGTAAAAAAGAGCAGAACAATAGAGAGAAAATAGAGAGAGAGAGAGAGAGAGAGAGAGAGAGAGAGAGAACAATAAAACGACAACTATTTTTGGTTTTTTTATTTTATATTTTTTTGTGTTTTGTTTTTGACGTTTTTTTTTTTTCTTTTTTACACTTTTTTTTGTAACTTTAACAACTGTAATGGTTCGGGTCTCTCAAAATATGATGGCATCTTGGGAGACCCTGTGTAAGTGTGTCCTAGTCTTTGAAATGCTGTACCCTACGCTAAAACTTCACTTTTGAGTGGTAGCGTTCAAAACATTCACCAAGGCAAAGACCAGGTTTGTCAGGACAGAGTGGACAAAAAACACGGGTGTCACACCTAAATCCGCGCTTGTTACAGACATGACATCTTTTTTGGGGGGTTCGTTGGGTAGGGGTACTCTGGAGGGCATACGGATAATGCCTTTCATGCAGCCGGCTTACTGCATTTGGTAGGGGATTGTGAGGTGCAGAACCGCCTGGATACAGGAGTTCTGTGACTATCTCATTCTGGAATTTTAGAAGAGATAAAGTCCCGCCTGAAGCTCTGTATAGCACATGAGCATTCAGCAAAGCCAATTGGAATAAGGATAGAGACACTTTTTTGTACCAGCGTCTCGCCTTACGGTCAATTAGATACGGCACCAACAACTGGTCGTTGAGGTCCACCCCTCCCATATTTTTGTTATATTCATGGACACAGAGGGGTTTCTCCACAACACCAGTCGCCGTACGAATTTGGACTGTCGTGTCTGCATGAAGGGAGGTAAGAAGGAAAACATTCTTATTGTCCCTCCACTTCATAGCGAGCAAGTTATTACACTTCAAGCAGGCTCTCTCCCCCAGCCTAAGACGGGCATCTACAAGCCGCTGGGGAAAGCCCCGGCGATTAGGTTGCACGGTGCCACATGCTCCAATCTGATGATCAAACAAGTGACTAAACAGTGACACGCTTGTGTAATAATTGTCCACATACAAGTGGTACCCCTTTCCGAATAAGGGTGACACCAAGTTCCACACTATCTTGCCAGCGCTCCCTATATAATCCGGGCAGTTGACCGGCTCAACCTGACTGTCTTTTCCCTCATAAACCGTAAAGCTCCATACATAGCCTGTTGCCCTGTCACAGAACTTATAGAGCTTGACCCCGTATCTGGCACGCTTGCTGGGAAGGTACTGCTTGAAAGACAAGCGGCCAGAAAATTTAATCAGGGACTCATCAACGCAGACAACTTGATCGGGAATAAACAAGGCTGCAAAACGTTTGTTGAAGTGGTTTATGAGGGGCCGAATTTTATAGAGCCGGTCGTATTCAGGGTCTCCACGTGGACGACAAAGTTCATTGTCGTTGAAGTGCATGAACCGCAAAATCTGCTGGTATCGTGTCCTGAGCATGAAGGCAGAGAACACGGGTATGTGGTCAATTGGGTGCGTGGACCAATAAGCACGCAATGACGGGAATTTATGTGTGCCCATGTTGAGGGAAAGGCCCAGAAAGGTCTTAAATTCTGAAACCGTAATTGGTTTCCAATCTTTGGCAATGGAAGGCAACTGGGGGTTAGCGGCGATGAATTGACCAGCATATAAATTACTCTGGTCCACAATAGATTTATAGAGATCTTCCGTGAAAAACAGCGAATAAAAATCAATTGGCATAAAATCAGCTGTTTCCACCTGAATACCGGGTTGGGCAGTGAATGGGGGAAGTACGGGTTCTGCAGAAGTGGTGGGGACCCAATCAGGATGGGCGAATTCTGCAGGAAGGGCACTATGGGCACGACGGGCCTGCCTTTGTCTTCTTGGTGGCAGCGGGACACTACTTGTGCTTGCCACCTCGCCAGCTTGAACTGCACTTATGGGACTCGCCACGTCACCACGTGATACTGCAGTGCTGGATGTACGCCCAGGCTGTACTAGGCCGCTGGTGCTTGCCAATTCACCAGAAGGAATAGTGGCGCTAGTACTACTCTGCTCCATGATACGAGAGACCTGCGGTTCTTGCTCCTCAATAACCTCAGAAGATTGGGATCGGGTACGCCTGACCTTAGCAGGGACCTCACCTTCGTCGTCAGAGCTATCTGACATGGAGCCGCTGACTTCACTGTCTTCTACGGGAAGATATTCTGAGCCTGAATCTGACAGATGCGTGACCTCCTCTTCACTATCTGTCATGCTCATAATCTCGTAGGCCTCTTTACTAGTGTACCTTCGTCTTGCCATTTTGGGCTTTAAATTTAGGGGTACACTAGTAAGATTTACAGGTAAAAAAAGCACCTGACTGTCAGCAAATGTATCAAACGCTTCCAAAAAAAACTGTTAGCGATCGCAGGGATCAGGACTGTCTCTGCGAATGCTGTAGTTATGTCTGTTGTGTTTTGTTTGGTAAGTGACAGTGATCGATCGATACTGCACTTGGGTGGGCTGGGCTGGGCTGGGCGGAGGGGCTAAACGCAGGTGCTAGCAGGTATCTGGGCTGATCCCGCTAACACTGCGTTTTTGGGAACCCTAAACTGCTGGGGACGCTAGAATAGATCTGATCAGATCAGATATTGATCTGTTCAGATACTATACCACTAAGGGAGGTGTATGCTTTGCGCGTGGGTGTTAGCGTTACTGGCACTAACCTAATGCTGCCTGGGGCGACGCAGACCCTCTCTGGCGCTAAAACCTAATTGATATCAGCCGCCGGGCGATCAAGGGGTTAAACCTTTATTGGGTTATATACGGCGGGTGCCCTGATGCTATAAAAAGCAAACTAACCAACCAGCGTCACCTGTAAAACTTATATGGTGATCACTGGTGAAAGGGTTAACTAGGGGCAATCAGGGGGTTAAAACCTTTATTAGGTTATATATGGGGGTACCTGACGCTATATAAAAACCTGACGGGTAACCTAAATAACTAACCGGCTAACCAGTGTCACCAGTAAAACTTATACGGTGATCACTGGTGAAAGGGTTAACTCTAGGGGCAATCAGGGGGTTAAAATAATATATGGGGGTACCTGACGCTATAAAAATCTGCGGCGAAACTAAAAATAAATAACTGGCTATCTAGGGCACCACCGGCACTAAATACAGCGATCGGAAATACGATCGCTTAGTGACGCTGGCGTTAGGGGGTGAAAGGGTTACCTGGGGGGGCGATCAAGGGGTTAAACCTTTATTAGGGGGGGGTTAGGGGGCTACCCTGGACCTAAAGGGGCCTAAACCTAACTGCCCTGCAACTTTTTACTGTCACAAATGACACTGATTGCAGTGATCAGTAAAAAAATGACCACTGCAAACGGTGCACTGTGACTGGGGGTACTGGGGGTGATCTGGGGGGTGATCTGGGGGTGACTGGGGGGTGAAAAGTGTGCCTACGTGTACTGGTGTCAGTGGGCTATTGGTGCACTTACTGTGAGATGTCTTCTCTCCTCGCGCCGGATCGAAAAGACCGACCATGGAGAGATTACATCACTTCCTCTGCCTGTGTTCACATTACACAGGCAGAGGAAGGTTTTCATTCGCCAGGAGCGATCGCAAGGCGGTGGCCGGAATCGAACGGCCGTCCCCTCATCCCGGATCTCTCCCAAACAAATAACCACCGCTCACTGTATAGAAGGGGGGTCCGATTGGACCCCCCAACTATACGAAGGCAGTCACGTACCGGTACATGATTGTGCCTGTCCGTGCCATTCTGCCGACGTATAATTACAGTGGGCGGTCGTTAAGTGGTTAAGTGGTTAAATTATTCACACACATAAAAAGCAAATTCCAACCAATATGAATCTGCCCTCCAAAAATATAATTCCTGCCTTGAAAAGTTAGATTTTGGAGATTAGGAAATAGAATCTAGATTTGCAGCACGTTCTTGACAAATTTGGAATTACTGGACTTTGTTTGAACTGTTAATATGGATATTCCAAATGTGCCTGTTTGTTTTTTTGCCCTTGCTATGTTCCCATGTCCTGTTTGATGTAGTTGGTACAGTCCTTAGCTAGACACTTCCTGCTTCACCTTGCTGTAAAGTTAGTTTAATTTTCGACTGCGGAAGCAAGGCTTAGGAAAGCCATTTTCTTATTAGGCTTCAAAATACTGTAAAACTTCCTTTGTGTGCAAACTAAACCTTTTTCTTTCTCGTACATCACGGGACACAGAGCGACATAGTCATTACTAATGGGTTATATAGTTACCGTCAGGTGCTGGCACTGGCAACTTCCAAAACCGGAAGTACCCTCCCCTATATAAGCCCCTCCCATCCGGGAGCACCTCAGTTTTTTGCCAGTGTCTAAGGTGTTGGCCAAGAAGAAACATGTGTTTTTCACTGAGCTTGCGTACAGGTTCTTTTGGGCCTCAGTAAGCTATTCCGGATCCGACCAAAAAAGCTTCATAGCTAAACGGTCGGTACCCGGGCCTTGCAGAGAAGAGCAAGGTTCTGCCTGTAATGCTTCTCTTAGGAGAGCTGGACCCTGGGATCCAGAGCTCTGGTCATACCCACGACCAAGATGTTTTCTGTGCAGGGTGCTATACAGGTCCAGGGGAGTGGAATCCTTGGGAACCCGGTCCCTGAAGGTTTGATTACAATGCCTGCCGTGATAGGTGAAGTTTGGGCTTTTGTGGACCAAACAAAGTCCTGCGGCGGGGAACAGGTAAGTGGGGGCCCCCAGGAACTTGGTTCTATTGGGGGACCCCCAAGCCTAATTTGTCTTTCTGTCTGTTACCTAACGGTATTCCCGCTAATATCTGTGCATGCCTGTAACTACTAAAAAAAATGTAATAATTTTTAATGGTGGTCAAGAAAAAAAAGAATGTTTTTTTTATATATGTTTAGTATATTAAACTGCGGTACCTGTGTTTGTCCACTAGAGGCCGCTGTGAAATGTTTTTCTTGTCATATGGACTAGTTTCTTCTCAGAGAGCAAAGTCCAGGCAGCTGGTGAGTTCTCCTACAGGAAACTGTTTCCTCTGCCATGTTGCAGTGTTCGTCTATCCCCCGGCCTGCGGCAAAGGGGGCCCTGGCTCCTGTCCCTGGTTTCCATGTTTGAAAATTAGCGCCGAGGCGCACGTGGCCGCGCGCGTGCGCGTGCACGCGCCTCTATATATAGAGGTGGCCGGAAAAAGGGGCGGGGCCTGGGGGATGACGCTCTGTGCGCGCCGCAGCGCTTCTGCGCATGTGCGGGCGTCCCAGCAGGTTTTTAAAAAGCCACATTATTGCAGTAAGCTGGCTATGAAGTACAGAGACAGAGCTGGCAACATTTAAAGGCATACAGCAAGCGGTTGATACAGGCATCCCCTAGAAAGGCACATTAGTAGACACCAACTGTGATATAGCAGCAATTGTGCTAGACTATTCTCAGTAAAAGTGGTGTATTACGGCTGGAATACCTCAGCTTTAGGCTTAGGAATATGCCGTCCAGTAGCTCCGGAACTGAATCTTCCAGGAAGCGAAGGGGGTCTCATCGGGCTCTGAGGATCTTGGGCATACTCCTGCTGCACCAGTCTCCCCTGAAGTTCAGAGGTAAGTGACCGTAGAGACCCCGCAGGGGTACTTGGTACTGTGGCTGTCCTCAGTCACCTGCTCCTGTGTATGTAACAGAGGAGGTTTTTTCCTCAGCTCTGGGAGGATTAGAGAGAGATTGTCAAAATTTATCGCTGCCTCCCTGTCAGGGAAAGCACGCCCGATCTCCGTCTCCTCCTTCAGAGTGCCTGTTAGCAGAGCAACAGTCCCATACAGGGATCGACCTGCCTGAAGGGGATCAGGATAAGGTTGATTCTGTTATAGAGGAATCAACAGTGGGGGAACCTTTTCTCAGCATCTCAAGCTGAAAGATTATGGGTTCAGTCTCTGACTAACATGGTCCGATCAGCATTTAAAAATGCACCTTGCGGAACCATCAACCACTACTGTATCCTCGTTGGGGTCGCTAGAAGCCCCCAGACTGTTTGTTCTTTTCCACTTCACCCTTTACTGAAAGGGCTCATTTACCAGGATTGGGAACGTCCTGAGAAAATATTTATTCCCCCAAGAGATTTCCGGTGGTCTATCCCATGGAGGATAAGTTCATCAAAAAAAAAAAAAAAAAAAAATGGAAGGTCCCTACAGTGGACGCAGCCATCTCTTGTATGTATAAATCACTGACATGTCCAGTGGATAATGTCCAAATGTTCAAGAACCCAATAGATAAAAGATTGGAGTCCTTATGAAAATCTGCTTGGTGATACAACCAGCAGTAGCAGCTATTGGGGTCTGCTAAGCAGTGAAGGATCAGTTGAAACAGGTCTTGAGGGACTTGACAGATCAGCAGGCTTTGCCCTAGCTGATCTACCTAGAGCCTTAGGCTTTGCGGTTGACGCCATAGAGGATTCAGTCCATCAGGCCTCCCGCCTTACGCTGTCTATAGTACATATGCGTAGGCTCCTATGGCTCAGAAACTGGTCTGCTGAAGCTCCCTGTAAAGAATGGCTGGTTAGCGTCCCATTTCATGGTGAACGCTTATTCAGGGAAAACCTGGACAAATATATCCAGAAAATTTCCAGCGGTAAAAATACGCTCTTGCCGGTTAAAAGCAGAGTTAGAGGTCCCTCTTTAAGAGGCCTGCTTCTCCAGTCCCTGGGGCATCGGCTGTGTAACAGTTCCGACGGCCTCCTCGGTCAAATCCCGGGGGTAAAAAACAGGGACAGTAGCAGGGTAATGAGAAACCCTGGGTCAGGGGAGGTACAAAACCTCCCCCAAAGTTAAATTCATTGAAGCCCCCACTCAGTCGGGTGGGGGGAGGACTCCAGTTGTTCGCAAGAGACCTGGCGGGACACGATCAAGACAGATAGGTGCTCTCCGCAGTAGGTTTGGGATACAGTTTGGAGTTAAAAGACTCTCCTCCTTCCCATTTTTGAGGTCAAACGTGCCAAGGTATCCCCGGAAGAGAGAGTCCCTCCTGTTGGCACTAGAACAACTATTGCTCCAAGGAGTAATTATGGAGGTTCCCCTGGAAGAATGAGGGTTCGGGTTTTACTCAAACCTCTTTACAGTCCCGAAGCAAACGCGGACGGGAGGCCCATATTAATTCTAAAAGGGCTATACAAATTCCTGTATATCAGGACTTTCCGATGGAGTCGATCCGATCGGTGGCCACTGCCCTACAAGGGGAGGATTGGTTAGCCACGATCGACATCAAAGATGCTTATTTGCACATTCCCATCTTTCCAGTCCACCAAAAATTTCTACGCTTTGCAGTAGAAGGGCGCCATTTTCAGTTCAGAGCCTTACCCTTCGGTCTGGCCACAGCACCAAGAGTGTTCACAAAAATTCTGGCCCCATTATTGGCCAATCTAAGAACACGAGGTGTAACGATAATGGCATATCTAGACGACTTGTTGCTGATAGACCACTCAGTGGAAAAACTAGAAGTGGTTGTTCACGAGACAATCAAGTATCTGGAATATCACGGTTGGATTATCAACCGAGACAAGTCAGCCCTAAAACCAGTCAAAAGTCTGGAATACTTGGGGCTAAGGCTGGATTCAGACCAGAGAAAAATTTTCTTGTCTCGAGAAAAGGGGTCGTCTTTGAGAGATTTGATCCACTTAGTGGGTTCAAAAAGACAGCCATCCATACGCCTGTGCATGAGGCTGCTGGGAAAAATGGTGGCATCATTCGAAGCAGTACCCTACGGTCAATTCCATTCAAGGAAGTTGCAAAGGGCCATACTGTCAGCCTGGAACAAAAAAGTTCAGGCTCTGGACGTACCAATGTCCTTGTCCCCTTCCGTTCGCAGAAGCCTCCGTTGGTGGTTGGTTCCCCGGAATCTGGAAAGAGGGAAATCCTTCAGTCCGATTTCTTGGAAGGTGGTCACTACAGATGCCAGCCTTTTAGGCTGGGGAGCAGTACTGGAGCAATGGTCTCTCCAGGGCAGATGGTCGGATGCGGAAAAGGCCCTGCCCATCAATCTCTTAGAGATACGAGCAGCCCGGTATGCCCTAGTAGCATGGACATCCAAACTCCAAGGGTCCCCTGTCAGAGTTCAGTCAGACAATGCCACAGCAGTGGCATATATCAATCGTCAGGGGGGCACCAGGAGTCGTGCAGCCCAAAGGGAAGTAAATTACATCCTGAGATGGGCAGAAAGATATGTCCCAGCCATATCTGCGGTATTCATTCCAGGGGTGGAGAATTGGAAGGCGGACTTTCTAAGTCGCCAACAATTATGCCCAGGGGAATGGTCCCTTCATCCCGAGGTTTTCCGGACAATATGTCAGCGGTGGGGAACACCGGATGTAGATCTGCTAGCATCCAGGTTCAACACGAAAGTGGACAGGTTTGTCTCTTGGACAAGGGATCCCCTAGCGTGCGGCTCGGATGCCCTAGTGTTCCCTTGGGATCAGTTCAAGCTGATATATGCATTCCCACCGCCACAATTGTTACCTCGATTACTCCGCAGAATCAGGGTAGAAAAGAAACCAGTGATTCTGGTGGCTCCAGCGTGGCCCCGAAGAGCATGGTACGCGGAGATTGTAAAAATGTCTGTGGGGAGTCCTTGGACCCTCCCACATCGTCCGGACCTGCTTTCGCAGGGACCGATATACCACCCTTCCTTACCAGCCCTAGGTTTGACGGCCTGGCTATTGAAGCCCACATTCTAAAAAGGAGAGGGCTCTCTAATGCTGTGGTGTCTACCATGATCAATGCCAGGAAACCGGTATCCAGGCAGATCTACTATAGAATCTGGAAGGCGTACATCGCCTGGTGTGAGGCCAGGAAATGGCATCCACGTAAATACGTAATAGGTAGAATTCTGGACTTCCTACAATGGGCTGTAGATAGGAAGCTTGCCTTGAGTACTATCAAAGGTCAGATTTCGGCCTTGTCAATATTTTTTCAAAGGCCCTTGGCTTCGCATTCACTAGTCAAAGCCTTTATACAAGGAGTGATGCGTATTAGTCCTCCGGTTAATATTCCCATATGTCCATGGGATCTAAACTTGGTTCTGTCGGTTCTACAGAAACAACCATTTGAACCATTACAGCATATTTCCTTAGTGCTTCTCACCAGGAAATTGTTTTTTCTAGTAGCCATTTGTTCGGCTAAAAGAGTATCGGAATTAGCAGCTATGTCCTGTAAGGAGCCATATCTGGTTATCCATAAGGACAGAGTAGTGTTACGTCCTCATCCAGCCTTTCTTCCTAAGGTGGTATCGAGTTTTCATTTGAACCAAGATGTGGTTCTTCCTTCTTTTTTCCCCAAGCCTACTTCGGTAGAGGAAAAGTTATTGCATTCTTTGGATGTAGTAAGAGCAGTTAAAGCTTATCTAAAAGCCACTGCTCAGATTCGCAGAACGGATACTTTGTTTATTCTGCCGGAAGGCCCCAGAAAGGGTCAGGCAGCGTCAAAATCTACTTTAGCCAAGTGGATTCGACAGGTCATAATACAAGCCTATAGCTTGAGAAGTAGACCGCCTCCGTTCAAAGTTAGGGCGCACTCCACGAGAGCAGTTGGAACTTCATGGGCAGTGCATCACCAGGCCTCCCTGGCTCAAGTCTGTAAGGCCGCAACATGGTCTTCAGTACACACGTTTACTAGGTTCTACCAGGTGGACGTTAGAAGTCAGGAGGATGTCGCCTTTGGGCGCAGTGTGTTGCAGGCCGCAAAAGATCCTCATGTCTGATAGCGCTCAGCTTATATATGGTGTATCCCCCCCCCTCATTTGGCATTGCTTTAGGACATCCCATTAGTAATGACTATGTCGCTCTGTGTCCCGTGATGTACGAGAAAGAAAATAGGATTTTTATAACAGCTTACCTGTAAAATCCTTTTCTTGGAGTACATCACGGGACACAGAGCTCCCGCCCCTCTTTGGGGACACTTATTGCTTTGCTACAAAACTGAGGTGCTCCCGGATGGGAGGGGCTTATATAGGGGAGGGTACTTCCGGTTTTGGAAGTTGCCAGTGCCAGCACCTGACGGTAACTATATAACCCATTAGTAATGACTATGTCGCTCTGTGTCCCGTGATGTACTCCAAGAAAAGGATTTTACAGGTAAGCTGTTATAAAAATCCTATTTTTTTAACGTGAACTGTTAGACAGGACAATTTGGTTTGTTGCAGGCTAACTGGTAAGTTGAGCTGGGAATTTTTTCTTTGCTGTTGTTTGACATGTGTCGCCCTTCCATGTGCTCCTTTCTGTTAAGGCCAATTATAGGTTGGGGCAGTTTCTGTTTGTTTTTACCATTGGTTATTTGGTGAGGGAGAGTACTTGACATTGTGCTATTAACTGAGTGTCTAGTGCACCCATGTGCATTTAAAGAGGGGGTGGGCTCCAGTCTTACCTGCCCTCAATCTGTTCATTATTATATATGTGCTCGTACTATGGAGGCTTAGGACTGCAGATAAAACTGGGGTGCCGTGACGTGGCCTCTGCAGTTTACACATGTATTTGCAAATGTGTGCAAATGAAACTCCTGTTTTTTAACGTGAACTGTTAGACAGGACGATTCGGTTTGTTGCAGGCTGGCTAGTAAGTTGAGCTGGGAAATGTTTCTTTCTTGTTGTTCGATTTGTATTACACTTACCTGATGTAAAACTAAGCTGGCTACAATTTCTGTGTAATATTGAAGAATTAAGCTGCCTGTGGATTTTGCCAAGTCAGCAAGAGACAATACTCTCTGCACCGCCTGGGCTTATGAGGCATGTCAGAGCATGCATATGCTTTTATAACAGAACATCTACTGTTGGGAATAAACACTAAAACAGACACACAAATCCCATTTTTATATCTAATCAAATAAAAACCTTCATACTGGACTCTCCAATCAATTGCCAAATGTTAAAGCTGTTTTAAACCTAAAATCAAAAATGTAATATATTGCAGCTTACCAATCATTACACCAGTTTTCTTTATCTTTTTTCTTCCAGTTTTCACCTGATGATTTTGGCCAGTAACACACCTCCTGTATTAGTGAGACACAACTCAGGAGGAATGAGTATAGGAGGCCCAGCTCCCCTGCCAGTGTTAAATTATCTCATCTCTGTAAACTGATATATTTTGCTGGAGAACTTGTGCTGTGAAAAACAAGACTTGCTGGCTGGATTACTGGATAAATATAGAAGAAAGAAAGCCCAAAAAGGGAAGATAATGCTGCCACCACATCTTAGAATTTGTAAGCTGCAATATAATACATGTTTCTATTTGAGTTTAATACTGCTTTAATTGTATCCCATGTGGATGAGCACATTTAAATATGGCAACTGCTGCAACTTCCAAATTTTCTTCCATCCCCTACCCCCCACACCACAGACTTTGGAATCTTTGTTGTCAAACTCTTTGAGAATGATCCCAAAGACCCTCACAAGGGAATATCAAGTGGAAGCTTTTGATGTGTATCATTGATCATTATGACTGCAGGAATGTCATCACTACTATCAGGGGGCGTGGTTTGGGCTAAGATACCTATGTTATATAAAATGTTTAACTTTTTTCTTTTGTATTGAAATTTTATTAAAGCCCAAAAGTTTGTTACAGTGTATCTTGTAAGTGTCACTCCCAGTGCAATTGTTCCAGAAGAGCATGCAGGCTCATGTGCACAATGTAGAGTTGGTCACAGCTTCCAATCTGACAAAGGTTTCCTTCAAAATTGTGAGTTAGGCTAGGTTCACACTTCTGCCTTTCAGTGCAATTATGTAGTGCAACTTGGATGATACTTAGATGTGGTTTGCATATTCTACAAGGCCAAAAGCAAGCTGTAATTGCACCAAAGTAGTACAGGAACCTTTTCTAAAATCTAGCTATGCTGAGTTGCATTGATGTGAATGGGCACTATTGAAAACAAAGTTATTTCCATTGTCATGAGATTCTCTGTGTCGCATCTGAAATTGCACTAGTGTGAACAGAGCCTTAACACTAGAATACTACAGGTGGAAAGAAGAAAGGAGAGCTTGTTTGGTATATATAGAAATTAGGTGGGGGGGGGGAGTGTTATATTTATATGCTAAAACAACCTAGATATACTTCTGTTTGCTTAGTTTCATAAAAAGTCCTGGACACATTTACGACAACCTATCTACAACTTGTCTTTTCTTGCTGAGTAACTTGTTAAAAGTGAACTGTCTCCAGTTTGTATTGTTTTCTGAGTAGATTCTTCTCGTGCTGTCATGATATACAGTATGTCATAAAATGACTTTCTTTAGCCCACTGGACATGATTCTGACTAAAAAGAATGAAAGCTCTTTGAGGATAACACAGCTTTCCTCATTTTCTGAATAGAAATCGCATTTACATACCCAGTGTTCACACTGACAAATGTGCCTGTGATTTATAGCTTGTGATGAACAGATACCTGGATCCCACTTGATCGATGCCATGTGATAGTAAAAACCTTCCATTTCAGGCACTAAAAGACCAAAACTAGGTTGTGATTAATGGTGCTAAACATTTAGGGTCACCAGCTACTATAATTTTTTTCTCCATGATTCCCTGTCTAACTAGTGGGAGAGGTCACACAAGAAAGAATTAATCACAAAGTGTAAAAATCTAAAACGATAGTGTGGCTTGAGAAAAAAAAAAGACTCATAATAGGATAGCAGAGGCTTCTAGATCTTAGAAGCTGTTTTTCTCTTTCAGTAATCCCATTAATATTTCAATCTGCTGTCACTCAAGTGATGCGGTAATCCATGTTTTCACTCCATGAGCAGAGTGTATTGGATTTGAGTCTGTCATCCACCAGCAAAATGTTGGTCTTTTCACACTTTTATTAACTAATAAGCTGACACACCAGTGCAATAATTATTGTGATATAACTAGCATATTCAATTATGAAGAAAGAATAAAATATAAATATAAAACAGTGAATATATTGAAATGCTGGCCAAAGTGCATTGATCCTGTTACAAAAAAATTGGCTTTATACTGGTCAAACAAAAACAAATCTTTTGCTACTGTGATCTAAAAAATGCCTCTTCTTGTAATGGTAATTGTGTGCCTGCAGAGGTTGTGAGTCCTTCAACCGATGTAAGTTTTCTATACCCATTTTTTTCTCATCATTATATCTAATGCACGGCATAGCTCCCAACTGTCCCTGATTTCAAAAGACTGTACCTGATTTGGAGCAATGTCCTATTTTCTCCTCAGTTGTCCCTCATTTTAGTCTGATTTATATAGTTGTATATAAAATGCACTATATATCTTTGAAAAAGTGTTTTCCAGTGCTAAACTTTTCATCCAAATTCTAAATTACTGCATTTGTAAATTTCAGAAGCCAGTATAAAGTAATAGTAGTGATAAAAAAAAAAAAAAACCCTTGTGGGTTTAACAAATCTTTTTTTATTTTTTTATTCTATTTTAAGGAGGCGTGACAGGGGACATGTCCTATGCCTACATACTTATACTAGCAGGTGTCCCTCATTCATATCTCAAAAAGTTGGGAGGTATAGCACGGTGATGTAAAAAAGTCAGGAAACAAGCAGGTGTAGATGGTTAGCAGGTTTTAGGACTACCTTAGACTATACTACCTTAGACTTTATTGAGATCAAATAAAGTAATACTTTTCTTAAATTTGCTAGATTTCCAAGCTAGATCAGAGACTAGAATTTTTTTATAACTGGTCAGGTCAGGTAATTGTAAAGCTGCTGAGCTAGAGCTAGCGTTGTCTCAATATACCCTTGGACACCTGTCTGTGTATCTGAAAGTGCAAAAGTGTGCACATATTTACTCATACTGTAGGTCAGTTTGTGTATGCCCTGAATTTAGAGTAGTAGTTTAGACAGGAAAAAAAAAACCTTCTGTGTTAAAAATTATTATAATCCTGACAGTGTGTGCAATGGCCATGAAATCAAGAAAAGATTAGTATATTAGGGAAAATTGATTTGAAATGGTGTATACCATATTTAAAGAATAATAAACAAATTTGACGAGAAATGGTGTATACTGGGGTCCACATGCATGTTGTACTCATAAAACAGCAAACTCAAAGTGGTGCTGATATACTGTATACACTTTACTTTAATGAACTTGAATTATAAAAAAGATGAGGGTAGGGTCCCAGAGCGAAACGTATTTTAAATAAGGAGGGTAGCTGCAATATATGGGAACAAAAAAGTAAGCAGTCAATTATAAATAATGAATGCATTTATTGCATAACATACTAAATATTATGTTGCCAATTCAGTGAACAGCAAGACCACAACAAACTATATACTATACCATGTATAACATTCCACCTCAAAATAGAACACAACTACATACTAATGTGGTTAAATGTGGTTTAATTAAAATCTATACTTTATTTACAATTATCACATTGAAGTTCAGGGGGGGGGGGGCATATTTATCAAGCTCAACTGCAAAAAAAGTCTGACAAAGCAAGTGAGAAAAATGAATTTGGTTGAAAAAGCCCTTATTACCTCAATTACCAATAGGAAGTGTACTTCCCATTAGTAATTGATGAAGTAATGAGTGACAGGGGCTCAGGGACTCTGGAACCAGGCTCGATTCATGAATATAAGCATACATAGCTTGTTTCTGTTACTCCCTGGCCTGAGGTCGGGGAGAGTAGGGAGCAGGTGTGCTCTGCTTTGTGGTTGCAGTATGATGATTTAGTAAGTGGTCCAAAGGACCCTTCTACTGATTCACTTTGTGTAAAAATCATTAGCAATACATTTAATAAATAAATAAAACACTATGCCAGCCACTGGCATTTCAATAATTAAGAGCTGCCGTTTGTGAAAGCGGATCATATGAATAGGCCTTAGGAATATCTTACTGGTTCAGTTTAGGGGAAAACAACTTGATAATTTTTATTTAAAAAAATAAAATAAATGTATTTAATAAAATAAGCTTCTGTTTGCAACCCCAACTTGTATGTTGATAAATGTCAAGAAGTATATTTACAATAAGGTTTGACATGCATCTGGAGTTTAAACGTTGTATTATATAGAAATAAAATAACTATCTTACAAACCTTCATAAATAGCACATACAAATCAAAATGGAACTTTTATTGTATAAGCATAATACAATTTAAAAAATACCCATTTATAAATTTGCCTTATTATTCACCATAACATAGAAAACCTAAAAAATAAAACAGGCTGAATAATATATGACATCAAACAATGTGTGCAGCAAGATCACTTGGCTGTGTCATCACAAAATGCATTCATTTTCATAAGGATATATGATTGTCAAGCTGAAAGTTTCTGCTCTTCTGACATAGAGATGTGGTTTAAAAAAATATGTCCCTTCATGCCTTCATTGGATGACCAAAAAAGATTTCTGGCCTCACTGGCTTTTAACTGGCATGTTGCTGCTTTTTGATGTTAAGTGGGTTTTTAGGCATATCTTCAAGAGTCTACCTTTTATTTTGCCAGTATTTTGTTAGATAGCTTTCTTGTGTCTGTATCCCCATGACATCTAGAGGCCTCGATGTCTGTATTCTTCTAGCATTTTACATTTTATTTATGGGCATATCCTCTTAGCATATAGCTTATTTTGTGGTGTTATGCCTATTTTTTTCCCTAACCTCCTGTGGTGTGTGTATGTGTATGTATAGTTACATGTGTATATATACACAGGTACTGTCTATGTCACTACAAGAATGCCCTCATTGACTTGCTGTACAAAATATACAATAATTAAGTACTTGAGCATCAGGCTGATTCAAGGGCAAAGCAGCACACACACATGTAAGAATGAGGGGGCAGCAGTCTGTCCAAGAAGTGTTATCAGTGTAATTAAATGTAACAATGGACAAGTTAGAACATTGGCCACCACATTTTTTACAAGGCCTATTGGAAACTCTGATGGTGATCCTATTAAGCATTGCAAAAGTCTTGGCTTCCTTTTTTTTCCAGTGCTAAAATCGAAGTTGAGAATAAATATGCCCATATACCCAACTACAACTTATTGGTATTAAATTATACAAGCAAGTTGAGCATGAAAGACCAGAATTACCATTGCCAGCCTTGCATATACAGTATATCTAAAATAATTCCTTTGCATTCTTAGGCCACATGAGCTATAATTGGCACAAACTGGTAGTAAAGGTAACCAAACCTAGCTTGATTCCCATAAGGAAATGATTCCGGACGGCTGCACTTCCAAAAATCCAAAGGTAATGACTAAGCACTAACATTTGTGCGAAAAGGAAGCTTCAATACAAGGATTTTTGGAAGTGCAGCAGTCCAGAATCATTTTCTTATGTTACACAGCATGCGAGCTGGGCTAGAACCTGACTAGTGTGTGTGGGGATTAACCAGAGACTCACTCACCTGGTGCGGCTGTTCTTGTTAACTTGATTTCCAGTTTACTCAGATGTAAATAGGTTTTTTACTTTCTGATTTTTTAAATATCTTTTTTGGGTTATTAAATTAACTGTAAAGATAAAAACTTAGTTGCCTCCAACAAATTCAAAAATACTTTGTTTTCTTCATAAAGTCCTACAGAGAATCCATCAGATATGGAAGCTAGTGCCACATTCCTTGAAATAAAGCAATAGAAATATGTTATGGTGACTGGAAGGATGCACCCTTAGGGTTCACACTAGTGTGAATTGGATGAGGATTTCCCCGCATCCAATTTGCATGTCAGGAGACTGTGGCCGTCTCTCAATAGAGACAGTTCACACATCCCCAGGAGGGCTGCAGAGCGGTGTGTCAAAGAGTCCTTGGTGTCTTCTGGTCCATTTCAGGTCCGAATCTAGCCCAAAATTTGGGCCTGATTCCTACCTGAAACAGAGAACAGGGACGCACCGGACCCCTGCTGTGAGAAGCTCCACACAGCAGTGTGAACCCAACCTGAATCTATGGGAGACATTTAATAAAACAGTAAGTGATTTTGTTAGAAATATCCTTTCTTGGTGGACCTTAAAGTAGAATATTGGATAAGAAAAAACAATCATATTTACATAGATGGCTGCAGCACCGATCCCAGATGCAGCCATCTGCCACTGCCTCTAAGACGAAGAATTGAGCGTTCAAACATCACTGATCACCCAGCTCTTGGTCTTTAGCCTGCAGAGTGTGTTGAAGGGGCAGAGCAGAGAGCCAGGACTGACAGTCACCGTCTTTCTGCTTTGCCCATCCAACACTCACAGGAGTGCTGGGCTGTGGAGGGGGTGGGTGTGGCTGAGCCAGCTGAAAATTCAGGCTTCTGGGTGGATCCTGACCATATGGTTGAGATATTTTCTGGCCAGGGTCTGAGACGTCAGCCGACAGCGGGCTTTAAAACCATCACAGGAGTGCAGAACTAACTGCAGTCCCGTGATCCATAGGAGACTTATAGCCAAAAAGAGCTTTGTCTATACTTCTCCTTTAAATAATTTAACACATGCAAATTCCAGGGTAGATTTGTCATATTTAAATGAAAACACTGAATGTCAACAGCAAAGAAGATAACATGTGTATACTGCCACAGGTGTATCTTAACTCCAGATAAAATAAAAATGCTTGTGATAAAAATGTACCCTGCATTTGCTTTTTACTGTTGCTTAAAACCATTATTTTATTTCTCTTGTCTGCTATGAGTTAATATAAAGTCAAACACTTGTTTGAAAAAAAAATCTATGTAATTTAAAATGTAAATCACTGACATTTCAAGTGTCTAGTAAGTTCTTTCATGCAGTAGGATTTGGTTTTCATGCTTAATCCAGGCACAAGTAACATATCCTACTAATCATAAATCCTGGGGATAAAACAGGCTCTTGTTCTACATAAAAAAAGAAAAAACTGATGTGTAGCATTGCATCTGACACAGAGCTTTTAACTAAGAATGAGGGAAGAAAAATCTACCAGAGCCCTTGGAGATTTAATTTATAATTCAGCAATATATTCAGAAATCATAAAGGTATCTTTAGCCCTAATAAAACTGCAAAAGTTAATGTATGTAAAATAACTATTGTGAAAAGCATTATCAATAATTGTAAGGACAATGTACATGTATAATGAATGAATGTGGCTCTAGGGTATTAAGCTTACATCCTGGGATGATTGAGTAAAGAGAACTTATGCATTTTAATGGAGGAAAAATTATCACAGAGTGTACATACGAGCTGACGACCATCATGTTAAGATGTTAAATAGATTTATCTTACATCTAGGACACAATCAGACTTGGGGCAGAGCTCTGCAGCCTAAAATATGATGTTTAAATGTGGACATGCTTTCGCTGTTACTTTGAAAAGATAATCTAATGAATACATTAATTGACTGTGTAATAGGTGGATTGCAGGGCAACAGCAGAACGATTTATAAAGGGTGCTGTCTAGCATACTATATATTTCAGGATTTCAAATATGATTTTGCTGACTAAAATCAGTTTAATGTTGTTGTAAATGGAATAGAAGAATGTTGTATAATTAATTATCTTTGCATTAATATTTAAACAAAGCCTTAGGTCACTGATCCCCTGACTATTTCATGTTGTTCAATGTGGTCTGTGTTATACAATTTGAACAAAACTCTTTACAATTTTTAGATAAATAAAACATAAATCCAGAACAAAATTGCTTATTCTAAAATGTAAAATGTTTTACATCTTGCAATATTTATTTATTGAAGACATGAATGTTAATTTTTAACCCTATCACAAGTAAAGTTTTTTGCATTTTTGTTGAAGTAGGTTTATTATTGTACATGAACCACTGTTTAATAATACAGAAAATGTTTTTATTTTGATAACAATTATATAAAAAAAGTATATATTTTTCTTTTTTTATACTATCCAAATCACACCCTGACTGCTTATTGGTATCATGATCAAGTCTCAAGTAGTTTTTTTTTTATAAAAAAAAATTGCCATAGAAAGTTACTGTAAACAGCAACGGGTCTTGTTTACTCCCAGTTACATCAGTTTAAGTAGGGTACAAACAGGATCTGAAGGTAAAATGCGTAGCGCACCCGTGCTGTGTCTAATATGTTATAAATGATCTAGTTTAAGTCAATAAAGCTGAATAAGATTGTACCTTCATCTGGTGAGGTGTACTCGCTAACTCTTTTTTAAATTTGGGCTATGTCTGATTGTATTACGGAGAATTTGGAATTAAACCAAATCTCTAAGTTGACCTTGCCAATATATCTCAGGCTTTGTTTGTGGTGGTCTCTATTTTGTGATGATTATCATGAATGAAATAAGACTACAGTCAATAAAACAACCTGTTTCTAATGATCTTTGGATGGGCATTATAAATAATGCTTGTTTTGGCTTAAAGTATAGGTAAACCCTAACAATGCACTTATTTTATTTGTTCCTTTTGGTCTATTAAATATACCATTAAAACATTTTGTTTTACCTGTTTGATACATGTAAAAATATGCCTCCTAATCTTATCTAGAACTACTTTCAAAATCAGTCAACTTTCCATTGCAAACAATAGGGTGCAACTTGTTGCTCTACCAATCATCTCATACCTGGGGGACATAAATATTGACTCTGCGCAGTGACCGGGACGCTTCCTGATAACGTTCTAGGAACAAAACATACGTCGAGGCGCATCACGGTCACGTCACTTCCGGCCACTTCCGGTTTCGTACATCACGGCGGTGGAATGCACGCCGAACCCATTCGCAGGCTGCCACACTCCAAGCCTGGTGTTACATGCATTATTCCTAGTGCCAGGAGAAGACACCAGCAAATGTAAGAGGCCATTTGGCGTTTTTGTATTTTTTTTTTACTAATAAACAGTTTTACGCTATGGTCCCTTGTTTATCTATTTTTTCAATGGGCCGTTCTGGTGGAGATACTTAAGACTCCCAGCCATATCGATATAACAGCAAGATCGTTGATTCTTTTACCTCTGCGCATACTGATCTGATTTTTAAGTAAAGGGGTCATGGTGGTCTGGTGAGTAGGCTCTACACTCACTTCCCACTGGGTGATATTTATGAAGTTTTGATCCATCGGTGGAGGTGCACAGAATTGAAGTTGGATTACCATTTCTATATGGACTTTTTTGTTTCATGAAATATTCATAAATTGTTCACTATAATACTGTACTAGATCTTTCTTGCACTGATTAGCAATTGCACTTTATATAAGTATTTTCTTTTTTGTTTACAATCGATTTTTATTATTGTAAAAGGTCATAGATTGTTACAAATTTATAACAGAAACATAGATACATCCAAAACATATCAAGTATGTACTTAACACAATACAAATGTTATATAAAAAGAATAACAAAGCAATACAATGCGACAACAAAAGTGTTGATATCAAAAAATGTGTTATTCAAACAAGGTTACATCCGTCACATTACAGTTGTATTATATGCTGATAAGTATATTATTTTATGCTGATAATTATTATTGGTCTATGTTAGGAGATATTTAAGGTTGTGGTATATCCCAAGGGGACCATTTTTTGGGGGAAAATGTGCATTGTATCAAAGAGAGTATGATGAATTCGCTCTGAGAGTTTTATTTGTTCCATTCTACTCAAAACTTGGGACCAAGGGACTGTTGAGGAGTGCCAGTTAAACGCTATCATCCAGTGGATTGAGTTGAAGAGTGTGTGAATTAATCTAATATGCTGTGTGGGTATATATATAAGTATTTTTAAACGACATGTGAGATATTTGTAATAATTAATGGTCTGCACTTTATATTGTTATAGCACAGTTAACTAGATTTATTTATTAGCGCCCTCTGTATTTTCTATACACCTCTCAACATTTAAAGATTGCACATTGCACTTTTTAGGGAAGCAGCTTTCTTTTATTTTATTTTTCAACGTTACTCCATAGCACAAAGTTCTTTTTTTGTCCAATAGGGTGCAACTTGTCCTGCCATTTGAAACTATTAAATTGCATGACAAGTTGCACAGTTGTGACTGGGGACTTAAGCCTAGTACACACGGGTCGAAAAACTTAACGGGTACTTACCAGACAGCCACATCCAGTCACAGGGTTTACATCCTGCTGGCCTGGATTTTCTTGTTATTGTCCAAGCACAATATCACCATATATATTCTCTAGAACCATCTCAGTAGGGATGAGCCGAACACCCCTGAACAGTGCATTCTGCATTCTGAACAGTGCATTCTGCGCCCTGATTGGGCAAAGCTTTGCCCAATCAAGGTGCAGAATGCACTGTGTAGCGCTCAATGCATTACAGGGTTTTCGTTTAGGCGATCACCCGGCGAACACCCTGCAAATTTGGGTGTCCAGTGATTGGCCGAACAGGCAAATGTTCGTCCTGAACTCATGTTCGGCCAAACCATTCACCCATCCCTACATCTCAGGGATGTCTCTTGTCTTGGGAGAAAGCCCCATAGAAATCTATGTGGTTCTATTGCATACAATGGTTGCACAGAAGTTGATTGGTAGATCAACATCTGTACAACCATTCTGCCCATACATTGATCGAAATTCAGCCAGACTCTGTTGTATTGGCCAAATTTTGATCAATGTATATCTGGCTTAACACTAAGCGGCATTTATCTCTTATGCCGTGTACACACGACCGTTTTCCCTGTCATGCAAAAAAACAAAGTTTTTCTCGATGTGATTTGTCGTGATTCCTCTCAAGCCTGCCTTGCATACACACGTTCAGGAAAAAAATGCTTGAGCAAAGCGCGGTGACATACAACATGTACGAGAACACGTACGATGGCACTATAAAGGGGAAGTTCCATTCGAATGGCGCCACCCTTTGGGCTGCTTTTGCTGATCTCATGTTAGTAAAGTTTGGTGAGAGACGATTCACGCTTTTCAGCCTCGTGCTTTACAGTCCGTTACAGCGTGACAAATGTGCTATCTACATTACAAACACTAGTTTTACCAGAACGAGCGCTCCCGTCTCATACTTGATTCTGAGCATGCACTTTTTTTTCCCCTCGGAAAAGCATACACACGAGCGGTTTTCGCAACGAGAAAAAGAACGACGGGAAAAACAACGAGAAATAATAGAGCAGGTTCTAATTTTTTTGCTGCCAGTTTTCTCGTCAAGAAAACTGCTATGGAGCATACACACGGTTTTCCTGACCAATCTAAAAAATGGCAGATTTCTCATCATGAAAAACGGTTGTGTGTGCGCGGCATTAAAGTTACCACAATACTCCCCCTGACAATGCTTTCAACTGCTTTTATTTCCAAAATGAAAGTGATTGTAAAGCTTTGTTTTTTTTAAATGAAATAAATAACATGTCAAACTTACCTGCTTTGTGCAATGGTTTTAGAACCACTTTAAAGCACTGAGAAATTACACAGCCTGGTGCCTCTGCAGTTCTTGGCTTTATTTACACGTCTGCTAAAAATAAGGCCCTTTCTGCAGCCTCTCACTTTGTAACTTGATACAAAGTTACTAAGTTTCAATCCAATCACGAGGGGAGGGAAAACTGTTCCCTTTTGCTTGCAGCAAACTAATTGCATCATCTCAATTTAGGCAAAGTGATTTGCTGGGAACTCAAGGATTGCTTTTGAATGATAAAAAAAGGTACAAATTATTTGAGTATATTATATTGTTCTTTTATATTATATTTGAGGAATGATTTCATGCAATTGTGTAAAGCTACTTGAAAGTCCTCTTTAAAAAAAAAAAAAAAAACACTTTTAGAAAAAGTACAATTGTAAAATAGAATAAATGGAAATGCAACATAAAGGGTTAATGTGCAGTGAGAGTCTATTGCAAAATGAAAGTGTCACTAAACCCCAATCATAAAAAAACTATCAATAAATACTGTATTATATGCTGTTCATACTCACTCAGTCACTATAAGATTCCTTTTCTGTATCCTGCAAAAAACCTGGTGGATCCTGCTACTCTCTATCTCCACCTTCTGTTCGTGCTACCTTTTCAGCTAGGGATTTTGCAGCTATGGTGGCAACTAGGGATGAGCTTCGAGTTCGAGTGGAACTCATGTTCGACTCAAACATTGCCTGTTCGCCCGTTCGCCGAACAGCGAACAATTTGGGGTGTTCGCGGCAAATTCGAAAAGCCGCGGAACAACCTGTAAAAGTCTATGGGAGAAATCTAAAGTGCTCATTTTAAAAGCTTGTATGCAAGTTATTATCATAAAAATGGTTTGGGGACCTGGGTCCTGCCCCAAGGGACATGTATCAATGCAAAAAAAAGTTTTAAAAACTGCAGTTTTTCGGGAGCAGTGATTTTAATAATAACTAAAAGTGAAATATTAAATTTCGTACATGGGGGGGTGTATAGTATGCCTGTAAAGCAGTGCTTGTTTCCCGTGCTTAGAACTGTCCCTGCACAAAGTGTCATTTCTGAAGGAAAAAAAGTGATTTAAAAGCACTCACTGCTATAATGAATTGTCAGCTCCCGGCAATACAGAGAATAGTCATTGATAAAAAAAATTTTTTAAAAAAAATGCGTGAGGGTTCCCCCAAATTCACTTACCAGGCCCTTCAGGTCTGGTATGGATTTTAAGGGGAACTCCACGCCAAATTTCCGATAAGCCCCCCGCCCGCAGACCACCACAACCACCTGGCAAGGGTTGTGGGGATGAACCAGGCCCTTGTTCCCATCAACATGGGGACATGGTGCTTTGAGGGGTCACAGATCCCCAAAGCATCCTCCCCATGTTGAGGGCATGTGGCCTGGTACGGTTCAGGAGGGGGCGCTCTCTTATCCCCCCTCTTTTCCTGCGGCCTGCCAGGTTGCGTGCTCGGATAAAGGGTCTGGTATGGATTTTTGGGGGGAACCCCACGTCATTTTTTTTTTATTTGACGCAGGGTTCTCCTTAATATCCATACCAGACCTGAAGGGCCTGGTAATGGAATTAGGGGGGACCCCCACGCATTTTTTTTTCATCAATGACTTTTCTCTGTATTGCTGGGAGCCGACAATTCATTATAGCCGCAAGTGCTTTTAAATGACTTTTTTTCCTTCAGAAATGACACTTTGTGCAAAGACAGTCCTAAGCACGGGAAACAAGCGCTGCTTTACAGGAATACTATACACCCCCCCCAGGTATGAAATTTAAAGGAATATTTCACTTTTATTGTTTCACTTTAAGCATTATTAAAATCACTGCTCCCGAAAAAACGGGCATTTTTTAAACTTTTTTTTTGCATTGATACATGTCCCCTGGGGCAGGACCCGGGTTCCCAAACCCTTTTTAGGACAATAACTTGCATATTAGCCTTGATAATTAGCACTTTTGATTTCGAACATTCGAGTCCATTGTATTTAATAGGGTTCTAAAGTTCACGCAAACTTTAGGTCTGTTCGCAGGTTCTGGTGTGAACCGAACCGGGGGGTGTTCGGCTCATCCCTAGTGGCAACTCTGCAGATGCTCCATTTTAGTGAGTTTCTTTGCATCCCTATCACATCTGAGCAATCCATGTGACTGTAGAGTGGGCATACACACAGTGGTAAATTACAGCCCACTCCCTCCCTCCTCCATGCCCATACCCACTAAACACAATGTGGGGGAGATAGTACATGTAGATTAATGGAGGCTTCACCTCCCTCTTATTCTAAGACACAGACTGAAGGGTGTGACACAGCCTGTGACTAGCAGAAATCTGCCCACACCATGTTATTGTCAAAAAATAATAAAGATTTGATTTCAGATATATATTTTCATGACAATTCAAAACCGTTTATTGATATTAATTATTTATTTTGACTCTGTATTCCAAAGGCTGTCTTTTTTTTTTTTTAACATGTGACCAGCAGCAGAGAACTGGAAACTCCTCTTGCATATGTTTCCCTGCAGACGGGCTGGGAAAGATTTGCGTCATGTGACAGCTGTATATCAATTAGGAAACAGGTACTTAGGTTTTTTATTTAGTAAAATAATTGCAGTGCCATCATCCAAATACAGAAATAGAAGGGACAATGTAAATTAAACAGTGTATATTTGGTATCACGTTAACCACATCCCGCTCAGCCTATGGCAAAATTACAGCTGGGCAGTGGTTTCATCATCCTGACTGGGCATCATATGATGTCCAGCAGGATAAGTTGGTTCAGGACGTGCAGCGCGGCGATCGATAGTGTGGTGTGTCGCTCTGACATACCATCTCTGATCTTGGTAATATGGCCTACGATGTAGGCTCTTTACCATGTGATCAGCTGTGTCCAATCACATATGATCACATTGTAACCAGTAAGTGACAATTATCAGCTCTTCCTCTAGTCGCGTTGACAAGGTGCGAGTAGAGGAGAGCCGATAAGCGGCCCTCCTAACAGGAGGGGTCTGCGCTGATAAGTGCCCACCTAAAGTGCCAACCCGTGCCCACCAGGGATGCCAACCAGTGCCCACCAGGGACTCCAATCAGTGCCCGCCAGGGATGCCAATCAGTGCCTATCATGGATGCAAATCAGTGTCCATCAGGGATGCCAATCAGTGCCCATCATTAATGCCTGTCAGTGCCTCCTCATTGGTGCTGCCTATCAGTGTCATCTATCAGTGTCCATCAGTGCCACCCATCAATGTCCATCAGTGCCACCCATCAGTTCTGCCTATCAGTGCCCATCAGTGCTATCAGTGCCCATCAGTGCACATTAGTGCTGCATATCAGTGCCGCCTATCAGTGTTGCATATTGGTGTCTCATCATCAGTGCCCATCAGTGCTACCTCATCAGCAGGGATGAGCCGAACACCCCCCTGTTCGGTTCGCACCAGAACCTGCGAACAGACAAAATGTTCGTGTAAACTTTAGAACCCTATTAAATACAATGGACTCGAACGTTCGAAATCTAAAGTGTTAATTATAAAGGCTAATATGCAAGTTATTGTCCTAAAAAGTGTTTGGGGACCTGGGTCCTGCCCCAGGGGACATGTATCAATGCAAAAATAAGTTTTAAAAACAGCCGTTTTTTCGGGAGCAGTGATTTTAATAATGCTTAAAATGAAAAAATAAAAGTGAAATATTCCTTTAAATTTCGTACCTGGGGGGTGTGTATGATATGCATGTGAAGTGGCGCATGTTTCCCGTGCTTAGAACTGTCCCTGCAAAAAATGTCATTTTTGAAAGAAAAAAAATGCATTTAAAACTGACTCGCGGCTATTAATGAATTGTCGGCTCCCGGCAATACATACAAAAGTCATTGAGAAAAAAAAAAAAAAAAAGCGTGGGGGTTCCCCAGAATTCAATTACCAGGCCCTTCAGATCTGGCATGGATTTTAAGGGGAACTCCACCCCAAGTTTAAAAAAAAAATGGCGTGGAGTCCCCCTAAAAATCCATACCAGACCCCTTATCCGAGCACGCAACCTGGCCGGCCGCAGGGGAAAAGGGGGGGACGAGAGAGCGGCCCCCCCTCCCTCCTGAACCGTACCAAGCCACATGCCCTCAACATGGGGAGGATGTCCCCATGTTGATGGGGACAAGGGCCTCATCCCCACAACCCTTGCCCGGTGGTTGTGGGGGTCTGCGGGCGGGGGGCTTATCGGAATCTGGAAGACCCCTTTAACAAAGGGGACCCCCAGATCCCGCCCCCCCTATGTGAATTCGTAACGGGTACATTGTACCCCTACCATTTCACGAAGAAAGCGTAAAAAAAATGTTTAAAAAAACACACAAACACCTTGAAAAAGTCCTTTATTTAAAAAAATAAATAAATAAACATTCCAGCGGTGAAATCCAGTGTCCCGCGGCGATCCCGATGTCCAGCGCTGTCCTTCATTGGTTGTGCCTGAGCGGACCTGATGGGGAACTCCCTCTCAGTATTTTAAATGTATAGACCCGCCCCTTCTAAAGTTCCCCATCAGGTCCGCTCAGCGGACGAGATGCGGAACATGAGAAGGGGCGGGTCTATACATGTATTACCAAAGTGAGAGCAGTTCCCCATCAGGTCCGCCCCCTCGGTATGTCAGACCCGCCTACGTCATTGGCTTGAGCGGGGAACTTCCTTCACTATGTAAATTTAAATTTACATAGTGAAGGAAGTTCCCCGCTCAAGCCAATGACGTAGGCGGGTCTGACATACCGAGGAGGCGGACCTGATGGGGAACTGCTCTCACTTTGGTAATACATGTATAGACCCGCCCCTTCTCATGTTCCGCATCTGGTCCGCTGAGCGGACCTGATGGGCAACTTTAGAAGGGGCGGGTCTATACATTTAAAATACTGAGAGGGAGTTCCCCATCAGGTCCGCTCAGGCACAACCAATGACGGACAGCGCTGGACATCGGGATCGCCGCGGGACACTGGATTTCACCGCTGGAATGTTTTTTTTTTTTTTTTTAAATAAAGGACTTTTTCAAGGTGTTTGTGTGTTTTTTTAAACATTTTTTTGCGCTTTCTTCGTGAAATGGTAGGGGTACAATGTACCCCTTACCAATTCACATAGGGGGGGGGCCGGGATCTGGGGGTCCTCTTTGTTAAAGGGGTCTTCCAGATTCCGATAAGCCCCCCGCCCGCAGACCCCCACAACCACCGGGCAAGGGTTGTGGGGATGAGGCCCTTGTCCCCATCAACATGGGGACATCCTCCCCATGTTGAGGGCATGTGGCTTGGTACGGTTCAGGAGGGAGGGGGGCCGCTCTCTCGTCCCCCCCTTTTCCCCTGCGGCCGGCCAGGTTGCATGCTCGGATAAGGGGTCTGGTATGGATTTTTAGGGGGACTCCACGCCATTTTTTTTTTAATTTGGGGTGGAGTTCCCCTTAAAATCCATGCCAGATCTGAAGGGCCTGGAATGGATATTTGGGGGAACCCCACGTCAATTTTTTTTTTATTTGCGGCGGGGTTCCCCTTAATATCCATTCCAGACCTGAAGGGCCTGGTAATTGAATTCTGGGGAACCCCCACGCTTTTTTTTTTTTTTTTTATCAATGACTTTTGTATGTATTGCCGGGAGCCGACAATTCATTAATAGCCGCGAGTCAGTTTTAAATGCATTTTTTTCTTTCAAAAATGACACTTTTTGCAGGGACAGTTCTAAGCACGGGAAACATGCGCCACTTTACATGCATATCATACACACCCCCCAGGTACGAAATTTAAAGGAATATTTCACTTTTATTTTTTCATTTTAAGCATTATTAAAATCACTGCTCCCGAAAAAACGGCCGTTTTTAAAACTTCTTTTTGCATTGATACATGTCCCCTGGGGCAGGACCCGGGTCCCCAAACACTTTTTAGGACAATAACTTGCATATAAGCCTTTATAATTAGCACTTTAGATTTCTCCCATAGATTTTTCGAATTTGCCGCGAACACCCCAATTTGTTCGCTGTTCGGCGAACGGGCGAACAGGCAATGTTCGAGTCGAACATGAGTTCGACTCGAACTCGAAGCTCATCCCTACTCATCAGTGCCACCTCATCAGTGCCACCTCATCAGTGCCCATCAGTGAAGGAGAAAACTTACTTATTTACCAAATTTTATAACAGAAACAACAACAACATTTTTTTAATTTTTTTTAGCAGAAAATAAAAAACCCAGCAGTGAATTAATACCACCAAAAGAAAGCTCTATTTGTGGGGGAAAACAAAGAAAAATTTCATATGGGTACAGTGTTGACTGACCACGCAATAATATTTCAAATTGTGACTGCGCTGAAAGCTGAATATTGGCCTGGGTAGGAAGGGGGTGAAAGTGAAAGTACCCTGTATTGAAGTGGTTAAGTTTTAATATGCATTTATGTCAATTCAAAACCTTTTGGTGTGGACACAGAGGACAAGGATTAGAAAGCCAGTGCAGTTTTTTACTTTTAATCTGTGTTCCATTAATTTATTCCTCACTTGATGTCCACGTTTTGTTTTTGTATGTGTTGCTGTTGGAGAGTTTGCTTCTTTTGCTGTCTGGTAAAATGATGTGGGTGAGAGGAAATCATTCTGACAAAGCCCCAGGTAGCAGTAAACCAAGACAGAGGCTCTAATCCTTCCCGGCTCCATACAAAACTAAAACAAAATGTGTTGGCTTGACGTGCACTTTAATGGGGAGTGCACAGTAAAGATCTAATGTACAGTAAATAGAATGAGAACACTAAGTAGTTAAACAGGATGGAGGTGATAAAGAAAGTACATTTTGTAGTAAAGGGTTAATGCTCAGTGAATGGAAAGTACATAGCGTAGGGTTACTGTACAGTAAAGGAAGTATTTACTAAATACTTTCATTCAGTTCAGGCTGTTTATAATGTATACTCAAGCAATATTTTTTGTAGCACTAAGTTCAAATTAAGTGCAAGAAAATGGTCCAGATTATGTGACCTCTTATAGGCATACCAACTTCTACAGGTTGGACACACAGATTGCTAAAACAGAAATTTTAGAGAGGGAATGTGATGGTAAGAGGGGGGGAGGGTATGCCTCTAATCAGAAGACCAGGGAGCTTTAGCTGTATATGCAGCCTGTTAGGGCTAATTAGGAACACGACCAGTGGCATGTTAGTTGAGGGGGGAAGGAATTTGTTGTGGTAGTGTGCACGCCCGAGACATTGCCTCCTCTCACTCAGTTCACTATTTTTCTTTATAAAATACTCTAAAAAGGTTGGACCAGACCTTGATTATTGTTTTCTAATTTCTGAACTTAAATTTGTTTTTAAATGCAAAATAATAATGATGATCATTTGTACCATTAAATCTACGGTGTTGGTACATGCATTTTGACATTATATAGTACCTAACTATTCTTTGAGTCAACCCAGTTAAATAAGCATAATGCAAGTCAGCATGAAGAGCTAGTGACTTGTAAACAACTTGTCATGAACAGCCATGGCATTCCTTGGCGTAGCAATGCCTGCAGAATTTAAGAACAAGAAATGTTGTCTTCTAATCTCATTGCAGAAATTGGTGACCATGGAAGGGTCAGAAGCAGATTCTCAGTAAGACAATCTAATCTAAACGAATCCTTTGCCACGTCCCCAATGCTGCTAATCTTAATTGAATCAATCTTTTTGCGTCTCCTGACAATGAAAGATTGCAGGAACCTGGGAGGCCTTACTAAACACAAGTCCACCCATAGCAAAAAGAAAAAAAAGGTCCCTTGCAATAATTAATTTCTGCATTTTAGCCATTATTCACTGTCTGCTTTTCTAGACCCCATCCAAACTGTCGCACCCACCCCTTCCTCTCTAATCAGTTCTGAGTGTTTGTCGTTCTATCTTGCTTCCTTCAGTAGTATCTTTAGGGTGAAGTAATTTTGCTAAAACTGCCCCAATACACAGCCTATTTATCAAAATCTGCAGGCTTCTTTTTGTTTATTAATGTTCACGGCTGACAAGATTTTGACCTGATGTATACGAGAATTACGAGGAAAACTCATATATTGAAAACATATTAAAGAAAAACTCCAGGCACAGGAAAAAACAAGCTCCGTGTTTAACAGATCCATTATATAAAAAGTCTGTATTATGTCATTTTAACTTTTATATTTGTCTAGATTAAACTGTCAGTTCTGCATAGTAGGTAAAATTTCAGCTCACAGTGACTACCGATTGTGTATTGCCTGAAGAAAAAAAAATGTGATGAAAACGAAATATACCGCAAAGAGATTTTCTAATATGTTAGATTTTATATTTTACCTTCAACTGTCTATTAATACTATTAGCTTGTTTCTAAGATCATGATAGCTCAATTACTTTACCATAAACAAGGAGCTCTAATTAAGAAGTGTCTTATTGTCATTGACATTTAAATTACCTAGTTGGAGCCTTCTTGTTTTTTCAGTATTTCTATGTTTATTATTACAATTTTCTTGCAACAGTAGTTCTCAGGTAAAGACATTTTCCAGCAAGAATTTGTGAGGACCAAGCCTCTAAAGTTTAAAAAAAATATGTAATTTCATATTCGTTTTGTAGTAGTTTTATCGCTATGTCATAGAAGTAAAGTGATACGTATTTTTTTATGTGTGTGTAAAATCTTTTATTTACCTTTTTATTGAAAAAATACATATTTCTCCAGTTTACTAGTGATCACTGGTACCCCTGTTGTCAGTTGATGACTTTATTTTTTAAATGTGTTTATGCTTTAATATAGGATTCCAGGTGGCCAGGTATGACAAGATATCAATTCCCCTTAAGCATTAAGGGTTTACCAGCATGTGTCTGCATGGTATCAAGAATTTCTGGTGCTGGAATGCATTTGCTTGCCTATATCTTGTATCTGAACATGTTTAGCTGCTTAAAGCAGCTGTAGAAAAGTTAAAGAAAAGTTACAGTAAGGAAGTATGAAGTTTACCAGTTCTAACATATCCCTCTGAAGTTACTACATTTTTGGCAGCCATGCCGTCCCAATGGCTTCAATATTTTCTAGGTCACTGACCCAGAACAAACATTCAATTTCTCAAAATATTAGAGCTAGAGAGGTCACTAGATTGGCCGGGGGGGCACCATCTTTGTGGGTGGTGTTTGAAATTTTGTGCTTATCTTTCTGAATTATGGGCCCACACTTGTCTGATGTTGGAGGAGTGCATGGTGGAAACTATGATTTACCTCAATAGGGAAATAATCCCTATTGTTTGGAGGGGTTTATAGCGATATTGGATAATACAATACAAAAATACCCCTTATTCTCTGTACATATTTTTGGTAGTATTAAGATTATTCTTAGTTTGTTCTTCCCCCCCCCCTTACTCTTATGATGTTCAATTGCTGCTTGGCTGGAGATGAAAATTGGATTCCCTGACACATAAGGTGGGTGTGGATCCTGAGGAAGCAAACTAACCATGAAATGCATCGGTCCTAAACACCTTCTATAAATAACAGCGCAAATTGATGATCATTGTGTCATATAATTCTATTTGGATGCCCATATCTTCTTGATGAAACACACAAATAAATACGTACACAAAAGGTACATATACCAGGCGCTCACAATAATTTCTATATATGAAACACCAAATGTCCAAATATCACAAAGTACCAAATGAAGTAGCAAGAAAGGGTGGTAGGGAGATCCACAGCTCATAAAACAGTTGTCTCAGAAGCTCACACTATCACACTTCTGGACTAAAGTGTATTGTGAATACAGTGGAAGGCTATATGGGGCAAACTATAATCCTCAGCTCTTAGTTGTCATCAGGTCTGAGGGATCGGATAGATCCATATTGCATGCAGAGAAAATAGAGCAACCAAACCACTGGATTAATACATTGTAATCACGTTTATTTACAATTGTATTATTATTCAGACAACAAAAATTCAAGGGAAGAACAGCTCTGAGGTTACCCTGTTTTCTCTGCATCTCTTATTGATGAAATGGACTTTGTCCTATTTACTTGTATAAAAAAGCAGTTTGTTTTGTTTTCTCAAATATTTTCTATTCTGTATGGCACAACAAAATCCAATTTCTCCTCTGTCCTATTTTGAGTTTGGGGTGGAAGGTGTTTAAAAACAGTATTTAAATCTACTTAAAGTGGTTCTAAAGTCAACTGATTTGTTTACCTTAATGCATTCTATGTATTAAGGTAAAGAAAAAACTTCCACTAGCTATCCCACCACCATCCCAAATACTTACCTCTGGTGGGGGACTCTAGAAGAAGAGGTACAGTGGGGAGAACAAGTATTTAATACACTGCCGATTATGCAGGTTTTCCTACTTACAAAGCATGTAGAGGTCTGTAAATTTTATCATAGGTACTCTTCAACTGTGAGAGACGGAATGTAAAACAAAAATACAGAAAATCACAGTGTATGATTTTTAAATAATTAATTTGCATTTTATTGCATGACATAAGTATTTGATCCCCTACCAACCAGTAAGAATTCCGGCTCTCACAGACCTGTTCTCCACTCATTACCTGTATTAACTGCACCTGTTTAAACTCGTTACCTGTATAAAAGACACCTGTCCACACACTCAATCAAACAGACTCCAACCTCTCCACAATGGCCAAGACCAGAGAGCTGTGTAAGGACATCAGAGATAAAATTGTAGACCTGCACAAGGCTGGGATGGGCTACAGGACAATAGGCAAGCAGCTTGGTGAGAAGGCAACAACTGTTGGCGCAATTATTAGAAAATGGAAGAAGTTCAAGATGGCGGTCAATCTCCCTCGGTCTGGGGCTCCATGCAAGATCTCACCTCTTGGGGCATCAATGATCATGAGGAAGGTGAGGGATCAGCCCAGAACTACACAGCAGGACCTGGTCAATGACCTCAAGAGAGCTGGGACCACAGTCTCAAAGAAAACCATTAGTAACACACTACGTTGTCATGGATTTAAATCCTGCAGAGCACGCAAGGTCCCCCTGCTCAAGCCAGCACATGTCCAGGCCTGTCTGAATTTTGCCAATGACCATCTGAATGATCCAGAGGAGGAATGGCAGAAGGTCATGTGGTCTGATGAGACTAAAATAGAGCTTTTTGGTCTAAACTCCACTTACCATATTTGGAGGAAGAAGAAGGATGAGTACAACCCTAAGAACACCATCCCAACTGTGAAGCATGGAGGTGGAAACATCATTCTTTGGGGATGCTTTCCTGCAAAGGGGACAGGACTACTGCACCGTACTGAGGGGAGGATGGATGGGGCCATGTATCGCAAGATCTTGGGTCATGGCTGGGTCTTCCAGCATGACAACGACCCAAAACACACAGCCAGGGCAACTAAGGAGTGGCTCCGTAAGAAGCATCTCAAGGTCCTGAAGTGGCCTAGCCAGTCTCCAGACCTGAACCCAATAGAAAATCTTTAGAGGGAGCTGAAAGTCTGTATTGCCCAGCGACAGCCCCAAAACCTAAAGGATCTGGAGAAGCTCTCTATGGAGGAGTGGGCCAAAATCCCTGCTGCAGTGTCTGCAAACCTGGTCAAGAACTACAGGAAATGTATGATCTCTGTAATTGCAAACAAAGGTTTCTGTACCAAATATTAAGTTCTGCTTTTCTGATGTATCAAATACTTATGTCATGCAATGAAATGCAAATTAATGACTTAAAAATCATACAATGTGATTTTCTGGATTTTTGTTCAACTCACAGTTGAAGAGTACCTATGATAAAAATTACAGACCTCTACATGCTTTGTAAGTAGGAAAACTAGACAGTGTATCAAATACTTGTTCTCCCTACTGTAAGAGGCCACTCTGTTCAATAACCTTGCACAGAAAAGGCAAGTATAACTTACATAACAAGCCTTTAATTTGACTCTATGTTGTCATTTCATTTTATTTTTTACCTTTGAAATGGCCAAGCAAAAAAATTTTTAAAAAAAAATAATAAAAAAAAAGTCATAAAGAAGTCTCAAGCTATAAATGTATAAACCTAGGGTACTCGATTTAAAGCCCAACTCTGGGATTAAGATCCCCCTCCTCCATCTCCCCATTAGTTAATTATTTTTTTCTTATCATGTTTATTGCTGTCACAAGGAATGTAAACATCCCTTGTGACAGTAATAGGCAGTGACAGGTACTCTTTATTGAGGGATCTGGGGTCTAAAAGACCCCAAACCCCTCCACTGCACTTGCAAGTATTCCAAATGGCAAGATCAGCATTTTTGAATTCTGACATTTTTTTAAAGTGGAACTGTTGGCTACCAAGTAAACCGGAAGTGACACTGTGATGTCGCTTCCAGGTTTCTACATCAGACAGCCGATCAAAGCCGAATAAGGCTTTGTTTGGGTCTCCGGACATGGCTCATACTCTGCTGTCCTCAGGGACAGATTTGATCCAGAGATCCTACTATCAAAATTACCCTTTTACCGAGGCTACTCTACCTCTTTAGATACCTCCCTATTCCAATTTTGAACTCTCACTTGAATAAGTTCTAATCCAAAACAATTTACTTTGTTTAGGGTACTAAAGGTCATCGTTGTCTTAAAAGTGTGCTTTTCAGATTATGAACTTAAGGGGGTTTGGGCCTGCCAAATTTATGGAAGTATTATCAAGCAGCCCAACTGGCTCAAATCTCCATAGTCTATACACGTGGTAATAGACCCAATTGGGTTAATATGGAAAGACAATTAGTGTCCAAGCACACCATAGATTTCCTGCTCTGGGGCCCCTCTTCGAGTAGACCACCTTTTTAAGCCCCTACTCTATCCCATTCCTTGTGTGATAAACACTCTATTCCCACCCTTCGCTCATGTCTGAATTTTGTCCATTAACTCATCTTTTCCATAAGCCGCAATTCCAACCGGGACTAGATATTCGTGGTTTCCAGTGGTGGTTAAAGAAAGGGATGTTCAGGATAGGACATTTCATCTTCTCTATGGGTCCTTTAACGGTAAGCCACTGTGTCAGCAAATTGGAGCTGCCTCCATCTGAGAAATTTAGACTGACTCAAATTCATCATATCTTGCTTTCACTATGGAATACCAATTCAAACCCACCGAGGCCTACCCCGTATGAGCAGTAGTGTTCTAAGATCATAAATCAGTGGGAGGGTATTTCTATTATTAACTCCTCAGTGGCAGAGACTTCAGAGAAAGTTGGGAGCAGGATTTGGAAATTGATTGTGAGCTGGACACTTGGCGCCGTTGTTTTCATTGTTCCATTAAAGGAATTGTATCTATCTCTCTTATTGAGGCTAGTGTAAAAATACTCACTCATTGGTATCATGTCCCTTCCCGTATAGCAAAGATTTTCCCAGGATCCTCTCCCTTATGCTTTCTGGGATGTGGACATATAGGTACCTTCTTTCATACCTGGTTTGCACTGCCCTTGTATAAAAGGGTAATTAAAACAAACTCTTTCATTTGTTGCGAAGGGTCACAGGGTTGGAAATCCCCAAATTGCCTTAAATTGCAACATTAAATGAAAGAGTGGACAAGATTCCCAAAAGTACCCAGAAATTTATCCACTTTGTGTTTTTGGGTGCTAAGATTACAATTGTCCGAGCATGGAAACAGCCTTCTGTATCCTTTGTGGCAGCAAGGCGAACAATTTCATGGATAATTACTCAAGAAAAGGCTGGATAGCCTACTCCAAGACACAGTCCAGAAATTTGAAATGGTATGGGATCCCTGGGCCAATTATATACATACAGTAAAGCCCTGTACACGCGATAGGTTTAACCGATGAAAACAGTCCGATGGTCTTTTTTCATCCGACAAACCGATCGTGTATGGGCCCCATCGGTCTTTTTTCCATCAGTGTTTAAAAATAGAACATGTTTTAAATTTATCCGATGGTTAAAAAACCGATAGCAAATTACTATCGTCTGTGGGGAACTCCATCGGATAAAAAACCCACGCATGCTCAGAATCAAGTCGATGCATGCTCAGAAACATTGAACTTAATTTTTCCCGGCTCATCGGAGTGTTTTACATCACCGCGTTTGGAACGGTCGGTTTTTTGACTGATGGTGTGTAGGCAAGACTGATGAAAGTCAGCTTCATCAGTTTTCCGATGGAAAAATCCATTGGTTAAAAACCATAGGAAATCCGATCGTGTGTACAGGGCTTTAGTCTTTGTAAACCATGGTTTATCTCTTGTGGATATTGTCCTCGCGGTGTCTAACCTCTCCCTTGTCTAGCATGATTTTCTTCTCTTTCCTTGTCCTTTTCTTTTACCTGTCCTCTTTCACATTTTGCCTTATTTTATTGAGGCCAACCTCTGGAAACTCCAGCTGACCATTGTATGTTGTATATAAGTTTATACCTTTATGCTGTGGTGGAATCTGGGACCTAGTGGGGCTTTACAACCCAAGCTCTTTTCCTATCTCTGTCTTAAGCCCTGTACACACGATCGGTTTTACCAATGAAAACAGTCCGATGGACTTTTTTCATCGGACAAACCGATCGTGTATGGGCCCCATAGGTTTTTTTTCCATCGGTGTAAAAAAATAGAACATGTTTTAAATTTATCTGATGGAAAAAAAAACGATAGCAAATTACTATCGTCTGTGGGGAACTCCATCGGAAAAAAAAACCCAGGCATGCTCAGAATCAAGTCGACGCATGCTCAGAAGCATTGAACTTCATTTTTCTTGGCTTGTCGGAGTGTTTTACGTCACAGCGTTTGGAACGATCGGTTTTTTGACTGATGGTGTGTAGGCAAGACTGATGGAAGTCATCTTCATCGGATTTCCGATGGAAAAATCCATTGGTTAAAAATCCATAGGAAATCCGATCGTGTGTACAGGGCTTTAGGGGCTATTTCCCAGTTTCCCCCTGAGGGACACACATGTTCCAGCCAGAACCATGGAAGCACCCTTGGGATGATTTGCCCCTCCATTCTATTTTGCATTACTTACAAATTTTATAGCCGTATGTTGATTTGGGTTTTACACTCTTGGGTATCCCGCTTGGTCAATATTTTGCTCACAAATGTTGAAAAGTGATACTCACCCACTCCAATTTCTAATGTAATTCACCATATATATTGTTACATCCAGTTGTATCACTGGGGTTTGTGTCGAATGAACATGTTCTTCAAACGTTAACAATTTCTACCTTATCCTATTCATATCCTTTTATATCCTATAATGATCCTATTCATTATACATGTTTCTTGCTCAGAAGAGTTAATTGATATTCTCACCAATGGGGAACGAATCGTCCCCCGCAGGCGATAAAGGTAATAGTTAAGCTGTTGCGGCATATTTGCTGCTCATTTCCAACTGCTTCTTTATCACTCACAAATTGTTCCTACTCGGTTATTGAATGGCTTGTATCCAGCCATATTTGTACACCAGTTGTTATAATGTACTGGATTGTATATTTTCTTGTCGAAAAATCTTAATAAAGAAATTGAAAGTAAAAAAATGTTGTGAAATTCTGAAATTCTTCATTTAACCCAGCAGGGCTAAATGAAAAAAAAAAACTGACAGCTCCGGAGGAGCTGCTGTAATAACCATGCAATGTTAGTACAGCAATCTAGATGTACTAGGCTTTAGTTTTAAGGACACTTATGCGGCTTTGTAGAATCCATCCATTCCTTGTTGAAGAGAATTGTATAGATGTTTTTCTTATTGCTATAGGACCTTGTATGACCAGACTGCTGCATATACAAATCTTTTTGCAGCATGTAAAGGACTCTTTATTCTGGCAGGCATTCTAGTGTCTTGGGAAAGGGTTTTTTCAAAGTTAAATATTAAAAAAAACAGACTAAAGTCTTAAACTAAACTTGGTTTTCTGGAATCCATTATTCTACTGAACATAGTAAGGTATATGAGCAGAAAGTTAGCTTATGATGACACTGATACATTCACTCATTTTTATTTGGTTCTACAAATACAAATATGTCAAGCTGAATGCAAACAGCAGACAGTCATCCAAATCCCATCACCCTCCTTGCTAGGACAGTCCTGCAAGCTTTCAGCAAACAGTAACCTGAAGGGTAACAATGACAGTAATAACTACATCTTAAATATGTAATGAAAGGGTTGACAATGTAGCTAAAAATGTGTGGATACAGTTAAGGAGCACAATAACTCTTAAAAGTTTTGCTAAATACTTCATACCAAATGTCAACATCTTGAAGCTCTGTGACATTATTCTTCATCCTCATCCTACTTAGCGACACTTGCTTGACCAATTAATGCTTGGGTACTTTTTCATCCATCTGTTTCTTAGAAATCAGATGGAATAATTTGTCTGAATATATTTTCATGATTGTCATAAATTTAATACAAAGTATATTTATTTTCTGTGAAGTCATGGTATCTGTCAATGTTGTTAAATGAAGATTGTTGCTATATTGTGTGGAAAATGTAAATTTTTGGTGTGGTAGGTCCCCATACCTATCATTCCCTGGTGGGCCAAGAATCACAGTCTGCCCCTGGGTACAGGGTCAGTGTCAACAGAAACCTATGCAATCCTTTATAATACAGTGATAGATACGTGTTATCTTGACCTGCACATTGATTTTTACATTTTAAATTGCCCAAAAAATCCCATAACCAGGTCCCGTAGAACCAAGTGGGCTGCTATGGCTACTGTGGGTAGGTGGTTAATGCAGGTTCATTTTAAGCTTAGAATTGTTTTTCATCTTTTACTTATTTTTTTCTATTTTTTTATTGCAAGCTAGCTTGTAGTTTGTAACACATATTGTATATTTATGTGATAGTGAACAGACCCCTCTAAAGACACAAATCTTCAGAACTGGCAACAATACATACAATACAGGGGGGAAGCTCTCTAAACAAAGCCAATGCCAGCAATAAAAACATAATGTGATTTTAGTTTTTCAGGCCACTGATTCTTGAATTAATTTTAAATGTATAGTTACTTTATTTCAGGGGTAGAATATCAGACTTACTTACTAAATTTTCCATGGGGCTTTCACTCTGTCATCATAAAAGCACTAATTCATAACATGATCACCAGGTCCACCCACTGATCTGTGCAGTGTGAAGCCCTGTACACACGATCGGTTTGACTGATGAAAACCGTCCGATGGATGGTTTTCATCAGACCAACCGATCGTGTATGGGACCCATCGGTCTTTTTTCCATCGGTTTTAAAAAATAGAACATGTTTTAAATTTTTCCGATGGATAAAAAACCGATCGAAAACTCTGATCGTCTATGGGCAAGTCCATCGGATCAAAAACCCACGCATGCTCAGAATCAAGTCGACGCATGCTCAGAAGCATTAAACTTCATTTTTCTCGGCTCATCGGAGTGTTTTACGTCACTGCGTTTGGAACGGTCGGTTTTTTGACTGATGGTGTGTGGGCAAGACTGATGAAAAACAGTTTCATCGGATTTCCGATGGACAAATCCATCGGACGAAAATCCATAGGTTATCCGATCGTGTGTACAGGGCTTTACACAACCAACTGCTTTGATTCACCTTCTGACTAGAGCAGAGATCTGTGGACACTCATCATTTTCACAGTAGCTGGAACAAATGTCACTTTAGGCTCAATACTCAATACTCAACTACTGTTGTTATCAGCCAAGACAACAAATAGTAGTTGAAAATAACACATGGCTGAAATTAACAACTGTAAAATGAAATGTATAAATATAATAAAAAAAAAAAAATATATATATATATATATATATATATATAGGAAGGCCAGTATGCTGGCCTGAAATTATGGGAGGAGTTTGAGGGGTACCGTCCACCATCGTCAGTGTCGGCTCTAGTGCGCGGTATTTGTCGTCATCAGCCGACGCCATACGACTCGCAACGTCCGTGTAGTTGCTTTCGTTCCTTCCAGCTTCGCTCGCAGTTGATCGTATCCCCGCTCGCTGTCGCAGGTAGGACCGGCCGTTACCATTCGTACGAATCGTAAGCGCCGGTACACGTTTCTTCTTTTACAAATCACACGGTTCATAACCCCGTATTTTTCCGTCTGCATCGTATGTATACCGACTGGTCCAGTTGTCTTTCGAAACCTGTCGCACGTACGTTACCACAGTAACGGCCCGCCTAGACACTACGTCTCACAGAGCTGTTGTACGAATTACTCGCAGCTCGCAAGCCTCTTACCTCAAGTCGCACATCCGATACCCAGTCGTCGGACTGGTATCCCACACTTCACTTACTCATCCCTAGTCACTGATGCCCTACACCTCCTACGATACTCTCCCTTCACCTTACTGATGCCCCACACCTCCTACTACACACACCATACACCGAACAGTCCGGTCCGGCCCTATTCACAACAATCGACACTACAGGTCGGACCCTCGGCAATCACAAGCCCCTTCAACTTCGAAACACCGAACAGCCGTCCGAGTCCAGCCGTATCTCCGGCGCTATGATTCGGACCCGTCAATTCAAACCCCCTCCTCTTGCACCCGTTATCAGCCCGAATACAGGTACAGCATCGGCTCAGAGATTTGGATCTCTGGCATCCACGTTTGTTCCGAGCACAGTCGCACCACCGGCTCATCGGCTCGGATCTACAAACATCAAGCTTCTAACCATCCGAATTCAGTCGTAGCATCGGCTCAAACTTTCGGACCTATGGCATTCCCAATCGATCCGAGTCCAGTCGCAGCACCGACTCGTCCGACTCGGATCTTTAGCAACAAACCATTCTATCCGATCCAAACGCAGTCGTAGCATCGCCTTGGCGTTCGGTCCTCTGGCATCTACGGACAATCCGAGCACAGTCGCACCACCGGCTCATCGGCTCGGATCTACAAAGGTCAAACTTCGAACTGATCCGAATTCAGTCGTAGCATCGGCTCAAACTTTCGGTTCCATGGCATTTACAATCGTTCCGAGTCCAGTCGCATCATCGGCTCAATTGACTCGGATCTCTAGCAACAAACCCTCCTATCCAATCCAAACCCAGTCGTAGCATCGGCTCAAAGGTTCGGATCCTCCACTAACATGACCGATCCGAGCACAGTCGCACCACCGGCTCATCGGCTCGGATCTACAAACATCAAACTTAGAACTGATCAGACCCATCCAACCGATCCGAACCCAGTCGTAGCATCGGCTCAAAGGTGCGGATCCTCCGCTAACACGACCGACCCGAGCATAGTCGCACCACCGGCTCAAACGGTTGGATCCGCGGCATCAAACTTTCTAATCCATCCGAATCCAGTCGTAACGTCGGCTCTAAGATTCGGATCCTTTTCAAACACTATCAATTCAAGTACAGTCGCACCTCCAGCGCAGCAACTCAGCTTCCCAGCACTACAGACCCATCCTAACGATCCGAACTCAGTCGTAGCAGCAGCTCAGACGTTCAGTTCATTGGCCATTCGAAGTGCTAGTACATTACCGGTCGCATTAGCGGCGCCCCACGCTTGAATCGTTCCCCAAAAAAATTAAAAAATAAAAATAAATGAATAAATAAATAACAAATAGTCGAATATAAATAAATTAATAGTAATTAAATGCGACTTTTCTTCATGCATTACATACACGCCTTACTTTAATTACTCCAGGTTCATACTCACAATTCACAAACTTTCCTTCTTTCGCCTCTCAGCAAGGCTACTTTCCCTCGCAATCGCTGCGAGCATGCGACAAGTGGTTCAAATCAGCCACTCATCATCTCCAGTAGCAACACGGCTACTCACCTTTTCTCTGTCGCTTTCCCCACGAAGGTCAGTGTCACAGGTTTCGGGTCGACCCATGTCTCAACCTCGACCAGACTTAAACTACTAGTGCACAAGTCAGGTGCGTCAATGCAAGGTCCCCCTTGCTTTCTCCTCGCATTCTTTCACGACATATGTTTCTTCACATACACAATTTGACCGCTCGTGAGGCGTTAGTAACTGTCACATACTTCTGTGCACTACACTCTGTTTTCGAAGAGCGATCCGAGATCCTTCACCACACAGACGAGGTTGCCTAACATCCACCTTGCTGGCAGTGCGAGGGTTAGCAGACCGACCACACGTCAACCACTACAGATCGAAACATTCTTACTTAGCATACCAGACTTCAGCCACTCGCCCCAGCACGCCCTGGGGGCTCTGGTTCATTAGTCTGTGCCGAGCACAGACGGCACCTGAGCTATCGGTTATCTAGCCAGTCACCTCCTGGCTCACCTCAGTTGCCTTGCATTCTTTTGAGTTTTCCAAATTTCACTCAACCGCGCTCGTACGCAAACTAATCTGTCATCTACGCCTATCGCTCCTTGCCCTGTCCTCACTGCTCTCCTTCTTCCTCCCCATTTTCTTAAACCCTTCTATCCCCTCCAAACCTCGCAAACGTACTCTAAAACATATGCATTCCCCTCCTTTTAGCCGACGGCATGCCGCGAGCCGACAGCAAACTTTGCCTCACCATCACCCTTCGTGGGTCCGGCGGACGGCAATACACAGTCCCCCAGACCTCGGACCACCCCCAGGCCACGGCCGAACTACGACGTATGGGCATCCCCTACCTGGCCTCAGCCAGGAAAGCCAAGCTTAGGCTGCTGTTTCCTCCACCAGCGGCAGCCTTACCAGACACACAAGCTCCATCGCAGTCGATATCCTCTGCAATTATCCAGCTGCACGCCTTGGCGACCACACTGGCAACTGCAGTCACCGATGTCCAGGCTAGAGTAAGGGGCCCTGGAAACACGACCAGCCACGCCCCCCCCCCCTTAGCCCCAGTCTCCACCGGCTGGCACAGTGCCAGCTAAACACCAACTGGAGCACTATTGACACAGAACCATTCTACCGCCACTTCACCGACCTTCGCTCCCCACTCTGTACAATCTGTCAATCTGCCACCCTCACGATTAATTGGTGCTCCAAGCTGAGTCGCAGACAATACGCCTCATAGATTATCAGCAAGCCACACAGTCCTCCCAGTCGGGCACACTAGGACGTCTAATTTGTGCACCGGGGGGGCGCAGCCATCTCCAACGACTTTCTAGGGTTGATTTTACCCACACTGCAAACCTCTGCACATCTGTCTCCTACTCCAGACGGCTCCCCTCGAAGTACCTGCGGCACCGAGCAGCAGAGCCCAGCTTGTCTAGGCCGCATGCACGTCGGGCGGCTTGGCTTCTCTCCTCACATCCAACTCCCCCTCTAGCAGCCTTTCTAGGGCAGGAGTTCACTACAGGGTTCCACACCGGACTCATCACATTACCCGACACTACCCATGGAAAAAGAAAAAAAAAAAACACGCTCTCAGTAGCCCCGACGTAGAAGTTATCAGCACTCCGCTTCAGATTGAAATGGACCGGGGGCATGCGATCAGCCCCTCCCCTCTTTTCGCAGTCACCGTTCACAGTACGAAGAGTCAGTCTTCGATCTTGTCGAGGGCAAGTTTTCTAATAAACTTTGATTAGTCTACTACTTATCCGCGCCTCATTCTTCTAACATACCCAGTTAAACTCCCTCATACCCTCACAGGAGTTCTCACTAAATACTAAACCCCCAGGAGTCCTAGGAATTCTAAAAGAGGTCTTTTAAATCAATATGCCCGTAACTGAGGAAAACGTAGGAAGCCCGGCTTAGCTCATCTCCTTCCGGACATCATCCCAGACAAACGCGCCATGCAGGCCAGCCCGCCTCTCGGTAGATTGACCCGCAACAGGACTGTCGCCCATACGTTACCGTCACGCCAGGGTGCACCAAACACACAGCTACAATCCCTACTGGGCATGCTCAACTTCACGATGAGGTTCATTCCTCAAGGGCGATCCGTTATCTCACGCTTCTTAGTGTTCCTCTCCCAGGCACAAGACCCTGACCAAGTCATTAAGCTAGACGTAGCCGCTATATCGGATCTGGCCATCTGGGCCCATTTCCTCGAGTATTAGCATAGTAGACCCACGTTCATCCCATCAGCATCCCTTCGTCACCACAGATAATCAAGGACATAGCAGCTTCCACAGGCTTCATTGCAATTTTTGGCCATCATTGGTTCGCGGGTCCGTGGCCGTCAGAGATACTCACAAATCCGCGTTTAGTCAGTCCTCCTCTCTATTCGAGATCTACCCCATAGTTGCAGCGGCTCAAGTATGGGGCCGCACCTGGGCAGGACAGGCCGCCACGTTTGCCACAGATAACCAGGCCACAGTCGTTAAAAGAGGCTGGTCAAAATCGGTGGCCACCATGGCCTTCCTACGCAGGCTGTTGCTACTGTCCCTACAACATCAGTTCAGTATCCCCAGGGTCCACATCCCTGGTAAATGCAATACCTCGGTCGACGCACGTTCCCGCCTAACTATGCCTCATCCTTTCACCGGAGACCGGAGCCGACCATGTCCGGCATCCCACGTTAGTCGCAACCAACTCTGCAACAAGATAGCACCTCCTTGGTGCTACCTCCCTCATCAATGTGTTCTATTCTTCCAATACACTAAAGGCCTACCATACTGCCTGGAAGACCGACAGGTTCCTAGCCGCTAACCCCGGGGCGGTTCCAGGAAACTCAGACATATCTGGCCTTCGTTTCCTACTGTCACACGATACCATCAGACTCTATTCAGCCGGCATCCAGCATTTATCTCTCTACTAGACCCTACCTAACCTTCCCTGTTCGCCGCTCATGCGGTCAAAACCATACCACGTGGCATCCACAGGCAGCAACCACACACTGGTACCTAACGCTTACCAGTGACCAACGCCGTATTCCAGGACATGTCTGCTATGCTTCCACGTTCCCCCTTCGGTTATGACCCAGCCTGGTAATTCGAGCAACCATTACCTAGCCTTTCCCGGTTTTCTGCGGCCCAGCGAATTTACTGTCACGAACCCGATTACCAAGTACTACGCAGGCACCACCTGACTCACCACCAGAGTAGTTTCATCCTACACCCGACGGTGTCGGGAAACGCTACAATCCGGTCCCAGAGTAGACGTCAAACTTTCCAGACGCACAACGCCTGGTGCCCTATGGCCATTCTAAAGCAATTGGTATACTTGCCCGACCTATCAGAGGACAGCCTCTACTATGTTTCCCAACTGAACCCCTAAGCAAGTACCAGTTCATCAGTTAAGTCAGAACGCTCCCATGCATCTTAGGCCTTAAACCCAGGTCGTTACTCAGGACATTCTTTCGCATGGGAGCAGCCTTAGCCGCATCGCGTAACTGAGTTCCAGACCACGCAATCAGGATGATGGGCAGGTGGAAGTCCCCGCGTTTCGCCCGATACGTCCCCAATCCTCAAACAGATCGTCACGAGTCTCCAACAGACTCGCTCTGTTGTTATTGCCTTGTACAATAAAACAATTCCTTCCCTAACCAAGTGTATTTTGGCCCCTTCTCTTGGCATACCGTCCAACAGGCCAGGCCACACTTCAGGTCTTATCTGTGTTGTTAGTCTTGTGATGTGTTTATGTGATCCATATCTCTTCTGACTGAGGGCTCCGACCATAAATAGGAAGGCCAGTATGCTGGCCTGAAATTATGGGAGGAGTTCGAGGGGTACTTAAGCAGACCGTCCACCATCGTCAGTGTCGGCTCTAGTGCGCGGTACCCACCCACCCATACCCCTTTTTAGGGCACTTACCTTCAAACAATTCTCAACAGAATTATTCATTACTTCTATCTTAGGTATGGCCCCTTCTCTTGGCATACCGTCCAACATGCCAGGCCACACTTCAGGTCTTATCTGGGTTGTTAGTCTTGTGATGTGTTTATGTGATCCATATCTCTTCTGACTGAGGGCTCCGACCATAAATATATATATATATATATATATATATATATATATATATATATATACAGTATCTCACAAAAGTGAGTACACCCCTCACATTTATGTAAATATTTTATTATATCTTTTCATGTGACAACACTGAACAAATGACACTTTGCTACAATGTATATTAGTGAGTGTACATCTTGTATAACATTATAATATTGCTTTCTGCTCAAAATAATGCAACACACAGCCATTAACCTCCTCCTTCCCATGTTATAGCTGAATGACGGCTACAGCGCAGGCTTTAATTGCCAGGAGGCCATCATATGACGTCCTCCCATGCATGAGCTACCTATCGGAGTGAGGGCTGATCCCGGCCCCTTACCGCGTGATCAGCTGTCAGCCAATGGCAGCTGATCATGTGATGTAAACAGAAGATCGAAAATCATTATTTTTTACCCTCACGCTGACAGCGTGAGGGGAAAAAAAGCCGATCACTGGCTTCTTTTAGAGGGACATTGGCCCCTCACACAGAGAGTTATGGCTGTCTTATCTGTACCCACCAGAGCCACTTGCCAGTGCCAACTATTAGTACCCACCAGTGCCACCTACCATTGCCTAACAGTGTCACCTACCAATGCCCACCAGAGATGCCAATCAATGCCTATCAGTGCCTCATCATCAGTGCCACTGATTAGTGCTGCCTATCAGTGTCACCTACCAGTGCCTACCAGTGCCCCTTGGTGCCACCCATCAGTAATCATCAGTGCCCATCAATGCCACCTATCAGTGCCGCCTATCAGTGCCACCTATCAGTGCCATTCAGTGCCACCCATCAGTGCCCTTCAGTGCTGCTAATTATTGCCATCCATCAGTGCTCATAAGTGCAACACATCAGTGCCACCTCTTAGTGCCCATCAGTGCCACCTTATCAGTGCCCATCAGTGCAGCCTATCAGTGCCTATTAGTGGAGCCTATCAGTGCCCATCAGGGCAGACTCATCAACGTACATATATGAAGGAGAAAAATTACCTGTTTTCAAAATGTTATAATTTTTTTGCAAAAAATTAAAAACCCAGTGGTGATTAAATACCACCAAAAAAAAACTCTATTTGTGGGAAAAAAAATATAAAAATGTAATTTGGGTACAGTGTTGCATGGCCGCACAACTTTCATTCAAAGTGTAAGAGCGCTGAAAGCTGAAAATTGGTCTGGGCAGGAAGGGGGTTTAAGTCTCCAGTAAGCAAGTGGTTAATTTCTAAACCGCTGGCAACAAAAGGGAAAATGTCCAAATTTGGCCCAAAGTGTTAATACATCACAGAGCTGGTGGATGTTGGAGACCTTGCGCTCCTCCACCTTCCATTTGAGGATGTCCCACAGATGCTCAATAGGGTTTAGGTCTGGAGACATGTTTGGCCAGTCCATCACCTTTACCCTCAGTTTCTTTAGCAAGGCAGTGGTTGTCTTGGTGGTGTGTTTGGGGTCATTATCATGTTGGAATACTGCCCTGTGGCCCAGTCTCCGAAGGAAGGGGATCATGTTCTGCATCAGTATGTCACAGTACATGTTGGCATTCATGGTTCCATCTATGAACTGTAGCACCCAGTGCCGACAGCACTCATGCAGCCCCAGACAATGACACTCCCACCACCATGCTTGACTGTAGGCAAGACACGCTCGTCTTTGCACTCCTCATCTGGTTCCTGCCACACACACTTGACGCCATTAAAACAAATACGTTTATTTTGGTCTCATCAGACCACAGGACATGGTTCCAGTAATCTGCTTGTCTTCAGCAAACTGTTTGCTGGCTTTCTTGTGCATCATCTTTAGAAGAGGCTTCCTTCTGGGACGACAGCCATGTAGACCAATTTGATGCAGTATGCGGCGTATGGTCTGAGCACTGACAAGTTGACCCTGTACCTCTGCAGCAATGCTGGCAACACTCATACGTCTATTTCCCAAAGCTAACCTCTGGTTATGACGCTGAGAACTTGCACTCAACTTCTTTGGTCGACCATAACAAGGCCTGTTCTGAGTGGAATCTGTCCTGTTAAACTGCTGTATGGTCTTGGCCACTGTTCTGCAGCTCAGTTTCAGGGTCTTGCCAATCTTCTTATAGCCTAGGCCATCTTTATGTACAGCAACAATTATTTTTTTCAGAATTCTTTGCCATGAGGTGCCATGTTAAACTTCCAGTGACCAGTATGAGAGAGTAATGCCGCGTACACACGATCAGAATTTTCGACAACAAATGTTCGATGTAAGCTTTTGGTCAGATATTCCGACCATGTGTTGGCTCCATCGGACATTTGCTGTCAAAATTTCCGACAACAAATGTTTGAGAGCAGGTTCTCTATTTTTCCGACAACAAAAGTTCTTGTCGGAAATTCCGATCGTGTGTAGCCATTTCCGACGCACAAAAGTGCTGTGCATGCTCGGAACCAATTTGATGCATGCTCGGAATCATTGAAATTAATTTTTCTCGGCTCATAGTAGTGTTGTATGTCTCCGCGTTCTTGACCATCGGAATTTCCAAGCAAAATTTGTGCGACCGTGTGTATGCAAGACAAGTTTGACGGAAAAAAAAAACACGGTTTTGTTGTCGGAAATTCCGATTGTGTGTACGCGGCATAGGAGCGATAACACCAAATTTAACACACCTGCTCCCTGAGACCTTGTAACACTAACAAGTTACATGACACCGGGAGGAAAAATGGGTAATTGGGCCCAATTTGGACTTTTTAACTTAGGGTGTACTCACTTTTGTTTCCAGCGTTTTAGACATTAATGGCTGTGTGTTGAGTTATTATGAGAGGACAGCACCCATACACTGTTATACAAGCTGTACACTCACTATGTTACATTGTAGCAAAGTGTAATTTCTTCAGTGTTGTCGCATGAAAAGATATAATAAAATATTTACAAAGATGTGAGGGGTGTACTCACTTTTGTGAGATACTGCATATGCGTATGTGTATATATATATATATATATATATGTATAGGTAAATAATAATAGGTATATATGAATATATAAACACATACTACAGTTTTTTTATGGAAAATTAATTACAAGACAGAGTTAGCTTTCCTTACCTATACAAATATAAAATAAAAACTGGGGATCATGAAGAGTATAAAAGGAGCCAAAGACTGTCTCTATTTCCAGTTGAAATAAGACATTTTTTAATTAAAAAAAGTTTTGTATTCTGTAGTATTGTAACATTCTGTAATTTTAGAGATATTACATGATTATATATTAAAATTAATATTATTATGATATTAAAATTAGTCTTTTTTTTTATTGTTCTAAAGTACATACAAATTAGAAGAGGAAAAAAAATAGTCTGTTAATATATACAGTACATCTGCACTAAATCCTGTAGTGATGGGTTTAGCTAATTCTTTAACAAAACTACAAAATCTTATGTACTATCTCTTTTTTGTGTTTTCCTGTGTCTGGAACAGGGACCTTATTCTCAAATTTTTGACCAGCATGCTGGTAATCGTTTTGATTGTCATATCTTTTCTTCTCCTCTGTATCTCTGACAGCAAATCAGCAATATTTTGCTTCTGTTATATTAAAACAGAAAACTTTGCATTTCACAATCTCTAGCCAAGTAGTAATTGAAAGAAGTGGGTGACAATTTGAAAACAAAAACTTCCCATCATCCAAGCTTCATTCATAACACTTTTTTTCATCTTTTTCATTGTTTTTATTACAGAAAAATCACATCACTGGTTTAATATTTAGTATTTGATAAATTATCCCCAAAACTATGATGCCCGCCAAAGCAAAATTACAATGTTTTTGTATAAATTCATAACTATGTCCCCTGTCACATGTAACAGCACTTTACGAACTCCATTTGATATTTTCAACATTTAGTGAACAAGCACACATTCGCTTGTACTTCACTGCTTTTAACTATGCGCACTATTCACTAACTTGTGAGCATAAATTAAAAAGACAGAAGACACTTCTAGAACTTCATACGAGATGCAACAGTTATCCAAAAAATTATCATGTTGAACTCTATTCTGCAAAATATGTATACAATTAAAGATCTGTTCGTTGTTGTAGGCATTTGAAAGCATTTTTGCAGCTTTTTTTTTGTTATAAAGCATTTTAATTGGCTACTTTTAATCCATCCATGGCTGTTACAAAGGTTGGGCAACTTCTGTCACTCAGAACATAAAAAGCTATTTATTTTTCAGTATACTGGTATTTAAGGGATGAAAACACACATTCTTCACAGTTAGCTGTAGTTTTCCCCATAACATTTTCAGCAGGGCCCTAATACGCACAGGCCCCCTGGGATGACTGAGGTTCAGAATATGACTTCTCCTCATTGTTGTATTATCCTAAATTACTGACAGCTCCATTGTTCCTTTGCAGAAAGATGAGGCTTTTTAAACACATTTACTGATTTTTCTCTGTACACAGTCATCCTATTGATCCATTCACACAGCCCCTGCATCCCATAACACATTGCTATACAGCATCCTACACATTTACCACTGCTTGATTTGGTACCAAGAGCCCTACACCTGCAGCTTTAACAAACGCCATAGAGGTTAAAATTATTGTGAACCATTTAACGGGTGGATTCAAAGGTCACTCCATTGTGCCAGGCTGCAGAATAATACAGACTGAAAGTTTGTTACTGCTCTCTGTCCCATTCACTTGAAAAACTTTCACTGCATGACCCTTTGGTGTCAAACCATCCTGACTGCTGGCCCCTTGTTGCCATTTCAAAAGGGGCTTAATTATTGGTCTTTGTTATTAAGTGCTCATTGATTGGGTAATCTGGCCACATAATGTGTGATCATTAAAGGTCACAAACTGTTATTCTAGGTTAAGAAGTGAATTGGCCCTGTAACCAGATACTTAGAGGTTTGCCTTTGAAGGTCTTTTACTGTGTTGATGGGAAGGTGGGAGGATTGCTACTGAATTTTAGTGGGTTAAAAGGGAAGCTGAACAGAAGTTTAGAAATGCAATGTTCTGCTTAATGTTCACACTGCCTGGAGCATTTTTAGGATGTACAGGGTCTTTTGTTTGTCATTTTTAACTTGAAGGGCAAACTGGATTTTGTCCTGTATTTTTTAAATATTTGTACCTATTTGTATACATTTGTAAAATGTATGGTATACCAATCTCTTGTTTATTTAAAATCCCCACTTTTGTTCTAATTAATGATAATAACATGGATTTGTGGACAATGCAAAAAGTTTTTTTTTTTTTTTATTACCATTTAGGGGGTGCTTGGGGCATGCCTTAAACCTGCCTGTGAGGTGGTGCATCTGTAGGATGTGCTGGAGCAGAAGTGATCTTTTCAAAGAAGAAAAATACCATTTATATTGCTGGCCAGCAGTAAATGACACTTCTCGTTTGTAAGCAAACCAGCCAGGGAATCCCTTCATCTATACTGGACCAGATGGTATATATTGTAAAGGGGAACCCTTTATCTCTAATGAAGGTACAGTATGGATTTTAAATAGCACCTCTCACAAAAAAATATGTGATGTTCCCCAAATAGGAATCTGACATGGAATTTGAAGGGATCCCCCACTCAAAAAACAAGCAAACAAAAACATCCACACCGGAACCTATCCTGAGCATGCATTCCTGGCTGGCCAGGAAAGGAAGGGCAACAAGCATGTAGTCTCTCATTTTGAATATATGGAGAAGGAGAGTGCTGCATGCTTGGATAAGAGTCATGTATGTATAAAGAAATCTGAACAGTGGACCTTTGATGGTGCCCAAGGATTTACCAAGCCATACAATTAAAATGTGTACAAATGTTATTCAGACAATATATTTAAAACAGTGAAACATTAACCACTTACAGACCGGAAGATTTCCCCCCTTAATGACCAGGCCATTATTTGTGACACAGCACTGTGTCGCTTTAACTGACGACTGCGCGGTTGTGCCATGCTGTACCCAAACAAAATGGACGTCCTTTTTTTCCCACAAATAGAGCTTTCTTTTGGTGATATGTGATCACCTTTGTGGGTTTAATTTTTTTGCGCTATAAACAAAAAGTAGCGGCAATTTTGAAAAAAATATATATATTTTTACTTTTTGCTATAATAAATATCCCAAAATATTCTTCTACATAATTTTGGTAAAAAAGAGCGCAATAAGCGTATATTGATTGGTTTGCGCAAAAGTTATAGCATCTACAAAGTAGGGGAAAGATTTATGGCATTTTTATAATTTTTTTATTTTTTACTAGTAATGGCGGTGATCTGTGATTTTTAGTGGGACTGTGACATTGTTGCGGACAGATTGGATACTTTTTTGGGACCATTGACATTTATACAATTATCAGTGCTATAAAAATGCACTAATTACTGTGTAAATGTCACTGGCAGGGAAGGGGTTAACACTAGGGGGCGATCAAGGGGTTAACTGTGTTCCCTGGAAGGTGTTTCTAATTGTGGGGGGATGGTACTGGCTGGAGGAGGAGAGAAATCCCTGTTCCTAATCACTAGGAACAGAAGATCTCTCTCTCCTCCCCTGTAAGAATGGGGATCTGTCTGTTTACATTGACAGATCCCCGTTCTGGCTCTCTTTCCCGCGATCGCGGGTGGCCAGCAGATATCACGGCCGCCAGCTACGCGCCTCGGGTCCCCCGCCTGCTATGGCTCTTAAAGGAGCCGACGTGAAGCTATAGCGATTTACGGGAATGAGCGAACCTACTGCAGTATAATGATGGCGGCTGGTCGGCAAGTGGTTAAAAAAAAAACTCCTGTAGATCATTTTGCCTCTATGGGGGTATGTAACATTCTCTCCCACAGCTGTATCCCCTTGGACTATCACTCACATTATATACAAAATATATTCTTAGCAAAGATGTATCAAAATAATATTAGGAATACAACATGTATAAGCCTTAAACAGAGACTGCCTGAGTGAAGAAAATCAACATGTAGTGTAAAGATCTTGTGTGGATTTTGGAAGTACTCCACATTTTCTTTTTCTTTTGTGTTTTTTGAATGGGATTCCACCTTAAAATCCATGGCAGACTCCTATCTAAGGGTTTGGTGACATCATCATTTGCTAGAATGTGGGTGGAACAGCATGCTAGGGGCATGTGGCAGCTTGTGTCCTAGCAACCATAAATGCTTGCATCTGCACAACAGGAAGTTGTAATTTAGTGGCAGTAGTAATACTGCCACTAAATGAATACCTCACAGCTGTAGCTGGGGGGTTTACTTAAACTGGTGGGCAAACACCCTATTTACTTAGCCTATCTGCTGAAATGCAAACACTGAAAGTTCAAACCAATTCTGCAGGATGGAAAACATCTACAGCGTTTTCCAAGCATTTTGGATCTTTGGTGTTTTTGTATTAGCCCATAGAGAAAACTATTATCTGTTACATCATTTGTTGCTATGAGTTTCCGCTTTTAGTTGCTTAATAAATGCACCAATCTGCCTGAATCAAGCTACAAAAGTAGCTCCAAAACTTTTTTGAGCTTCAAGCAGAATACCGTAATTGATTTTTTCTCCCTTAGTGATTACTCTTAATGGTTGCCCTACATAGCATACACTATGAAGGTTCTTCAATATAGTAGTGCAAAGAGCAGTGCCATGTATTGACAAGAGATATGTCTACAATAGTTTAAGGAAATTTTAATTTATAGTTTTCTATATATCAGGCATTTTTTCTAGTATATGTTGGGCAATTAAAGAAAACATGGTCCATTGCTATATACAAACATCAGTACTTTTCTCTAGGAATCAGTTTTTGTGTATATTTTTTTTTAAAGGTTGCTCTGTTACATTTTTTATTATTATTGCATTTTGAGCTTTTGATTACTAGATTTGGATCACAATAGCCATCATTGTATTGGATTCATGTATTTTATGCAGTTTTATACTTTATTTACTTGGAATGCCTAAGCACTGTATAGTGAGTTGTAACTTTCGATTGTGATTTTAGGCCATTTTTTTCATGTGTTTACGACACTCAATTGATCATATTACAACATGCCAATATAATATGGATGTAATTAAAAATATCAGAAGATGAAGCTGTCCTTTAATTTGAGAGCTAGATGGCACCACTAACCATCATGCAGCTTCATTGCTCACACATTGCTCTCTTGCATTTTTCTCTTGCATCTCATTAAACTCAAAGCGAGTGGATTGTTTATCTCGTTTACGCAACGCCTCTGTTATCTTTAGTGTGAAATTAAGCTTGACAACGATTAATGCTTTCTAAGCAGAGCTCAGTATAAAGAGGGCTAGCATAATCCACAGCAGGAAGCCATAGTGGCTTTAAAGCTTCCTGTATGGCAAGAAAAAAATTGATACACTGTTTATTGGCCATACAAGAGTGTGCTTCAATCTTAGCTACACAGAAGTAAATGAATTGAAATATTTGTATATTAATTATACACTTAGTTAATTGAATTATGTAGAACTTTACACACTAGGTTGGGCCTACCACATTAAACACAAAAGCTTGCAAAAGGAGAGTTTCAAATGGCCTATATCTTTTTAACTGAGTTTTTGAAATACATGCACTGTAAATTCTATTTGTGTGTGTTTTATAAATTCTAATGATTGCTAAGTCTAAGCTTGCCATTATATTTAGGTGCTAGATAACATTTTGAACATTAAACTGCCTCAAACATTCCAGGTTTGACAACCATTTAATGAAAAAACATCCAAGTAGAAAACTCTAAACTAATAAAACATAGATTGTTTCTTGCAGTTGCATAGTGCCCTCAGTAACTATAATTTCCTATATGAGTGCTAGACATGTGCAATTTGTTTCGTAATGAACAAAATATCGGCCTAATTTTGCATCTTTCGGACATTCGGATGCATCCAAATTTCCCAAGAAAAAATTACAAATTTCAACTAATACGAAAGAAGTTATAGCGAAAATAACAAATGAATTTGACATGATTCGTTCATTTATGAAAGGTCTAATGAAACAAAAGGTCAGTAAATCTTAGTGCCAGTTCACATAGGGGCAACCTGTCAGGCGACTTAGCCCCCTGACAAGTCGGGCTTCATGCATTGCAATTTGACCGTTCTAATAGGAGCGACTCAAGTCGCTCCGACTTAGAAAAAGGTTCTTGTACTACTTTGTGGCGACTTCGGTGTGGCTTGCATTGACTTCTATACAGAAGTCGTTTTGCAAGCCGCGCTGAAGTCACGCTGTACGGGGTGGCTTCAGAGTCAGCCGACTTTGAAGCCATCCCTGTGTGAACCGTACAGTCCAATTGACTGATTAATTTTGTGCTGGAGGTTGAAAAACGAATCAATTCAGTATAACGAATATTGACACTCAAAACATACAGAAATAACAAATTATCCAAAAACTAATTAACGTAACATAACAAATATAACAAAATGAAATGATGTATTTTACGAATGAAAATGAAACTAAACAAAATTTTCTGTTGTGCACAAGTCTAATACTCATTACTCACACTTGTCTGATTTCCTGTAATAGTGAAACACATTTTGGTTAATTTACCATGAGATGAGAATCTTTACTAATAAAATTGTTTGAATATGCACTTAAAGCAGAGGTGCAGCTTTTTTTTAATTTTTTTTTAAAGTCAGCAGCTACTAACAGTGTAGCTGCTGACTTTTAATAAGGACACTTACCTGTCCTACTCGCCCGTGATGTTGGTCCTGCCACGGCGATCGATCGCTGCTGCCAGGCTCCCGGCTCCTCCACTCTGACTAAGGGAAACGGCTTCACTGCCCGTTTCCTACTGCGCATGCGCCACTCGCACGGCGCTTTGTGAATGGGCGGCGTGCCTCCTGGGATACACACAGTTCCCAGAAGGCAGCGTGCCCCATTCACAAGAAGAGGAAACGGAAGTTCTCAATCCGAGGACAAGGAAGAGGCACAGCAGAAGGCAGATTAGGGGACTTCCGCATAGCAACAGACATTTCGGGTGAGTATAATATTTTTTTTATATATTAATTTTTTCTTTTTTTTTTTTAGGATTTTTAATGTATTTTTTTTTTCTGGGTGGACCTCCGCTTTAATTACCCAATTATGTAAAAAGCAATTCTTGTTCACTTTGAATACATAGTCATGTGCCAATGAAATAGGTAAACAGGAATTTGCTTTTCACAAGATTGGATAATTGAAGTGATTATTCACACAATTGTAATAGTAGAGAGTCTTAGCTCCTTTAGTAAATATACCCAATTATACTTACTGTATGAACATGTATTTTACATAGAAATCAAATTTGTTCCTATGTGGCTGGGTCCACATCTATGTGGTGCAGTGTGTTTTTAAAGGGAGACTATAAGGCCCTGCTCACACACAGCAACATGCATACCTAGTTTAAGTGTGGAATAGGCCCAGGTGTTGTGTGCAATACAGCAGATCTAAGTCTGAAGTGTCACACCACAGATTAATAGTTCAGTTACAATTGTATTCCAGTAGATCAAGTAAGAGAAGCCAATGCTTATCAGATGTCCAAAACACCCACTTCATTATGGTTTGAAATGGGAGTTAATGCGTTTGGACTGAATTGTGGATAAAATCAGCTGCTGATGTAATACAGGTACATGTATCACACTGGTAAAAAATACCATTAATATTGTACTCTTAATTCAGCCCATATACATTATTTCCAATTTCAAGCCCTGATAAAGAGGCATTTATGGAACACAAAAATGCATTGGATTTCACCTTTTTAATCTTATGTCCCACTCTTTGCTGGAAAAAAAATGATATCAGGACCATCAATCTGTGATGTGGCACTTCAGATTTAGATCTGCTGCTTTGAACTACAAACCAAGGAAACTGTGGGTATCCTATGAAATGTACAAACTTCCAGTAACAAGCCACCTGTACCAACATTATTTTAATAATATTAGAGAGCAATACCAATAGGACAACTGAAGGGCCAAGTGCTATCTATCCATTTTCTCAAGCTGGCCTTGTATGTCACAGAAACAATGTTGTGTTAAAAGCTGGTTCTCAAATGCACTAACAAAATATACATTTGTTTACTTGTTTTCACAGATTTTATGGCCAACTTTAGGTATCCTGCATTTTTGCAGACTGCCTGTGAAATTCTACATGATGGACAGGCATGTTTCGACTCTCCAACAAAGTTATACAATAGTTTATTGGTATCTTGCAAACATGCATATCCTGAGAATCAACATAGCAATATTATGAGTCCAGCAATTTTAGTTTGACAGATTTAATTTAGTTCAGGGTGGGCCTTCCAAGAAAATTAGTAACACCCCATACACTACACTGGATAAAGCAAAACAAAAATAATTAAGGCCCCATTCACACAGGGGCACCACGACTTCCAGCACGACTTTACAAGGCAACTTGGACATGACTTGAGTATGAATTACAGCGCGACCTGGAGCTACTTACAAGGCAACTTCAAGTTGCCTGCAGGACAGGAGACATTCCAGTGGCCAATAAAACAAGAATCAGCTCTGTGGGAGGGAGGGGTTTGCCTGAGAAATGTATGTTCTCTTCCTGGAAAGTTGCTTCTGTTAAGACAGGGAATCAGACTTCTGAGCGACTTCCATTGAAATCAATGGGTACAGGTCACCTAGCAGTCGCCTAGAAGTCAGATTGAAGTAGTACAGGAACCTTTTTTGAAGTCGGAGCGACTGCAGTCGTGTAAATTAAAACATCTCCATTCACTTCAATTATTTTTAAAAATAGCGCGACTTGGGGCAACTCGGGGCGACCAGAAGTTGCGTCCGGAGTCGCCCCTGTGTGAACCGGGTCTAAGACTATTATGTTCCCTAAACTCTCTTAAAACCAATAGATCAACCCAGATAAGTTTTTTTTTTAATTCTTTGAAAGATTCAGTAAAAGTATATTCATACAAACACCTCTTATTTCAAGGGCCTTTGTTTGGCCATCATATGCTATATGTCCTTCTATTTCTGGGCAGACATTACTGCACTGAATGTCAATCATGTTATCAGATGTGGGTTTTGTGCAGTGCTATAATGCTTTGACCCTAGACAGCATGATGATGCCACCCCAAGGGAATGCTCCATGACATCTTGGGTTTAAAGGTAGTTAGGTAGTGGGTGGATTGATCCTACCCATTAGTCAACACAAGACCTAGGACATCAAGTGTTTGAAAGGTAATGCAGGGAACAGCTCTACATTTTTTAACAATATTTTGGCTTAAATTCTGCTCTAAACTTTTATGTAAATTTATATACCAAAACCAGATGCACTTTACAAATTACCTAAGAACATTTAAAGTTTCCCAGTACACTGGAAAACCTTTTAGCCAGTTTCCACATATCTTACTAAGTCATTATCATGTTTGCATCCCGTAATTGCTTTTGCAATTATTATTAGGGCTCATATTTCAAAACTGGCACCTTGCATAATTTGCCTCTAACCTATACATTGCTGTTCTGCTGTCAATATTGTAAATATGGGTGAGACCACGCAGCAACCATCGCCGTCGTATCTCCTGCTCTGCCCACCCGGGAACACCGCTGTGGCGGTGGAAGGTATAGCACAGTGGTCATCAACCCTGTCCTCAGGGCCCACTAGCATTCCAGGTTTGCAAGATAACTGAAATACATCACAGGTGATATAATTTGCTGCTCAGTGATTGCAGTATTCTAGTCTGCATCTCCCCAAGGTAATACATAAAATCTGTTCTGTTAGTGGGCCCTGAGGACAGGGTTGATGACCACTGGTATAGCAGGACAGAACAACTCTACACTTGATATTGTTTTTAACAAGGCTGACACATTTTAAGTGTACACCAAATTGAATTTTCTAAATAAAGAATTCTTTACTGGATCACGCTATGTGCACCCTTTATATTTTTTATAATGAGTCACAAATAGATGGAGGCTTTTGGAGACCACGGACAACGAGTATATGGGATCCATTCATCAGCTTAAGATCAACATAGCTGACACACTCCAGCTGAATGACATCTGAGATGCAAGGATATGCTCTGAACTCGCTTACATCTGGTATGTGTTTTTCCTTTGGGGATTAGCAGACAAGCAGTGTGCGGAGGAAGACTATCTCTTCTTGGGATTTCATCTCTTTTTGGGATTTCATATGGTTCATCGCCATTGATATAAACTTTTTTATGAATTTACTCTGATAGTAGACCTCATATGGACTATGCATTTATGAGTGATTATGCAAGCACATTTTCTATGGATGTGCACCCATTCAATCCTTTTAGCGCTATTAATGTTTAAATGATTATTTATTTATTTATTTATTTAGACATATTTTTTATTCAATTTTTAACTTTATAGTAGCAGCTTTACTAGCATCTTTATTCCCATGAGCGCTGAGGGAGAGGTATTTAAATCTTTATTATTTCTCATTTCTGTTTACAATATTGTAAATATCCTACTGAATTCCAACTGAATTTAAAATAAGGAATGCAACATTTACATAAGAGTTTATAGAAGTCTGATCTGCATTAAGGCAATGCTACCACTTTGTGACAGTGGGAGTCCTCTCCATTATCGAGTGGTTTTAATATTTGGTCAATCACAGATGAATATTTTAAATAGTAGATTTCCACCACTTTCCCACAGAAGCAGGGCCGTCTTTAAGGCAGGGCAAAAAGGGCAGCTGCCCTGGGCCCTGTCATTGTTGTGGGGCCCAAAGCAGCTGCCTCATGCTTGCCAGCTATCCCAGTTTAAATTCCCTTGTCCCTTGATTTTTTAGTCCTGTGTTGTGTCCTGATATCTCAGTGTGAAGTGCTGCTACTAATGCTGCCCAGCTCTGCCCTATTGTTGTGTACAGATGACGCACCTGCAGACCCTGTGTTTACTTGTATGTAAATAACGGGAGCATTCATATATAAATAGCGGCAGCATTTATATGTAAATAGCTGAGGCCGGCAGAATTCATATGTAAATAAAGACAGCATTCATATGTGTATCATGCCCCTCTGCAGTGAAGAGATGATGTGCTGAAACCTCCAGCAACCAATTAGTGAGCAGTATTACCGTACAGTAATCTCTAGCAACTAATCAACAAGAAGAAATCATGTGCTGTAACCTCTAGCAACTAATCAGTGAGCAGTAATTTGTGCTGTAACCTCTAGCAACCAGTCACAATCACTGCCTGATCTGATACAGTAAACTGATTTTAAATCTAGCGGATATTTATTGTATGTCTCAGAGCAGATGGAGAGCAAAATTGCATTGGGGGGCCCCAATAATTTTTTTGCCCATGGTCCAATCAACATTAAAGATGGCCCTGCACAGAACTATGGTATAATCCCAAATAATAAAACTTCTGAGCAGGTACTTTCTCTAAGAGGGACTTGGTGCTTCCCTGCCAACCACATGTAATCTGAATTCCCTGCCAACCACTTTTAATCTGACCGTTTATACAATAACCAATACAAAATACAAACTCCTCAATTAAATTAAAAAGTTTTGCAATTTGTGCTTCTGAGTCAGACGTATACAGAACCATGTCATCTGCATATAGTGATAATTTCAAGGGTTTGCATCTGCTAATAAAGTAGGATTAACAGCTCTTAATACTATGACAAATAAGAAATGAGGGTGAGAGGGGACAACCCAATCACACCCCCTGTAAATCTCTATGGGTTCAAAGGCTCTATTGTTTATTATTGTGTTGATGCTAACTTCTTTGTATTATCGCCTTATACAATGCAGGAAATTCCCTTTCAATCCAAATTTCCCCATTGTGTTATCAATATGTTTTCAGGAAGTGTTATCAAAAGAATTTTTGGCCAAAGCTGGGAGATTCATTCTACAAATACTTTTGCTATCTTATCCTGGGATAGACGTATTACACTATTTTATCTTTCATCCTTAAAAATTATCAATGTTTTTTTTTAAATTTTATTACCATCTCTGTTCTCATGTATTCAAAGTCTCACTTGCCAAATCTTTCTTTCACTGCCCATAGTGAACAACTATGCCTCCAGCTCATCCCCGACCTTTACATATTTATTTTAGTTCTCCTTGATCTTAAATTACAACCAAGTGTAGTAGTGATTTACATTTTATTCAATTGTAGAATTTAATATACAACAAACATAGTCCAACAACATGGATCTATGAATGTCCACTTTTGGTGTCCACCACTAAAAACATTTGTTTCTTTGGCTGACACTTTTACACACTACTTGCAAGTGTGACTAGAAAAACTTTCAGAAACAGGTGGGCACATTTTAATAGTCTGATAAGTACAAACCCTATGTTGAAATTTTGACTCATCACAACAGGTAAGATGCAGAAAATGTAGATGGTAATTCTATTTATTCCTTATTAAGAATAATAACTTGCTTGTTGAATCAAGGCATCTTTCATTTTTCTTTTAAATATTAATGGATATTATGATAAATATTACAGTATATCAAAGGAATGTGACAAGGAGTTGTATTGGGTGAAATAAGCCCAGGTGTATTAGAAGCAGTAAGTCTGCTTTATACAGAATCCAAGCATTGTCTACTTTTCCTCAGAGGCTTTTTATAATGGAGCATCCAGCATTGTTCGGTAATCAGCTTGCTCTACACGCTTAACTTCCTAACGAGAGCCATGTTTATACAAGTGTATAAAACACATCTGTCCAGGCGCTGGGACCTCAGTGCCTGTGACCGATTCAGCATCTGAAAGTTAAATTAATGGTAAAGAGTTTAATTGTGAGTAAACAATGCCACATTAACGAGTGTTAAGTACAGCAGTGGGGACTAGAAAGCGGCTGTTTGGGCACAGATGTGGCTTCTTTGGTGCGTTTTTCTTCCCCTCTTAATTATCCCATCTTGCTTTGTTTTTTTTTCTCATGACATAACAATTTATCAGAAGGTTTTCATAATTCTATTAACCATTCTATGGCTGAAGAAGCTACTGCACCCAATTTTTTTGTATACTGCCAGGGGCTTCATTCTAAAATAAGAACAAATTACTCTTCAAAAAATGAAAAGGCCTTTATCCGAAAATATATATAATTATTTTAGAAGGAAATCATGTAATACATAAGACAGGAAGGTATGAACAAAATATTAAACACAAAACAGTGAATTAAATTATAGTTGCTCAGTGCTAAAACACAACCAGCTAGTGAATCCTATATGCCTATACTGTTCATTAAGCAGGCAGAATTGTAAACTTAAAATTAAATCACGGAGTATTAGCCTGCATTTTGTCCAATATATGTAAGCTCAGCACTCACTCAAGAACCCTAGTGTCTGGTGAGTCTTACATCAACCTGTAAAGTACAAAAAAGTTACATTTCATAAAGCTCACCTGAGCTGTTATATTTTGTTTAAATATTTTGTTTAAATGCGCACTATGCTCTCAATTTGCAACATGCTGTTCATTGAGAGAGCTGTGCTGCAGGTGTGACTGCCCTGAGCATGCACAGGAGTGATATCATTGCGGCTGAGCCATTCAAATGGCCGGAATCTGCAAACCTGGAAGGAAGACCAGAGGAAGTTGGATTCCCCGTCAGCAGCGACAGTGCACCACTTGAGGGGCCCATCTTTTAGGTAAATCTGTCATAATGTGCTATTATGGGGTTCATTTAGGGATTCCAAAACATCATTAACCACGTAAGCCCCGGACCATTTCGCTGGTCAGAGACCAGGCCACTTTTTGCGATTAGGCACTGCGTCACTTTAACTGACAATTGCGCGGTCGTGCGACGTGGCTCGCAAACAAAATTGACGTCCTTTTTTCCCACAAATAGAGCTTTCTTTTGGTGGTATTTGATCACCTCTGCGGTTTTTATTTTTTGCGCTATAAACAAAAGTAGAGCGACAATTTTGAAAAAAAACAATATTTTTTACATTTTGCTATAATAAATATCCCCAAAAAATATATATAAAAAAACATATTTTTTCCTCTGTTTAGGCAGATACGTATTCTTCTACATATTGATTGGTTTGCGCAAAAGTTATAGCGTCTACAAAATAGGGGATAGTTTTAGGGCATTTTTATTAATATTTTTTTTTACTAGTAATGGCGGCGATCAGCGATTTTTATCGTGACTGAGACATTATGGCGGACACATCGGGCACTTTTGACACCATTTTGGGACCATTGTCATTTTTAGAGGGATCAGTGCTATAAGAATGCACTGATTACTGTAAAAATGACACTGGCAGTGAAGGGGTTAACCTCTAGGGGACGCTGAAGGGGTTAAGTGTGACCTAGGGAGTGATTCTTACTGTTAGGGGGCGTGGCTTGGCGTAACACATTACTGATTGATATTTCCAATGACAGGGAACAGACGATCACTGATAGTGTCACTAGGAAGAACGGGGAGATGTTTATTTACACTTACCTCTCCCCATTCTTCAGCTCTGTGACCCGATCGCGGGACACCGGCGGCAATCGGGTCCCATGAGCGCGGTCACGGAGCTCCCAACCGGGTCATGAGCGTGACCCATGGCTCGCATCTTAAAGGGGACGTACCTGTACGCCCATATGTCCAGCCGTGCCATTCTGTCAATGTATATCGTCGTGCGGCGGTCGTCAAGTGGTTAAATGTGTTTCAAATTAGTGTATGTACAAAAATTTGATGCTATTAGCATTTAGTATTCCCCTGCAAAGCAGCATGCAAACTAGAACAGTGAAAGGGAGTGCTAGGAGACAATCAGGTGTGCTTTATGTACTGTATATGTGTTGACAAGGAATGATAGGACAAAAAAGTAAAGAGATGATTTATACTGAAAAATTATGTCACTCTTTGCTTGTCTTCTAGCAGGCTAGGGGCATGGAAGTGACCAACCTGTATTGCTTAACTGCACAGAGAAAAGTAGGGTCACAAGCCTGGCTGTGTTATCTGCCAGGGCTGTGTAAATATAAGGACTGCACTGACAGATGTACAACACTTTTGACAGCTGTTAGCCTGGAGTAAAGATGAACTATGAATTGTGATGAGTTATGTTTATCAGCAGGTACAGTTGAGCTGAAACCATTACTGGCCTGTAGAACCCCATTGCAAGAGCCTCTTACCCTTATTACTAAAGGCTTACATTATTCCCTTCATTTGTACCAATGAAAGCAGTATTACTGTGTGTTTCAGAAGACTCATGCTTTCAAGTTAGGTTTGACGTTTGTGTTTTATTCATATTAGGCTAATATGGATCTTATCCACATTTTGCCTTAAAGGATAAGTTCACCTTTTGAAACATGTTACATCTTCCACCGGTATTTAGGGTCAAACATATAACATGTTCCAGCTCCTGCCCCCTCCCCCTTTAGTGTGACAGCGGGTTGGGGTTCTTCTCCCTACGCCCACTCTCACAATTCAAAAACAGCACAGACGTGTGGGACTCGGATCGTCATTCATTTACAGTTTCCTGTAAACAGATGAACTACAAGTATTGTAAATCGCCACAGCAGACAGCTTGAATTAACTGCAAGGGTACTAATGAGTACCCTTGTAGTTAATTCACAATCCTTGCAGCTTTCAAACTGACAGCCTATATAGAGGTACAGACTAAAAGCTGCAGAGCTTGGTGGTAAAAGCCTGACATTGCACCCTTGATCCACTGATCACAGGTGCAATGCTTTGCAGGCTCCTGAAGGAAAAAAAATGCCCTTTATTTCCTGCAAAAATATGTGCATTTATATTTTTTTCTAAAAATGTGAACTTATCCTTTTAACATCCATATGAATTTGGTTCTGGTCAATGCATAGATAGTCCTTAGGTTAAAAATTATTAAATAATAATAAAATCCATACGTTTATAAGATACCATTTTAACTGGCTTTCTGTATTTTATAGCATAAATAATGGCTGCCAACACATAAATCAAAAACCCTCTGAAAAGAGTAAAGACTTGTTTGGGTTTAGAAAAATATGAACAATGGAAAGGACAAAGACAGACTGAATATTAACCTGTTAAATCGGAGTTCCTGGTGGGCTCTGCTAGTTGAAAAAGTCTGATAGTTTAGTTCTGCAGTTGATGGATAGTCACAAGTCTGGCATTCATGAACTACAGCTCCTAAGAATGCACCCTTAAATACCCATATACTGCTGAACAAATGAGCATCTTCTGTGGTGACTTTTAGAATTTGTAGATTGTGGAAAGCAGGTTTTAATCTAATCTTTTAATCTACTATTCATGTTCTGTTCAAGTGGGTAGTGGACTCTTTTGGTGAAGCGTTATTACTGCTATATCTTCATATTTAAGCGTACTTACAAACAGAAATATGCAATGCAGGACACGGAAGACTGTTGGAGAAGGCGACACCATAGGAGGGAGCATTGGGGTACATCAATAAAGGAGCAGGCGAGTACAGTTATACTTTTAGTATATGCACACTAGGTAATGTGTAATTATAGTAGTTGCCAAATATGGAAGGATTTTGTCATGGATAGACTTAAGCCTGGTACACACTATCAGTCTGTTTTTCGTTAAAACCCAGCAGGCTGAATAAAAAAATATGGAGGAGTTCGCTGTACTAACTGTACTGTACTGGTGTTGGTACAGTGATCTCCCTGCTGAGCTATTGTGTTCTGACAGGGGGACTGCCCCCTCCCCGCCAGAACACACAGGTCAGCGCTTGCAGCCATTGGCTGGGATCACTGATCAGATGCCGATCGTCAGATGTTTTTCTGGAAAGCCCCTTCGACAGAAGCCGAATGTTGGGCTGGCTTCTGTCGGACATGTTGCAGTACACACAGGCCAAATGTCATATGGTTTATTTTGAATTGGCAATATTCACCCCGTGTATACAAGGCTTTACTGTTAAAACCGAAATACGGTCAGTAAGATTGTTTGATGCCCCATAACTTAACTATCATATTGAATTATCTACTTTCTTACAATCATATTTGCCTACCCAAATTGATCAGACTAATTTTAATTAAATATTTTTTTTGCTCACAACTGATCAATGGCCACAGTATGTAACCTTCCAATATTTCATAGGTTCAATTATATAATCTAAAGAATCATTCAATTGGATAATCAGATCATTACATGTATAGCCAGCATTATACTTTATAGAACTTTATTTCCTCCAACTGACTTTACAATACTGCCCAAATCTGTTTTTCATTCTTTGTTTAGGCATAATCCTGGGTCAGTATTTACTTCCTGGAGTCAAGTGGTGGCTCAGATATGACTCAATCATGTACATATTCTGATGACTGTACAGTTCTTGACTGCGTTCCCAACTGTCAGATGACCTCGTTGAATCACTTGACTTCAAGGCCAGTTTTGTCAGGATAAAATGTATAGCTTTTTTGAAAAGTTATACTGCTGCTCTATATTGTGATATACTGTATCAGGAAGTTGTTAATGTAGATCTGTAAAGTTACTTAATTTGTTTGAAAATGTGGCAATTATTTCAACTGGTCCGTGTTTTCTGACAACATAGGAGTCCTGCTGTCAGAATACAATAGTGCAGCAGGGAGTATTTCACCATCCATCTTGAATGTGTGGATGGTGAATTTGTTTGGCTTTTTTTGACCAGCTGGCTGGCTAATCTGAAAAAAACAAAAAAAAATCCATAGGCTCCCTTAGGAACTGGTTCTGTCCAGCTCAGTAGATTGCTTTAAAAAGGCTTGGATTCTTTCCTAAATGTACATAATATAACTGAATACCAATATTTCTAGGTAAAGTTGATCCAGGGAACATTCCTCTTGGGGATCAGGAAGGATTTTTTTCCCCTGCTGGTGCAAATTGGATCCTGCTCTGCTGTTTTTTTTGCCTTCCTCTGGAATAACTGTGGATATAGGATTGTGGATATAGGATTGCACTTTTTTTCCCCTTTTATTGGTTGAACTAGATGGATTTCTGTATTTTTTCAACTAGACTAACTATGTAACTATCTATGGCCAGCTAAGTGAATGTGCCTGGTAATTTTGATATTTGACTGACTTGAAAAGTTTGTGTAAAGAGCAATCATAAGGCTGCTTAAACAGAACTTTTAACTTATAAATCTTATCACCAAGAGTAAACTTTACTTTACTTTTTTTTAGTTATACATATTTGTTGGCAAGATAAATCATCTGCTGGCTTCTTAGAGAATTTAGATTCCCTGTGGTGATATCCAACTAAGAATTCCCAGTTCCTCTCAACTGCCAAAGCCTTTACAAATCCAAATGACAGCATCACTTTTACCTGATAGGTTCTTTGTAATGTGGTATAGATATATTTATGGAACATTTAGTTCCAAGAGATCCGTTCCTTTGTAAGAAAAGGGCAGAAACACAAACTGCTGTTGTGTAATCTTAACAAATGAGTGACTGAAGAAGCCTGCAGTGAATTCATCCAACGATACCCACTCAGGATAAAAATAATTGAATGCAGACACCCCAAAGTCCTAATCCATAGATTTGGAAATGTGTATGACTTATCAGCACAATTGCACTGAATCTATACTTTGCCCAAGTTGGAAAAAGAAACTAATGTCACGTCTTGTGAGTAACACACAATTTAAGCAAGAATGGATAGATCTCAATCCTATTCTATCATTCTCGATGAGCTATACACATAAAGCTTACCCTAATATACACATATGGAGATTGTATAGCCACATAAAACTGATTTTACTACTCTGAAAGTGTCATTTTGACAATGCAGACCTGTAGATTGGGAACACAGAGATGCATGTAAGTAGCACGCTACACTTAACCTAAATCCCTTCTATAGGCTTTAGTTTACTACTCAAAATACAGAAAAGTGTGAAACTGCAAACTATCAATGCAGTTCTATTATGGAGTTTTGCAAATGTGTTAAACAATATCAGCAGGGTTACAGGGAGTACTTGGAACTGCAGTCACTGTAGATTTGAGGGGGATATGCAAGGAAAATAAAAAACAGCATTTTTGCTTGCATATGATTGGATGATAAAATCAGCAGAGCTTCCCCTCATTTCAGATCTTCCCCTCAGATCTACAGTGACTGCACTTCTAAGTGCACTTGCAGTGAACTTGTAGTGCAGAGTGGATTTGCCTTTAGTAAATAAACCCTTAAAGGAGTAGTAAAGTTACATGTTTTTTCACCTTAATGCATCCTATGCATTAAGGTGAAAAAACATTCGACAATACCGCCCCCCCCCCGAGCCCCCGTTTTTCTTACCTGGCCCCTCGAAAGTCCCATGCTCGTCCCCGTCATCCTCTTCGTTTTTCAGCCTGGCCGCCGATTGGCTACACTGGATGGATTGAAAGCAGCGCAGCCATTGGCTGGCGCTGCTGTCAATCACATCCAATGACGCGGCACGCCGGGGGGCGGGGCCGAGTGATACAGTCGGCGGCTATGGCCACCGCTGTATCACGGGAGCGCGCCCGCAATCACTCCACACCATGCGAGCTCACTCGCATTAAGGTGTGGAGTCCTTGCGGGGAGGAGCCAAGACAGCCGCCGAGGGACCCCAGAAGACCAGGATCGGGGCCACTGTGTGCAAAACGAGCTGCACAGTGGAGGTAAGTATAACATGTTTGTTATTTTTAAGCAAAAAAAAGGGAAGCTTTAGTGCTCCTTTAAGTCTCAACAGTGCTGTTAAGACAGACTGTACAAAAACCTCCAGTCAGTTTTATTGTTCAAATCCAGTATTCCCTGTAACCCTGCTGATATTGATTCTTGATTGATATCTTTATTTTTATATACTTATCTTTTAAGAAGTAAGCTTGATATAATTATACAAGCATACCAGAAACTGTGAACTATTACATAAAGTGCCATAAATATATTTAATGTTCACCATGCATCTTCTATAGGAAAACTGTAAATTGACAGTCAGTGATGCTGGGGAAGTAACAGAAGACATTAACATGAAATTCTGGTTAAACATCAGCAGCTGCATGTCTCTTAATGATTTTAACAAAGTTTAACTAGGCAGGGGTTCTCAAACGCACTCGATGCTCAGCATTTCCTACATTTCATTTGTCTGACCACATATTTAGACTTGTCAAACAAAGATTTAAACTGTATTCGATTAAGCCAGCCATAAGTGGTTAGATGTCTACCTTAGAACAAAGGACAGGGAGGCATCTGGCTGTTCCCTCTACTGTTGAGACCCACTGCTGTGGCGGGACTTAATAGAAGCAGAGCACATGCAGTATGGGGCTTCCTTTCCTGATTTCACTGCAAAGAGAAAGAATCAACAACTTGTGAAACCTCTATAAGGGACCGTGGGGGAGATTTACTAAAACTACTGCACACAGAATCTGATGTAGCTGTGCATAGTAACCAATCAGCTTCTAGTTTTTTTTTACCATCCTAATTCAACAAGCTGATTGGTTAATATGCACAGCTGCAACAGATTCTGTGTGCACCAAGTTTAGTAAATCTCCCCCAGTGTGTTGTTCCACCTTTTTTCCAATTGAATTGACATGAATCACAGCAAGTATAAAAGATGGTATTTCTAAAACTGGGACTCCAATAGATGTGGCCCTGTACCATATGTGTACCAGCCTATATGCCTTTCATTACCATGTACTGTACAATGCTCAAGAGGTGAGCTTCAAACGATGGAGTTGTTTTACTAACAGCAATTTGACTGATTACTTTGCAAGAGAATGTTCCCCAAAACTTAATGAAGGAGGTGAAGCTCTGCTGGCCTCCATCATCCAATCATATGCAAGCAAAGATTTATTTTTATTGTACATGTGTCAGGACTTGGTGGCACTGTGGTTACCTGTACAGAAGGGTTGTAGTTCCAGTGTCCACCAGCGGACCCCAGTAATCAGTTTCCACCTGATTCTGGCTGCTGAGGGTGTATTTAAGTCCTCACCTACTAAGTGCCTCTTGCTCCAGTTTTTTGCTGCTGCCAGATCCTGTTCATCATATCCTGATATTCCTATTTCCTGCTCCCCTTGTATTTGATCCCCATCCTAGTTCCCCCTTGCCATCTGTTCCCTGCATGTTCGGTTTGCCCTGTTTATTCATGTTCCCCATTTTTGTATATATTGTATACAGTTAGTTGTTAGGCTTTCTGTTTGTTAATTGTTAGTTAAGTATTCTGTCACTGGGTTTTTGACTCACTTATATTTTAATGATTGCTGTGTGCTGGTGTTTGGATGGATTTTGTCTCAATGTAAATACATCTCACTTAACCTGCCTAGGGGTATTCCCGAGTCTGACTCGGGGTAAGATTTCAGTACCAAAAGCGGTAAGCCCGAGTCACACTCGGGATCGCATTGCAGGATACAAGGGAAGTTACTTACCTTGTTCCCTGGATCGGTGTGTGCGAGCCGTCATCTCACTCGATTCACACTGTCGAGTGCCGAGCTCCATTCCCTGTGATGTTGCGACGCACGGGGACGGAGTTCGGCGCCAAATTCAAAAAGTGAAAAACACAGTATAGATACAGTATACTGTAATCTTACAGATTACAGTACTGTATCAAATAATTACACACCCCCTTTGTCCCTAGTGGTTTGTCCAGTGCCCTGCATGCAGTTTTATATTATAAATACTTTTCTTTCTGCCTGGAAACTGGAGATTGTCCATAGCAACCAAAAAGTGTCCCTTTATGTCAAAAGTGGGTTTAGACCAGCTAGAAAACAGCAATAATAAATTACAATCCCTTTCAGAATTCAGCAATAGTGATTTGTGGGGAAATTCGTCATCAAACACTAAAAGTAATGACAGCGACCATTCTGCAACTGAGCAAATTTCAGTGTTTTTGATTTGATTACATTATTGAATCATTTTTGTTATAATTACATTATTATTTGTTATAATTATTTATAGTTATTTATTATATTATAATTTATGATTTTTTGTTTCAAACGTTAACATACCCGGGATGTCTACTAGACTCTTGTTTGGACATATTTAAGTGAGTTATTCCTAAGAATTACAGACCTACAATATAAAACGCCAAATTTCCAAGCAAAATAATGGTACCGCTTTCAGCACCAAAAATCTGAAATAATCATACCGCCAGGGATGTTAAAGCATATACAGCCTGGTCCCAGTTCCTGAGTGTAGCAATGCAGATTTGGCCATCTCTGCTGCTGATTCCTGACAACATGATTTGGTATGCTGTGTAAAGTGAAATTTCACTAAGCTCTAGGACAAATTTTCTTGCAAAGTGCAACATCCTTTGTAAAGTGAAGTCAGTTTGCCTTTAGTCAATTAACCTCAATGAGTTTGGATGTCCAAACAAGCTTAGTAAGATTTTTGTTTTACTATTAAAAAATATACAGTATATATATATATATATATATATATATATGTAGCGGCCTCACCCCATCTCCTTTGTCTAGGGGTATGTCACACGACAGGGTGAGATGCGCTACGGCCCATGTCCTCCCCATAGCTATGGGTGAGGTGAAGGCCAGTACCAGATATGTGCTTTTGTCTAGAATCAAGTCCTGCTGTGTCAACACTTCCCTCTGCTCCCATTAACCAGAATTCCACACACCGATCACAGTCCAACTCTTGTTTTATTGTACATCTCACAATAAACAGTGCTTCAGTAGCCAACTGGTTGCGACTTGATAACATTTTGATACGGGGAATGAGCAGGTCGAGGCACTATCCTGGTTATCAGCTAAACCACTGCGATCTCGCCAGCGGTTACTATAGCCTTAGCTAGAAAGGACTTAGAACTTGAGAGTCTCTACCAGCGACTCAAGAGAACGTAGAAAGGAGTACCTTCGCTGCATTGTGGCCCCTGTCAGGGGAAGATGTCCCTCCAAGGGAGTTACCAGAGGCCCATCCATCACTGGGTTGATGCTGCTCCAGACTCTCCGAATGGGTAACCTCCCCGGCCTCCTCACCTCAGACATGGGCCCCATCCACCTCAGGGACCCTCGGAATTCTCCACCCTCGCGGGACCCAGTCGAAATCACTGGACCCCAGGCCTCCTGGTTTAGTACCTCACCCCAGGCTGAAGGTGCTTGGGATGGACTCCAACTCCATTCCGGTCAGGCCTAGGGCGCCTGGGCCGGAATCCAGAACCGCCCGCACCAAGGCCTAAGGTGCCTAGGCGCGTGAAAAAGATCCTCCTGAAGACCTCGTGGTTAGGGCGTCTCCCCCTTTTATCTCCTCCCATCGACACCACGGCAGGTTCCCCGCCCTCGCCGTACCATCTCCGGAAAGGGACAAAAAGGGTAGCACAGTGATGGCCAATCTACCTTGAGCCTCCAGGTACCCCGCCACCCAGAGGCCAAGGAGATTATTACACCGTCCAATCCTCCACGAACACAAATGGTCCACTATTCCCATACTTACACATATCTGAGTGTCCCACCTAAATTTAGAGACCCCGCTACATATATATATATATATATATATATATATATATATATATATATACACACACACACACACAGTTGTGCTTATAAGTTTACATACCCTGGCAGCATTTATGATTTCTTAGCCATTTTTTAGAGAAAGAATATGAATGATAACACAAAAACTTTTCTTTCACTCATGGTTAGTGTTTGGCTGAAGCCATTTATTATCAATCAACTGTGTTTACTCTTTTTAAATCATGACAACAGAAACTAACCAAATGACCCTGATAAAAAGTTTACATACCCCAGTTCTTAATACCGTGTATTGCCCCCTTTAACATCGATGACAGTTTGAAGTCTTTTGTGGTATTTGTTGCGGAGGCTCTATATCGTCTCAGATGGTAAAGCTGCCCATTCCTCTTGGGAAAAAGCCTCCAGTTCCTGTAAATTCTTGGGTTGTCTTGCATGAACTGGCTCAATGATATTGAGGTCAGGAGACTGAGATGGCCACTCCAGAACCTTCACTTTATTCTGCTGTAGCCGATGACAGGTCAACTTGGCCCTGTGTTTTGGATCATTGTTGTGTTGGAATGTCCAAGTACATCCCATTCACAGCTTCCTGGCTGATAAATGCAAATGTCCCTCCAGTATTTTTTGACAATTTTGACCACATTTCCTGTGCCTTTGTAGCTCACACATCCCCAAAACATCAGCGATCCACCTCCGTACCTTTCATCATAGGCCTCTCCAAATGAAACGTTTATGGTTGTGGCCAAAAAGCTAAATTTTGCTCTAATCACTTCAAATGACTTTGTGCCAGAAGGTTTGAGGCTTGTCTCTGTGCTGTTTGGCGTATTGTAAGCGGGATACTTTGTGGCATTTGCATAGTAATGGCTTTCTTCTGGCGACTCGACCATGCAGTCCATCTTTCTTCAAGTGCCTCCTTATTTTGCATCTTGAAACAATGACACCACATGTTTTCATTGAGTCCTGTATTTTACCTGAAGTTATGTGTGTTTTTTTCTTTGCATCTCAAACAATTTCCATGGCAGTTGTGGCTGAAATTTTAGTTGGTCTACCTGACCGTGATTTTGTTTCAACAGAACCCCTCATTTTCCAATTCTTGATTAGAGTTTGAAGACTGCTTATTGGCATTCTCAATTCCTTGGATATCTTTTTATATCACTTTCCTGTTTTATACAGTTCAACTACCTTTTCCCGAAGATCCTTTGACAATTCTTTTGCTTTGCCCATTACTCAGAATCCAAAAACATCAGTGCAGTACTGGATGAAAGCTGCAAGGGTCTGTCAGGAGTCCAGAAACTCATTGACCTTTTATAAACATATAGCGGGTAGGTACCTTTCAGTATGCTGATTCGGGTGGAGACATCAGTGATGTTCATTTCCCTGCAGCCCAGCAGGTGGTGCTGTCACTTTGGGCCGGGGTTGAACCATCACTGGAGTGCCGTACCCTTTTTGGTCTCTCGCGGCTGTTGCTGGCTGGGAGAGGCTATAAAAGGGGCGGACATCTTCGCCACGAGGTCCGAGTCCCAGGCACCTTTAGCCTGAGGGCTGCTGTCCAGCGGTCGGTGTCCAGGTGGGGTAGGCCTGGACACATGGAGTTTGGGAGTCACCCCAGACACTCTCAGTCTGGGGTGGGGTGCATCATTCAGGCCTGGGGCCCAGCTTCTTCCACTGGGATCCGCCCGGGAGGAATCGTCCTAAGACATCCACAGAATCGGGAGTCTGAATCCAGGCGTAAGGGACCGCGCAGGTGACCTTCCCGTAGATCTGGTGCAGCAGATTACCAGTGCCGGGACAGGGCCTCCGGAGACTGTCGGGATGGATGTCCTCGCCAAACAGGGGCCATATTCATACGGAAGGTGGTCCATGTTCTAAGGTCTGTGGCAGAGACCGCTACTCCGGTCAGTGGCAAAGACAGTTACTCAGGCCTGTGGCAGGGGCCCCAACTAGTTCACCCAGTAGGTGGCAGCTACCAACTTCATGGTCTGTGACAGAGACCGTGCGCCAGGCCTATCCGCACGAGAAAGGGATAGGAGAGTTCATTGTGCCTGGGCCTACTCGTATCCACACCCCTGTCTGTCTGTTATGGAAGTTCAACTGAGTATGTTCATTCTGGTATTGAAGAAATAAAGGAGTGTTGAACTTTTAAATGGTGTGGGGCTCTATTACTGGCAGACACACCTCCACGGAAGAAGCGGAGGCTCCATATGCAGAATGCAGACCCGAAGGTAATCTAAAGAGACTTTGCTCAAACCTGATATACATTTAAGGTGAAAGCTGGGCGTAGTGTCCTGCACTCTCTCCTCCAGAGTACCCCTAGACAACAGGCAAGAACAACAGATACAAGAGAGGGAGAGAGTGAGGCCGCTACACGTGGGGGTATCGTGTCCGGGATGTGTTCGTGTGACTATGGAGCTGAAGTTGTGGTGTTTGAACGTGTCTGCCCGGAAGAGTTCCGAGTAGGTCAGCCATGTTGGCCACTGCATCAAGAGGCACACCCTCCCTGCTCAGTTCGTGGGAGTGACCTAGGCCGAGAGGGGAAAGCCCGCGAACTGGGGCGAAGAAGGGGAAGAGTCCAGTCGTGTGAAGGACTACACGTGGGGACTTTGGCGCCAACCTTGCAGTGCGCAATGGATCAGCAGAGAGTCGCCATGTTCGGAAATACATTGTGGATTCCACTTCATCCTTCTACCACGAGTTTGACTACTACTGCTGCTCCGATAACGGATACGGGGATCTGGCTAAAGCCCCGGGGACGATTCGCCCTGTACTCATGCATGGACGTTGAGACCCTGGGTTTGATTTGTCCCGGCTGTTCGAGACTGGTGTGTCAGCTGAAGTCGTTCGGGCGCTGCGAGGCCTGCGGAGAGTTCCTATTTGAGGTGGAACCACCTATCGAGAAGCCAAGAACCATCCACTTCAACCGCACTACAGGCACCACCACTCAGGAAGGAGAAATCACTGCTTTGACAGCCATCCCTGTGCGCACTGCAGCGACCGCGGGGGAGGTCGTGATTAGAGAGATACGGGAGAAATCCGAAGATGCTGACTCGGTCACCACTGCTTCCCAGCATCCACCGCCGAAGAGGAAGACCGGCATGGTTGCCCCGTCCAGCGGTAGCGGGGGATCGTCCTGCCCGCCTACGCCCGGCCCGGATGGATCTGGTAGGAAGAGTCCCGGACATCCCTCCTCAAGTATGGGTCGAGGTAAGCCGGGCAAAGGGACTTGGTGTTCGGTGTCGGGGAGTCACGGCCCTGTGTGTTCACGGGAGGTAGCGATTCAGTCTCTACTACAAGCTTCCTGCCCGCGGAGGAGTGTGACACCTCCGACCTAGAGTAGCTCTCTGAGTTGGGAGACAACGTCGTCATAGACAAACTTTTTGCTCAAAAGGGCTGGGACAAGATGCCTCTCTCCTCATCCCGCAGAGTCAGGGATCCACCTATGTCAACAGGGGATAGTACACCCCGGGTGGAGGCACCAGCGCCTGAGGAGAGATCCTGTCCCCAGTCTGCCCTTCCACCCCCGGTGCCACCTGCATCTAGTATCGGGGGAAAGAGACTGTTATTGCGGGCACCTATGCCCAGGATGCTATTGTTCTGCCGGGAGAAGGAGATCGCCATACCATGCCTCCGTTAGCGAGACTACAACGCCTTTTTCTGCCAAAAGGTTGCCAGCGAGTATGGGTGGGAATACCCATATTTGTCTAAGGAACTTTTGTATGAGGTGGAGGTTTGCAGGGAGCGCTGGTACAATGACTTTGTGTGGACGCACATTCAGGTCCCACAGGCCCGCAGGTACCTCGCGTGTTCCCCCAAAGCATCTCAACGCTTCAAGGACTGTAAGGCAGAATGGATGTTGGGTCGGCACATCCACGCGGATAAGGTGCTGATTCGACGGTAACAAGGGGATGATGTTGAGTACCATTTAGAGCAGTGGTTCTCAACTCCTGTCCTCAGGACCCACTAACAGGCCAGATTTTAAGTATTACCTTGGTGAGATGCAGACTAGAATACTGCAATCCCTGAGCAGCAAATTATATCACCTGTGATGCATTTCAGTTATCTTGCAAACCTGGCCTGTTGGTGGGCCCTGAGGACTGGAGTTGAGAACCACTGATTTAGAGACAATGGACCAGCATTTGAAGCCTCTTGTACTGCCGCACCCAAGGTTCTATCTGTAGGAGGAAAAAGATTCCGTTCTTGCTTAGTCTACTGCTGCTGAACTTTCCGGGGTTGTTGTTCTGTGACTGTACCCGAGTTTAACGGGTGTTTGTGCTCCTTGGAGGAATTGGAGGACTGTTGCCGTTGTTGTCCTTCAGTTTTCCTTTTCACAGAGTGATTGTGGACTTTGAAGTAGTTAGAGCTGCAGAAGAAGATGAAAAAAAAAAAGTCTACAACAGGTGCAGTTACCGCGACACTGTCACCAGGTGGCAGTGTTGCACATCGATATTCACTTTTCACACACACACTTACAGAAGGAAAGGATTTCTTTACGGAGAAGTTTTTCGTTCTTACACGAACATATGTGTCAGGGTTACGTGTGTTAATGTTTCTTTTCCCCTCTGCAGGAGAACGTCCCATCAAGACCGCGAGAAAGGGGCGGGTCTTAGTTAGGATGGGTGGGGAAAGTGTTACTGTGATTTGTGAATATGTTTGTTGTTAGGTGTTGTTTGTTTCCCTTCCCTCCCCTTTAATGTTCGGCTCAGGCACAACGGTTTAGTTCGTTTTTTAGAAAACGGCCCAGCAGGTGGTGCTGTCACTTTGGGCCGGGGTTGAACCATCACTGGAGTGCCGTACCCTTTTTGGTCTCTCGCGGCTGTTGTGCGGCGGGGCGGGGAACCCGCTGTGCTGGCTGGGAGAGGCTATAAAAGGGGCAGACATCTTCGCCACGAGGTCCGAGTCCCAGGAACCTTTAGCCTGAGGGCTGCTGTCCAGCGGTCGGTGTCCAGGCGGGCTAGGCCTTGACACGTGGAGTTCGGGAGTCACCCCAGCCGGGACAGGGCCTCCGGAGACCGTCGGGATGGATGTCCTCGCCAAACAGGGGCCATATTCATACGGAAGGTGGTCCATGTTCTAAGGTCTGTGGCAGAGACCGCTACTCTGGTCAGTGGCAAAGACCGTTACTCAGGCCTGTGGCAGGGGCCCCAACTAGTTCACCCGGTAGGTGGCAGCTACCAACTTCACGGTCTGTGGCAGAGACCGTGCGCCAGGCCTATCCACACGAAAAAGGGATAGGAGAGTTCATTGTGCCTGGGCCTACTCGTATTCACACCCCTGTCTGTCTGTTATGGAAGTTCAACTGAGTATGTTCATTCTGGTATTGAAGAAATAAAGGAGTGTTGAACTTTTATGTACGGAGTCTATTTTCCCATATCAAAGACACTATTGAACTATTAAAAACAACTGATGGACTATCAATACCCAAAAACGCATGGCTTGTATCCATTGATATAGAAGCACTCTATAACTCTATTCCTCACTCCTTAGGAGTACAAGTAGCACGTAGTTTTCTCAGTGAACGCGACAAAGATTGTCGTAATTATAACAACTTCATAATAGAAATGCTTGATTTTATCCTTACTCATAACATTTTTTTGTTCAAACGCTCCATTACCTCCAGGTTCAGGGGGTGGCCATGGGGGCAGGTTGTGCCCCCTCCTATGCCAACCTCTTCCTGGGGGGGTGGGAACGCAATCTTTTTTCAAGCGATGATAGCGATGCCCACTTGACCAACATCTTGAGTTGGCATCGCTATATCGTTGACGTTCTTGTGATATGGGCGGGACCCAAGGAAACACTTCTACAGTTTTTGAATGGCTTACAAAATAATGCTTATAACTTAAAATTCACCTACAATTTTGGTCAAGAAAGAATTAAATTTTTAGATGTAGAATTGTTTGTTAACGATAAGGGCAACCTGTGCTCTACACTATATAGAAAGCCCACTGCAGGGAATACACTGCTACATGCTACAAGTTCCTGAACCACTCATCAGGAGCATTCCTTTCAGTCAGTACCTCAGACTGAGGAGAAATTGCTCTCTGGATGATGACTTTAAACACGAATCTAGCCAACTATATCAACGTCTTAGAGCCAGAGGGTATACCAAAACATGCCTACGTAAAGCTTTCAACAAAGTCAAAGCCTTAGATAGGAACACCCTAATTTACAATACCAAAGACAACAAAAAAAAACAGATTCCATCAGAATAATCACAAGATACAACAGACAACACGCTGCCATTAGAAAAATTTACAATATGTTTTGGTACTTGTTGACATCTGATGAAAAAATTAGCAAGTATATTAACACCTTCCCTGAGATAACCTTCAAACGCTCTAGATCAATCAAAGACAGAACAGTCTTGAGCCATTATGCGTCAAACACTGATCCTAAACCCACGAGATTGGGTACTTACCCATGTGGCAAATGTAATTATTATCGCTATATCCTCACAGGCTGCGATATCAATCTGCCCAATGGTGACACATGGGCACCCAAAAATCGAATCACATGTCAAACAATTGGGGTTATATACCTCATGAAATGCCCCTGTGGGGCATTTTATGTGGGTAAAACCAAAAGACATTTCTTTCGTAGGATGCGAGACCACGTGTCGGCTATCTCCAAGAAACTAATGGAGACGCCCATCAGCCGACACATGGGTCTGTTCCACAATCACAACCTAAAAATGCTGTGCTTCTTCGCCTTGGAGCACATCTCTCTCAACACGCACACACACTAATTCCAAGCAAACAGATCACAGGTGAAGGTGGGTACCTTTAATAGCCATTCAAACCCCTTTGTGTCAACTTGTGTCAACTCACCAGAATATGTAAACTTTTGATCAGGGTCATTTGGGTAGTTTCTGTTGTCATTATGATTTAAAAAGAGTAAACATAGTTGATTGATAATAAATGGCTTCAGCCAAACACTAACCATGAGTGAAAGAAATGTTTTGTGTTATCATTCATATTCTCTGAGAAATGGCCAAGAAATCATAAATTCTGGCAGGGTATGTAAACTTATGAGCACAACTGTATATATATATATATATATATATATATATATGTATATATATATATATATATATATACATATATATATATATATATATACACATCGTACATGTCAGTATTATTTTTATTTTTTTACAATTAAACATTTATTACATGAAAAAGAATTCCTGGTGTTTAAACAAAAAAAAACAAAAGCCCACAGAAGTTGTTGTGCCTGGTGCTGTGTCTAATTTATTATTTCAGGGTTCCCTTATTGAAGCACCCATGTAATACTGCAGGGCATACAGGCTGGTATCAGCATGGTGGTGTTGCAGGCCGATGTAATTCCAGGTGCAAATTAGAGGAAGTGTACATTTTTCTCAGCTAATGGATATCTGGGTATCAGCCTGATGCACTATGGATCACTCATTTTTAAGTAGCAGTTTTTTCAAAGCACTTAAAACTGACTATGGGTTTCTAGAACAATCTGATCACTGAAGAAGACAGCTTCTGTCACTGGCATATCTTGGATAAAGAATAGTGATCAGACAAGGTATTTAAGCTGCTCCAATCTTTGTCCTCCAAAGCGGTCAGCCTGGGGTTATCTGCTACAGCTGCTGCTATAGAAATGAGATCTTCATTTGATTATCTCCTGTCTTCTGACTAGGCTAAGATGATGGCTGCCTTACATAGGTATATATATATATATATATATATATATATATATATAGATATATAGATTTTGTGATATTTTGGCCTTACTGAAATGTGTGTTTTGGAGTGAATAGAATCCCTAAAAAGTATTTAGCAATAAACATAAATAAAACCATGTAAAGAAGAAGCCATGTATAAGGGTCCATTTACATTTTTGAGGTGCAATAATGAACATGAATCATGTTAACAATATATAGCTGTGCATACTCCAAATAGTTGACAACAATTTGATGTGTCATGTTTCCTTTAATGCAACACATTACCATGCTTTGCAATGCATTCTGGCACACTGCAAAGCAGGTGTGTTGCCTTAGGCTATGATGGAGTGTGTTGTTGTAATGCTCCAGTTACAATATCAAACCACACACCAATGCATGTTTAGAGCATTTGCAGTGCCATTCATTTTGAATGCCATGACAACATGCCATCACAACACACTAAGGCAACACAGCACCAATGCACGTGTTGCAGCGCACCACAATGCATGGCAATAGACTACCGTGCATTTTGTTGTGCTACATTGCCAAGAATAGTGTATTTCTAGTTTTTTAGATGTTGTGGTGCATTGCCAGCCCATTAATTGAATAGGTTGCTTGAACACAAGCCCCATTAGTGTGCAAAAAAAAAAATGTGGAAATGTGTGAACCTACCCTTAGTGTGCTGGGGTGTCATTTAAAATGAATGATGCAGCAAAGCATGTAACATTCCACACATTAATAAACTGCAACAACATGTGCATTACCATCACAAAAACATGTAAATGGGTTCCAATAGGTATCTAAATATCTGAAGCAGTGTAATATGAACATTTCTATTAACAAAAAAAAAATGTTTTTTAAAATAAATTTTTTAGAAATGGCAATATGTTTTATAATTCCAGTAGAAGAAAAAAGTCCTATAGCTTAAAAAAAATGTATAGTAATTAACACTCTTCAGGTGTAATGCTTGACAATGGGTAGTATTGGTTAAAAGCTCCTACTATCTTCAGACACCAAAGAAAACAACAAAAAGTGTTAACAGCTTTTACTCTGAAGCGCTGCTCTGATACATTACCCATTATACTTATCTGCACACAAGGAAATGGCAAACAGGTTTGATCAATTAGATTTTAATGCAAAGTGGAACTGGGAAAGAAAGGCAGTCAGCTCAGAAGACCTTTGAGTTGCTAATGTGTCTGAAAAAAAGCACTTAATTGAGGTCATAATAATATTAGTGTTATCATCATCATCAATAATTTGGCTTTATTTATTGCTACATGGGAAAGCCTGTCAGAATCCAATGGTATGGTTTTTGTTCTGCGCGTTAACATGAAGCTAGCTGATGGATGAATGGGGAATATTTCAGCAGCTGCTTCATAAAGTAACACAGGATGGAAAAAAAATGTTCATTAGCTGCCTTTCACCTTAAGATTATGAGATATCCATAAAGATAAAATGTTTTTTTGTTGTCAATAAGAACAGTTTAAACTTTACATAAGATCATGATAATTATAAATTTTGTTTACACTGTGTTAGAAATGTAAATGTATAAGTATTTAATAGAAATACATGCATTTATTTTACCAATATAATGAGCACAATTATAATGTGGAAATAGATTTAAAGACAAATACTTTGTTGTTTAGGTCTTTTTTTTTAATAAGATTTAAAAATATTTTGCTTTGATTGCATTTTAAAAAGTATTAATTCAGTTTTAAGTATATCTTCCCCCAACTTAGTCTGGATAAGAAGATTACACAATACAATTTTGGACATTTTATAACTGGTAGGTAAAATTTTCGCTTTAGATAGCGTGTGGGATTTTAGTCAAAAAATCTCTCCAAAATGAATGGAAATCACACCTTTGATATTTGATATTCATCAGACTCTTTTTCAATGATAACCATAACATTTTGAATTTAACCTCACTTACCATCCTGGTGGCAAGGGTAAAGCCCTGTACACACGGTCTGACTTTTTGTGAACAAACTTCATTTTGAGCAAGTTTGCCCAAAAATCCGACCGTGTGTACGCTCCATCGGACAAACTTTTTTGTTTTTCATCAGACAAAAGTTCGGTCTGCAAACGGACAAACTTTTGGCCAACAAAAGTCCGATAGAACAAAGATCCGACCGTGTGTACAGAAAACCATTGGACTTTTGTCCGATGGACAAAACAAATAATGTTAAAATCAACCAACAATAGCAGAAGTTGACCAAAGGGTGGCGGTAAAGAGCAGAAAAAACATGTGATGTTGGAAAAAGTTTGGGGAAAGTTTGCAGAAAAGTCCTGTGGTGTGTATGGCCAACTCCGTTCAGACAAAAATCCACGGAAAAGTCCGATGGAAGTCCGACCGTGTGTACGAGGCTTTACCATAACAAAGTGCAGTACAGCAGTTAAAACCTGACATAGGTTTAAACTCTTCCCCTACTTTGCTCTGAACTAGAAGAAAAATGCCTGTGATTTTAGTGTGTGTAAAGCCTCATACACACTGTCAGACTTCAAACAAACTTTTCCGTGGATTTTTGTCCGAAGGGAGTTGGCCGGGAACACCCATAGCCTACACACGGCAGAACTTTTCTGCAAACTTTCCCAAGACTTTCCCAACATCACGTGGTTTTTCTGCTCTTTTCTGCTCTTTACCGCCACCCTTTGGTCAACTTCTGCCATGTTGGTTGATTTTAACTTTGGTTCTGGGCATGCGTGTTTGTACTTCGGACAAAAGTCAGATGGATTTCTGTACACACGATAGGACTTTTGTTGCTGAAAAGTTTGTCCGTTTGCAGAGCGAACTTTTGTCCGATGAAAACCGAAAAAGTTTGTCCAATGGAGCGTACACACGGTAGTTTTTTTTTTTTTTTTAAACTTGCTCATTTTTAAGTTTGTTGAAGTTTGTTGTCAAAAAGTCCTACCATGTGTATGGGGCTTTAGGTGTTTCTACATACAGTATGTCTTTTATCAAGCATAGAAATATTATTAACATAAATTTAAAATACTTTTAGATGTGTTTCTTAGCGAAGACAAGACAATGTACACACATGCTCACACACACTCACACGTTGAACTGGATGGACTGAAGTCTTTATTCAACCTTACCGACTATGTAACGTGCAGAGTACTGAGGTTTCCTATCACAGTGCAATGAGGATGCCAACATGGCCTGTATAGTGTTCAAACCTCAGCCCTATAGATGTCATTATTTACAGATGTTACAGGTGTAATACTTTCTATACTTTGTCCAAGTTTGTTCCAGTTTTTGTTATGATATACTCAGAACCCTGCACATGTTTTATGGATGCCTGAACTTGTTAATAAAGCATTCTACAATTACTCTTCCTCCCAGACTACAGAATACAACAATATTGGTGACAAGCATGTCTGTTCTATCTCTACAGCAGCCTGAATATTTTCTTCCACACCCTGGAGAGCCTGTGTTACCTGTTACTGCTTGAATGTATATGTTTGAGAATGACATACTTGATGCTAATCAGGCAGGATATTTCAGAGGTTTCATTTGATGCAGGACATTTTTCTTTTTTTTACTGATTAAGAATCAAAATGGAGACTAGGAACCCCAACCACCTAGACATAATCAAGGAATCAGAAGGCCGCCTGTGCTGAATAATGATTATATGATATAATTTAAATGCATAGTACTGTTTTCGTATATAATTCTTTAGATTGCTTGTAAGTAGATTATAGATGGATCATGTGCCCCTTCCCGGGTCACTCGCTGGAAGAACATATTACCCTTCTACCTAAGGATCAGAAAGATCCCACTCAATGCTCGAGTTTCCACCCAATCTCTTTAGTCAATGCTGATCTTAAAATATATGCTAAATTACTAGCGGACAGACTTCAGTCGGTTATTTCTCTTATTATTCATTTAGATCAAGTGTGCTTCATTCCCAACCATGAAGCACAGGACAATACAATCCAAATACTGTTCCTTATCTCTTATTGCCAGTCATGGAACGTCCCCCTTTGTCTTCTTTCACTTTATGCCGAAAAGGCGTTTGATTGCCTCGACTGGGTATTCTTACAAGCAAAACTGGAACAAATTGGTCTGCCCTGGATTTCACCCACAAAATAATGGCCCTTTACTCTTGTTCAACAGCCCACATTAGGGTGAATGGTTTAATCTCGGGCCCAGACCATATTTCTAATGGGACTCGCCAGGGATGTCCTTTCGCTCTGCTCTTGTCTATATTAGCAATGGAGCATTTGGCAACTGCCCTGCATGATAATGACTCATTTTGTGGTGTGTACATTGCAGGTAAGCAATAAAAGGTCAGCCTATTTGCAGACAACCTTTTACTCAACATTACTAACCCTCGAATAGCCATCCCCTCGCTCCTTATGGAACTGGAACAATTTGGCACCTTTAGTTTCAAAATTTCAAAATGAATGTGTCAAAATCATATTGCCTTGATATTTTACTTCCCCTGGGTTCTTGAGATCCACTGTCCACTATGCAGCAACGCCTTAATAGTTGGTCATTAATGCAACATTCTTGGTTGGGACAGATGTCCCTCTTTATGATGGATATCCTCCCTAGATTTATCTATGTCTTTCAAACAATACTGATCTGGGCCCCATGAAAATTTTTCTGATCTGTGCACTCTTCAGTACTCAAATTCATTTGGCCCAAATCCTCAGGTAAATTTTGGTTTGACATTTTGGTGAAGAGGCAGGACAATGGTGGTGCTGGCTTGCCTCATCTATAACTATATCATTCTAAGGCACTACTTAGTAGGGTGCTGGACTGGACCCATCATGATTTCCTTTAAGCAGTGGGTTTGCCTTGATTCAGATATATCACCTGTTGACATCTCTCCCGTGGGTGTTTCCTACTGATAGCCCACCTTTGCTTTGCTCATTTCTATTCGTTTGGGACAAGGCTATTAGAGCATGTGGTGTGTCATTGCGTCCGGGGCCTTTAACACCAATATTGGGCAACCTGGGATTTCTACCAGGATTGTGCGACAAGGGTTTTTCTTTTTGTTGGCAACCACCATGTTTATCTCTCTTATGAAAATTATACATTTGGTGTGGACTTATTTTGTGTTAAAGTGGAATTCCAGGTTAATTTTTTGTTTTATTTTTGTCCCCCTCCCCGTATTATTTAAAAAAAAAAATTATCGGGTTTAAAGCCTTAACCAACCATGTATAAATGTCACTGGTAGGGAAGGGGTTAACATTAGGGGCGATCAAGGGGTTAAGTGTTCCCTAGGGAGGTGTGGGGCAGTGTACTGACTGGGAGTAGAGAGAGATCGCTGTTCCTGATCACTACAGAACAGGGATCTGTCTGTTTACATTGACAGATCCCCGTTCTGTCTCTCTCTGGAATGATCGCGGGTCGCCGGTGGACATCGCGGCCGCCGGCCACGCACATCGGCTCCAGCGTCGTGCTGCATGTGCGCCCCCCCTAGAGCTCTTAAAGCAGCCAATGTACAGCTACGGCGATTCGCGCAGCCGTGCTGGTCGGCAAGCGGTTAAAGTATAACTAAAAGCTATTTTTTTTTCTTATTTTTTGGACACAGTGGAGAGGAATTAGAATACATGTCAGGGTTTTTTGCTTTCAGTGCTCCCTTTAGGGAGATTCACCATCTCAGTTTGTCATGTTTACTGTTATCGTCAAAATAAAAGACTTTAGCCAATCATGGCTCAGGGGGCTAAGTCAACACCCCACACTATATAAGGCTGCTTACATGGCAGCCGTATATAGTGTTATGATTGAGATAACATTTGACCATAGGGTGAGTACATGGATTAAAAATTAGATACAAGGGTGAGTTCAGATGGTGGTGATAAATGGGGAGTACTTGGAATGGTCAGGGGTGGGTAGTGGGGTCCCCCAGGGTTTATACACTGGGGGGCAGAACCTCTGGGGGAATCTAGGATGGAAAAGGACCTGGGGCTCCTAGTAGATGATAGGCTTAGCAATGGCTTGCAATGCCAAGCTGCTGCTAACAAAGCAAACATAATAATGGCATGCATTAAAAAGGGATTAACTCCAGAGATAAAACGATAATTCTTCCGCTCTACAAGACTCTGGTCCGGCCGCACCTGGAGTATGCTGTCCAGCTCTGGGCACCAGTCCTCAGGAAGGATGTACTGGAAATGGAGAGAGTGCAAAGAAGGGCAACAAAGCCAATAAAGGGTCTGTAGGATATTAGTTATGGGGAAAGGTTGCAAGCACTGATATTTTCTCTGGAGAATAGACGCCTGAGAGGGCATATGATTTCAATATACAAATACCATACTGGTGACCCCACAATAGGAATAAAACTTTTTCGTGGAAGGGAGTTTAACAAGACACGTGGCCACTCATTAAAATTAGAAGAAAAGAGGTTTAATCTTAAACTAAGTAGAGGGTTCTTTACTGTAAGAGCGGCGGTGGTATCAGCGGGGGGCATCGATGGTTTCAAGAAACTATTAGCTAAGCACCTTAACGACCACAACATACAGGGATATACAAGGTAATGTTGATGTATAATCACACACATAGGTTGGACTTGATGGACTTGTGTGTTTTTTCAACCTCACCTACTATGTAACTATGTAACTATGTTAGCTAGAGGCAGGTTAGTTAGTGGCGTGCAGGCAGTTTAGTATATATATATATATATATATATATATATATATATATATATAATTGTAGTCAGTGTAGTGTAACTATACAGTATGTGCAGGCAGTGTATTAATATATATATATATATATATATATATATATATATATATATATATATACAGTGCATAGTATATATATATACAGTGTATATATATATATATATACATACACAGTGCAGTCAGTGTAGAATTATATATACAGTACAGGCAGTGTAGTATGCATATATATATAATATATATATATATATATATATATATATATATACATACAGTTGTGCTCATAAGTTTACATACCTGGGCAGAATTTATGATTTCTTGGCCATTTTTCAGAGAATATGAATGATAACACAAAATTTTTCTTTCACTTCACTCCAGGCCAATTTTTTTTTTAAAACATGGCGTGGGACCCCCCCCCCAAAATCCATACCAGATCCTTATCCGAGCAAGCAGCCTGGCAGGCCAGGAAAGGGCGAGCGAGCGCCTCCCCCTGAACCATACCAGGCCACTTTCCCTCAACATGGGGAGGGTGCTTTGGGGTCCCCCCCCAAAGCACCCTGTCCCATTTGTTGATGGGGACAAGGGCCTCGTCCCCACAACCCTTGCTCGGTGGTTGTGGAGGTCTGTGGGTGTGGAGCTTATTGTAATCTGGAAGCCACCTTTAACAAGGGGGCCCCAGATCCCACCTCCCCATGTGAATGGGTATGGGGTACATTGTACCCCTACCCATTCTCCCAAAAAAGTGTCAAAAAGAAAAAACCACAGTACACCGTTTTTGACATTTCCTTTATTAAAAAAGAAAAAAAGTGTCCTGCGATGTACATCCATCGTCAATAACGCCACCCGATGGACTCGAAAAATAGAAAAAAAAAGAAAAAACTACGCCGTGGGAGGCGTCCCGCCGACTGCTGTATTTTCGCTGTGACAGCTGTTATATAGGCAAGATTGGGGCCACCTGCTGACGTAACTGGCTGATCCCGCCCCCTCTGATGGCACATGATGTCAAAAGGGGCGGGGTCACTCTGTTACGTCACTGGGTGGCCCCACCCTTGCCTTTATAACAGCTGTCACAGCCAAGAGACAGCAGTCGGCGGGGCGCCTCCTATCGAGGCGGAGCTTTTTTTTTATATTTTTCAGGTCCGTCGGGCGGCATGATTAACCACTTAAGCCCCGGACCATTTGGTAGCTAAAGGACCAGAGGTGAATTCAGAATTTTGCACTGCGCTGCTTTAACTGTAAATTGTGCGGACATGCAATGTTGTACCCAAACGAAATTTGCGTCCTTTTCTTCCCACAAATAGAGCTTTCTTTTAATGGTATTTGATTGCCTCTGCGATTTTTATTTTTTGCGATATAAACGGAAAAAGACCGAAAATTTTGAAAAAAAATGATATTTTCTACTTTTTGTTATAAGAAAAATCGAATAAACTCAATTTTAGTCATACATTTAGGCCAAAATGTATTCAGCCACATGTCTTTAGTAAAAAAAATGTCAATAAGCGTATATTTATCGGTTTGCGCAAAAGTTATAGCGTTTACAAACTAGGGTACATTTTCTGGAATTTACACAGCTTTTAATTTATGACTGCCTATCTCATTTCTTGAGGTGCTAAAATGACAGGGCAGTACAAAACCCCCCCAAATGACCCCATTTTAGAAAGTAGACACCCCAAGGAAATTGCTGAGAGGCATGTTGAGCCCATTGAATATTTTATTTTTTTGTCCCAAGTGATTGAATAATGACAAAAAAAAATAAAAATTACAAAAAGTTGTCACTAAATGATATATTGCTCACACATGCCATGGTTATATGTGGAATTGCACCCCAAAATACATTCTGCTGCTTCTCCTGAGTACGGGGATACCACATGTGTGGGACTTTTTAGGAGCCTAGCCACGTACGGGACCCCGGAAACCAAGCACCGCCTTCAGGATTTCTAAGGGCGCAAATTTTTGATTTCACTCCTCACTACCTATCACAGTTTTGAAGGCCATAAAATGCCAAAATAGCACAAAACCCCCCCAAATGACCCCATTTTAGAAAGTAGACACCCCAAGGAAATTGCTGAGAGGCCTGTTGAGCCCATTGAATATTTTTTTTTTGTCCCAAGTGATTGAATAATGACAAAAAAAAAAATTACAAAAAGTTGTCACTAAATGATATATTGCTCACACATGCCATGGTTATATGTGGAATTGCACCCCAAAATACATTCTACTGCTTCTCTTGAGTACAGGGATAGCACATGTGTGGGACTTTTTAGGAGCCTAGCCACGTACGGGACCCCGGAAACCAAGCACCGCCTCCAGGATTTCTAAGGGCGCAAATTTTTGATTTCACTCCTCACTACCTATCACAGTTTTGAAGGCCATAAAATGCCAAAATAGCACAAAACCCCCCCAAATGACCCCATTTTGGAAAGTAGACACCCCAAGCTGTTTGCTGAGAGGCATGGTGAGTATTTTACAGCTCTCATTTGTTTTTGAAAATGAAGAAAGAACATTTTTTTTTTTTTCTTTTTTTTTTCAATTTTCAAAACTTTGTGACAAAAAACGAGATCTGAAAAATACTCACAATACCTCTCAGCAAATAGCTTGGGGTGTCTACTTTCCAAAATGGGGTCATTTGGGGGGGTTTTGTGCCATCTGGGCATTCCATGGCCTCCGAAACTGTGATAGGCAGTGAGAAGTGAAATCAAAAATTGACACCCTTAGAAAGCCTGAAGGTGGTGCTTGGTTTTTGGGGTCCCGTACGCGGCTAGGCTCCCAAAAAGTCTCACACATGTGGTATCCCCGTACTCAGGAGAAGCAACAGAATGTATTTTGGGGTGTAATTCCACATATGCCCATGGCATGTTTGAGCAATATATCATTTAGTGACAACTTTGTGCAAAAAAAAAAAATATTTTTTCCGCAACTTGTGTCAACATATAAAATATTCCATGGACTCGACATGCCTCTCAGTATATAGCTTGGGGTGTCTACTTTCCAAAATGGGGTCATTTGGGGGGGTTTTGAACTGTTCTGGCATTTTATACACAACATTAGGAAGCTTACATCCACTCTTCTAACCACTTGAAGACAAAGCCCTTTTTGACACTTTTTGTTTACATGAAAACATATTTTTTTTTGCAAGAAAATTATGTTGAACCCCCAAACATTATATATATTTTTAAAGCAAAGGCCCTACAGAATAAAATGGTGGGTGTTGCATTTTTTTTTTCTACACAGTATTTGCGCTGCGATTTTTCAAACGCATTTTTTGGGGAAAAAATACACTTTTTTTTATTTTAATGCACTTTAATGCCTCCTTCCCTGTTGATGCCTTGTATAGGAGAAACGCAGCGTCGGGCGGAGCAATCATCTCTGACGTCACCACGCTCCAGCTCAGTGGTCTGAGCCGCGGCTGGTTGTCTTATTTACACCGCGTTTTTTAAAATACTTTTGTTCAGAGACTCTGGATGTTAGCTCCTGTTATTTTAATAAAGGGACCTTTTGTTGATATACTGCACCATGAGTCTCCCCCTATCTCTTTTTTGATATCCATACTGAATCATTGGGGAATCGATCCTGACTATAAGGAAACTGTGTCCCTGAACGATCCAAGGGAGAGGGCGGACCTGCTGCAGGACGGATGTTTTTGATGTGCTGAGCCTGTATGATCTCCGTAATAGAGATCCACCGGAGTCGGTAAGCCCCCACTCTTTCCATTTTTATGTCATCTGGCTGGAAAACTGTCGGAGGAAGATTCCAATCCTTCCCTGCTACAATTTCCTTTTTCATGCAGTTTTGAATGCAGCGAGTCATCTCACAACCTATTTACAGTCACTTCACAGTTTTTACTTGTAGAGGAAGACTTCAACCCTTCCCTGCCACAATTTCTTTTTTATGAAATTTTGAATGCAGCGAGTCACCTCACAACCTATTTACAGTCACTTCAAAAAAATGTTTTTCTTTTTGTGTTTATTGGGACACTAATTGATAATTTTTCTTGGGACATTTTTTTGTATTAATTGTATTCCAGTTTGCACTTTGATTTTTGCACATAATTGTTGGTAGCGCATTTTTTTTATTATTTGTGAATAATGCACTAAAACACACTATATTGCCCAAATGTTTGATGAAATAAAAAAGATGATCTTAGGCCGAGTACATAGATACCAAACACGACATGCTTTAAAATTTCGCACAAACGCGCATTGGCGACAAACTACATACATTTTTAAAAGCCTTTAAAAGCATTTACAGGTTACCCCGTTAGATTTACAGAGGAGGTCTACTGCTAAAATTACTGCCCTCGATCTGACCTTTGCGGTGATACCTCACATGCATGGTGCAATTGCTGTTTACATATGACGCCAGACCGACGCTTGCGTTCGCCATTGGGCAAGAGCAGGGCAGGACAGGGGTGCTTTTTTTTTTTTTATTATTATTAATTTTGCTTTTTTATTTTATTTTTAAACTGTTGCTTCCATATTTATTTATTTTTATCACTTTTATTGTTATCTCAGGGAATGTAAATATCCCCTATGATAGCAATAGGTAATGACAGGTACTCTTTTTTGAAAAAACTGGGGTCTTCTAGACCCTAGATCTTTCCTCTGCCCTCAAAGCATCTGACCACACCAAGATCGGTGTGATAAAATGCTTTCCCAATTTCCCAATGGCGCTTTTTATATCCGGGGGGGGACATTCCCTCCCACTGCTTGTAAAAGCAGTCCAGAGGCTAATTAGCCACTAGGATTGCTTTTACATGAAAGCCGGCCGCTGGCTGAAAAGAATGATACCAAGATGATACCTAAACCCGCAGGCATCATTCTGGTATAAACATTCAAAGTCCAGCAACATACCAGTACGTTGCTGGTCCTTGTTGGACATGTATTGTAATCTTTTTTTTCATGCAGCCTGTTGGCTGAACGAAAAAAAAAGATTGATCGGTGGGTATGCCCACCATTAGAATACCGCCCTTCATCCACCCACTTCTAATGATGGGCATACATGCACCATTTATATATGCCGAAGCATGGGGGCATCTTCTCGCAAAAGTTATGCCGCGTACACATGGTCAGACTTTTCCACGGGCAAGCCTCCGTCGGAATTTCGACCGTATATACGCGGCATTAGGAGCAAAATCGCTCCTCCGATCCTGCTGCCCCAATGCTTCGGCATATATGCTTTTTTTTTTAACTGTGGTGGTGAAATTACCTCCTACAGCACTGGAGTCGCAGGGATCAGGCCTGTCTCTGCGAACGCTGCAGTTATGTGTGTTGTGTTTTGCAAGTGACAGTGATCGATCGATACTGCACTTCGGTGGCCTGGGCTGGACGGAGGGGCAAAACGCAGGTGCTAGCAGGTATCTGGGCTGATCCCGCTAACACTGCGTTTTTGGGAACCCTAAACTGCTGGGGACGCTAGTATAGATCTGATCAGATCAGATATTGAGCTGATCAGATACTATACCACTAAGGGGGGTGTATGCTTCACGTGTGGGTGTTAGCGCTACTGGCACTAACCTGACGCTGCCTGGGGTGTGACGCAGACCCTCTCTGACGCTAAAACCTAACTGATATCACCCGCCGGGCGATCAGGGGGTTAAACCTTTATTGGGTTATATACGGCGGGTGCCCTGACACTATAAAAAGCAAACTAACTAACCAGCGTCACCCGTAACACTTATATGATGATCACTGGTGAAAGGGTTAACTAGGGGCAATTAGGGGGTTAAAACCTTTATTAGGTAATATATGGGGGTACCTGACGCTATATAAAAACCTGACGGCGAACCTAAAAAAAAATTACTGGCTACCTATCGGCATCACCGACACTAAGACAACGATCATAAAAACGATTGCTTAGTGACAGTGGTGATAGGGGGTGAAAGGGTTACCTGGGGGGCGATCAGGGGGTTAAACCTTTATTAGATAATATATGGGGGTACCTGACGCTATAAAAACCTGCGGCGAACCTAAAAAAAATTACTGGCTACCGATCAGCATCACCGACGCTAAGACATCGATCAGAAAAATGATCGCATAGTGACGGCGGTGCTAGGGGGTGAAAGGGTTACCTGGGGGGTGATCAAGGGGGTTACACATTTATTAGGTAATATATGGGGGTACCCGACGCTATAAAAACCTGCGGCGAACCTAAAAAAAATTACTGGCTACCGATCAGCATCGCCGACGCTAAGACATCGATCAGAAAAATTATCGCTTAGTGACAGTGGTGATAGGGGGTGAAAGGGTTACCTGGGGGGGCGATCAAGGGGGTTAAACCTTTATTAGGTAATATATGGGGGTACCCGACGCTATAAAAACCTGCGGCGAACCTAAAAAAAATTACTGGCTACCGATCAGCATCACCGACGCTAAGACATCGATCAGAAAAATGATCGCATAGCCACGGCGGTGCTAGGGGGTGAAAGGGTTACCTGGGGGGTGATCAAGGGGGTTAAACCTTTATTAGGTAATATATGGGGGTACCCGACGCTATAAAAACCTGCGGCGAACCTAAAAAAAATTACTGGCTACCGATCAGCATCGCCGACGCTAAGACATCGATCAGAAAAATTATAACTTAGTGACAGTGGTGATAGGGGGTGAAAGGGTTACCTGGGGGGCGATCAAGGGGGTTAAACCTTCATTAGGTAATATATGGGGGTACCCGACGCTATAAAAACCTGCGGCGAACCTAAAAAAAATTACTGGCTACCGATCAGCATCACCGACGCTAAGACATCGATCAGAAAAATGATTGCTTAGTGACAGTGGTGATAGGGGGTGAAAGGGTTATCTGGGGGGTGATCAGGGGGTTAAACCTTTATTAGGGGGGGTTAGGGGGCTACACTGGACCTAAAACTAAATGTAGTGACACTTTTACAGTCACAAATGTCACTGATTGCAGTGATCACTAAATAAATGGTCACTGCAATCAGTGACACTGTGACTGGGGGCTGGGGGGGCTGGGGGGTGATCTGGGGGTGTCTGGGGGGGCCTGGGGGGCGATTTATGTGCCTATGTGTCCTGGTGTCAGTGTAGTGTTTTGTGTACTAACCTGGCATCTTCTCCTGTACGGCGCTTGGTATATGTGAGCGCCCCAGGAGAGATGACATCACTTCCTCCTTCCTGGCAGGCAGGGGAAGCTCTCTCATTCGCCGGGAGCGATCGAGAGGGGGTGGCCGGAATCGAACGGCCGTCCCCTCATGTCGGATCGCTCCCGAAGGTAAAACGACCGCTCACTGTAAAGAAGGGGGGTCCGATCGGACCCCCCAACTATACAAAGGCAATCACGTACATATACGTGATTCTGCCTGTCGGTGCCATTCTGCTGACGTATATTTACAGTGGGCGGTCGTTAAGTGGTTAAAGATGGATGGACATCGTGGGATACTTATTTTTTTAATTTTTTTAATAAAGGAATTGTCAAAAACGGTCTATTGTGGTTTTTACTTTTTGACACTTTTTTTTACATGGGGGGCCGGGATCTGGGGGCCCCCTTTGTTAAAGGCATGAAGTTCCCCTTAAAGTCTATGCCAGACCCAAAGGGCCAGGTATGGATTTTGGGGGGTCCCACGCTAATTTTTTTTAAATATATAAATATAAATATATACTAGACTGCCTGCACTGTAGATATAGTCTACACTTAATGCAGAGTATATATATATATATATATATATATATATATATATATATATATATATATATATATATACTACACAGTAGATATATATTAATACACTGCCTGAACTGTATATTTAGTCTAGACTACACTGACTACACTGTATATATATATATATATATATATATACTAAACTGCCTGCACGCCACTAACTAACCTGCCTTTAGTTAACATTCTCTCATTCATAAGCATGACACTAAATAGGTCACGGTGTAAGCAGCCTTATATAGCGTGGGACTTAGCCCCCTGAGCCATGATTGGCTAAAGGCTAATAATAATGGCTCTCACAGCAGAGTGAGCTGTGATTGGCCAAAGCATGAAGGTCAGGTGCAGGCTTTGGCCAATCATCTGACATCAATGCACTACGATCTCACAGTGCATTATGGGGCATTCCATGGCGCTCAAATTTCCCGCAAACTCCCCAAAATGTTCGGGATTCGGCGAATGGGTGAACACTCAATGTTCGAGTCCAACTTATGTTCGACTCAAACATTGGGACAATCCCTATGTGCTATGAACAAAATATATCATCCCTGACCATGCTTACTGGACCACCTGTTAGCAGTAACGTGGACCTTGCAGCTGACTGCCTTGCTCAGCGATAACACATTACCTTCCACGTGATGATAGTGAGCTGGAATAGTCTTATGTGAAAAGAAATAGCGTCTGGGAACTTGCCATTGTGGTACAGCACATTCTGTAAATTTACGGAAGGGGGCAGAATCCACCAGACGGAAAGGCAGGAGTTTTAAAGCCAGCAGCTTTGACAAGCTTGAACTTAGATGTTGGGCATGTGGGTGGCAGTGACTCTATTTTTTTCCCGCTGCAGCAGATGGGGCAGAGAAATTTGTCGTCTATGCCCTGCAGGAGCCTCAGCTTCTGCTTTGGGCGAGGTACATAGACGACGTCCTCCTCCTATGGGCTGGTACTTCACAAATGTTAGAGAATTTTTTCTCCACGTTAAATGATAATGATAGAGGTATTACTCTTACACATGAATCCAGTCAGTCCATGATACACTTTCGTGATTTACAGATAGAAAGATCGGAGCAGCAATTTAAGTTTAGTACCTATTTTAAGCCTACGGACAGAAATGGGTTTATACCCATGAGTAGCTACCACCACAAGTCATGGCTGAAGTCGGTCCCCAAGAGTCAGTTCCTGCGTCTTCGCCGGAACTGTACAGAAACAGATACTTTTGGGGCACAAGCAAACGTGCTTAAAAATAGATTTCTAGAAAAGGGATATAATCAGGTGGAAATAGATAGTGACCTGAAGAGGGTGTTTGATATAGAAAGACCCACATTGTTCAAAGATAGACCACCCAAAGAAAGAAATGACACCTATAAATGGTCCTTCCTTACCATCTTTTCCACCCAATATAAGCACATAAAAGCCATTTTTGAAAAACATTGGGGGATACTGAGGAATGATAGGGTGTTGGGCACACTAATACCAGGAAGGCCTAAGGTTATCTATAAGGGAGTACCCTCCCTTCAAAATAAAATTTCACCCAACATCATAAATCCACCCATAAAACCCACCTTCTTTCATAACTGGATGGGATATTATCCCTGCAAAAAATGTATTGTTTGTAAACACAACACATGTGGAAGAAGGCCCACAAAGGAATTCAGATCATCAGTGACCAATAAAATCTACCCCATAAAACATTTCTGCACGTGCGCTACAACCCATGTGGTATATTTGTTGACCTGCCCATGTGGTAAACAGTACTTGGGTAGAACGATTAGATCTTTCACTGCCAGGGTGTCTGAACATGTGAGTTTAATTAAATTTGGGAGTATTAAACATACTGTCCCCAGACATTACCGGCAACACCATGCCCGAAACCCTGATGGCACTCAATTTCTAGTTATAGATCATTCTGTTGCACCATGGAGGGGTGGAGCAACTACTAGAGGAGTATCCAGATTGGAAACATTCTGGATATAGGAGCTTCAGACTTATCAGCCACAGGGAATGAATGTCGAGTGGGACATTAACTCCTTTATCAATGCATCCTGAACATTATACATTATATATTAATATACGACTTATTTTTATTTATCAACTTTTATTATTTTATCCTATCACATGTATACATGTATGTGTTCATTCGAATACACTTTTAATATAAATTTTATTTTCTTAGAGTATTTACTTATTTTGTTGACCAATGCCTTATTACATTTTGTGTGTTTATGACGTACGTATGTGCATAGACCACGCACAGAGTACATGTGATGTTATATTCATCACAGATCTATGAGGTACAAGGTACAAGGTAGCGTGTGAGTCATCACACATATATTAAAGAATGCACCAATATATCTCTACAGTGTTCCATTTATGTACATACACTATATAGTTAGCTATATATTAGCATTACTAATCTTAATGTTAACTTTTTTTTGTGTATTTAGTCTGCCCTCCAGCTTAAGACGTACTTCTCCTTAGGTTAAGGAGGATGTGGGTTGCGTCCTTTAGAGGGACAGACCTACTAGCAGGGGCTCTATGAGCGCTGTCTGTGTGACTCTGCGGAGGGGCGTGGCTGCGGTATGTGGCAGGCCTACGTCTCGTTTTTCAGAACGAGGCTTGGCTGCCACTTCCGGTTTCTTTCAACCTAGCCCCACGACGGAAGTGATGTACTGATGTTTGGCCCGGGCCTCGTTTTCATAGTGAGGGTTGGATCCACTTTGTAAACACACTACATCCAATGGCTGCGGTATGTGGCAAACCTACGTCTCGGTTTTCAGAACGAGGCTTGGCTGCCACTTCCGGTTTCTTTCAGCCTAGCTCCACTGCGGAAGTGATGCACTGGCATTGGGTCCATGCCTCGTTTTCATAACGAGGGTTGGATCCACCATGAAAATACACTGCATCCAGCGCAGTGGAAACGATACAGACACACATATGATTGAAAGTGAGGCTTGGCTATTGATGTCACACAAGGTGACCTAAAGCCACTTTAATTTCAATTAAAAATATATTGCTTTTTAAAATGTTCTTTCCCGGGTATTAGGTATAGACAAAATATATGATATTTTTGATATTTTGACCATCCAGGATAATAAATCAAAACCGGAAGTGATGTAATGGGGGTTCACTTCCGGGATCATGGAGGTCAATTTGTCCATTTATTTGCGATGTGTGTGGGACAAGGTCCTTACCCCAGATGATGACTATTTAGTCGAAACTAGTCGGGTGGACCTGTCCGTACACATCGCTCTTGTACCTGAATCCATGCTTTTAAAACCATCTTAAATGTGAGTGTTACATTGTTATGTTTTGCCATTAAACCCTTTCCAAACGATATCATGCTATGTGAGTTCTTTTATCTTTACACCTATGCATATTGGATATCGAGCCCCTACATGTATTGGTGATTTGCGTGTTGGATGTCCTGTTTGATTGAAGCGGATGAACCCCTTTGACTCCAGACCACCCTCCAATTCAAGACCATCCATATTGGGCTCAATTAACCCTCAAGCTTTCTCTGATTTGGGTGGCGTATGCCTCTCCAAATCCGAGACTTCCGGTAAGCCTCCTTCAACTTACCCTTGGTGGCGGTTTTCACATCACTCCCATACACAGAAAATTTTGAATTGCAAGTTCACACCTTGATTGAACACGTTTCTTTGGATTGAACTTCACTATTTGGACATTTTAATGATTTTCTTTCCATGGACTTATGTTATCAGATATTCATTTTGTGTATATTATTATGGGTTATAATACCATTGTTTGACCACTTTAGCAATAGAGTCACTTAGCACGTTACTTTTGGGTGTTACACGTATTTACCATATTATTAATACATTTACATTGTGTATTTATTCACTAATTTACTTAATTTTACCCAGGTAGCGCTACATTTTTTATTTTCCACTTATCACCAGCTTTTTTCTACTAGAAGTGTTGGCAGCTTCTTTTGGTATATACATTTTCATCCAGCGCAGTATACCTTTTAATTTTTACCACTAGTTTTATAGATTTTTTATTGCTGCAGGAGATCCATACTTATCCACTATTAATTGTTTATTCCATAATTTTCAGTAGTTTAAAGTATGAATGTTTTTTATTATCGTGCTTCACGGATAGTGAACACTGAGGGTGTGTTTGTCGTCACAGGCAATGAGACTGAGATAGCAGGTCTATTTCTGAGGCTTAAAAACATCATGGTGTCAGAACTCCATCTCCAATGGGACCTTGTCTTTCTGGAGCAATATGTTGCAGAAAACATGGTACCTCGGAGTCTCAGATGGGATGTACATCCACAGCAAGGAGAAGTAGATCTTGATTCCTGGTCCAAATACTTCAATGAGGCTGGAACCAAATTTCTCAATTTTCTTATTGCTAGGAAACGGAATCGTCTTTCAGTTTTAGATAGAGAAATTAAAGAACTTAAAGATGGACTACTTGTATACAAAAATACAGTTGAATATAACACTCTGTCCTCTAATCTTCAAAGATATCTCATTAAGAAGATAAAGATCAGAGAACGAAAATACATAAAAAATACTCACGCGATATTGGTGATTATAAGTCTGGGAAAGTGTATAGCTGGCAGAAGTCGCCTACACCAGATTCTGCTATAGAGGTAAATTCTTCAGGCACTGGGGTGGCGGCACCTCCAATTACACACTTTAATCAACCCAAACCTTCTATGAATAGGAACCAACAACAACCTGGTAATCACACACAAGGTGGTGTATCCCAAAATATCCATACCCCTAAGAACACCCAAAGGGGGAGGGGACACAGTTCCAATAGAAGAGGTGATGGGAGTCATAGAGGTAATCATTCCAATTATGATTACAATCAACAACATTATGAGAGAGAGAAGTCGCATCAAAGGGATCACCATCCAGCTTTTATGACAACCCTCACTCCTCCCATCATGGATACCCAGTTACATCCACTTATAATAGATATTTTCCTCTTCAGGATCAACATGATGACAGAGTATATCCATATCCCAATGCTGAGTTTGACCGACCTCCATATCCCAACCCTCATCCCTCTCAGGGTTTTTGGGAGGACCCCCCAAGAAGAAAAAGGGGTCCCGAAACAAGAGAGGGACCAGAGGAGGGAGGAGGACACAAAGGAGGAAAGAAAAGTCGAACATGACCTGTCAAGGTGTGTTCAACTTAAGCAGTGTCACATTGTCTCAAGAAGAAAAGATGGTTTTAGATAAGGGCCTCAAATTTGCCCCTCCACGTAAACTTAATAAGTTCAACACTTTTGTGGATATACATAAGTATGTTAGAAAAATCAACATTCAACGCTATATCACTTCAAATCCTACTAGGAATATAGCAAGGGCAGTTACGTCAGGTACTGTCCATTCAGGGTTGGCTAACCCTTCCCTTTTTAATCCTCCCAATAAGCTTGCTCCAGCTCTTAATATGTTTAGAGATTTGGTCCTTCAGGATTTGGCCAAATTACCTATAAAGAAGATTTCTAACAATCCTTTACCTAGTCAGGGCCTCAAAACCCTATGTGACAACAAATATCTAATCATACGCCCCGCAGACAAAGGCGGAGACATTGTTTTGTTAGATAAAGCAAGTTATATGGAAGAAATGTATAACATCTTGAGCGATCAAGATACCTATAAGGAAATACTCAGTAATCCCACCCCTAAATATAAGAAAAAGTTGACTAGTCTCATTACTAGAGGTTTTGATTTAAAAAAAAAATAATTCTAAAGAGAAGTCGTTTCTTGTCCCTTTGGCCCCTAGGATTCCAATTATATATTATCTGCCTAAAATCCATAAAGATCCCCTCCATCCTCCTGGACGTCCTATTATTAGTGGGATAGATTCCATTACGTCGAGGATAGGTAGATATATAGATTTCTTTTTACAACCCTCCGTTAAGACCACACCATCTTACTTAAAGGACACCAAAGATGTCATCCAACGCCTCATGTCACTGACCTTTGATGGCGAGTTCATTATGGCCACAGCGGACGTGGCATCCCTATACACCTGCATCCCACATCATAGGGGTATGGAGGCTGCTCAAGAATTTTTGAATAGGGACCTCACGTTGGCCGCTCCACAGGTTAATTTCATTATGGAATTATTAGAGTTTGCGACGCAACATAATTATTTCTGGTTCAATGGGCATTATTACCTCCAACAGAAAGGTGTGGCAATGGGGGCGAAATTCGCACCAAGTCTGGCCAATCTATTGATGGCCAAGTGGGAGGAGGATGTTGTCTATGCCCAGCAGGAGCCTCAGCTTCTGCTTTGGCCAGGTACATAGACGACGTCCTCCTCCTATGGGCTGGTACTTCACAAACGTTAGAGAATTTTTTTCTCCACGTTAAATGATAATGATAGAGGTATTACTCTTACACATGAATCCAGTCAGTCCATGATACACTTTCTTGATTTACAGATAGAAAGATCGGAGCAGCAATTTAAGTTTAGTACCTATTTTAAGCCTACCGACAGAAATGGGTTTATACCCATGAGTAGCTGCCACCACAAGTCATGGCTGAAGTTGGTCCCCAAGAGTCAGTTCCTGCGTCTTCGCCGGAACTGTACAGAAACAGATACTTTTGGGGCACAAGCAAACGTGCTTAAAAATAGATTTCTAGAAAAGGGATATAATCAGGTCGAAATAGATATGGACCTGAAGAGGGTGTTTGATATAGAAAGACCCACATTGTTCGAAGATAGACCACCTAAAGAAAGAAATGACACCTATAAATGGTCCTTCCTTACCACCTTTTCCACCCAATATAAGCACATAAAAGCCATTTTTGAAAAACATTGGGGGATACTGAGGAATGATAGGGTGTTGGGCACACTGATACCAGAAAGGCCTTAGGTTATCTATAAGGGAGTACCCTCCCTTCAAAATAAAATTGCACCCAACATCATAAATCCACCCATAAAACCCACCTTCTTTCATAACTGGATGGGATATTATCCCTGCAAAAAATTTATTGTTTGTAAGCACAACACATGTGGAAGAAGGCCCACAAAGGAATTCAGATCATCAGTGACCAATAAAGTCTACCCCATAAAACATTTCTGCACGTGCGCTACAACCCATGTGGTATATTTGTTGACCTGCCCATGTGGTAAACAGTACATGGGTAGAACGATTAGATCTTTCACTGCCAGGGTGTCTGAACATGTGAGTTTAATTAAATTTGGGAGTATTAAACATACTGTCCCCAGACATTACCGGCAACACCATGCCCAAAACCCTGATGGCACTCAATTTCTAGTTATAGATAATTTTGTTGCGCCATGGAGGGGTGGAGCAACTACTAGAGGAGTATCCAGATTGGAAACATTCTGGATATACGAGCCTCAGACTTATCAGCCACAGGGAATGAATGTCGAGTGGGACATTAACTCCTTTATCAATGCGTCCTGAACATTATACATTATATATTAATATACGACTTATTTTTATTTATCAACTTTTATTATTTTATCCTATCACATGTATACATGTATGTGTTCATTCACATACACTTTTAATATAAATTTTATTTTCTTAGAGTATTTACTTATTTTGTTGACCAATGCCTTATTACATTTTGTGCGTTTATGACGTACATATGTGCATAGACCACGCACAGAGTACATGTGATGTTATATTCCTCACAGATCTATGAGGTACAAGGTAGCATGTGAGTCATCACACATATATTAAAGAATGCACTAATATATCTCTACAGTGTTCCATTTATGTACATACACTATATAGTTTTTAGATTCAACCTATTAGCATTACTAAACTTAATGTTAACTTTTTTTTGTGTATTTAGTCTGCCCTCCAGCTTAAGACGTACTTCTCCTTAGGTTAGGGAGGATGTGAGTTGCGTCCTTTAGAGGGGCGGACCTACTAGCAGGGGCTCTATGAGCGCTGTCTGTGTGACTCTGCGGAGGGGCGTGGCTGCGGTATGTGGCAGGCCTACGTCTCGTTTTTCAGAACGAGGCTTGGCTGCCACTTCCGGTTTCTACCAACCTAGCCCCACGACGGAAGTGATGTACTGATGTTTGGCCCGGGCCTCGTTTTCATAGTGAGGGTTGGATCCACTTTGTAAACACACTACATCCAATGGCTGCGGTATGTGGCAAACCTACGTCTCGGTTTTCGGAACGAGGCTTGGCTGCCACTTCCGGTTTCTTTCAGTCTAGCTCCACTGCAGAAGTGATGCACTGGCGATGGGTCCACGCCTCGTTTTCATAACGAGGGTTGGATCCACCATGAAAATACACTGCATCCAGCGCAGTGGAAACGATACAGACACACATATGATTGAAAGTGAGGCTTGGCTATTGATGTCACACAAGGTGACCTAAAGCCACTTTAATTTCAATTAAAAATACATTGCTTTTTAAAATGTTCTTTCCCGGGTATTATGTATAGACAAAATATATGATATTTTTGATATTTTGACCATCCAGGATAATAAATCAAAACCGGAAGTGATGTAATGGGGGTTCACTTCCGGGATCATGGAGGTCAATTTGTCCATTTATTTGTGATGTGTGTGGGACAAGGTCCTTACCCCAGATGATGACTATTTAGTCGAAACTAGTCGGGTGGACCTGTCCGTACACATCGCTCTTGTACCTGAATCCATGCTTTTAAAACCATCTTAAATGTGAGTGTTACATTGTTATGTTTTGCCATTAAACCCTTTCCAAACGATATCATGCTATGTGAGTTCTTCTATCTTTACACGTATGCATATTGGATATCGAGCCCCTACATGTATTGGTGATTTGCGTGTTGGATGTCCTGTTTGATTGAAGCGGATAAACCCCTTTGACTCCAGACCACCCTCCAATTCAAGACCATCCATATTGGGCTCAATTAACCCTCAAGCTTTCTCTGATTTGGGTGGCGTATGCCTCTCCAAATCCGAGACTTTCGGTAAGCCTCCTTCAACTTACCCTTGGTGGCGGTTTTCACATCACTCCCATACACAGAAAATTTTGAATTGCAAGTTCACACCTTGATTGAACACGTTTCTTTGGATTGAACTTCACTATTTGGACATTTTAATGATTTTCTTTCCATGGACTTATGTTATCAGATATTCATTTTGTGTATATTATTATGGGTTATAATACCATTGTTTGACCACTTTAGCAATAGAGTCACTTAGCACATTACTTTTGGGTGTTACACGTGTTTACCATATTATTAATACATTTACATTGTGTATTTATTCACTAATTTACATAATTTTACCCAGGTAGCGCTACATTTTTTATTTTCCACTTATCACCAGCTTTTTTCTACTAGCAGTGTTGGCACCTTCTTTTGGTATATACATTTTCATCCAGCGCAGTATACCTTTTAATTTTTACAGCGATAACACATTACCTTCCACGTGACGATAGTGAGCTGGAATAGTCTTATGTGAAAAGATATAGCGTCTGGGAACTTGCCATTGTGGTACAGCACATTCTGCAAATTTACGGAAGGGGGCGGAATCCACCAGATGGAAAGGCAGGAGTTTTAAAGCCAGCAGCTTTGACAAGCTTGAATTTAGACGTTGGGCATGTGAGTGGCAGTGACTCTATTTTTTTTTCCGCTGCAGCAGATGGGGCAGAGAAATTTGCCTGCTATAATCTACAGCTGGTGGTTTGCTACTGGCAGATGTGCTGCAAGGACACCCTGCGTTATACCATCATCCCTGTCAGTGGAGGCTGCTGAGAGATCATGAGGTTTAGCGGGTGTAGACCGGAAAGGTGAGGAGTGAGGAGGAGCAATATTCATCCCTTTATAAGATGACACATTCTTATGATAAACCAATGGGTGGAGCAAAGACGTGTGACATAGGACGTGGACTGAGACACAGCGGCCATACTGTTGGTTGGGAACGCTGGTAGTTCCCACATGCCTGCTAGTAACTTTAAAATGTGAGTGTATCACCTTTTTTATTTAAAAAATTGGTTATTTGGATGCCTGCGTAATGAGCGTTCATTTCTTTTGCATTAATGTGGATACTGGAGCTTAACCGTTGAAAACCTTGATTGAATGGCAGCAGTTTCTGAGTCCTTTTGCCTAAAGTGAAGTGGATCAGCATAGCTTCTGTGGAGTGGATCGATTGATGGAGGAGGATCATCATTGGTATCATTACCTAATACATTCATTGCATGTACCCACCTAATAGCGCTGCACCTGTTTTTCTAGTAATAGCAAAATACCAGACAGTGCCAAGGACTGCCTGTCCCAATCATTACATGGTATAAATGGTGCTGTTGGCATCTTATGGCACTTATTTTTGCAAATTAAAAGAAATTTGGGCTGGTGTAAGTAGCTGGTTTTGCCTACGGTGCAACATAGCCTAGCATGAGCCCTGTATGCATATACTGTAGATAGATAGATAGATAGATAGATAGATAGATAGATAGATAGATAGATAGATAGATAGACTGTATATACAGTATATATAGTGTGGGGGGGGTTAGCTCGGCAGCGGGTGTGTGTGATCCCCTGGATGGGCTCCCCACACAAAAACAGGCCCAGCAGACGGAGGTTGTGGTTTTCAAGATCAAAAAGGTGCGGTTTATTTCTCTATTTACAGTGACAAAAAACACAGCAAAGCAAAAAGAAACATAAACAAAATAAACCCTGGTCAGCTTGACCTCTGACTAAACATGCAGGTTTCCTAACTAACAACTGGGATCAGCCTGGTGCTGTCCTAGTCCCTAAGTCCCTGGTTTAGTAAATGTCCAAACAAATAGCCACACAGGCTTTGTCTCACCGCACAGGGGTTCACTCTCCCTAGACAGTCCACACAGGTCTGGGTCCAGGCATGAGCAAACACCTAATGAATCTGGGAGTTTTTATAGAGGCCTTAAACGAGCTGACAAGCTTCAGCTGGTCTCATCAACTCCCTGCCTGCACGACGCCCAGCCCTCTCCCTAGAGGTATGAATCATCCATGAGCCCACTAGCCTCAGCTGGGCTTCATCAACTCTCTCCCTAGTTGTATAAGTCGGCATAAAGCCTGAATCTGGGAGAAATATACCTACCCCCCTGGATGCAACCAGGTGACTTTACCTTCCTGCTGTCACATACCCCCCCCCTCTTGTTTTAACCTTGGGGTTGGAACACCAGCAATCAGGCATTCATGTACTCGAGACAAAGCATCCACATTCCCCATTTGAACGCCAGGGCGATGCTTTACTGTGAAGTTGAATTCCTGTAGGGCCAGGAACCACCTATTCACTCTTCTATTTGTCTCCTTGTTTTGAGCCATCCACTTTAACGGAGCGTGATCCGTAACCATGTCAAAGTGCCTACCTAGCAGATAGTACCGAAGGGAATCTAGAGCACAATTCACCGCTAAACACTCCTTTTCAACCGTGGCGTAATTTACCTCATGGGACTTCAACTTCCTGCTGAGGTAAATGACTGGGTGCTCTTCCCAGTTCCAGACCTGGGACAATACTGCTCCTAACCCCACATCTGACGCATCACTTTGTACGACAAAGTCTTTAGAGAAGTCGGGTGAGTACAACACTGGCTGGCTACATAAGGCTTGTTTCAAGAATTGGAATGCTGCCTCAGCCTCGGGGGTCCATTTAATCATGACCGACCCTTTCCCTTTCGTCAGGTTGGTTAGGGGCACAGCCTTAGAAGCAAAGTGGGGAATGAAGCGCCGATAATACCCCGCTATTCCCAGAAAGGCTCGTACCTGCTTCTTGCTGTTGGGACGTGGCCAACTCTGGATGGCCTCGACTTTGTTGAGTTGGGGTTTTATTACTCCCCTCCCAATGGTGTACCCAAGATATTTGGCCTCCTCCTGCCCAATGGTACACTTCTTGGGGTTAGCCGTAAACCCCGCTTCCCGGATAGAGTCTAGGACTGCTTGCACTTTTGGCAGATGTGAGGCCCAATCTGTGCTATGGACAATTACGTCATCCAGGTAATCCGCAGCATACTTCCGATGGGGCCTCAGTATCTGGTCCATTTTCCGCTGGAATGTGGCCGGCGCATTCTGTAACCCGAACGGCATTCTCTTATATTGGAACGCCCCGTCTGGGGTTACAAATGCGGTTTTCTCTTTGGCCGACTTGGCCAGGGGAATTTGCCAATACCCTTTTGTGAGGTCAAGAGTCGTCATGTATCGGGCTGTTCCCAGCCGGTCGATCAACTCATCTATACGTGGCATGGGGTAGGTGTCAAATTTTGTAACTTTGTTCAACTGACGAAAATCGTTACAAAATCGCCAGCTCCCATCCGGTTTAGGCACCAGCACAATGGGACTAGACCAATCACTTTGGGACTCCTCTATCACCCCTAAGTTCAGCATTTTCTGTACTTCCTCCCGTATTGCCTCCCGTCGGGCCTCTGGGATCCGATAGGGTTTTAACTTCACCCTTTCACCGGGCGGGGTAATAATATCATGCTCTACCCCAGATGTTTGTCCCGGCAGCTCAGAGAACACCTCCTTGTTGTGAAGCACAAACTCCTTAACCTCCTGTTGTTGGGGTTGTGACAAGGTGGCTGCTATTCCAACCTCCGGAATCACGCAACCAGTTTGAGCTGGTGACCAAGTTTCTGCGACTAGGGACTCTCTATCCCTCCAGGCTTTCAACAGATTAACGTGATAGATCTGTTCGGGCTTTCGCCTTCCTGGTTGTCTGACCTTGTAATTCACTTCGCTCACTTTTTCCATTATCTCGTAGGGGCCTTGCCATTTGGCAAGGAATTTACTTTCAACCGTAGGGACAAGTACCAATATCCTATCCCCCGGGGAAAAGGTACGGGTCTTGGCTCCACGGTTGTACACTCTCTGCTGTGCCAACTGCGCTTGGGCCAAATGTTCCTTCACGATGGGCATTACCTGTGCAATTCGATCTTGCATCAGGGCGACATGCTCAATCACACTCCTGTGGGGAGAACTCTCACTTTCCTAAGTTTCCTTGGCAATATCCAACAGCCCTCTTGGGTGTCTCCCATACAGTAACTCAAAGGGGGAGAATCCCGTAGAGGATTGGGGCACCTCCCTAATAGCAAACATCAAATAAGGAAGTAGACAGTCCCAATCCTTTCCATCTCTATCCACCACTTTCTTCAACATTTGTTTTAGGGTTTTGTTGAATCTTTCAACCAGCCCATCGGTTTGGGGGTGATACACAGATGTACGCAATTGCGTCACTTTGAACAATTTACACAGCTCTTTCATAACCCGGGACATAAAGGGTGTACCTTGGTCCGTAAGCAGTTCTTTACAAATACCCACCCGGCTAAAAACAAGAGATAGCTCTTTGGCTATGGTTTTGGCCGAGGTATTTCTGAGAGGGATCGCTTCTGGATAACGGGTGGCATAGTCCATTATAACCAATATGTACTGGTGCCCCCTAGCGGACTTGATTATAGGACCTACCAAATCCATTGCGATTCTCTCAAACGGGACCTCAATGATGGGTAGAGGGACCAGCGGGCTACGGAAATGTGGCATCGGGGCCGACCTCTGACACACAGGGCAGGAGGAACAATAATTTTCTATGTCCTTCATCACCCCAGGCCAATAGAATCTCTGTAATACCCTCTCTCGGGTTTTCTCTGTCCCCAGATGACCTCCAAGAATGTGCCCATGGGCCAACTCCAACACCAACTTCCTGTAAGGTTTGGGCACCACAAGCTGCTCAACGGTTTCTTCTGCCCTTTTTGCCACCCGATACAGTAGGTCCTTCTCTACGCTGAAGTATGGGTAAGTGCAGGTATTATCTGGGTTCACTAACTCGCCATCTATTTCCACTACGTTTTCCCGTGCCTTTATTAGGGCGGGGTCTTTTAACTGTTCTGTGGCAAAATTTTCCCTGTGAACCTCAAGATCAGAAAACTCCACAGACGGTAGGTTTTAGTCTGAGGAGGTGGGCTCCTCTCCAGTTTCTTGAGTCTCCCCTGCCAATACTGACAAGGGAAATTCTGGAGAGTCCTCACCACTCTCAGAGGAGTTCTGGCTATCACATTCCTGGTACATAGGGGCACCAGTGGGGGGCTCAGGATCATCCCACAGTTCCCAGAACTTCGGAAAATCCCTTCCCACAATGGCATCATGCGGTAATTGAGATACTAACCCCACTGGATGAGAGAGGGTACCTTTGGGGGTCTCGAAACACACTGTAGTCACTGGATACTCTCGGGTGTCCCCATGCACACAAATAACAGCTACCTTGCTATTCCCAGAGACCTCTGTTTTAACTAATTCAGCCTTTATCAGTGTCACAAGGCTACCTGAATCCAGCAATACCACAACATTTTTACCATTAATACACATTTTGCATAAATGTTTCTCAGTTCCCCGAATGGCAGTGCATGCGACTGTCGCACACAGCGACTGACGTCGGTCCGTCAGAAAGTCACATTGCATGGGTTCCTCCACAACCGGGCAATTTGCTGCAATATGTCCCGCTTGCCGGCAGCGGTAGCAAACAATCCTTTTGGCTGCCTCTTGAGCCCCTGACTTCCCAGGCTGTTCTCGCCAAACTTTGGGTAGAGCTCCCACCCTCTCACTCTCTCCACCCTCACCCCTTGGAATCCTCTTATCCGCCCCTGGGGATGGTCTGGTCTTAGGGTGGAAAGTCCGAGAGTCTCTGGAAGAGGCCGTCAGGTTCTCTGTAGCCAAGTATTTCTCTACACGATCCACAAGACCACCGGCCGTCTCTGGGTCTCCATGGCTTACCCACTTTTGGATGGCAGTAGGAAGAGCTCTCAAAAAACCGATCCATTACAACACGTTCCACAATCTCTGGTGCGGACAAAGTCTCTGGCTGTAGCCACTTCCTGCTCAGGTGAATGAGATCATACATTTGAGACCTGGGGGGTTTTCCACGCTGGAAAGTCCAGTTATGCACACGCTGAGCCCGGACAGCCAGGGTGACACCCAGCCTTGCCAATATTTCAGCTTTTAGCATCACATAGTCTTTTGCTTGGTCAGGCTCTAGGTCATAGTAAGCCTTCTGCGATTCACCAGTTAACAGAGGAGCCACCAGTCCAGCCCACTGCTCCTCAGGCCACTTTTCTCTTTCAGCAGTCCTTTCAAATGTGGTCAAAAATACCTCTGGATCATCCTCTCCAGTCATTTTTGTCAATAAACGACTCACCCCAAAGGACGCGGTATTAGTGGGACGGCTTTCCTCACTGGTCTGCGGACGTTGCTGCATTACTGCTTCCATTTGTTGTAGTCTCTGCTCTTGCTTCTGTAACAGGTCTATGAAGCGGGCCTCAGATTGCTGCTGGGCTGCAAGGCTCTGTTGATGAGCTTGCTGCTGGGCTGCGAAGCTCTGTTGTTGAGCTGCAAGGCTCTTTTGCAAACCTGCATTTGTCTGCTGTTGATTGGCATTTGCTAGAGCCAGCTGTTTCAGTATCTCCTCCATGCTGGCTTAAAAAAAAACTGCCACTGGTTCTCCACCAACTGTGGGGGGGTTAGCTCGGCAGCGGGTGTGTGTGATCCCCTGGATGGGCTCCCCACACAAAAACAGGCCCAGCAGACGGAGGTTGTGATTTTCAAGATCAAAAAGGTGCGGTTTATTTCTCTATTTACAGTGACAAAAAACACAGCAAAGCAAAAAGAAACATAAACAAAATAAACCCTGGTCAGCTTGACCTCTGACTAAACATGCAGGTTTCCTAACTAACAACTGGGATCAGCCTGGTGCTGTCCTAGTCCCTAAGTCCCTGGTTTAGTAAATGTCCAAACAAATAGCCACACAGGCTTTGTCTCACCGCACAGGGGTTCACTCTCCCTAGACAGTCCACACAGGTCTGGGTCCAGGCATGAGCAAACACCTAATGAATCTGGGAGTTTTTATAGAGGCCTTAAACGAGCTGACAAGCTTCAGCTGGTCTCATCAACTCCCTGCCTGCACGACGCCCAGCCCTCTCCCTAGAGGTATGAATCATCCATGAGCCCACTAGCCTCAGCTGGGCTTCATCAACTCTCTCCCTAGTTGTATAAGTCGGCATAAAGCCTGAATCTGGGAGAAATATACCTACCCCCCTGGATGCAACCAGGTGACTTTACCTTCCTGCTGTCACAATAGATACAGATACGTAACTAGAAACTTCAGGGCTCCGGTGCAAGAAATCATGAAGGGACCTCCCCATCAGTGGCAGCGGTGGTGTTGAGGGGGGTGGCAGCGATAGTGTTGGGGGATGGCAGCGGTGGTGTTGAGGGGGGGTGGCAGCAGTAGTGTTGTGGGGGGTGGTATTGAGGGGGGTTGGCAGCGGTGGTGTTGGGGGGATGGCAGCGATGGTGTTGGGGGGGTATCAGTGGTTGTGTTGAGGGGGGAAGGCAGCGGTGGTGTTGAGGGGGGAGGTAGCGGTGGTGTTGAGGGGGGATGGCAGCGGTGGTGTTGAGGGGGGGTGGCAGCAGTAGTGTTGTGGGGGGTGGCAGAGGTGGTATTGAGGGGGTGTGGCAGCGGTAGTGTTGGGGGGATGGCAGCGGTGGTGTTGAGGGGGGGTGGCAGCGGTGGTGTTGAGGGGGGGTGGCAGCGGTGGTGTTGAGTGGGGGTGGCAGCGGTGGTGTTGAGGGGGGTGGCAGCGGTGGTGTTGGGGTGGCAGTGGTGGTGTTGGGGGGGTGGCAGCAGTAGTGTTGTGTGGGGCAGTGGTGGTGGTAGCGGTGGTACTCGAGGGGGGGTGGAAGCGGTGGCAGTGGTGGTGTTGAGGGGGGATGGCAGCGGTGGTGTTGAGGGGGGGTGGCAGCAGTAGTGTTGTGGGGGGTGGTATTGAGGGGGGTTGGCAGCGGTGGTGTTGGGGGGATGGCAGCGGTGGTGTTGAGGGGGGCGGTGGTGTTGAGGGGGGATGGCAGCGGTGTTGTTGAGGGGGGGTGGCAGCGGTGGCATTGAGTGGGGGTGGCAGCGGTGGTGTTGGGGGTGGAAGTGGTGGTGTTGGGGGGGTGGCAGCAGTAGTGTTGTGGGGGGCAGTGGTGGTGGTAGCGGTGGTACTCGAGGGGGGGTGGTAGCGGTGGCAGTGGTGGTGTTGAGGGGGGATGGCAGCGGTGGCGTTGAGGGGGTGGCAGCGGTGGTGTTGAGGGGAGGTGGCAGCGGTGGTGTTCGGGGTGGCAGTGGTGGTGTTGGGGGGGTGGCAGCAGTAGTGTTGTGAGGGGCAGTGGTGGTGGTAGCGGTGGTACTCGAGGGGGGGTGGTAGCGGTGGCAGTGGTGTTGCCATCCTCAAACCACCACCACCTCTGCCTCTTACTGATCCCATCCCCCCACCACCACCACTGATCTCATCCCTATCCCCCCCCCCCTCATCACCCCTGTTGTAGTGGTGATGGGGGGATAGGAATGAGATCTGCGGTGGTGGGGGTATGGGATCAATTGCAGCGCAAAATGTCACTTGACAGGACTTACCAGCAATCAATCGATTCCCCCTCAGAAATCCATCACTGTGCCTCCTCCAGGAATGCCTTGCTTCGTGGGTAGATGGGACAGGTAGTCGATGCAGTCGCAGAGGGGAGAGCTCCTCCCCCGCCTTCACTCAATAGGTGTTTTTCAGTGTCTGCCCCTTCATTGTCTCTGTCTCTGGAAAGGCGGGGGCGGGGCGGTACACAGTCTCTCAACGCTGCGCTGTGCTGCGCTGCCTCTGCTTTCTCTCTCTCTCCCCTCAGCAGGCGAAAGCCCCCCTCCCTGTGGCGGAACAAACCACACAGTCAGGCGGGCACCTCACGCGGGCGGCAGGCGAGCACCTCACGTGGGCGGCAGGCGAGCACCACACGCGGGCGGCAGGCGAGCACCTCACGCGGGCGGCAGGTGAGCACCTCACGTGGGCAAACGGGCGGACGGCGGGCCCCCCTGAAGTGGCGGAACTACAGGGCCCAGTCGCAAGTGCGACTGTTGCGACCCTGATAATTCTGCCACTGTATAGATATAGATCTATCTATATATAGATATCATTGGCGTGCGCACAGGGTACACCCTAATGACCCTGTGTGGTGCAGATTCCCGCTGTTTAGACCCCTGATATTTCACCAAAGCCCCCTAACAGGGCCCCTAAAAAAAATTGCAAAAAAACAAATAAATATATATATTTTTTTAAATAATAAAAAATAAAATAATTAAAAGAAAAACTACTGACACTGCCCACTGCCCTACTGACACCAATCTCTGACCTTATGACACTGTCCACTGCTCTACTCACACCGCAAATGTGTTTGAGCTTTGGGGTGCACACTCTGATGCAATAGGCTGGGCACACCTATAAAAGATATATAGAGATTAGAGTTGAGCGGACACCTGGATGTTCGGGTTCGACGGGTTCGGCCGAACTTCGGAAAAAAGTTCGGGTTCGGGTTTAAGGCTCTAAAAAAGTAATGGAAAGGGCTAGAGGGCTGCAAATGGCAGCAAAATGTTGTTAAGAGCATGACAAGTGCTCTGCAAACAAATGTGGATAGGGAAATAACTTAAAATAACATAAAAAAAATAAAAAAATAAAAAAATATGCTGGAGGCCCCCTTTTCAGCAGAAGAGGTACGGGAAGTCATTAAGAACCTCAGAAACTCAACGGCACGATGCCACACATATGGTGGGAATGCCCCAGAATACGCCCTTTCTGGAATAAATTATTCAATTTAATGGATAAGCTAGTGGGAAAATAAAATACTTTGAAATAAAAATGTAGCGGGGTGCTAAGTTTAAGGGAAGTGTTTGAGTGGTAAATAGGCTCAAACACCCTAATTCTGTAGGATTCATGGACCATTTTGTCCTCGGGGGACAGTATTGGTGTGCAGTTCCCTGCGGCCTACAGGTGGCGCTGCCATGGTAGGCTAGGGTTGAACCGCCGATACAGTGCTGTGCCTTTTGTGTCCCCTCTTGGCAGTAGTACAGCGGGGCGGGGAACCTGCTGTGCATGCCGGGAGAGCATATAAAAGGGGCAGACCTTTGGCCTGGGGGCTGATGTCCAGTGGGGTCCACGCCCAGGTGCCTTCAGCATGGGTGCATGTGTTCCTGTTCCATCTCGGGTACCTTTAGCCCGGGGTGAGGTACTATCCTGGAGTTCCTGCTGCCCTGGGTATGGAGGCCTAGGTGCAGGAGTAAAGCCTGGAGTCCAGAGCCTTCGTCTGGAGTCCGCTAAGGGTCGAGGAGTCTTAGGGTGCCGCCTCGTGTAGGGGACCATTTTCCAGGGAAGGAAGGATCATTCTGATGGACCGATGCGGGAGTCACGGTGAAGGAAGGGTCTGTTGACTCCCTGGAGAGATGTCTTCCCCTTGATATGGGCTAGGTTCGTAGAAGGAGAAGCTCAAGGTCATCTTGACTGTATCAGAGGCCTTATTCACCCGGCCCGTGGCAGGGGCCTTATACACCCTGGTCTGTGGCAGAGACCAAAGTTCTCCAGGTCCGTGGCAGGGGCCTTGTATGCCCGGTCTGTGGCAGAGACCAACCTCAAGGTCTGTGGCAGAGACCATGCACCTAAAACTGTTTGAGAAACCTAAGCAGTGAAGTGAATGTACTACGTTTGTGCCTGGACCTCCTCCACACCTTAAGCTGTCCTGTTTCTTTGCTCTAACCTTTTCTATCCGAGTAGAGTTTATTTTGCCATGAGAGAATAAGAGTTGTAATTTCAGCTGGTGTGGACATTGACTTTACTGGGAATTAAAGGACTTGCCTCTACCTACAGTAGAGGTGAGAATCATCCTCTGGAGGAGTTTTGACTCCGGCTGTGGACACGGCCCGTCAAGTACACTGCTCAACCTCTTTATATAGGAGGGTACGGGCTGGTAGTGCGGTGTGCCTTTCTCCCTCCTGCAAGGAGCCAACAACATAAAGGCAGGTAAGGGGGAAAGGATCTGTGCGCTACAAAAAAATAAAATAAAAATTATAATCTTGACCTAGGAGGACGCACCTCCACATATGTATAACACACTGCAAAATATTTTTTGTGGCCCTAAATGGCATTTTTTGGAAGACCACAACACACCCACAGTACGTAACTGCTGAATCGCACAGCTACAGAACTGCAGAAAATGCTATTCCAAAAAAATGTTTTTTTTTTAGTATAGCACAGTAGAAGAAAACTATATAGAAATTGTTTATTTCACACACCTCCACATATGTATAACACACTGCAAAATATTTTTTGTGGCCCTAAATGGCGTTTTTTGGAAGACCACAACACACCCACAGTACGTAACCGCTGAATCGCACAGCCACAGAACTGCAGAAAATGCTATTCAAAAAAAATTGTGTTTTTTTTAGTATAGCACAGTAGAAGAAAACTATATAGAAATTGTTTATTTCACACACCTCCACATATGTATAACACACTGCAAAATATTTTTTGTGGCCCTAAATGGCGTTTTTTGGAAGACCACAACACACCCACAGTACGTAACCGCTGAATCGCACAGCTACAGAACTGCAGAAAATGCTATTCAAAAAAAATGTTTTTTTTTTAGTATAGCACAGTAGAAGACAAATATATAGAAATGGTTTATTTCACACGCCTCCACATATGTATAACACACTGCAAAATATTTTTTGTGGCCCTAAATGGGTCTTTTTGCAAGCGTACATTAAAGTGCAAATTTTTTTATTTTATTTTTTGCCCTAAACGGGTCTTTTTTTGCACGAGCAAAATAAAATGCAAATTTTTTATTTTTTTTGCCCTTAATGGGTCTTTTGGAAAAGAGCACAATAAAGTGCCTTTTTTTTTTTGCCCTAAATGGATCTTTCTCCAAGAGCAGAATACACCCACAGTATGGAAACGGTGTATCTCTCAACGTAATATATGCAGTGCTGGTGCACTGAGCTTGCAGATAAAAGGTAGATTTTCTCTGACACTGGGCTCATGGCAGTGTAAAAAGACTGCACTGCAACACAAACAGGTAAACCTATGCAGATCGCTGAGTTATATCTCTGAATCTGGACTCCTATTCCTATATAATATATCTCTCTCCCTGAAAGCACCAACAGGAACCTGGCCCTACACTACACTGTCTCTCTATCTTTTCCCTCAGATTCCAGAATCAGGACTAACTCATGTATTCTTCAATCTCTCCCTAAAAGCAGCAGCAGCAGACAAGATCCTCTCCCTATCTATTCTGAAGCAGAGTGACGTGTATGCTGTGGGCCTCTAGCTTATATAGAAGCTGGGTCACATGTTGCACTGACCAATCACAGCCATGCCATTAGTAGGCATGGCTATGATGGCTTCTAAGGGCACACCAGCTAATCAAAAGGTGATTGGCTGGCCCCTGAAGCGTTTCTAACTGTGCCATTAGATTGCCGAACCCGAACCCGATCCCGGACTTTCGCGCAAAGTCCAGGTTCGGGTTCTGGAAAAAGCGAAAGTTCGGTACGGTTCGCTCAACCCTAATAGAGATGTATATATACTGTATATATATCTCTATATATATATCTCTATATATATATATATATATATATATATATATATATATATATATATATATATGTAGCAATACCCTCTGCAGGGCCGCTGGTTAGTTTTGGGTTCTGCACGTTACCTCCTCAGCTGCGCCATCAAGGGTAGGAAAGTCTGCAGTAATGCAATGTCCACACAGATGTAAAACCTCAAACAGTTAGGCTTTATTTTTTTAGATGCATTAAACATTGCGAAGTAGAAGGTATAGAAGAGCAGGGGAAGGTTTAGGCACCCGCCACTAAAAGTTGACAAAGGTAGAAGTTCAAAGTCACTCACCAATCTCAATGTTAGAGTGGATATTGGTCACCCAGATAGTCCCCTCTCACGTGGCCTAGCAGCCGGGATGACTCATGAATCAGCAACCGGAGAGTCTCTGCCACAGACTGTCCAAGAGAAAGTTTAACCACTTCAATAACATGCACTTATGCACCTTCCCGCCCAGACCAATTTTCAGCTTTCAGTACTCTCACACTTTGAATGACAATTACTCAGTCATGCTACACTGTATCCAAACAAATTTTTTATAATTTTCTTCTCACAGAAAGAGCTTTCTTTTGGTGGTATTTAATCGCCACTGGTTTTTTTATTTTTTGCGATATAAGCACTTTTTTTTATTTTCTATTGTAAAATTTTGCAAATAATTAATTTTTCTTCATAAATTTGTGCCAAAATGTATACTGCTACATATCTTTGGTAAAAATAACCCAAATTAGTGTATATTATTTGGTCTTTGTGAAAGTTATAGAGTCTACAAACTATGGTGGCAATCACTGAAAATTTATCACATCTGATCACGCCTGATGTACTGAAGGCATATCTCATTTCTTGAGACACTAACAAGCCAGGAAAGTACAAATACCCCAAAATTACCCCTTTTTGGAAATTAGACAGTCCAAGGTATTTACTAAGAGGCATGGTGAGTTTTTTGAAGTTGTATTTTTTTCCCACAATTCTTGGGAAAATGTGGATTTTTTTTTTTTTTTTTTACACAAACTGGTCATATTAACAGTTTTTTTCTCTCACACAGCATATGCATATTTGCAACTACACCCCAAAATACATTCTGCTACTCCTCCTGAGTGTAGCGATACCACATGTGTGAGACTTTTACACAGCCAGGCCACATACAGAGGCCCAACATTGAAGTAGCACTTTCAGGCGTTCTACAAGCATAAATTGCACATATCCTTTCTCAACCACCTATTACAATTTTGAAGGCCCTGGAGCACCAGGACAATGGAATTTTCCACAAAATGACCCCATTTTGGAAAGCACACACCCCAACGTATAATCTATGAAGCATTATGAGTCTTTTGAACAGTTCATTTTTTTCCAGAAGGTTTTGGAAAATGTGGAGAAAAAATGAAAATGCATTTTTTTTACACAAAGTTGTCCATTTATAAGATATTTCTAACACATAGCATATACATAGCAAAAATGACACCCCAAAATGTATTCCGCTACTCCTCCTGAGTATAGTGATGCAACATGTGTGAGACTTTTTCACAGCCTGGCCATATACAGAGGCCCAACATTGAAGTAGCACTTTCAGGCGTTCTACAAGCATAAATCGCACATATCCTTTCTCAACCACCTATTACACTTTTGAAGGCCCTGGAGCACCAGGACAATGGAATTTTCCACAAAATTACCCCATTTTGGAAAGCACACACCCCAACGTATAATCTATGAAGCATTATGAGTCTTTTGAACGGTTCATTTTTTTCCAGAAGGTTTTGGAAAATGTGGAGAAAAAATGAAAATGTATTTTTTTTACACAAAGTTGTCCATTTATAAGATATTTCTAACGCATAGCATATACATAGCAAAAATGACACCCCTAAATGCATTCTGCTACTCCTCCTGAGTATAGCGATACCACATGTGTGAGACTTTTACACAGCCTGGCCACATACAGAGGCCCAACATCCAAGTAGCACCTCCAGGCATTCTAGCAGCATTAATTGCACATATCATTTTCTGACTACCGATCACATTTTTGAAGGCCCTTCATATATCTAACACATAGCAGGTACATACCAAATAACAAAAGATTACCTGTGGTTTTAGAAGTGCAGTGGTCCACAGAGGAGAGCATCGGTCCATGCAGCAGGCAGGGATGAGGTCAGCGACAGCAAAAGCAATCATCCAGGCAGCAGGCAGGAATACTGTCCATAGTTCGCACAGGCAGAGATACTGTCAGCACAGCCAGAGCACAGCCAAAGCACAGGTCCAGGTAGCAGGCAGAGGTGTCCCGGCAGAAATGCTGTCCAAAGTCAGTAGAGGCAGCAGGCAGATATATGGTCAACACAGCCAAAGTATTGGTCCAAGCAGCAGGAAGAAACATGGTCCATAATGTCATGGGTCATTACAGGCAGTAATATGGTCAGCACAGCCAAAGTATTGGTCCAGGCAGCAGGAAGGACCATCAAGCTTAGGGCCAGGGGGACAGGGGTAGAGGCTTCTCCCACCCAAATCGCTTTGAAGCCTCCGGGCAACCAGACCCTGTTCTTGGAGCACAGAAAACGAAAAACTGGTTTTCTCTACTCAGAACGCTATTCTGAAGCCCCTCACATATGTGAGACCACTGTGTACTAAAAGTAGATGGCCAAAAGATCAGTCCAAGTGGCAGGCAAAAACATGGTCGATTAACAGGCCAAGGTCGGTACATGTGTAAGTCAGAAACGTGGTTTAAATTGGCAGGCAGAGGCATCGTCGGTAAACAGGCTGAAGGTGGTGCACGTGGAGGTCAGAAACGTGGTTTAAATCGGCAAGCAAAGACATCGTCAGTAAACAGGCCAGGGTCAGTTAATTAACATGGAAGGTAGTTAGTAACATGGTAGCAGGCAATTTGGGAAATGGCAGTCTGTTAATAATAAGGGGAACTAATGGATGTATGATAATTTTTGAAGCAATTTCCGATGCACAGGCCAGGTTGGGAGGGACAATCGGGACAATAATAGCTGGTGTCTCTTCTTACTCCTCCTCTGCTACATACACGGCATTTCTTTTGGCGTCTTCTTCCAGATTCTGTGGGGGGATGCTAAAGGGATAGTGTCGCTCGTGAAGCCGACTCACACTATCAGAGCGAATGCTTCCTGGGGCGGGATCTTGTTGGTAAATGAGGGCATCGATGATATCTTCGATATATTGGAGGTAGTGGAGTTGGTGATTTTGAGTTGCTTTTTGGTAGCAGACAAACGAATTAAAAAGGGCCATGTGAAAAAGGTGAAACGCAACTTTTTTGTGCCAATAACGGGACTTTCTTGTTGATAAGTAGGGCTGTAGCATCTGGTCGTTTAAATCCACCCCCCCCCATGTACAAATTGTAGTCGTGGACACATTCGGGCTTTACAATGGGGCCGCGTCTTCTTGGGATCTCCACCACGGTGTCATTGTGGTTTGTAGAGAGGATGTGGACATCTTTCTTGTCCCTCCACTTCATGGCTAACACCTCCTCTTCCTCATGAATGCCGATTCTCCAGGTCGCAATTTTTTGGTCAATACATTTTGTGGGAATCCCTTCCGTTTTTTTTTTTTTTTTAAGGTACCGCAGGCCGGGGTTTGTTTACTGTAAAGGTGGCGAAAAAGGGGCAGGCTGGTATAGTAATTGTCAACATATAAATGGTAACCTTTTTCCGAACAGGGGGTATGCCAACTCCCAGACAATTTTCCCGCTGGTTCCAATATATGTTGGGCAATCACGGGGATGGAGCTGGGAGTCTTTGCCTTCGTAGATCCTGAATTTGAAGACGTATCCAGTGGCTCGATCGCATAATTTATTTAATTTTATCCCATACCTGGCTCTCTTGCTTGGTATGTACTGCTTGAACTGCAGTCGGCCGGTGAAATGTACGAGGGACTCGTCCACACAAATTTTTTGGTCTGGGATGAAAACTTCTTCAAATCGCTGGGAAAAGGCATTGATTAGGGGGCGTATCTTGTACAATTTGTCGTAGTTGGGATGATCTCGGGGAGGGCACTGTGAATTGTCATTGAAGTGGAGAAAGCGCATAATCATGTCGTATCTTTTCCTGGACATGACAGCGGAATATATGGGCATGTGTTGGATGGGGCGTTTGGACCAATATGAATGGACTATGTTCTTTTTTGTAAGCCCCATATTGAACATAAGGCCCAAAAACAATTTAAATTCGTCCAATGTTAGACGCCGCCACTGGAACATGCGGGCGTAGGAAGAATCGGGGTTGGCAGCAATAAATTGGGATGCATACAGATTCGTTTGATCCACTATATTCTGCAGCAAATCTTGTGGGAAAAATAAACAAAAATAATCGAATTTAGAAAAATTTGTAGTGTCGGGCTGCACACCTGGCTGTGCGGTGAAAGGGGGGATGATAGCGGATCCTGAGTTGGCAGGCAACCATAAGGGGTTTGCCAGGGCATCGGGAAGGTAGGACTGGGACTGGATTCTTCGGTTGGGTGTGCATTTCCATTACTTGTACTGGGCTCCTCTTCCTGGGGTATGGCGCTGCTGGTGGTGGGCAGTTCTCCTGATCTTGGTGCTGATCTTGGTGCTGATCTTGGTGCTGATTGCATTCTTTTGGGAGGGACGGTTTCCTCCGGGGACTCAGACTCTGAGCCACTATCCTCCACTGGCTCGTATTCCGAACCAGAATCGGATAATGGGAGCTCCCCGCTGCTCTCATCATCCGACATGGCAAGAATGGCATATGCCTCCTCAGGTGTGTAAACCCTTTGGGACATTATGGCAGTGCTTATTGGTGGGCCTATGTAATGGTACTGCTGGTGGTAGTGGTGGCGGTCTGTGTGGTAGTACTGATGGAGGTATTAGTGGTGGGCCTGTGTGGTGGTACCGATGGCGGTATGGGTGGTGGTGGTACCAATGACGGTACAGGTGGTGGTGGTACCGATGGCGGTACGGGTGGTGGTGGTGGCGGTACCGATGGTGGTACAGGTGGCGGTACGGGTGGTGGTGGTAGCGATGGCGGTATGGGTGGTGGTGGTACCAATGGCGGTACAGGTGGTGGTGGTACCGATGGCGGTACGGGTGGTGGTGGTGGCGGTACCGATGGCGGTACAGGTGGCGGTACGGGTGGTGGTGGTAGCAATGGCGGTATGGGTGGTGGTGGTACCAATGGCGGTACAGGTGGTGGTGGTACCGATAGTGGTATGGGTGGTGATGGTACCGATGGCGGTACAGGTGGCGGTACGGGTGGTGATGGTACCGATGGCGGTACAGGTGGTGGTACAGGTGGTGGTGGCACTACCGACGGTGGTACGGGTGGTGGTACTGGTGGTGGTACCGATGGCGGCACTAGTGGTGATACTGGTAGCGGGCCTGTGTGCCAGTATAGATGCTGGGCCTGATGGCGGTACTAGTGGCGGTACTGGTGGCGGTACTGGTAGTGGTACCGATGGCGGTACTGGAAGCCTGTGTGGCGGTACCAATGGCGGTACCGATGGAGGTGGGCCTGTGACAGATGATTGACAGATGGGCTGATTGATTGATTGACAGATGGGCTGATTGATTGACAGGTGGGCTGATTGATTGACAGATGGGCTGATTGATTGACAGATGGGCTGATTGATTGACAGGTGGGCTGATTGATTGACAGATGGGCTGATTGGCTGGGCTGATTGATGTGCTGGGCTGTGTGACAGGTCCTCTTTATGGGGGGGGGGGGCGTGTTGTGCACTGTAAACTGATGTAGACAAACTACACTGAGCTAACTTACTGATCTCTTCTCTCTCCTCACAGATCGGTGTGTGAGGAGAGAGCAGGGATCAGGTAGTAACTCCTGCGGTTTGTTTACATTTGTGACCGGCTGTGATTGGACACAGCCAGTCACATGGTAAACAGCCAATCCATTGGCTGTTTACCCTGATCAGGGACGCGCTGTGTCCAAGGGACACTCGCCTTCCCCGATCCCTGCTCTGCAAGCTTCTGGCGGCACGCACGGAGCGCGCTGCCGAGTCTGTTGTTACATGTGATCGGCTGTGACTTTGACACAGCCGATCACATGGTAAACAGCCAATGAAATTGGCTGTTTACCGTGATCGGGGAAGCGCTGTGTCCGAGAGACACACACCGTCCCCGATCACCGCGCTGCGCGCCCCCGCGGGCACGCGCAAGGCATTATCCTGCAGGACGTCATATGACGTCCAGTGTGGATAATGCAACCACTTCCCGGACGTCAATTCGCTATTGACTGGGCGGGAAGTGGTTAAATGCACAAAGTCTCTGCCACAGACTTGTTTCAAAGTGAGCAAATGGATAGTCCAGGAATCCTCTGCCACAGGATTTCAAATCCCAAACTTCCATCCATACATTTTAAAGAGCCTCTAAGCCATTTTGGCGAACTGCAGGGCTTGTAGCATAATGGATCCCTCCTTAATGAAGTTGCCAGGCCTCTCCCGAGACAGCAGTATTTTAACGGTCTCCTCCCGGGCAGATCCTCCCCTGGTCTCCTTCATCAAGATGTTTCCTCTCCATTTAAATGGACAGCTTGGGATCCCTTCTCCGGATATAGGCCCCAGCCAGACTAGCTGGGCCTACTAAGTAGCGATGCAGCCTCGGGCCAACGTGGCCCCAAGACCAGAACCACACACACACACCTTGCACTCAGAGGGCTGCGGGGCGAGAACCGACCCCAAACAATGGCGTCTGCCCCTTAAGTATCCCCTCCCAGCAGGCACAGCGGGTCCACCACTCCCACTATAACACTGCCGAGAAGGGTCACTCAATGCACCATGATCTGCCTGTGTTCCAACAGGTGCCTGAGGTGGTAATGCCATCTACAGGCAAAAGGGGAAATCACTACCAGGCAAACCATAACTGAGACAGAGGCGAGTTTAAATATAATCATCAACCATCTGAGCCCATCTACTGGCTCAGATATCCCTCTAAATTTGAATAGCGTCCCAACCATTTGGGATAGGCGCTACACATATATCTATATATATTACAAAAAACAATAATTGATTCTTTAAAATATGACACAATTATTGAAACTGAGTATATGAGAGATTTAAATATCCTTGCAGTAGTAATAAAGGCTGGTGAACAAATTATAACTCACGTTCTCCAAAAACTATTTACATTCTTCCTGACTACTTGACTCAGACAGGCCTTATCTCAGTAACTAAAAACAACATCCCAGGAATTCAGTCTATCTCCTTCCCCAACTCTCAAATAAATATTATCTGAGCCCAGCAGTAATGATGGACATGTTAGTTTCGAGAGGGAATAAGACCACCAGGCTCTGCCTATTTTAAATACATTTTACGAGATTTTTTTTTTTCTTTATATATTTCATGTATCCTAACACACTTCTAGTAGGTTTTATATATAAAAACAGAGTTACATAAACACATTGTTTATTCTCTACACTATAACCCTGTACACACGATCGGATTTCCTATGGTTTTTAAACCGATGGATTTTTTCATCGGAAAACCGATGAAGCTGACTTCCATCAGTCTTGCCTACACACCATCAGTCAAAAAACCGACCATTCCAAACGCGGTGACGTAAAACACTCCGATGAGCCAAGAAAAATGAAGTTCAATGCTTCTGAGCATGCGATGAAGTCCCCCACAGACGATAGTAATTTGCTATCGGTTTTTTAACCAATGGATAAATTTAAAACATGTTCTATTTTTTAAACACCGATGGAAAAAAGACCGATGGGGCCCATACACGATCGGTTTGTCCGATGAAAAAAGTCCATCGGACTGTTTTCATCGGTAAAACCTATCGTGTGTACACGGCTTTAGTCTTCTATTTAGTCCCATTCTTTAAACAGCTTCAAACACGTGACCAGAATAATTGTCATGTGTTGAACATTCCCTTACAGCTTCCCTATTTGGTGCTAGTAAGGTTTGAATATATGTGCATACAGGGTATAGAGCCTCAATCTTCGTTGCCATTTTGGTGTCTACAGAACTTAGTTATTTTAAATTAAATTAAATCTATAAATCAGTTAATTAATCAATCAATCAACCAATCAATCAGTCAGGAATTGTCCTTTGTTTACACAACTTGGTTACATTAATGGCCTTGCTATACAAACATGCACTGCACTCTTCTACCGTCAGGCAAACATAAATACTCGTACAGACAAGTGACAAAATTTGGCATTAGGTGTATTTCAAATGTAATTATACTTTTGTGTTCAAATTTGAAAAACCCCCATTGTATGCTTGCTATGAATTCCCATATACTGTATACTGTATATATATATATATACAGTATATATATATCTATAGATATATATATATCTATGGACAGGGCTTTTTTTCAGCGGGAACGCAGGGGAACGCAGTTCTGGCACCTCCTGGACTGACTGTATGTAATAGCAAGGGGTGCTGGGGTGTGCTGCAGGGTATTGATGCTCACTGCTGGGGATCTATTTTTGAAGGGGGGGTCTATTGTTGCTGGGGAGGTCTATTGTTGCTGGTGGGGGACCTATTGTTGCTGGGGGGTCTTATGTTGCTGGGGGGTCAGTTGTTGCTAAAAGTGATCTACTGTTGGGGGAGGGGTCTCTTGTTGATGGCAGCCAGAGAGACTATTAATGCTGGCTGTGCGGAAATCTGTTGATGCTGCCGGGAGTCTATTGTTGCTGGCGGGGAAATTTTGTTGTGGGTCGTCCATTGGTCTTAGAGGGATCTATTGTTGCTGGCTTCAGGGGATCTATTTTACTGCTTTTCTTGATATCATAACCAAATTCCATACAAATTACTTAGCACCACAAAATGATACTTGGTTCTATATTGTCTAAAAGGGATGGTACTGGGAGGTGGGTAGGGGCGGAGAAAAGGGGTGACTCGGAAAGGGGGAGTTCCTGCACCTATTGTCTGCGAAAAAAAAGCCCTGTCTACAGATATATATATATATATATATATATATATATATATACATATATATATATATATATATACTGTATATATATATATCTATATATATATATATATATATATATATATATATATATATATATATATATATATATATATATATTTAGATATAGATATATATATATGTTTTTATTTCCTACCTTTTTGAGTTTACTTTTTAAGCAGGTTTATACATAGGACACTTTAGGCAGCTTCTATTGCTTTGAATAGATGACAATGTGGACACAGGGGACAAGCTTAACCCCCTTAGCGGTAATCCCGATGCTAAAATAGGTAACCCCAAGCCAGACTCGGGATTGCATTGCAGGATACAGGGAAGTTACTTACCTTGTTCCCTGGATCCTGCGATGTCCTCCCGCAGTGTGTGCGAGCCGTGTCTCACTCGATCCACACTGCCGAGTGCCGAGCTCCTTTCCCTGCGACGTTGCGGCGCACGGGGTCGGAGTTCGGCGTCAAATTCAAAAAGTGAAACACACAGTATTCATACAGTATACTGTAATCTTACAGATTACAATACTGTATCAAATAATTACACACCCCCTTTGTCCCTGGTGGTCTGTCCAGTGCCCTGCATGCAGTTTTATATTATAAAAACTGTTCTTTCTGCCTGGAAACTGGAGATTGTCCATAGCAACCAAAAAGTGTCCCTTTATGTCAAAAGTGGTTTTAGACCAGCTAGAAAACAGCGATAATAAATTAGAATCACTCGCCTAATTGTGCGATAGTGATTTGTGGGGAAATTCGTCATCAAACACTAAATCTAATGACAGCGACAATTCTACAACTGAGCAAATTTCAGTGTTTTTGATTTGATTACATTATTGGATATTTTTTATTATAATTACATTACTATTTGTTATAATTATTTATAGTTATTTATTATATTATAATTTATGATTTTGTGTTTCAAACTTTATCATACCCGGGATGTCTACTAGACTCTTGTTTGGTCAGGTTTAAGTAAGTAATTACTAAGCATTGCAGGCCTACAGTACATAACGCCAAATTTCCATGCAAAATAATTGTACCGCTTTTGGTACATAATTCCAGACAGAATCATACCGCCAGGGAGGTTAAGGACATTTTTTTTTAAAGTGCATTACCATACGTGCACCTACCAGTGCAGCAGTGCATCTAGTGTGCAAGTGATAAGGAAATCTGTCAGCACATTACACACAGGATTAATTATGGCAAATACAACTCCCCAGCCTCATTATCAACATTACTTAGAAAAGGAAAGCTAAGTAGATCGTTTCAGTCCTGGAACGTTCAGAAAGGAGCATGTAAAAAGATAAGTAGCCATTTAAAATATTGTTTTAAAGGTATGCCATGTAAAGAGGAACAAGTTACAAATATAAAATAAGTTTCATCCTATTTTAGCTGCAAAGTGGAAACACACTTTAAGTTCTTCAAACATTTAATAAAGTGTAACTAAAGGCAAAATATTTTTTTTTTCCTAGAGTAGTGGAGGGTTCTTCAAAAAATTACTTCAAATTGCCCACTTCAAAACTTGCTTGCCATTTCTGTCTGTCCATTGGGGTCTACTTCCATGCTTCTGGTGTGTCAGCTATAACTTATCTCTTCATTTGTCTATTTGCACAACATTTTCTTCATCTCTTAGGCTGGGTTCACACTAGTGCGACACGACATCCGTCCTACTTTGGATCCGACTTTGCCCTGCGACATGAAGCCGACATATGTCCGACTTTCAATGAACGGGGATCTGACTTGGATCCCCGCCAATATCAGGCACTGTGTTTGGTATGAATCTTAAGGGGGAACTCCAGGCCAAATTTTAAATTAAAAAAACGGCGTGCGTTCCCCTCCAGAGGCATACCAGGCCCTTGGGTCTGGTCTGGATTTGAACGGGTGCCCCTACGCTGAAAAAACGGTGTGGGGGTCCCCCCCAAAATCCAAACCAGACCCTTATCCGAGCACACAACCTGGCAGGCCGCAGGGGAAGAGGGGGGGACGAGAGAACGGCCCCCCTCCCTCCTGAACCGTACCAGGCCGGATGCCCTCAACATGGGGGGTTTGGTGCTCTGGGGCAGGGGGGGCCACCTGCGGCCCCCCCACCCCAGAGCACCCTGCCCCCATGTTGATGAGGACAGGGCCTCTTCCCGACAACCCTGGCCGTTGGTTGTCGGGGTCTGCGGGCGGGGGGCTTATCGGAATCCGGGAGCCCCCTTCAATAAGGGGGCCCCCGGATTCCGGCCCCCCCACCCTATGTGAATGAGTATGGGGTACATCGTACCCCTACCCATTCACCTGGTGGAAAAAAATTGCAATAAAAAAACACTACACAGGTTTTTAAAGTAATTTATTACACAGCTCCGGGGGTCTTCTTCCGACTCCGGCGCTCTTCTTCCGACTTCCGGGGGTCTTTTCCGACTTCGGGGGTCTCCGGTGTCGTCTCCGCGCTCTCCGGTTCTTTCTTCCGCCGGGCCTCCGCTAACTTCTTTTTAGCTCTTTTGCTAACAGAAGCCCGGTCTTCCCGTTGTCTCGTCCGGCTCTCCGTTGTCCTTCTGCCGGCCCCTCCACTAACTTCTTCGTAGCTCTTTCGCTAGTGGAGGGGTCGGTCTTCCCGTCGTCACCGTCGGCGTCTTCTTCCCTCTTCTCCTTCTCGATGTTGACGCGTCGCTTCTTCCCGCTGTAATACTGGCTCTCCGCTCCGCATTAATATAGGCTTCTCATGACGTTACAGTCACATGTTCCGGGGCACATGGCCCCGGAGCATGTGACTGTGACGTCATGGGAACATGTGACTGTGACGTCATGAGAAGCCTATATTAATGGGGAGCGGAGCGGACAGCCAGTATTACAGTGGGAGGAAGCAACGCGTCAACATCGAGAAGGAGAAGAGGGAAGAAGAAGCCGACGGGAAGACCGCGCCCCTCCACTAGCGAAAGAGCTACGAAGAAGTTAGTGGAGGGGCCGGCAGAAGGACAACGGAGAGCCGGACGAGACAATGGGAAGACCGGGCCTCTGTTAGCAAGAGAGCTAAAAAGAAGTTAGCGGAGGCCCGGCTGGAGAAAGAACCGGAGAGCGCGGAGATGACACCGGAGACCCCCGAAGTCGGAAAAGACCCCCGGAAGTCGGAAGAAGAGCGCCGGAGTCGGAAAAGACCCCGGAAGTCGGAAGAAGACCCCCCTGCAATTTTTTTCCACCAGGTGAATGGGTAGGGGTACGATGTACCCCATACTCATTCACATAGGGTGGGGGGGGCCGGGATCCAGGGGCCCCTTTATTAAAGGGGGCTCCCGGATTCCGATAAGCCCCTGCCCGCAGACCCCGACAACCAACGGCCAGGGTTGTCGGGAAGAGGCCCTGTCCTCATCAACATGGGGGCAGGGTGCTCTGGGGTGGGGGGCCGCAGGTCGCCCCCCTGCCCCAGAGCACCAAACCCCCCATGTTGAGGGCATGCGGCCTGGTACGGTTCAGGAGGGGGGGGGCGCGCTCTCATCCCCCCTCTTCCCCTGCGGCCTGCCAGGTTATGTGCTCGGATAAGGGCCTGGTTTGGATTTTGGGGGGACCCCCCACGCCGTTTTTTCGGCGTAGGGTGCCTGTTCAAATCCAGACCAGACCCAAGGGCCTGATATGCTCCTGGAGGGGGAACCTACGCCGTTTTTTTATTTAAAATTTGGCCTGGAGTTCCCCCTCAAGAGCAGAAGAGCACAAGTCGCATGCCAAAGTCGGACCATGCAAGACTGCGGTCCGACTTTGATCCGACTTCAATGATAGTCAATGGGCTGAAGTCGGATCAAAGTCGGACCAAAGTAGTACAGGCCTAAGGCCTGGTTCACACTGGGGCGACAAACGCTCTGACATTGGGAGCTCATGTCGCATGACGTGTGAAAATCAATGTTTCCCTATGAGAGCCGTCTTAATTGGTCCGACACATGTTGGTCCGACTTTGAGAATGCTCCCTGTACTACTTTGGTCCGACTTTGATCCGACTTCAGCCCATTGACTATCATTGAAGTCGGATCAAAGTCGGACCGCAGTCTTGCATGGTCCGACTTTGGCATGCGACTTGTGCTGTGCTGCTATTGAGGGGGAACTCCAGGCCAAATTTTTAATAAAAAACCGGCGTGGGTTCCCCCTCCAGGAGCATACCAGGCCCTTGGGTCTGGTCTGGATTTGAACGGGCACCCCTACGCCGAAAAAACGGCGTGGGGGTCCCCCCAAGATCCAAACCAGACCCTTATCCGAGCACACAACCTGGCAGGCCGCAGGGGAAGAGGGGGGACGAGAGAGCGGCCCCCCTCCCTCCTGAACCATACCAGGCCACATGCCCTCAACATGGGGGGTTTGGTGCTCTGGGGCAGGGGGGCGACCTGCGGCCCCCCCACCCCAGAGCACCCTGCCCCCATGTTGATGAGGACAGGGCCTCTTCCCGACAACCCTGGCCGTTGGTTGTCGGGGTCTGCGGGCGGGGGGCTTATCGGAATCCGGGAGCCCCCTTCAATAAGGGGGCCCCCGGATTCCGGCCCCCCCACCCTATGTGAATGAGTATGGGGTACATCGTACCCCTACCCATTCACCTGGTGGAAAAAAATTGCAATAAAAAAACACTACACAGGTTTTTAAAGTAATTTATTACACAGCTCCGGGGGTCTTCTTCCGACTCCGGCGCTCTTCTTCCGACTTCCGGGGGTCTTTTCCGACTTCGGGGGTCTCCGGTGTCGTCTCCGCGCTCTCCGGTTCTTTCTTCCGCCGGGCCTCCGCTAACTTCTTTTTAGCTCTTTTGCTAACAGAAGCCCGGTCTTCCCGTTGTCTCGTCCGGCTCTCCGTTGTCCTTCTGCCGGCCCCTCCACTAACTTCTTCGTAGCTCTTTCGCTAGTGGAGGGGTCGGTCTTCCCGTCGTCACTGTCGGCGTCTTCTTCCCTCTTCTCCTTCTCGATGTTGACGCGTCGCTTCTTCCCGCTGTAATACTGGCTCTCCGCTCCGCTCCGCATTAATATAGGCTTCTCATGACGTTACAGTCACATGTTCCGGGGCACATGGCCCCGGAGCATGTGACTGTGACGTCATGGGAACATGTGACTGTGACGTCATGAGAAGCCTATATTAATGGGGAGCGGAGCGGACAG